>OX376309.1:0-1200000 GCA_947369205.1 Cantharis rufa | reverse complement strand
TATGCTAGTCTATCAAGCACATCAGCGTGATTTATAGCTTTCTTAATGTTATACCGTACACCGGAGCTTAAGCTAAATTTCCTGGTTGTTTCTTATAAATAAATTTTCTTGTGCTTCAGATAAAAGTTATCAATATCGTAATTATTAGGGAACAGTGATGAGTTGACGGTTTCTAGTATTCAATATCATTAAATATTTTAATAGTTCATTATCGATAGAGCTGCTTTCTAACGCTTTTCTGACCTTTAAATAGTAGGAAAGGGTTAATGAAACTTCTCGTTAAGAAGGTATAATTTACATTTATCGCTTAATCTTAATTTTCCACTGGGGAACAACGATGCTATTTAATTGAAGAGTTATTGCATAACTTAAATACCCAGGTTAAAATTATCCATATTTTAATGTTAAATCTTAATCAGCAAGTTTGTTGACAATTTAAAATCGTTAACTCGTATTGCGTTAATAATTACCAAACATAAATTTTATTATGCTAATATTTACATTTTTTTTCTGCTTAATTCCCATCAGGCCACCTCCTACGCTGCCATACATACGTATTGGTCAAGTTTTTATTCTAAAAATAAAAAATAAATATTACATGCATATCGGATTAATAAATTTGCAATGATAGACAATATACTGTTACATTGTATCTCACAATAGAGCTAAATACTGTTTTCCACTCATTACCCTTCTACCCCACATTGATTGTCGGGTTTCATCATTGCACGATCTTCTTGGTCTTCTTCGTTTCTTATTTCTGGACAGGGTCCATTGATAAACTAGTTTAAGCCATCGATTTTCATCCATTCTCATTACATGTCCAAACCACTTCAGCCCTCGTCCTTACGCTTTTTGATGACCTCGTTCCTAATGTATTGCAGTTTTGATATTCTTAGTCCTCTTCTTAAGTACTCCATTTCTACCGCATGCATTTTTCTTTTCATTTCTTTACTTCATATGTATATTGATCAACCGACTATTGTCGCCCACCTCCTGCAACACTTCCCAAAGCTTGAGTCTGGGTACAGAATCATACGCTTTCTCAAGATCACTAAAAGCCAAGTTGACCTTGGCTTCCTTTCTTTGTTTCTATCCTTTTCTCCATTATCTGTTGCAGTGTGAACAAGTTATCAATACACGATCTACTTAGGATAAAACCACTTTGGACAATATTCAGTCTTAATTTCTCTTGTATAATTTCTCCAAACAGTTCAGACCAATCTCCAAATTTTCAACATCAAAGAATCTCCTCCAGTCTTCAACAGCTCTCTGGAATACTTCCCAGGGCAAGGGCACTTCCATTAAATTGAATTGAAATTGTTTTTTAAATTGAATTAAATGTCATCCAGCGTTATATTTTGATAATTATTGTTGATTGATTACAATTAGAAAAGATTTGATGCTGATAAAGTTTAATGATAGTGGCTGAGCATCTGAAGATTTTGGGCCTTGTCTTCCACAAGGAAGGTAAAGGTTTTCTAGTGTATTGATCGTCGGTTATTGAATTCCTACACTGAAAGAAAACTTGTGTA
Source organism: Cantharis rufa (assembly GCA_947369205.1). NCBI lineage: Eukaryota > Metazoa > Arthropoda > Insecta > Coleoptera > Cantharidae > Cantharis > Cantharis rufa. The sequence continues at coordinate 1,198,465 of OX376309.1, read as the reverse complement.
AAACCTTTTACAATTGTATAAAGTTTTACTACAAATTATAGTGCATATACAACTAGGTACAATGTGTATTAAACAACTCAAAATTATTGTAGTAAAATGTTAGGCGACTCTACACAACAATTTGTAGTAACGGCTGCACCACAAGAATGTTGTAATAATTTAAATTTATTTAGTAATATTTAAAACAATAACATATGACTAGTTTACATTAATGGTAGAGCAATATAGTATTGTATGTAGTGGTAAGTAATATTTTAAAGTAAAATATTTCATATGAAAGAGTGAAATATTCCAAGTATTCTATTAATTTTAATTACAAAGTTACCAATAATTACTAATTCGAACTTGAATTTGTTCTCAATTTTGTAGTAATTTCTAACTTACCGCTTATAGTTTTTGGCTTTATTGCGTAGAAATTCAAAATGTGTTCTAGTAAAATAAATGATATTTGTAGTATTAAGTAAAAGGTTTTCTTTTAATATTTACTATAGGTAAGTATGCAAAATTTATTATAAAATATGCTAAAAATTTCATAAAAACAAATTTTTAGTAATAATGCATTTATTATAAATAATAATTATTGTTTTATTATAACATAAACTAAAATTATTACAAAAGTAACTCAATAATTACTAACATCAATCCACTGATGTGGTTAATTACAAAGGCAGTGGCGTAGCGTGGATTTAGGGTACCCGGTGTAAATCTTAATAAAATTATTACAAAAACTAAAATTAATATTACAAAAAATAAAATTAATACAAAAACTAAAATTATTACAAAAACTAAAATTATTACTAAAACTAAAATTATTACAAAAACTAAAATTAATAAAAAAACAACAAAAATCCTGAAAAAAACGAAAAGAAAGCTTTAGATAAAAATGATAAAAATGTATCTAAACAAAATTGAAGAGAATAAAATTTGTAACAAAAAAATGTAAGAAAAGTTTTCCTGTAAAAGCGATAAATAACAAACAAATAAAACTAATGTTCTTACTTCATCTATTAAATGCTGACGATATTTGTCTAAAAATTTTTTTCTGCCTCCCAATTTTGGAATCAATTCCTTAATTTCGTCTTCATTTAACGAGTTGAATTGGTCATTGTCAATTTCATTATCTTAAAAATAAAGATTTAATTATTAATTAAATAATCCTTGAACATTCTACGAATTACTATGCTAGGGCTGCGAGTTAACCTTTTTTGAAAATAAATTATTATTATATTGTATAATATGTATTAAAGCGATTTGATGATTTAAGATGAAAATAATATCAGCGAGAACACTTTTGTAACTATTAAAACCGTTACTTTTTTTTTTAAATTTCAATTATTTAAATTTTAATAGGTAACCAATTCGTTTAAAATTCGATTTTTTTATGTTATAACTATGCAATTACAATAAATGTTGGTTTTTTAAAATAGTAAAAAACAAAACTATTTATTTTTAAATTTCAAAGTAAGTACTAAATAATTTGTTTAATTCAATTTATTATTATCCGCAACGATAAAACTAGACGCGACCGTTGCGTTGGTGTCGCCTAGCCGCGACGCCGATCCAGGTACAAAAAATGCAATGTGCACCTAAGTAACATTTGCCTAAGTAAATTTTAAAAAGTTTAATTTTGATTTTTAGCCAATTTTGTCCCACCAAGGTCCATAATTAGATAAAAGTACATACATATTATGTACATGTATGTACATATTATGAACATGTATGTACCTACTAAATTTATTGAAGACACAAAAAATTTAATACATATTATAGTAAATTTCCTTTCTTTAATTTTTGTCATATCACAATGAGTTTGTGTTATAGATGGATACTTAACCGAAGCCCTAGAATAGCCTAACACTTTAGTTTAACATTTAAAAAATTAACCTCACCTTGAAAAACTTGAAGGAATTCGGGAAATCCCCAATCAATTAGGAGTTCTTCCATAGTCTTTGTTTCTATTTTAGTTAAAACATAATAGGTGTTAAATTATTAGATTAAATCAATAGTGTACTTACATTTGTTTTATAAAACTTCAGGAAATGGACACAAAAACTAATTTTCTTAACTGTGTTAATACTCCCGTGTTAGTAACAATTATTATCAGAATGTGTTGGTAACAACTACGAAAACCGCGGGAACATTACAGACGATTACAGACGCAACGGTTGCAAATGCATACCTTGAATATAATCCCATCTTCCATTGCACTCCTTAGGAACAAATTACTACAATTTCTAGCAATATTTATAAACTTAATATAAAAATATGCCATATTAAACTGTTAATTATTTTCAAACTGCGGTTCATATGAATTGTATTAAATATTTATGCAAAGAGTATAGATTTCGACACAAATAATTAACTACAAAATTTTAGAAGTCATTCTTAGATTATAGTATGTCTCTTAGCTACAATTGTAGTAATAAATTATACAAAAATTTTACTACAATCATTATATTAAAAATTTACAAGGCATTTCTTTCAGTGTATTAGGCTTCTAGTTTAGCTTAGAAATAACTGTTTATATTAATTCACCTCCCTGTTAATGATAGCTGAAGGAAGAGAGAACATAAGAAAACGTAGGCAGTTTTTTGGACCCAATCCTTTTGAGTAATGATCGATTCATAAGTAAATTTTGGACCATTGATATTTGAACTATTGAGGAACGTGCTGATTCACCTCCTAAAGAGCGCTAGCCTCAGGTATCTTTGTTGCTTGTCCAGAAGTCCGGAAATATTTGTAATTTGTTTATATTATAACCTTTCCAGCTTAAACAAAATGGAATTAATAGTAGCAGTAGACTTAATTTTATCACAAAACTGCTTCAAATTCAAAGGACACCTTCTTCAAAATAATGGGTTGGATATATAGGTAACGGTTCACCGTGAAAAAGGATTTGTTGGTCCAAAAAAGCTATTATTAGTAGCTATAGCCTCAACGGTTTTTTTGCTGCTACAAAAAAGGTTTAGCTGATTAAACAAATTTTTTGTTCTGAGTAGAAAAAATCTTTGATATGGAAGCAAAAAATTTGTTGCAGCAACGAAAAAGCTCTGTTGGGCCACAGCTACTAAAAGTTATGTTAGAGTGGAAAACTTTTTTGCATAGTGTTTTTTAATCAAGAAATCAACAAAATTAACATATATTTTGTAATTTACGAGTAGTTCTTGTGATTATTATTTTAATTAAGAAAAAAGAGACAATACAAATAATTTTGTTTTTAATTATTTGCAAATTTTAAATCTACTCCAGGAGTAAATGTTCGATTGTTTGATTAGTGGATTAGTCGATAAAAATTAATTTTTATTGAATCTGTTAATTATAGTGAAATTCTCAATTCACCCAGCCTTAGTGTAGGCATAATATGGTGGATCAAGTTTATCAGTTTTAGAAATTTGCAGTTAATGCCAACTACGACATTGATGACTTTTTGGCTTCTTTTTCTGACAAGGAAGAATTTCTTTAAACTAAATTTTCAGTTACAGATCGTTTTCTTATTTTAAGTAAAGTTTAAATTTAATTTAATTTTCCTAGTTATTTAGCTTTCAAGTACACTTTTATTAAGTTTTTTCCCTTTTCTTTTATTTTCACAGTTTTTAGTAAGAGGTATTTACTCGAAAAGTTGGCATTTCCTTATTAATAGTAATACTCGAGAACGTATGAAATTGTTGAAATCTCTGTAAGTAAACACGAAATAATAAATTGGTTTATTCGTTTGAATATTGGAAAAATGAAATCTAATAGTTTTCCAATGATTAAATCAATTTGTATTTGTTATTCCGTATTTCATAAATACGATTTTCATTATTAGATTTTTATGATTCTGAAAAACTAGCAATTATTTAAATTTTTGTAGCATTCTAGAAGTAAATAACATAGAACACGAATAACTTAATTAACATCGGATATTGCTAAAAAAAAATAAGGTTTTCGAGCTTAATACAGTTTCTTGATTACCCCACAGGGGATGAGGGTAATTAGGTATGCATGCATGTTTAGTTTTATATTTTAGGAAATATGTGAGCTTAACAGATGCTTTATTTCTTGTAGGGTTTAGGATTTATTTTATAAAGTTATTTACCATAATCATGTAACAAGAAGAAAATAGAGACATTATTTTAACCAATTTAAAGTAAATAATGTGAGGAAAATAAGTCTTATGTTGTTTTACAAGAGCACTATAAATAAAATTAAAAAAGTGCCGCAACAAATCTAGCTTATCGTTTTGGATAAACAGATAAACTTTTATAGCAAAGCTTTGGTATTTTTACAAGATCTGGAATATTTCTGCATTATTTAATTTAATTTTAGAAAAGCTGAAAATCTTAATTGTGGATGCTTCATCACGTTTTAAAAGAATATATTCTAAATTTTGAACTTTTTAAAAAGTGCTGACAAAAATAGCACATAATTGTTATTTCTTTGACAAATGGTTGTGGAGGTGATTGTTTCCCGCTGTTTGACGCTTCTATTAAAACCAACGTCGACATTCTTCGGTGATGTATGGCACTTCTTCTCCTTAAGAAATTTTCAAATAGCTATTACTTTTCCAGTTTGCAAAATTATCAACAATTAAATTTTGCATACAAATTTTTTTATTATTATTTTAGAGGAAAAATAGAAAAATTTTATAATTTAGAAGAATTAGACGAGATAAAATTTGATCGCGGTTTTTCAAAGATATTTTACGTAAGCAGCAATATTTCTTCAGTATTATGTTAGCCCTATTATATAAAAAGCTATTTTTATTCATTTTGACATTTATTATCTCAAGAATGCTAAACTACGACCCTCCAGTTAGACTTCTCTCCCTTAGTAAAATCCATGTGCTAGCTATCCGGTTACCTATTTTATTTCAATTCATTTCATGCAAATATTGCATAAAGCTATTTTACCGATATATATAATTATATTTAGTTTTCTTCTTATTATTTAAGGTACAATTAACTTTACCGTGTTAATTATTATGATTAATATCAGTTATGTTGATTAAAACAGAATGCCTTTAGAAAACGTTGTAGGTAGTACATTATTTCTTCCCATCTACCCTATATTAACGGTTGTGGTTATATAGAAGATAGATGAATTAAGAACTCTAACTTCGTAAGTGTGAGATAAATCATAAATTAATTTTCGTATTTTTTTACTACAATACAAATTTTAAGAAATTTCACTAACATTAAATTTCATTTTAATACAATTTTCCTTTCTTAAATTTTCATCAATTTTAAGTGAGTGTCAAGTGGGAAAAAATATTAATTGTTTCTTCTAAATCTAAAGAAATAATTTTTTGAAAAACTAAATTTTATTTTGTTTAGACATAATTTTCTCAAAAGTTAATTAACACAATATAAAGAGAACTTTAATGATAAACCAACCAAATAACGATTTGTACTTGATTAGCTTACAATTTGTCTTTGATAGAGCAAACGAGAACTAATGACTCTCGGTCGCACCAGAAACCCACCTCTTTACATAATAAAACATTTTGCGTTAAGCTCATGGGTTTCAGAAATTTAGTAGCTTTTGTCAAATAGCTCAACTTCAATAGTAATACGTTTACTATGTTAAACATAATTTATGTCGAACGTTCCTCCCTTGAATTATTTAAGCTATAATTAACATAAGAGCCTAATTAGTTAAAGTAGACAAAATGTAATGATCTTTTATTATTTGCAATTTTAATTTTTAAAAGCTGTTCACTACCCAATTTATCTACATTTTCGCTGTGTTTTTTTTCGGTAGCAAAACAATGCAATATTTTAAATTACGATCTGCTGAACTTCCAATTGACTGTATTGACTCATAAAGTTTTCAATAAAAATCGAACAATTTTCCGTGCTACATTATGGATAAGCAACATAAACTAATAAATTGCTGTTTATCTAGGCAGCGATGCTCAAGGTTTCCTTTTCTGAAACATTTCAGTTTTTTTTTCAAAAAACTAGCATAGATCGATACCGTATAACTTTGTGCAGGTGATATATTCTGATTAAATCTTTGTGGAAGTACCCACTTGTATTACCTAAAATTTATACATTCTGTAAAGTGAAAATAAAACATTTAAAATGCCCAAAAGGTACTTTCATCTTGGCAGTCCAGCGTTCTACTACCGAACAAACGTCAGGTTTACCGGTAGCCAGCCGTAAGTATTAAGACATAACAGGAATTAAAAAATATTTTATTTAAATAAATTACCTTTCAAACTAAAAAATTAAAATTTCAAATAGACCGGTTGTTCAATTTGTTTTAAAACTAGGATTTCTAAAATTTGGCTTAAAAAATATTTTAAATTTAACTAACTACAGAAAATGCTAATGGTGTTTTACTCTTGAAGAGTAAAAGCCTGCTTTATTATCTCATCATAAAAAATGAGTATGCATGTATTTAAATACCAAAATGTAAAGCAAACATACTACAAATAACATCAATACAAGGTAAAATTGATGACCCGGGAATAAAATCTGTACACCACTCGGCCGAAAACGATAACAATGAAATTCTTGCAGCTACATAATTTCGATGATTAAATCTATCAGCTTTCAATAACATTCTCAAACTAAATTTACTTCGTATTTTAATAAAAAAATTATACAATTCTTGTGGTCTCATTAAAATTGTTATTGTCATGTCATAGGTATGAAGCAAAACTCACTACACTATTAATATTTTACGCATTAATTATTATCAAAGTAACATTATCTTGACGAAATTCTAATCGAATATACATATTATATATAAAATTCCAGAGCGATTCTCGTACGCGTCATTTATAAATTTCTTTATCTCATTTGTCAATTTTTTTTGTTAACAAAAAATTCTTCAGTATTTAGTAAGAAGGGCTTAAGTCAAAAATTAGCAAAGTTTTTGTATTGCTAAAGTTAAATCTATTGTGAATGCCCTTTCGACTTGCACACAAATGCACAGAGGGTAAAGGATAATTACCTGGCCTTTAATGGGCGCTCCAGACTCGCGCGAAAACAGCACGAGAACGCGAGAACATCACGAGAAACGAGAGTGTGGAGCCGATTCTCGTGTTCATTTTCAGGTTCTCGCCTTGCAGGCCACTCCAGACTCTCGCGAGAACATCGCGAAAAAACGAGGACAACACGAGAAAAGAGAGAGTGGAGCTGATTCTCGTGTTCCTCATAAGTTCTCGCCTTGTTCTCCACTTGTTGTCGGTTTTTTGATGCGAGACAAAGGAGTCGAGATTGCGATAACACTCCCACACCTGCACATTCGCATTCTTCAGTAGCGCCTGACTCACCGATTAAATAGTAGTATAATTAATTGTGAATTAAAATGAGCGTAAATTGGAAAACGAACAAAAATTGGCATTTATTGATTGCCTTCAAGCAGAACAGTTTTGTGGAAAACAGGCATTAAAGGCTATAAAAATAAATCGAAAATAATCATGATGCTTGGGTGTGGATTAGCACAATAATGTAAATACCCGTCGATGAATTAAGAAAAAACAAAGATTCCCTGATTGCAAATTATAGAGGTTATAAAAGTAGAGTGAAAAAATCAGTGAATTTGGGAGCAGGTGCCTACGAGGTCTTATAAGTCCATTTGGTTTGCGCTATGGACTCCTTGCTTGGTGACAGTACAAAATATAAAAACAGAATTAACAATAAAATAATGAAAACTTGAAGTTTGACGTATTTACTTCAATTTTATACCAAAAAAATTATCTTTTTTTTAACATAATTTTGAAGATTTGTTGTTAAATATATTAAATTTAATTTAAACTCAATGACACCAGGCCCTACGAACATTCAAAATGCGATTTTGACTAATATTAATTGTCGAAATAAACAGTACTGTTTTACGTGTGATCGGGTGTAGGTACGTTTACATAATTCAAGCGCTGTGACATTACTGACCTCGTTAGTCTTGTAGCGCAGACAGGGTTCAAACTTCGCTGCGCTCACAATATGCGCGCGTGTATACAAACTAAAATACGCTTCAACAGTCGAAATAAAAAGAAATAAAATGGCAATATTATCTTTCAAGAAGAACATTATCAGAATAACAAAGTAGAAATGATCACTGGCACGACAGTAAATGCAACAGAAAATCCTGATAGGGTAGTACAATTTTTGAGCAGGTACAAATAGACTTTAATTCAAAAATCACACGTTTTGATGATACTAATCCATTAAAGGGGCCAAAAATTCAAAAATTTAAACTTTTCAACATATCACAAAATTAAAGAACTGTTAATCGTTTTAGAAAAAATTATAGAAATTTATTTAAAAAATCTGCACTGTAGTACTGAGAACCTTGTGAGTGTAGATATTTTCCAATTTTCGATGTAACACGATCGAAAATCATTTCTCGCCTTGTTCTCGCGTTGCTCTCGCCTTGTTCTCCGATGCTATTCTCGCCGAGATTCTCGCGAGAACTTCTCGCGATAGTCTGGAGCGCCCATAAGATTAAACCTTTATTCTTACTAAACACTGGAGAATTATTGATCTATTTAATTCCGCACCAATCGAGTTGCACAGAAGTGTTGTTGTATACCAATCAGCTTAACAGCAACAGCACATTTTGCGTTTCAAGTAAATATTTTTTTAAATAAAGCATTTTTACTAAATAATCAATATTTTCAAAGATAATAGCTATGTTAAGGTGGCAATTAAAAAACGTTTTAACCTAATTCTCGAAGATTTGAATTAAAAAAAATTTTTGTGTAATATTCTTCTTAGTAAAGTATCCTCTATTACAACCTAACTTATATAATGTGTATCCGGGGACACCCTGTGTATATTGCAATAGTCCCAAGATTTCGATTCTATTAATTTTTTTTTATAATTTCTCAAATTAACTAAATACCTCAATTTAAATAAATTTTGTACAACGCCTTCCAATTTTAGTGTTGACCAAAATGTGCACCCCAATATGCACACGTTGCACCGGTATCGTTTCAAATTTAGCGTACAAATAAATTTTATTATAAATTTTCCAATATCCAATTAATTTTCATTCCAAAACATACAAATAACTTTCCATTAATTCATCCAATTTATTGAAATCAATTATTATTAATTATTGGATCCAAAATTATTTTATTAAACTTCTGAAAAGATAAACTTTTCTTCCTTTCATTTCTGTTTGGGCTTAGTCGTAAGTGGTAAGTTCGCCAATACATCTTCCTTCCATTCAGATAGGGGTTTTTCACGTTTTTTCCTTCTATCAGTGATACTCTGTCTTTACATCTTCTCAGCAAATTACCCAACCGTCATCGCAATCTTGCTCTTACGAATCCTGTTATCACTGGTTCTCAGTATAATTCTTAGATCTCATTGTTAGTTCGCCTTCTCCATCCAATTGCTTCCAGTGTTCCACCATAGATCCTTGTTAGTGTTTTTCGTTCCCACACCCCAAGCATTAATTGGGCTTTCTTTGTAAAAGTCCAGATTTCACTTGCATAATATGTTACTAAGGGGTCGTATTACAGTCTTACACACTAGCATTTTGACCGCTCTGGAATTCCGTTCAATGTCGATAGGTTTTTCTCCTCATAGTCATCTTTTGTCTGTCAGGATGTGATAGAAAATCAAAAGTCAAAACGTATCCTTTTATCTAGGGTGCCCCGTAGGGCATGAAAACCTTAAGGTTTGCTACTAAACCCACAGATGAAGGAGATGGGGCAGGTTCGCTGCCATGGATGCTCTGCATTACCAATTAAAATAGGAATAGAAAATAGCCGGTAAGAACGACCTGAAGATGGCTTTAAGTTTTTATACAAGTTTTTAAAAATATTTACATAAATTAGTGGTTTGTTATTAACTTAAAACTGAATAAAAGTGAAATTTATAAAAATGTAAAAAATCTTTTAAATAAAATTTGCGCATTTCAATGAATTCCAGTTGTTTTTCATTAACAAAAAATTAATTTTATTTCTAAACGTCTACTTACTATGTGAAAAGAAACATATTTCTTTATGACAGCTATTAGCCCTCCTCTTCTATAAATACGTTGTCATAACTAAATCTTACTAGCGCTAATCAGCCTAGTTATGTATGACATTAATGAAACCGACATATAATTAATATTTCATTTGTTGAGTTGAAAATTCTATCCATATTTCACAGGATATTTTTAAACCAATGAGGGTTTTTTATAAATATACTAAATAATAATTATACTATTTCTTTTATGATACAAGGTTGCTTATTTACGAATAATTTTTATTCAATAAACTTTATTTATTATTTAAAGAGATAGAAGTACCAATGATATGTCATGTGCATAATTAGGTAATCTTATATGATTTTTAAGGAATGTTAGCAAATTAACTTTTACGAATGTATACATATATAAGGGTTTCCACGACATGTCTTGCTTGGCTTTGTAAATCAAAACTTAGTCATAGTTAGAAAAGCCCGTTGGCGACAAGCCGTACAAAGAGCAGCAGTAAAGCGAGATAGACTAATTTTTAAAATTATTTACATAAGGATGTTTTATGTTTTATAAAATGTGATCATAAAATGTCTTTTTACATTGCATTGACTGATAGACCTCACTCGTCCGTTGGAGGGTTAAAAAAAGTTTATTGTTCGGCTGATAATGAGAACTGCCTAAAACTTTTATTGAAGAGCGTTTTTATGTTTTAATTGTTTTTCGTAACAGAAGAATTTATTATTAAATGATTTCAAAAATACATTTTAGAAAATAGCGATTTAATGTTGATCAACATATCCTATGTTTCTATTTAGAAAACATTCAGACTTGTGAGAGTTTATTTACATACTAAATTTTCTATTCTCTCCTCATAGTATTTTATTTATCGTATCAAATAAATGAGTTTTGCAAAACAAAGTAAAGTGCAGTTGAAATAAATTGAATTTATAGTCAAAATATTTTAAATAAATATTTTAAACGTTTGGGCATAGCAAAAAGAAAGCGTATACATATTATGCAGCTGAGATTATAATTATAATTGTTTCATTAATAATGTCAAAAAGGTTCCTTCCTTCTTGCTGTTCACTAATTGTTCAAAATGAATAAAATAAATGAAATTAAAAACTACTTACGTAGTAAACTAAACCAAAATTTAATTCAAATTACAAATTGTATATTAGCGTTAGAAAATTATGCTTGCTAACATTATTTATGCTGGGACCCTGGGGGCAATGAACCGTTTTTTTTTTACAATAATATTAATCGCGGTTTTAATTGAACAAAAACCCATACAATACAATAAATATTTTTATTATATTGCATATTTATAGTTTTAATTTTCCGTGAGAAAGAAATCATTTATTTAGAAGAACTCGACAAATACTATATTTAAAAAAAAGATGAAATCTAAATTCGAATGGTAAAAAAGGTAAAATATACGTTCAGCAATATGTAAATCAGCCTAATAAAAATCATTATTTATAGGTACTTTTTATATAGTACAGTTGACCTCAAAATCGTTGAGGAGACTAACCGTATTTGAACGATGGATATAGGGGCTTTGCAATAATCTTAGACCATTGATTTTCTTTCTTTGCAGGGTTAGAGCTATAACCATATTTTTGTAAAAGTTTTAGTAAGTATTGGCTTAATAGTGTAACTAATCGAGTTAGTTATTTTTTACTTCTTCTATCAATCAAAATTATTCAATTATTTACCGAGACTTACATAAAATATTCATACAATGGAATATGTATATTTCTGGAAAAATCTATCAAAAATGATTTTTTCTATAATAACATAATTGACATTTTTATTTTAAATATATGCATTATATTTCTCTATTTAAATATAATCGTAGTTACATTCCTACAACATTGCCTTTCAAGCTTTTGTTATTGACATGAATAGTCATGAAGGTATTGCTTTGGACATGTATTGTGAGAGAAGTATCTATTTTTGATAAATCATACGACCGAATTCACTTGAATACTTTTTTATTTGTCAAATACGATCGCTTTGATATGTTTAAACTTGAATTGTTCTACAGATTATATCAGCTCTTTCATATTTATTGTGACGTATGAGTGATTACTTGGTTATTGCATGTTGTCTTCTGAATGTAATTGTATTATAAAAACGATATTTTAAATATTTAAAACTTTAAAGTCAGAAAATAGAGAAATTGGGTAACTATTTTTGTAATAGATTTAGATTTTAGAGATAGATTTGAGTAGAGCAACCTTATCAGTAATAGGTGTTACTATTTCTTTTTATTTTAAATAGCACGACTGCACCGGTAATGGGCACACATTACTTTTAGCAGGTTTTTGAAAATGTTCGCCTGCAACTCGATCAACTTCCAACTCATTAAACTTTTAATCATTTAATTAAATATAGTAGAGAGGGAACGCCAAGAGCTCTCGTATACTCGTGTCACAAACTTAATTAGTAAATGTTACCTGATTTGTAATCGACACCAAATACGATTTTATTTTTTAAAAGAATTATTATAAAAAAAACTTTAAATAATACTTAGCGCGGGGAATCACATATAGCCTAATTTTATAAATTACCTTTTTTTAGAAAAATATAGTATTAGTATAAGTGGACATATGACAATAAGTTTTTTAATCATAAGATACAGAATAATTTTACATGAAGAAAGGTGTTTGTAAAGGAGTGCCAGTTTAGAGTGACCATTACTGACGAGATGACCATTACCGGTACAGTCACATTGCTCTATGCAGATTTCAATTAATTCGCTCTTGCTTTAGTCAATATAGTTTTACTTTAATGGCTTTAATATTGTACATACATATATGCAGGATGCATGTTTGTTTTCAATATTGCAAAAGTCACACAGTTTAATTTAACAATTTTGGTTCTAACGTTCTGAATGCTCTGACATCTATGATGATAAATTATTTTTCTTTTAATTCCTTTCCATGTTTGTATTTACTCTAAATTTTTATTTTTGTAATTTAGTTTGTACTCTTTTATACGATTATTCATTTAACATGAAAATCTCATTTTTACTTTTGTTGTGGTAGTATATTCGTAGCGTCGTTTGCTATCGCTTTCGTTCGGTGTATTTTACTTCGGTCTTTGTTTTCAACTAAGCTTTTAGTAATACACTTACATTCGTTCGCGTGATAATAGTTTTATCAAGTGGTTTTCCGGTAACTGGGAAAGCATGTGGAAATTTGAATTGAAATTTGCGTTACGATGATAACTTACGGATTAAATTTTTACTAAGTTTAAAGTTTTGAGCTTGCGGCGTATTGAAAAATTACTACGAATATTAATTTGAAAACTTTTTGATAATTCTAATGATAGGTGAGAAAATAAAGTAACCCTTACTCGATGGATTTCTGGACGTCGTTCTTTTTAATGGTAATTCTACTTGGGATTGCCGGAGCTGACAACTTAGGTAAGTGACTTGAAAAATTTAAAGCTTTTACGTTTTTTTATTTGAATATTATGCAAATCTAAATGTTTTAAAAATCTTTTAAATATTAGAATAAAATAGAGACGAAAGTTCGTTTAAAATCATATTTTCAATTGCGGGTTTAACCATCGGAAGAGTGAAAAACTGTTGCTTTACCGTGTACATATTTTGAAAAACTCTTATTCCTATTCTTCTTTTTATTTGTTTTGATATCAATAAATTATGTAGTAAATATAAATTAAAAAATATTCTTCCTTTTTTGAGTTATTACCTTGGGTTAGGCATAACTTTTTTTAAAATTAATTAATAAATATTATTTCAATAATTTGAACTCGATGAATTTTTTGGTAAACTTACTAATTTATAAATAAAATTAACTACTTCATATTAACCGAAACTAGCAGTAACTACAATTATAACAGCGATAAACAATTAATTATTAACTTAAATAGACAACGTGTCATGTCACAATGTACACATATTATACAACATATTGAATTGCTACCTACTACATGAATCCATGATTAGTTTATTGGTTCAATATCTAATATAATAAATTATTAATCAAATATGTTGATGTGTAACAAATTACGACGCTGCATTCAATTCTACTGAACAAAATATCTGCAAACACAATAAAAAGTTAATAGGTAAATAAATTAAAATAGTATTAGTCAAAGTTCGATTCATCAGTTTTTCATAATCAAAAAAATTATTTGCATCCTCAGAAGAAAACAGAGTAACGCATTTTCTATCAGTTAAAAATGGTAAAATTTCTTGCAAGATCGCAGTGGCTGAACAATATTTTATTTTAAAAAAGTTAAAATTTAAGTGACAAGATAAAACTACAAAAGATTTTGCAGTTATACCTGCCGAACAGATTCCCTCCACATATTGGGGAGAAAATTTATGGGATTCCCCGGGGTAGTACATTGGGCACGCTTCTCTTTATAATACAACTTTTAATGTAGCAGTTAATCTAATCTAAAACAAAGTAATACAGATAGAGATAGTGCAGTCAATTTAAATATTTTAACACAAAGATTTTGGAAAATATTGAAAATTTTTCTTTGAAACATTTTTTTTCGCGAAGTACTTAATGGTTTTTGAAGGACATTACAAGCATTCAATTTCAATATAAGTTTGAACAACAGAAATCATCGATCAATTAATTAGTTTTCACAATGTCTTTACTTTTTTTGCGATAGTTTAGCTTGGTGATTCATCAAATTTCGTAATACTTACGAAACAGATCTCTATTAAGTTTTTATCCAGGTTCCATATATTTTATTAAAAATAAAAATAAATTTCAAGTTTTTTAATTTATTTTCCCGCCAGTTGAAAATCGTGACCTATATTTTGCAATCGTAGGTCAGGGATACGGACCAACAATAAGTAAATCTTAATTGCAACTTTAAAAAGGTTTATTATTTTTGTCTCTCCGTATCTCAAAAATAAAACAGATAACGAAATGCGGTTTGCGGAAGTCGGTGCACAAAAATAGGTAAATAAACAACAGGAAGCTTAAATTTTGATGACTTGCCAAAATGACAATTTCGGATCAATTCGTTTTCCCAAGATGATGATTCGAGATCAACTAAACCCAAATAACAAGAAAATATCCGAAAGATAAAATATTCCGCATTAATAAAAATATTTATACTTTTGAATTTTATTTATATATTTTATCTGTAAAAGCTATTAATGGAAATAGGTGGAACATTTTTAAAAATTAATTTAGCCAATCTAAAAATAACATTATCAGAATAATAAAAAGTAAAGATAAAATTAGTGGAATCGGCATCTTTTTAATCAAGTTTCTTGATATCAAAATTCTTAAATTAAAAAAAAATTGAAACTTAAAAATGATATGATTGCCTAGTTGCACTTTAACTTTGTTCAAAAGTATGCCAAAGCTTTCCCAATCATTCTTGCTTATCTAGGAGGATTACACAGCTTATCATCAGCGAAGATAGTAGAGTAAGTTGCGAAGTTATCGGTGGTGGTATTTCGTAAGAAATAAAACGTATGGAAGAGAGTTAAATTTGTTTTATAATGTTCTTAATTGAGAAGTTGAAAATGTGATTAAAATTGTAGTCAGTTTGAAAATTCTTGAAACAAAGAAACAGAAATACGTATTAACAATTAATTCCGCCAACTCGATACCAATTCCTTTTTTTTTTTCGTTATGCGATTAGTCAACCAATTTATTCGTTTTAGGTTCATTTTACGACGATTATTTATTGATCTGGTATTACAGTAGATAATGGTTTCGGACGAAACGAAATATACCATCAAAATGCTTATCTATTAATTTCTTTTTATTGGTTATTAATTTGTTTGCATTCTGAACAAAAAATCGAAGAAAAAAAAACGGTAACTTGGATTCCTTTTTGAGGTTTTTGCCTTTTGAAAGGCTTGAAACAGGTGCCACCAAAATCAACCTTTTTCATAGTAAATGAAACAGACGTCAAATTTTTGGTTTATGTACAGACATTTGTCTAATGTCCAAACAAGGCTCAAACTTATAGCTTTTTCTGTAAGCTGCTAAAAGATTATATTATAAATTTTTTGAATAAAAGGATAATACAGGAGCCATATTCATCAAATCAGAATCAGATCAGAAAAAAGAAGAAAATTTTGAAACAAAATTCAACACAAGAGAAGTAAAGAATATTATATTATACCAATGGAAGGTAGCGCAAATAAGTATGACTCCGAAACCAGGAATATATCCAGAAGAAGTGACGTTCTTCAGACCCATAAGTCTACTTTCTCTACTATCAAAGGTGTTTGAAAAACTATTGGCAAAACGATTGAAGAAAATTCTGCAATTAAAACTATAAAGTAAGTCCATAGATTGTTGAAAATTTCAGTATGGACCTGGAAGAGGAAGCCTTCCTCAGGAAGGATATTGTTCGGCGGTGTTCACGGCAGGCCAAAAATGAAGAAAAACACTTTCTTGTAAGATGTCAAGAAGCATACACAGGATTATAACTAGTTGAGGCTGGTGTACCATAGGGTTAGCGTCCTGGAGCAGATCTTGTACCACCTGTACACTTCAGATTTACCAACAATGAATGGAGCAAAATACTACAGCTACGTTAGCATCACGAACCAATCCTAAATTTGCGTCAGAGCTACTCAAATAATAATAACTACATACATATGGTGAAAGAAGAAATTGTCGCTTTTTGTGACAAGTATAAAATCAGACTCAGTGCACATCCAAATCAATTGTCAGCAAGTTTGATGGGAGAGCAATCAGACAAGCGTAAACTAAAGCGATTCAAACTTCAAAACTTAATAAACAGATTTAAAGACTAATGTTCACTTTTGATTACCCTGTACATTAAACTTTGTTCAACATTAATTTCAAACATTTAAAATTTATTTTTGTTTATTAATTATTACCCTTAATAGCAAAAACCAATATTTATTAAATTGACCATGCCTTTTAAGTTATAAATAAATACAATCAAAACTTGAAATAAAATTTACAGGATTTTAAATTTGTTAACGATTACATTATTTAATTAAAATTTATCTTCTTAAAATTTGTACTTTTTTGAAGTTTCTCTTTTTTAAGTGATGCTAAAAAGTCTGTCGGACAACTTTACTTTTGTTGTAAGAGGATTAGTTTATTAAGGGTGGCACTTCAAGATAGCGACTTTAAAATGCTCATTATCTTCAGTTAGTCGTTTTACATTCTAATTAATAATAATACTATATTAATTTGAAATTTAAAGCTAACAAGTTAACTTACATAAAATCAGATTTTCTCATGTAAACTCTCAGATGTACTGGAGAAGTAATGCGTTATTGTTTATTTAACTTGTTAATTTTTGAATTTTAGTATTAATTTTCGAATATTGACAATATAATTTTTTCCCAAGATCAAAAATTAAAATTTTACGTAATCATTAAGTAATAATCAAGTTCGTGCATGTATGAAAATTCCTTTTGATAAATTACCTCCTACATCTTAATTAGAAAGATTCTAAGTTATGTCTCTTGAGCAAACTTGCTTTATTACTGTTGATCACGGTTTTACATAAATTATTATTGTCTACGAGTTAACTAAATAATAATTTGTTCTAAGATACTTAAGTAGGCTTATACTTCCTAAATAATTTCGTGCACAAATTAAACTTATACGAAGAATTTCTATAACGGATAATTCCGGAACGGAATTTTTCGTTTATGAAAAAATATTTGAACATTTAAATCTTTCGGTAAGTAATCGATTTTCAATTGTGTATTGAAAAGATAATATGTAGAACTTTATTTTTATTGCAAAATTTAAAAGTTAAAATATTATTAATTTCGTCATATGGAAAAATTTGTGATGGAACTTTATTCGGTAAAATGCCCCCATAACGTACATTTTATAACAATCAAGGAAGCGGTTTTATGACTGCACAGGGATTTTTAGATTTTTTATTTATCGGTCCTGTTTAGTGGAAAGAAATCTTTCGCCTGGTTTCTTCCCGAATATCTTTATACAATGCACGTTTGGAAACTCCCATTTTTAATTTATCATTCTCCAAATTCACAAATATTGTTTGACAAAGTTGACATTTTGAACTATCGGCAATATTTTCAATGTTGGGTGTTGGCAAATTTTATATTAGAATATATATGACAGCAGAAAAAATTATTGAAGGAAATTGATTGCATGTAAATTACATGATAAAAAAATTTAGGCAGTTGCTTGATTTTTCGCTTTGTTGGATACATTCATAAATATTCATTATGCTTTCAGGTCAACATTTACGGTGCGACATTTTACAGCTGTCGTAAACCTTCCCGATGTAATTCTCTGTTAGAATAAAATTGTTAGGAAGCATCCGCAGAAGGTCGATTTAATTTTATCAAGGATTCATGATATTATATAATTAACTTTTTGTACTTACCGTTCCCATTCGAGAAGTCAGGTATTACTTAACATTGCGTTTACTACCTACCAGGCTAGATTTTCATCTCCGCGAAAATTTCACATCTTAACTTTAAAATTACGGTAGCTACCTATACACATAATGCCAATATTTATTTTATCGAGATAACAAGATATATTAGATGATAACAAATATGCTTTTTATGTTTACATACGTATATATTGTAGATTGTATCCGGAAGAAACTTGCGGAAATGCAGTTTGCACATATTGAATTATGGATGACGCGTTCCTTGGTTTAACGTGTCTTGCTATAATCCGCTATTGGCAGCTTTCTGTGTTTCTCCAATATCTAAGCTTCTGCAATATTTTGTAACTGTTCACTGAATTCAATAACTTATAGCTAAAATTTGGTAATTCAACTTTCAGTTTATTTATAGAACATATCGATTTTGCAATATAAACTAATATTGCTTTAACATTAGGACACTTTCAAATTTATTGAACTACAAAAATATTGATCATTTTATAGTTGTAAATACTAATATACAACTAAATTGTATTTGTAAACATCTTTTCTTGCACTTGGGGCACTTGAGACAGTTATCAGCTTTTCGCTGTAATAATCCATATTTCAGGTTTTAAAACTTTCAGTTTATTTATTTTTATTTTACTTAAAATGTATTTATTTTACTTTTATTCTTTAATACAACTTGAATACATCCGACAATATTTTTAAATTTACATCTCCCCATTTAAGGCTAAATCAATATGATAAGGTCCAATTTCATAAAGAAATTTAAGATATCATTAAAATTTAAGTTGAGAATTTAGGCGATCAATTACTGTAACCAATAAAATTTTCCGATTTTTTTTACCTTTTTTGGGGACTTGAAAATATGTATGTCTAAAAAGTTTTAAAGTAAAATATATTAAATTACTTGAGTTACAACGGATTCCCTACCATTGTATATTTTTATTACCTTTTGTATAATTAATTAAGGGGGGAATGGGTCTGAAATACAAACAAAGAAGCATATTTTTGTGATTTCATTTTGCAGAGTACTTTATTTGTTAATATTTTCAAATTTTTTTACACTATTAAGCATTATATTAAGAATATTCTGCTAAATTTTTGTTAAAAAATATTGGAAAATAAGCCAGTGGTAGTGAGAACTGAGTCACATAAAAAAAAGGTTCCATGCGGTAGTCAGGATAACTCATGGTTGCTGTGACCCTCCACAAAAAAAGTCTTTAGTTAAGGGAGAACTATGTAAAATAATATAATATTTTCATATTAATAAATGTTATCAACTTCTGATCTAGTCAACCACTTCATTTGCATCACTGTTGCAAAGACCAAATGTTTAAATTAGTTGGAATCAGGACAAAGTTGCAAAATTTTCCCAACTTCAACCTACCTATCCTCTTCCTCTTTATATTCTCTTTTCTGTATTTTCGGTTTCGATCTCGTGGAGCAGACTATACTTCTGTAGTTTTTTATTTATTTTATATATTCCGTTTATTGGGTATCTTCTGTTTAGTCCAAATTTTTACTCTTTCGCCGAGTTTTTCTCTTCTATACTTATATAAGTAGTTGTATACTTATTTCATCCTTTCCTGGAGAGAAAATTTATATTATTAATATTGACGAAAATGAAAAAAAAAAAAATGAAAATATTGATGAAATTGGAATTGAAAATAAATGATAAAGAAAACATTTGTATAGGTTAGCAACAACTGCAGGTTTTCATTGATGTTATAAAACTAAATGAAACGTGTTAGTTTTGGAATACAAATATTTCGTAGAAAATTATGTTTACCACTTGATATTTTAAGAATTTATCTCCTTTGACTGTATGCATACAAGTAAAGATGAAATGGTACTTCAGCTTTCTATGCCTTAATAGCCCAAAGCATTAGGAATTCTTTGTGCAAAGTTCTTGAAAGATAAAACACCATTAACAGAAACTTAATGTAAAGCAGAAGGAAGGTAAATTTTTTTGTTCAAACATGGGTAAATTTTATAGATATTATTAAAAACAGAAAAATTGTCGTCTTAGAATATCTCATTTATTATTCAAAAGTAGCAGCTAAAACTTCTTATAACATGTGTTTTTGCTTTTCGCGACGAAAATGTTTACTTTATTTTACAAATTTTATACCTAACACCTAACTTTAACTCAATATTCTTGTATTTCGATGTTGGTGTCAAGTACTTCAACAAATATTTGTTTTCCTTCTTGTCAATTTTTAATGTCAAAGAAAGTTACAGAAGCAAGGTAAACTAACATGTTTCCTAAAATAAAATTGAGTAAAAGTTTTACTTTGCACGAAAATTTCAACTGCTGGATAAAGAAATTATTTGGAAAACGGTATCTTTTTATTAGGTATTAATATTTTTTTATTATTGTTGTCAGTCTAAAATATATTTGTCGCAGGAACCTAAAAAATATAATAATAACAGTTAGCACCTAATACCACCTACAGGGTGAGGCAATCTCATCGCGTGCCGATAAAAAAGTAATATTGTAGAAAATAGTAGTAAAAATGTTATTTGTTCGACTTTATTTTGATCTTTTACAAGCTTATAAAAGTTAATTTTTTTAAAAGTGTATTGAACATAAACATTGATTAAAAGAGAAAGGATTGCATTAAAGAACTTGTTTCGTTGAAACGTGAGATCAGAAGTTCGAAAATGAACAAGAAAAAGACAGTTGCGTGAAAAACAACAGACTTTAATTATCTTCTGAGATTGGCTACAGAAATAATTCGCGTTATTTCCTTTCATTTACTTCCTCTGTTCTAAACAATTTCTAACGCACGAGAAACTGGATTCTAGTTTTATACGCGAGGTTTATATGTACTATATAAGAAAAGATCGCTCAAGATTGGATAAACTTTTATTTAGTTTAAGAATCTTTAGGATTTATGTTAAAATTGATTATCCAATTAATTTTGCTAAATTTTTTGTTATAAAAACAATACAGGAAACTCGACTTTCGTGATAGTTTCAATGAACATTTTTTTTCGATCCTACTTGATCGATGTAAGAAAAGTATTGTATTTTCTACCTATAATTTATAATATAATACTATCTTCTCTTTTACAAATATTTCACATATAATTATAGAAAAACAAAAAATGATTTTTGTTAAAGCTGATATCGGCCTGGAAATTCTTGTACTTGTAAATTTTTGTACATTGGTAGAGGGGTGTGCAATGAACAACATACTAAAAGTTTGACCGGGGGAGGGGGTGAGCGTGTGGGAGGAGGTCAAAGGTAACTTTTTCACGTTTTTCTAGAATAACTCTAAAACCGCGATTTCTAGCGAAAAAGTGTCATATACAAAATTAAACTATGCCAGCTTCGGGGTTTTTGACCATAATAAAAATTTTTAAAAATGGAAGGTTGCTGAAATTGGATGTTTCTTAATTAAAACAACCCCATTTCCATCTTGATATTTTTTCCTAGCTTAAAGTTATATTCCAGCTTTTCTCCGGTTTTTTATTTTTTGTTTCCATACCGGTATGCATGAGTAGAGTTGTTTTTAAAATCGTGTATTATTCATTCTCATGAAGTAGCTGCCTCCATGCTCCATGCCCTTAATATATGTAGATACGATATTGTTCAATTCGAATAAATTATTCATCTTGGTCGATTCTTCGGGTTCGACAACAACAAGGTGATAAAAGCGGAATATAACCGGTAAGTTCTTTTTAAAATTTTGTTTTGTTTAATTCCGAATTTAAGGTGGTGGAATTGAAGCTTTTCCCCAAATAAACAAAAATACCAGAGACTATTAGAATAATCTACGATAATGACAAAATTGAAATATCCAGACGTAATCATTCGTATGTAGTAAATGATGTCAGATAATGGTTGTTACCTACAATGAAACATTCATTAGTCAAACGTCCTGAATTTATGACGCAAAAAACGATTGAGTGGTGCCACAAAGCATGAAATGTACCCTGTGAATGATAATAGTTAGCCAAATTTGTATAAAATTTGCCTAAATAATTTTTTCAAAATTAATTAAAATATTTGAAAGTGTTTTTGTATATAAATTGATATTTATGCGGTGTGCTTCATTAACCATATTAATTTATCTCATTAAATTTAGTTCGTAAATTACGCGATATCGAACACTGCTCTTTTTTGTTGTTTTATGAAAATGTAAATTTTTTGAATGTGGAAACAAAATATTGATTAAATAATAAGTAAAGCACTATTAGGTGCAACAAAAAACGCAAAGTTATAATCTGCAAAGTTAATAAACGTTGAGACTGGAAGAAATTACTGCTTTATCTTCGGCTTTATCACATTAAATTTGCAAATTTGTAGCGACGGAGGCACGTATAATTAAATTATTTACGGAGAAATTAAAGCCCAGATGTCTACCTCCAGCGGCACCGTGTGTAACACATACGTGTTCGTGTGTAATTGTATATATGGCATGTCCGGCATATCGTCCTAATAACTTAATCGACCTAATGAACATGGTTGTCTAGTGGAACAATAGGCAAATCGTTTAATTACGAAACAGTTCAACGGATTCTTGTTGGATATCTCATGATACTGCGTATGCTATTTGGCATGTCTCCCAATTTCAATAATATTGCTTTGTTCTAATTACTTATGCAATCTAAAGGTGTAAATATCCTAACAGTAAACAACTTTACATATACAAATTGCAAATTGATATAACATTGTTAGGGGAGCGTAACATTTACCTAGATTAATTAATAATAATTTAAATTCTGTTAGAGAATAGTATTACATCAAACAGCAAAGCAATAACAATATTTCAAGGCCGTTACAAGAATTTTTGATGATGAGACTAAACATTAAAAAGTTAATAATCATAATTTGGCAGCAATCAGGAATCGAAAATTATATAAATTATTTTGACCTTACAAAGTAGTTTTCAAAAGTGGCCCGGATCCTTTATGGTGTGACTACTTATCGCCTTCCTCGCAATGTGTATCGGAAGTTTTATTTCTGTACATTTGGAAAGATATTTTTATTGTAAAGTTATCTGTTAACATGCAAGTAATCTATTACCGTTTTATTGTGGCCCATTTTATGTTTTGTTTATATTTTGTATGTAGTTTCTATCTGAGATTTTCGTATTTAATTACCTATTTTATTTTCATTTTTTTTAGTTCAATCAGAATTTTATAGACCCTAGAAATTATAATGTGAAACACTTGCCATAACAAAATTTATTTACTAACTTAACAATTTTATACTGTTTTATATTTTCGTAAGATGACAGCGGAAACCGACAAAATCTCATAAAACGCAATCAAATAGTCCCAAATTGCCTTGACATCGCAGAAAAGCGAGCGTATTCGACCAAAAACTTAGTCTTAATGACGTTTTGTGCAGTTACAGTTTCTATTACCAAAGGATTATTGAACTTTTCGGTTCTAATACTATTAATATAAGTTTTTAAAACAATTTACATAACACATATTATATTTACCCATAACATACGTACGGCAATACAATAAATTTATTTTCTTAATTAAAGTATCAAATTTACAAATTATTTTATTTCCATTCAATTAATGAAAATCTCTTTCGATATTAGAGGCAATGTACCAATTTCTGACACCTTATATTACACCAATATTATACATTTTTTGAAAGTTCTTTTTTCGAAGAAAATCAAGTAATTTAAATTTATTTTAGAAGAATAGCACATGCTCCTAAATTTGACTTTGCTATTGAAATATTTTTTCAATTTACTCAGTACTCGACTGATATTTACACAAAACTTCAGAAATGAAAACACTGCATGTAAAATAAAAGTTTTAGAATATGGTACAGTGTCGGAGTTTGGTACATTTTCCGGCAACCCGCTTTGTAAGTTAGAGAACAAATAAAATTTTATTTTTCAATGTAAGAACCATTAACACTAACAAAGTTATTTCTTTGATAAGTCTGACCCTGTGCGTTCGATAATTGGTTTTTTGCTTCCTCGGTTCAAGTCAGTGCAAGCAAACGAACAGACCTCATCATAACACAAATTTGAAAATTTGCGTTCTTGGGTGGTGGAGAGCCCTTCCAAACCTATCGTCTACAAAAGACTTCTTGGTACGAACCAAGAAGTCTTGATATAGGAATAAAGCAGTTAAATTCTCCTAGCAAATTTGCCATCTACATAGTTTTTTCGGGACTCAGCAGCTTGGGAATTCATCGTGCCGACACTTTGCTCATTCCCAAATTTTCATGTAAAATTTTAAAAATACTCATTTTTGATATTCGTATTTCTCTAGCAATAATTGAAACTTTTATCTTGAACTTTCTTGATGGTTTTGTCAGTTCCAGCTTCCAGAGGTCCTCCACACTTTTGGTGGACCAAACTTTACAAACTCCACACTCCACAATGTTGGACTTGGAAATAAGACGGAATATTGTCTCTCATAGATATTCTTCGGATTACTGCCTTCTTTCGATAGAAATTTTTGCTGCTCTAAACTGACAAAATGACTTTATAAAATGTCATTGACGTAAGAAAATTGTTGTTATAACATATTGTTTTGGTAGCTAGGTAGATAACAAAAATGCTCCCCTCGTATAATTAGTTACTTTTAAAATAATTTCATTAAGAATTGTTTAGTTTGTTTGTTTTCATCGAGAAAAGTGCCTTGCGGCTTCCGTAAGAAGAGTTTAAGTTTAATTAAGGAAGTATGCATAAAACCATTTTATCTTTACTACGAACCATTTAGAAAGATTGTTTCGTAACTAAAAGTTTGCTGCAAAATAGTAAAATTACGCGTTGTAGTGAAGTTTCAAGCAGCAATTCGTCATTACATTATTTGTGGGGAAAATTAAGATTTCAAGTGCAGGATGCGTGCATTCATATAATATTGTGCACAATCTAAATACATAGTTGTGTTATCATGAACAGTCTTTGAGGACTGGAGAAGTTTTAGTTGAAGTCGGTTTTCTATTTATTAAACATGCTAATATGTTATACTACTTTTAATGGATTTGGAATATTTGGAAAAATTACGGAAATTTTTTTATCGTAAGTTGATTTTAAATCACAGTCATAATTTTACCGGCAATTGAATTTATAAATTTGTAAACGTGTGCCATTACAGAGACTATCTTGGATATTTAAATTACAAATCAGCACGATAACTGACCCACACAAAAATTTCATTCAATGTTCAATTTCTTAATTAACAAATATATATCTATAAAATTACCGGAAAAAATTTAAAAATACCTGATTTTTACTCGATGAAAATCAATTTAACAAGTGAAGAATAAAATTTATGTGAGAGCTCTGGATGCTACAATTCGTCTCTGGTAAATAAAAACTCTGTTAATATTTATTATGTACTATTGAATTTATCTTGAACCTTAAGTTCATGATAATTCATGTAAAAAGTTTTTTAAGTTAGTTTCTTATTGAGCTGATATGCCATGAAAGCAAACGTTTTTTAGAAACCATTTAAAATAGATTACGTGAAGATGTAGATGCTGCAAAAACAACAGAGGGTTACTCCACTTACAGAAGGAAGTAAGCATCAGCGCTGATAAAATGTTAGACATTTACGAGTTTTTCTCAGCAACTGTTACTAAAATATATCTACAATTACAATAAGTCTAAAATTCAGTCACTAAAAGAAAAGTACTTACTGAAACTAACATCTGAAAATAATTTACATTTTCACGATAAGTAGTTTCGCAGTAGAACTTTATTCAGTAAAATTTATTAGAACGATTAAAATTTTATATTAAAAGAAAATCATCGTAAATAGCTTACCGATAACGCTCAAAAGTTATTTAAAATCTGAAAATGGAAAGGATTATTATAAATCTCTAATATATTACATCACAAACAAACGCAATATGGCCGGTGCACTTACTATAGGTTGGTGGTTCCACGAGTGCTTTTTTTCCATTAAACGAGACAACAAAACTGACTGGCTGCAACCATACGTGAAAATTTTACTGAAATTGAAATTGAAGCATAAGCACCAGACAGTTAAAGTATGGGTTACGTGGAATCTAAATCTTATTTTAAATCAAAATTGGGACAGTTTTACTACTGCAGCTTATAATAACAATAATAAATAATAATAAAACTCATTTATTGAGAAAATTTACATCTCTAAATAGGATGATTATTACCAGCAATGGAAAAACTTTTGGAAAATCGCTCCTTGGACAAAATACCTCATTATCATACTCAAGAACAATGGACGTAATTGAAGATTTACTTCTAACAGTAGTTAGATTGCCAAACCACCAGTACAAAACCTCATTACATAAAATTAAAAAATAAATGGAGCGAGTTATTTTTTCATCATTACTTCTTTATATTACAAAACCTGTATCTTATTGTGTTTTCCAAATCAAATAGCTGAACTATCACTATAATTTTCTTTGCGTAAAAAGAAAATTATTTTTACTTTTTTAGTTTATGAGAAGTTTAAGGTGAATTGCTTCTTAAATGTATTCTGTTGTTGTATTGAAAATGCGTTGTTTAAACGTTAAAAACACGTTTTTTTAATTTAATGTTTAATTTATTGCTTAGTCCAATTAAATCGAGTAAAATATCGGAACACCTAATAATATTTCTGTGTAGTTTTTATTTATATAAAATGTACAGGGTGTTTCAACAAAAACTTGACTCCCAAAACTTTCAAAAAGCCGTTTCCATTAATTAGGCAAAAGAAAAATATGTTTACCGTTGCTAGAATCACAGTGAAAGAAAATGGTAAAACAACTAAACTCTTTTATAATTATTATTACGTGTTTGCGCGGAAAGTTCTTTGATACAAACAATCCAAGGGCACAATTTCTTTTTAATTTAAGAACAATTTTGCATTTTATTTATGTTTCTACAAGCGCGGGCGATTTTAATTGAATAAATTGAGTCGAGAAACTCGAGCTATCTTTTTAAATACGTTTGTCTTTGAAGATTTACTTATATATAATATTCTTTACCAAGAGAGTTCAATTGGCAGAACTGCATAATTTTAATTTTTATTGTGTTATTAAACAGTGTGATTATTTTATCTGCGCTTTTAGCGTTCATTGAAATTCAAAATTATTACAGTACTGTGAGTTTTCTTTTGATCTTCGCTTAGCTAGGGAAAACAAGCTGTTTTTTAATCAAAAGGGTCACCCTATAGAGTTTAAATTCACAAAACTTTCCAATAAACATTGATTGATAATATTTGAAAGGATAGACTAACATATACTTAGTATAATTTCATTCTAAAATGGTCTGTGTAAATAAAGTTCGTTCTTACATAAAGTTAATTAAAAGGTTCTTACGATGTTTACGTGACATTTTTTAAACAGCTTTATTTAAAATTTACAAAAAATGCAATAACTTTTTTATTACTTAGTGCCGTGCTTAATGTAAAAACATTAAAACGTAGTAGTTGGTTGCATTTGGTGTAAAACGTATGGGATGTCATCAACCGTTGTACAAAAGCCATATTTACAACAAATGGAGTTGAAATTTTAAGTGACTTTGTAACTTTATCACTACTTAAACCAATTTACTCTCTAAAATGTATTTTAATTTTACACGAGGCTGGTAATATTAAAGTACTTATATTCAAACTTTGACACATGTTAAAAAAACTCATTTAAGTTTCTAATAAATACATTGTGTGGTATAAAATGTATAATTTTATATACCTAATGGATTTTATAAAGTTTATAATGAAAAACTTTAAATTCTATTTTTACTGCCAAATATAACAGTTATTGCTTTTTAATAGGTACTTATTTATTTAATTATATAATTTTTAATAACTTTTGCATAATTAAAGAATAAGCGATAGACACCGCGTTTCTGGCTTATTAGCCGTCTTCGGTACCGCATACACGTTATTAACCGTTATTACATAATCTTTACTTGAATTTGTAGACACAATATTTCGGTCTTTCCACAAACGATGACAATGCCTACATGCTATCGAGCTATCTGCTTCAACGAGAAACGACTAGACAAATAACAACATTTGCATATTGCGGCCAGTGTTTCTGGCTTATTAGCCGTCCTCAGTTCTGCATTCGGAAAGAGCGTAATAATGTGTGCACCTGAAAACTGTAACCGCAGAGTGCTAAATTGCATAATTAAGAGTTAATAACATATATGCGGTACTGATGGTGTCTCATAAGCCAGAAACAAGGTGTCTATCGCTCATTCTTCAATTATGCAAAATTTATTGAAATGAATACATTAATAATTTAAATGTGAAAACTTTTATGATAGTTTTTAATTTTGCAGTTTTGCAAATCCTTGTTATAAATTAAAATTACTTAATTTTTGTTGTGCTCTTTTTCTTTGCTTAATTTTATTCTTAGCTTCTTATTTTTACGAGAAGTTCTATATAAAATATAAACTTTTGTACCCTTCAATCTATTTATGATTTTACTGTAATTTTTTGCCTGCGATTCATCAAGTGCTGTCATAATAATTTTTTTTTATTTTAAATGCAATTACCACATTAACTTTCATTTGAAGAAACTTTAATTTTTATCCAATTTACAACTCCAGTCAACGGAATAGTCTTTTTGTTCTTTCCATATTTTTCCAATTGCTTTTCCTGTACTTTTTATGCCAAATTATCCATTCTAATAATTGCACTTAAATACTAATAATTCCAGTTACATTCCAAATTTGTGTACTATTACCATCTGATTCTGTAAAATTCAACATTTTTTTGTAAAATTACTTGTTAAAGATATTGTGTATTAGCTTCTTATGCAAGATCTGGTAATAGTAATACAAGGAGATGCCAAATAACACAACTTTTAGTACCGACTAGTACCACTCTAGTTCTAGTAAGTAAGATAAGTAGTACTTAACATTTCCGGGATTATCATATCAAGGTGTCATATCAAAATTACTACAGCAACCTTTGTTGTGTTATAATTTAAATTATTTTACTTGTATGTATATATTATTTAACATAAAATTATTGAATTAATCTTGATATGACACAAGATCCTGAGGATGGTAAATAACCGAAACTAGTCACAATAGTTGTTTATTTATTTGGAAGAATACATTTTGTTGAGGTACTATATTATCCGATAATTTATTTTAAATCAGAAAGAAATTTTATTCCTTTTCATTTTCACATTTGTTTAAATAAATAAAAGTATAAAATAAAATAAAATTGAAAATAAAATTGACAAGAATTTACGCTGCCTCTATAGGGAAAACTAATTAAGTTAGAGAAAAATCGCAAGTTGACAATTTTGTAGAATGTAAAATTTTCTACATAAAAGTTGCAGGTGCTATATTTCTAATTTGACTACTTGAGCCGTTAGGGACTTGTGAAAATAAACCATTCGTTTTGAAATAATTCTAGCAATAAATTCAAAAAATTAGATTTTTGCTTCATGTACTAGTAAGTTATCTATATCAATATTAATAATAATAATAATATTAATAATACTCACATTTTCTGGGTAATTTTACATTTCTTTTAGTGAAATATGATATTACACAATTTTTAGGGTAAATTTACTCGTATAAACTAGGTAACTTTTGCAGCTAAAATTAAGTTTAGGTTTTTACTGTGTAAATTTACCCTAACTTAAAAAGATCATTGTTAAATTAACACTCCTATGTAATATTACAGTTAAAACAACTTTAATCTTAAAACATGAATATTTAAAAATTCATTAATATTTTTCAAATTCAAAGTATTATTTTACTACATAAATTAAATCCCGGGTTGTTTAATTTAGATTAAATTAGAGACCACCCGGTCTGGAATAGTTTAAACTTTTCTTCTTCCTTTACTAGTCTTTAAATAAACTTCACAGAACAAAACTTTCACAAATTTGAAAACATTATTTAAGCTGTATGTTTGATTTTTGCTGTAAAATTCATCAATTAACTGCATTTCAATCGTTTGAACTTCTTTATTTAGATTTTATGTCCTTTTTCGAATATTTCAATTTCTGCTTTGCTAGAAAATAATAAACTTATATCTTTCAAGTACTTTTCTGTTAAAAGTTTTGAGAAACCAGAAGGATATGATGGCAAAGAATTTATTATATTACAGGATAGATCAAGTTCAGATTTTATTGAGAATGATTTTGTAGTGTTTGCTTCTGAATTGCAGAAAAATTATTATTTTTATGGAGAATATGAAAATAAATCTGAAAGATACATTCAGATATTATATATATTCAATAGGCAGAAAAAGGAAAACACAGTTTAATTACGTGGAAATATACACAATTTTTTCTTGCTTTTAAATTTCGATTTCCAACGACTAATAAATATCTATTATCCACATAATATCTAAAATTTGTCAAAATTTTATTTATATTAATTAATTTAAATTGTTTATTTGCACCACTTTGCATATTTTAAAATATTATCAAACACGTAGGTCAAACAGGCCTATTTAAAATTTAAATGAAATAAATAAATTTATGTCCAAAATTGATATTTATTTTACAAAGCAGATTTACGACGTGAAAATTATGATCGTAACTACACAATAAGTTATCGCGATAGAATTTCATTAGGATTACAGAAAAATTTTAATTTGAGTAATCGAATTTTTATAATTAACGAAGGCAAAAAATGTTACACATAGGAATGATTGCTATATACGAACCTGACACTTGGTATAAATTGTATTTTGTTATTTCCTCAAATCTCTTGGTATTGAATAATAATTTTTATATTTTCTTTAATGCAATTACAAGGATGTTTCTTTATTTTCTTTGTAAATTATACAGAGTAATTAAATTAATATTCGCAATTTTAAAAGTAAATAAATTAAATTTTCAACTCTAATCTAACATTAAACTAATGTAATTCAATAGCACTTTTGTTGAAAATGCAGTCCTGGAAAAGTTATTTATTTCTTTACGGTTAGTACATCGGATATTTCAACTCGTTTATTTCATTATCCTTGATCAGAAACTTTTTAGCTGGAGAATCACCTACACTATTGGATAGTGTTTTATTTTATTTACTGGAGTTTTTCACTTTTAGTTTTTGATTTTATCAACAATTAATGAAAATTTTTTTAACTTTTTTGAATTATACCGTGAATTTATTTTTAATGAAAAAGAGCTCGCTTTTATAAAATATTTGAAAAGCAAAAATGCAGTTGTTTGTTAAACAATCTCAAATAGAGTGTTATTAAATTAGAGAGGCAACATATTTGTTAATTAGCTTAGACGCGCATGATTTAGCAAAATTACTATAATTGAAATTGATATAAAAAGTTCAAAAAACTGATTATTTTTTATTTAGTTACATTAATATAAGTTGTGTAAAAGCATTTATTTTGAGTGAAAATATCTTATCCCGGTTAGGTATAAAATTCGAAAACTCTCTTGATTTTTGGATACTAATTTTCAGTTTACTAATTAATTTTAATTTCATACTTTTATAAGTAACCATTTAGGTTATAAACCATAACTTTGATAAATGTTTAAGGGAGATCTGAGTTGCATTCTCAAGAGATCAAAAGTTGTCTTAAATGCGGCTTGCATCGTTTAATATTCTTCAAGTTTACTTCGCAAGCTAAAACTTGTGAGACGAATTTTATGGGGTATAATAATAAATCCAGATTGTCAAATACGTTAAATCTTAGATAATTCCTAAAGAATATTTTTAGCTTTAAAGAACTTTTTCTGTTTAAATATAATTTAATTTCAAAGAAAAGCATTGAAACTGTTTTCCCAAGTTATGATTTATTTACTTTTATGGCTGTTGTATAAAAATATTAAAACTATTTGAAACGTATTAAGGAATTGACGACTCTATAAACCGATATTTTCTTCGTGATAAGCTTTATTGTTCACCTAGATAAAAAGAACCAAGATGCATTTAATTTTGTTGCCAATTAATCGGTCTCGCCAATTCTGTTAGTTTGTTTCATTAAAACAAATATTGAAATACAATATTGGATGCGCTTCTGACTATCTAATAAGACTATTCAATAAGTTAACCGAGTTAAACAAGACAAGCGTTAGTTAACACTCATTTTATTCCAACAATTCTTAATCTTGTATACATAATTTATAATGGTCTCCGGGGTTTTACAATTAGCGGCCCCGAAAGATCTCCCACTAGATCTGGAGTATAGGGTCATTTGTCGTGGTTTTCACAGAAATTTCTAGATTAGGTTTGGTTGTGCCCAGGGATGTTTTAAATTTTTTTGAGCTACTCCGAGATCTCAGTTTTCTATATCCGTCCATTTTGAGGGCAGTTTATGCCCAAAAATAAGGTAAATACTTGGATAAAATATACCCACGTCATGGGCAGGGCAACCCTTATGGAATGTACACATACGGTTTTTGGCCATTTTTACCCAAATGTTTGGATGATTCACAAATTTTATTTTTATATTGGTAATTTATGTCATCAACTACCATAATTTCAATAAGAAGATAGTTAATTTAATTCTAACCAATCACTCATGAAAAGAAATACATATAAATTAGAATTTATAAATTTTTGTAATGAAATATTAAAATTTTGTTATATAAATCACTTAAAAGTGCAAAAACTTATTTTCTGTTTTGCCCGTTAAATTAATATAAGAACGTAAACATACAATGATATATTTCATGTTGACTCATAAATGGTGTTCTTTTTCTTCAAAATTTCTATATGACAAATTGCTGCTGCTGCTTATCGGATTATGTAAAAGAATTTGTTAGGTGTAAACTATAAATCACGAGTAGTGGTTAAACGGTCGAGTTGCTTTAAGCTAAACTTTGTCACCCTTAAAAAGGTTATTAAGGTACAACATAACACTTTGTTTGTTTTAATTTACGCTTAAGTAAAAAACTTTACCCTAAATTATAAATTTTGTAAGAATATTAATTCGTTTAGATAATTGAAAGATTTAATTATAAAATCCTAGAAAATGCTTAATTTTGCATTTAAATTTAAATTTCAATAGGAAAAGAGTTGGTATGGAAGAGAGTTTATAAGACAAAAATTTATTTTTCGTTAAGCTGTGTGCAACTTGACTAAAATGTAGGTTCTTTCATAAAAATGAAAATACAAAAGAATGAAGTTTTCCCGAATTATCAGTTAATAGTATTAAATCATGAGTTATATCTAAATAAAAGCAAAGGAGTTTAATGAAAGTAAGCTTCTTACTAATTGCAAAAACTTAGCTGAAAACTTTTTTATAAAAAAAAATTAAAATGAATAAACCTAATTCGGCCTTACGGTAGGATTTTTTGTAAATAGTAATATTTTGCAAGAGCTTTAAGACACTTTCGTATAAAATAATAAAAAACGACTTTGTTTTATTTATGAGTGCAATGTAAACATTATAGCGATATATTATAAATATTTAGGTTCATCTTTAAGAAAAAAAGAGATTAGTGTAGTATTCTAAATTTTTGTTGTACGTAAAAACGATTATTACTCATTTTTAAGATTAATATTACTTTATCCAACTGACAGATATGGATGATACAGCAAAAACAGTTTCAAAGTAAATAAGACAACGTTTCATTCAACTCCAAAGCTTCTTAATGCTAACACTTTTTATGAACATGTTTTAAATTTTATTGCCGTATAGATATTTTGTGTAAAGAATTCAACTTATATAAAAATAAGTTTCCATTTTAAAAAATACCATAGTAAAATATGACTTGAATTTAATAAAGTTTCCAATAAAAATTTTTCAGCACACAGTAAATTTTATTGTAATAAAGGACATTAATGTTTCTCTTCACATTTATTTTCAAATTGAACCTTACTAAGACAAATTTTTTATTATTTTTATTTTACTTATTTAGTGTTTTTCTTAGGGTAGTATTTCCTAAGTCTGTACACAAGGAAAAACCATGCTAAATTACATTTTTAGAGTATCTTGCTTATACGAGTACTTCCCCAATAAAATATTGATTAAAATGAAATTTAAAAAAATCTTTATCTCAAGAATTTTACAAAAAAGTTGTTAACTACTCAAAAACAAGTGAATCAAAATTTCCACACTAGCAATTTGACCTTTTCTAAAATTCTATAAGTTGTTTTCGGACAATTAGTGTTCCTAAGTAATCGTTGAGTTCTACTTCATATAATTTAATGTCGTTTACCTCTTTTTGTCTTGACGCTTTCGAGAAACCTATGCAGATGGATGTTCGATCGCTTTTCACATGCTGAACTTTTCTTGTAGCAAAATTTTTTCACTTACAGGCTAATTAGGTATTGCTGTTTGGCGTTATTTAATACGGAAAATTGAGAAGGTTAAATTAATAACTAAGTAAATTTGAAAATTCCTTTACTATTCTTAAGGCTGCTTTCCTTAATTCTGCTTCCTAATTTTACGTTATCGTTAAAGAAAATCAATTTTTAAATTATTGTACATTATAGTAGAAATATTATACAGGGTGTCTTCGGATACACTTTACATAACTTACTTGGTGATAGAG
The DNA here is from genome assembly GCA_947369205.1 of Cantharis rufa. Classification (NCBI taxonomy): domain Eukaryota; kingdom Metazoa; phylum Arthropoda; class Insecta; order Coleoptera; family Cantharidae; genus Cantharis; species Cantharis rufa. Next base: position 1,163,782 of record OX376309.1, on the reverse strand, counting down.
GTCACTTTTCTAAGAAAAATATTTAGTAAATTTTTTTTTCAAATTTAAACCTTCGAGAGTTAGCTCTTTTAAAAGCTTTTTTTTTAACTTTCCACCTTCACATGGCCATAGCTTCGAAAATATTGATTTTTCAGTAAAAATGGTTTAGTGCTTTTTTAAAGGGCATGAAGTAATCTACGAACCGCAGGGCGTCAGATTTTTTGTAAAATGTTTCATTTAAAAGATACACTATTCCACGCTCTTTATAAAAGCACTAAACCATTTTTACTGAAAAATCAATATTTTCGAGACTACATGAAGATGAAAATTTAAAAAATGCTTTAAGCAGGCCTAACTCTCGACAGTTTGAATTTAGAAAAAAAATTTTGTTAAATATTTTTCTTAGAAATGTATCTTCTATACCCACCTAAGTTATGTAAAGTGTATCCGAGGACACCCTGTATACACACGTTTTAAATTTTACATCTTTAGATTAAAATAATATTAATTTCATAACTTTAATTTTACAACTAAATATTTAATGATTATAAGTAGATTATAGAAGGTGGTTTAATTCCTACGTTTGATGATTGGTAAAAAGGACATTGGGTAATTTTATGGGATTACGTAACCCAAATCTGGCCTTGAACCTTGTTGAGTGAATGGAGTTGAATTTTTAAAATTATTTCGCGAATTCATTCTAATAGTATTGATTTGTTCCTTTTTCTTTTTAGCCAAATGTCCTGAATTGCTTCAGCTTTGGGTATCTTATGCATTCCTGGTAGCTAGCAGAGTGAGGGCTTCCAAAGCTTGTGCACCAGGGGCTCTAAAGTTTCGCATGCGAATGATAGATTGGTATTCTCGAGTAATTGTTTATAAATACTTTTCGCATGTGTGAACCATTTTCCCATGCCAATGAAAGATTGGTACATGCAACCATTATTGCTTCATTATTTTCCATGACCAATCTCGGCATTAAAAGTTCTTGTATTAATAAATGGATACCGAGCAAATCACTGTTTGCAGGCAAAAAGATAGATGACCTCTATTATCTTCAAAATAAAAACAATACTATTGTTTGAGCCGTTTGTTTGTGAGCCATTCGAGAATACCATTTTAAGTGATCGAATAATCTCTTCCGAAACTTACCATGCGAGAGATTCGCAAGCGAAAAAATTTTGGCCCCTGGCAGGTTTCTCTTGCGTCTTGGTAGTGGTTGAAGTCAAAAGATCTCCACTGCCCTTGACTCACTTTGACACTTTGGTTTGAACTAATTTCCAATTTTTGTTTTGTCGATCAGTGATTCTATCTTGATTTATATGTAGGTTACATTGACCATCGTATTTTTTCTGTATTCTGTATCCATAAGTTTCTCATTTTTTCCTTGTTGGATAACTTCTTCTTACTATCGGCGCGTAATAAAAATTGATACTAAAGAAAAGAAAGTTACGTTCTAAAAAAGTGTTAACAAAAATTGCTTTTTTCTAAATAAATTGTATGAAATTTATATATTTTGAAAATTTTGAGTAACCAGTTACATTTACAACATAATTAACAATGTGGTGGAATATGCATTAATTAGAGAAATCTTGGACAGCTGTTTCAAACTAATGTGACACTTCATCAAGATTGAGTTCTAAAGGGTAGTTTTATCTTTATATCAATTGCAGGAGTAACATGTTACCAGAAGAAAATTGTTTTTCGTATGGCAATGTAAAATCTATACTACATTTTCTAAATAATAAAATGATGTACTGTTAAACTTTTTCCTTCCTTTTGTCATCACATAAAATTGTAAAAAAACTTGTAAATATAAATTTACGTAAAACATAATTAAAATCAAAGTAAATGAAATTTAGACTAGAATAAATTGCGTTAATTTTACCGTATTTATTAAATTAAATACGCTTTTCGAATTAAATGTTCATTTTGCTTAGGAATAAAATTGCTCAAAGTTTTAACTCATTAAGAATTGCCTCATGAATATTTACAATTATGCCATTTATTATTATAGTCACAGTCTATTGTTTCTAATTGAATTTTTGATAAATTATATCTTTCGTAGTTCCCTTAAATCTTAAACTATTGTAAAAAATCAAAACTTTATTTTAATTTTAAATCTTAATTAATACATAATTATCATATATTATTTTATTTTCTCTCTCTCTCTTTATGTGAGTCAATTTAAGTTCAACGTGGAATTAAAACCACGACACACACAAAACCGATAGAATTGGATTTAAACATAAAGTTGGAGTATATTATTTTTGTTTTGTTAATATTTATCGCAGATTTGAATCTTGAAATCATAACTTCCAAAGGTATGTTATAAAATGGTCCCTATCCTACCCAGAAAACCAAAATTATTTATTTAGGTGGACTTGTAATTCATATTCAAATTTAGGATTTTGCTAATCTATTTACCGAGGATACGAAATGATTACTATTGGTTTAAGGAATAATTAATTATATAATATACAGTAGAATATTGACATCTTTCAAAATATATGAAATTATTATTTATTGTAATTTTCCTACTAATATTATAATATTTTAATGAATTGCAATCATATTTGGGAAACTGATGGAATTAAATACAAAATAAATCGATTAATTATATAAAAGAGCCACCAAATTGTATGACCTGTGACTTTATTACATTCCACAATAAGTCGGATTCACATAACTGTGAATTAGAATCTAATATTGCATCCCAACAATCCAATAGAGTCCGAGTTGGAGAACATTATATAATTTCAAGACCCCAGGTATAATCAAATATCCACATCAATACATTCATTGTTTAAAGCAGGTTCAATCTTCAATTCAAATAAGAAGGGTTATTGTTCACAATTATTTAATTTGCAGAATGATAAATTCTTATAGACTTAAAATTTAAATTTAGCTAGCTCATGCAGTTAATTCGTACACTAGACGTAGAATTTTAATATTATAATAATAATATACGTTTTCACACTGCAAAGCAGCGATCGTACTATGATTAATTTTAATAAATGCACCAAGTGTAAAATTTAAAAACCTTAGATTCGTTTAAAACCGTAAAACTGAAAAATCATTAGGATGCGGTTTGCGGTGAGTTTAAATTACAAATCATATCAATCAACCAATAATAAGCCAGGTAAGCCAGTAGTTTAAAAAAAAACCTTGGGGTGAGGGCAGAACAAAAATCAATCTGTTTTTCATGAAGATGGGGATGTAGCTCTCTTCTCACAAATTTAATCTTATTATTTCGTCCTGAAATCCTGTAAACCGTATGGTGGATAAAAAATTTCCAATATGGATAAACTTTAATTTTACCACGCCAATAAAATTTAATTTTGATGACAAGCAAATTTGAAATCTCTGGTTTAAGCTGTATGGGTAATACAACCAGGAAACGGAAAAAAATGGAATATTACCAAAAATTTATTTTTCCTGATACTTGACTGTTGATTGTCATGACTGTGCGTTAATATTGTTTACTAATTATTTATTCTAAAGTAAATTTATTTATTCAATTTGAATAATATTTAGTCAAAATTTATTGCTGAAAACTTTTAGTTAGCTTTAAAAACCCAGATTACCCAAAAACTATTATACAACCGATTTAAATATTAAATACTGAATTATATTCAACTATTCAACAATGAATTAATACTAATTAAAAAATTATATTTGAGACTTTAAATTTAAGGAAATAAAGTGATCAGTTCTTTTTGGCAATCGCGATCTTATGAATTGTATTTTCGCTAACCTCTGTTTACCTCGAGCTACTTCTAATCATGTAATTGATTAAAATAAAATATAGTAAGCTCCACGATTTTACCACCTTTGTAAATTGCAAAAATAATCATTTTACAAATCCTACATAAAACACGAAAGTTAAGTAAAATTTATGTGATGGTTTTATGGGTGAATTTTTAATTACAATAATGGATTATTAGTTTTAATTATGCAAAGTAAAAATTGAGAATGTGCATGAAAGTAACCCCTGACCATTTTAAGTGTACGTCATTGATTAAAATCTAAATAGACAATTTAGTAAAAAGGTTTGGTATACAAACTGATTCAATTACAAACGCCTGGATATTTAATTAACATCATTTACGCTTTCCTAAGTGATAGATCTCGCTGAGTAGAGATAAATTGCCTGAATTTACACATTAAGCCAATTACGAGGCGAGTACCACAAGAAAAGATATTGAGTATCAATGTCTTTTGTTGACTTTACTGGAACTGTCAATATCATTTAACAATGACACTTTAATATAAATCATCTTATTTTGTTCATATCCGAAGCAAACAAGTCTAAGCTCAGAACAAATGCAAATATTTTTATTATCCACATTTTTAATTGCAATTCATAAAATCTACTTACTTTAATGCAAAGAAAAGGAAAGGATTAAGGGATAAATTTTAATATCAAAGTTTTATAGTATTTTCAAAGTTCGTGCGATTATGCTAGAGCCGTAAATAATAAAAAACAAAAGGAAAATTCTAAAAATGCAGGTTCGTTTCATTGCTCCTCTTTTAAAATGCAATTAAAAACCAGGCAGGAGCAAAAACCCTGGGGTCTTAGTCGACGACTGATTTACGACAGGGACACGGTGTTACGTGCATACTAATCTGAACGAGGTCCTGTTCCTGTAGGTCCTTGCTGCTTACATGTTTTCACAGCGATGCGATGTTTGTATTTAGATTTCAAATATTTCTGAATTTAAATTTATAGTTATTGTATTTTATATTATTTTACTATAAGTCTTTTGCGGCTTGCCGTGTTTCCTTACCAGTTACAGACCAAATGGTTATATAAATAAGGATATACATTTAAGGGTAAAAGAGAATTGCGCCTAAACTTAATTAAACCAGAATTTCCGCTCCGTAACTCAACCAGCGATCACACCAATCCACTGCTGTGGTTATTGAATTTTTGAATATACATAAAAATAGGCGAATGTTATTACAATTCGTGTGTCAACAAAATTTGTTTGCATTATCAATGCAGAAAATCCTCTTTGAGTAATTTAAAAAAAATCTTTTAAGCCGTAGGGCAAATGTAAGATTACATATATTTATATTGTGTCCAACGCATCTGGAAAAGTTAAATAAAAGCTCAAGCAAATCCTTCAAAATAACTTTGTATTAAAGATAAAATTTGCCTAACGTTGTTTGAAAACGGTTTAAATGGGTATTACATTAATGCAGGTAAATTAATAATTAATGTTTAATTTAACATTATTCACCTCACTTGAGTAGAATTCGTAGTCAAGTTCAGGAATTCAGGCTTCACAAGTTATGTTATAAACATAATTAATCAGTGTCGTACCTAGGTTTTCTTTGTTTGGGAGGATTTTGGGGTTTTATTTTTTACCGACGCGCACGAACAGATGAACGAGACATAATTAAGCTAATAAATTAGCTTATAAACATCATGATCCTCGGGGGTGTGATTACAGAAACATTTTAAAATGAAAAAAACGTTAATTTCTGTAAGGAAAAAATTAATTGAATAACATATTTGTAAATCAAAATACATTTGTATATATTATGCTAAAATTTTCTATTAAAATTCTTGAAACTAAAATATGAAGTAATTTATTTATTTAAACAACGCGGTACTTCACGTACAACAAAATTGCGACGAAATTTCTTTTTCAATTTAAATGAGAAATAGGGTTTTAAATGAAGTTATAACTAAATTCATTAGTGAATTTAATGACACAGCTAGAATAAAATTCTTATCGTAAATTTAAAATATTTTACTTTCATTTCATTCTGGAAAAATTTTCATTTAATGTTCAAATTATACCCTAATTGTATTTTCAATAAATTTTGATGTAGTTTGTGATAACAGAAACGTGAGTTTTTTGTTATTTAGGATTTCTTATTTATTTTTTTTGTAAGTGGAATAATAACAGCCATTTGTAAGTTTTATGAGAATTTGGCTGTCATCCTACAAGAAAGATTACTAAATTTTGCTATATAATAATTTTGTCAGCAAACTATTTGCAGAACTTATTTTTATCTTTTGAATTTATTGGTACTTTTGGTTTTAATTGAAATTATTTCTGAAATTTATGGGAATGGTATATCCAATTATAATTAAAAAACAAAAGTCATTTTGATGAGCGGCCGATGAAGTCAATAATTTTTTGTTAAATTAGTTTGGTTTCAGTGAATTGTCTAGGTCGGATTGGCAGCTTTAACTATGCACAAACAGAAGTTATGTTGTGAACAAAAGGATATTCTAAACTGTTGTGCAGTGACATAGTTTTTTGAATCTTAACGCAGGTTATGAATATTTTATTAATACAATTGGCTGATTATTTATTTAAAACTCAATGTTTAATTTATTCAAAAAAATTTTACTTGATTTCTCTCTTGGCACATTTTTGTGTACATTTTTTTGTAAACTTTAATGGCAAGTTAAAATCAGTTCGTGTTAACGAAATTACTATATTGTCACGAAAATATAATTTCAGTCTTGTTTAGTGTGCAGTTTAATTTTGTAAGTAAATTTTGAGTGCGTGCTTAAAAATTACCTATGAAATAACTTGACACAAATTGTTAAGTCGATGAAATGAATTTCAAAGGTTATTTGAAAAATTATTTTTAATGCCGCAGAAGTTAATAAATTTTGGTCTCTAAATTAATATTGGTAATAAATTACGCGATTTGCATATTTAATAGTAAAATTACAAATAAGAAAAATTGCTGCCTTACGTAGTCATCGATCAGTTTACGATTGGATCTTAAGAAACCTCCACGTTAATCTAAACAACTATTAGTAGAGATTATATTTTAGATTAAAGAGATATCTATTAACTAAATTTCTGATACCGTAAAATAATTTGAATTTTAAATGCAGCAATTATTTTAAATGTTATTTGTTGAAAATTGGCCGTAGAAAAGCTTAACGGAAAATTTACTAATTTATAATTTAAGAAATCATGGGTTGACAATTAATTAGTATACTAAAAGAATTAATGGAAAGTACATGGAATTATCAAGGGATGAATAAATTCTCACTTACTGTAAAAATAATGAAAATAACTTTTTACCACAAAATATTATAAATTTATGTGCACAAGCAAAATTTTCCCTTCCTTTTTTTAAAATGTTCTAAAATTATGTTTGATAGTTTAAGCAAGAAATATAACCAAAACCCTTGTCACTGCATCTAATTACATCAAAATTAAAAATCTAAGGATAACTACATCCAAGTAAAAATCTAAAATCTTGGTTAGCTGATATAAATTTTTATATGGAGCTTTTTTAAAAAAGCAAGTTTGTAAACCTGTGCACCCCATATAAAATAAACAAAATAAATTTTCAGTCAAGAGTTAGATAACTAAAAAGTTTTGAAATCCAAATTAGTTTACATTTCTATTCTAAGAAACTTCGTTTTCTTGTTATTTTATGTAGCATACTCTGTACGAATTTGCATCGCACACGAAAATCTAACAAGTCAAGGTATGACTTACTAATAGTTGTATGACTTCTCAGCCACAATTTATTTGCATTATAAACACTAGCAAACTCAATTGTGAATAATAAATAAAATGTACGTAATTTATTTCATTCATATTTTCCGTCAACCTCGAAGCTTAAAGCTTTATTTGATGTTTTTAAAACATGTAAACCACAAAGTTAATTTGCTTAACTTAATTGAATGTTAATAAACTTTGAATAAAACGTTAACGTTCTCATATTCCCTCATCTTTTGTTAAAATCTGTCGAAATTTAGTCATGGATTAAAAATTTTCTCAAAATTTTAAATGCCGGAATCTTTTTTTTCAACTTACAAATTTTTGTTTATTTTTTTATAAGAAAATTTTGAGAAACGTAATTCTTGAAGGTTTAAATTCTTAAGGAATGTTCAATTATACAAGAAAAGGAAAATAATTTTCCACTAATTTTAAACATTTTAAGATTTAATACCTCGTCATTTTTAACATAATTCTTTTAGTTTTAATTAACTTTTTTACCACTGTCCCTAACTTACGTAATTGTTTGGCAAAAGATTTTATTAAACTTTTTTTTAATTAATTACAATATAAAATGTTTTAAGCTTGAATTTTTTAATTTAGATATTTAATTGAAAGAGGGTAGGATGAATTGTATTTAAATAAAACATTTCTGTTTTAATTAAGAAAGAAAATTGGAATTGTTAAAATTCTAAGTTTTATTTTTAACATTTTTAATTTTTAAAAAACGCAGTTTAAAAACAGAAATCCTGGGAATTATTACCTGGTCTTTAATATTACCCCCGGAGCTTTAAAACGCGTAATTTATTTTTGTTGTTTTAACTGTTTGAAAGGTTACGCTTTAATTGAAAATTTTGAATGAGAATGTGTAAATTTAGTATTGTTTTAAATTATAATTTTCGTGTAGACTCATCTTCGCAAAATAAGAAATAATGATGATCGTGTAGTCGTATTTCATCCTTGCATAAACTTTCTGACACACAACAATTGCGTGGCGGTGAATTGTCTTGTAGTTGATGAATTTAAATGAACAGACATTCTGACACAGATTGAAGATACAAAATTAGTCTAATTAGTGTTACACAAATATGTAGCCAATTTTGTTCTTTTACAAAGTTTATACGCTACCCAACTTTTCTGTTGATTTCGTGTGTTCATTATTCATTATTAAGAATTTTTAATTATAATCTACAGCGTGTTTATAAACTCACTGCAATCTTTAGTGACTTTTAAAATATAATGCTGGTACGACTGTTCCTCCTTTCACTTTGATTATTTGATGTTATATTATTATTCATCGCAAACTATTCTAAAACAAGATACTACATTATAGTTTCAATATTTGTTAATCTATTTATTATTTTAAATATTAATCAGACTAAAGATGTAATGGTAAAATAACATTAGGAAAGGATTACAGAGCAACACGAGGCAGATAATTGTCAAACACGTGTTTTAACCGTCAGTTTAGAACAAAGCGTTTGTCAACGAACTAAGTGAAGTTGCATTTACAATGTTATAATCCACGCTGAAGTAACACAGAAATTTGAGCTGTGGAATATTATTTTGCTTAATAGAATTCTAAACCAAATAACTATTTTGACTACAACAAACACTACTAAGCGTATTAATTATACTTAAAATTATTTATGATATCACATTTTATTGCAGATACGCATAACAAGGCTTTATCGAACATTATTTCATTGTCACGCATGTGACATTTTCATAAATAATTTTACTAATTTATATTACGTAAAACAAAATATCTTTCTAAATTAATTAGATTTATGATTTATTAAGTACGTTACATACTAATTAACGTAGGAGATCTCAAAACCGCGACTTATAATATTGATTTGGTACGCGTAATGCGCAATTCTACGCCTAGGGCCACCAACTAAAAACCTTAGACAATAGGTAGTACACGTATTAGATCTATGTTTTTTATTTTTAACAAAGTTACTGAAAAAAATGAATTAATTAATTGCTAATTTTTACAGCCAATTTATCAATTTCAACTTGGTCGAACGCTTATTCTATGTCAAATAATTTGAGAGGTAGAGTGACTTCATCAAAATTTAAAATTTTAAAAATAGCAGTTAACTGTTTTTATTGTAATTTAAAATAAATACAAGTAGTACACAAATTGAGTTCCACATCGTTCAAGCATTAGAAGGTCATGGCGGCCGATAAGCCGCCTGACCTCCTTTAACGATTGAGCGATAAGTCAGTGTCGCTGTATCCAATCTTAGGGTAGGTCAGCTGATCTTCTAATTTTGTTATACATTAACTATGTTAAAAATGTACAACAGTTTTTCATTATTTTGAATTATGAAATTAGAACAATCACATTTTGATTGAAATGTGAATTAATAATAATATAATAATTTTTAATTATCCTTTAATAGCAAAGAAGTAAAAACAATAATTATAAGAAGCAGGATTTAAAATCTACGATTAATCTAAAAAATCTAAAACATGTTATTGTATATAAATCGGAAGCTAGCCTTGCATTTTATTTCCAATTTTCTTTTCCAATAACAGTACAAATGCCAGAATCGTCTATTTCGAGACTATGTCAGAAAAATATAGATTTGAATTCAATATTTTTTGCTCAAACAAATTGACAAGTGATGATTATTTACGATTGCTAAATTGATCTTTATTTTTGTAGTTTTGAAAATTGTCCTTTACATTCCTTTTTGGTTATCTAAGATAAAATGCTTTTCAAATGCTGTGATTAAATTAAAATTATTTTATAAATTTAAGAATTTTATAATCAGTAACAGTATAATTAATTTTCATTTTTTATGCTTGCGTGATCACACTCCTCTGGTTATTAATCATAATCATAGTTTATTTGTTGCAAGAGAATCAAAAAGCGTCAAACAATTTTTTAATTAATTTAAGATACAAGATGAAAAAATACCATAACAACTAATTATTTTTTTTATCAAATTTTAAATAAATGTTGACGTACGGTTGGGTAAACCAAATAAATGTTTGCAATTGTCAGAAAAAAATTTTAATTATTGGAAGTATACATATTTATAGAAAAGAGGGTTAATTTGTATTTGATTTTTATACAGGGTGTCCTATTCCAAACTCAAAACATGTAGGTCATTTAAACCGGTTTAAAAAAATGTAATTACAACCTAACCCATTATAAACCTAACTTAATGTAATCGAACCTAAATATAAAATTTACTTTTTTAAATTTTTTAAGTGGAAACTTAAATCTGACTGTTCGTTTTCGGTATAGGCAATGGTAAGCCACCGAGATAACCTTCCATGAAAATCCCATTCAAAAAGAATTAAAAGTTCATAAAACTACGGGTGCTGTTTATCTGATCACGATTTGTTCCGGTATCGCCTGAGTACATGATATTAAAGCCGAAAATCATCTGAGTAAAATTATGCTAGTAATACACAGTTTATGAATGTCAAGTACTATGGAAAAGCTGCGTCGGATAAATTAGTAAGCAAATTCTTAATTGGAAACATTCGCCATTTTAATAATTACACAAAATTAGTTTTTCTTTTTAAAATCATTTTATGAATAACATTAAAATTTTCATTAAAAGATACTATTGGAAAAAATAAAATTAAGTTGGCATAAAAAATTACTGAAAAGTTTTTAATTTCCAATAAATTTTTCTTTTGTGGTACTACAAATTTATTTTATCAACTTTGGGATTAACTTCGGGAATACAAAACTAAATATTAAATTAGCATTTAAAATTGAATCTTTGGTAACACAATAAATCAAGATAACTGATTACCAATATCTTTCGTTATAAAAGCGACGATATCTTTCATTATAAAAGCGCCGTATCTCTACAAAAGTTAAAATGTAATTTACTGAAGGTTTACAAATAACCCTTTCAAAATATTTACTCGAAATTTTCAAACTTTGGCCACTATTTTGTTATCTATTTGTACTTTTTATAATGAGTGTTTGTTTAAATTACTTTGATAGATAATTTATCAAGGTGAAGATGAGCGACCCCCGATTGCTTCAAATGTGAAAGAGAAAAATTTACCTTTATTACATAAATTTGGGAAACTTATGAATAGCATGCAAGAATACAGGTGGAAAACAAACATAAGTTTGCAAGCACTTAGGCTACACAAATCTAGCCCATTATGCTACATCCGATCTTAAATCCACAGCGTGTCGATGTTCAGCGGAGGGCCGAGCTACCAGAAGTCCGTGATTTGAACTCAAAATTTCCGCTTTGTAAGTCAAACAGTGACTGTCGACCTGAATATTATGGACTGTATGAATAAAATTCATAGAAATTTTATTTTAAAACTTTTCAAGTTTTTTGAATGCATAAATAAATATTTTTTGCAAAAATTATTGAATAATAAATAATTCTGTCAAGTATGCGCAATATAGCTTGGGTTACGTTAAAAAATTATACATCTTTCAATTATAAGAAAGTGATAAGGAATAGGAAAAACCAAAATGTTAAGGAAAATGTTTTAATCAATGATGCCAACTGTAATTACTTAATACAGTCGACAGCGACAGTTTTAAGATAGAGACAAAAGTAGTCGTTTGCGATAGTAAGTTGGTAGTAAAAATCAATTACTCAAATGAAGAGAAACTTTAAATTAAACTTTTGTTATTTTAATTAATTCATCAAACAATCGGAAAAACTATTGTGAAATTATTTTCGAGATGATTAATATTACAATGTACTACTACGTACTTGAAAAGTAAAATTAATCTCTTCTTTTCAGTAAGTAACTTGTTTCTTGATGCTTTTAAGCTTATTATCTTAGTTAAACTCGTAAATTAGAGTGACTTTGTTTACAAAAAAGGTTTAATTTTAAACTACAGTACATAAAATAGTAGGATAAAGACTCCCTGTGTTGGTGTATAGAAAATCCACTGTAAATATGTTGAGATGATCCTTTTAAACTTGACTTTACACTGCTTTATGGTCGTTACAATGTTTTTCTAACCATAAAACTAAATAAAAAATATTTAAATGTTATTCCTATAATTTACTTGCAGAAAAGCCATTTTGAGATCGAAAAATTTGTAATATAATGGAGTTATTTCTTTTTTGCAACAAAAACTTTTTAAATATTCACAACTTCTTTTGTAATAATAAAACCACAAAGGCTTTATATGATAACATGATTATATTTTCATTCAAATGTTCTGAAGGAGTTTTTATAAACTTGCCTATACATTTTCTATAATAAACTCACCTTTATTTAAATTCGAAACCGTAAACTTTTGATAATATAATGACCAGAGGTCAACTTGTGCAAAAGAAATTTTATCTTTTGCTTTGTAGTCTAAATAATAAAGTCAATTTGCAAAAACGTCTGGACACGATGGGTATTTGAATGTCCAAACAAATCCTACCAAGGTTCCTAGACAGTAGACTGGACTTTGGGGCTGTGTGCCGCTTCCTTTGAAATTGTAGATTCCCATGCTGTGAACCGTATTTAATCCATAAAGAATGTATGTATTAAACTGAATAAGATTTTGCAAGTGCTGATTCCTTGACAGGAAGTGAAGGATAATATTGTATAGCTTTTCCTTGTGAACCAAAAGAAATAAAACACCAGTATGAACTTTATTGTACTTGTTTTTGTCCTAATAGCGTTATTCTTTTCCCATTTCTTTCCTAATTCCAATATAATTTTTTAAAATGTAACTGGAAAGCGATAGGCACTAATAATAGAAAATAGAGTGATTCTAGTCTGATATTAGACTTTACAGACTTGCACAGTGTGCAAAACAGAGACAAAAAATAAAAAAATAATAAAAACAATGCTTCGTAGGATATTCTTGAATATGGTTAACAACTGGATTAATAGATTGAAATTTAGACTGAAAGCCACTGGACTATGCCTGCCATAACTCGTTGAATTGTGCCTTGTTTGAAATATCCACATTGACTTGGTAAACGGCTTCCTAAATTCAAAAAACATTACGCAAAGCATTGCAGTTGATTTTACCACTGAAAATGTTACAAACAAAGCAGAGATTAAAACCGGCTTGTATCGCTGGAAGAGAACTTGTACTGCAAGGCTTTAGGTACATCTCATCACAGAAATCTACTTTGACACGTCCTAACTTGCAGTTGAAAAATTTTTACGGTACACATTCTAGATGATTTAGTTGGACCCGATAATGAGGCAATTAAACATTACATGCATGTATCCCAATCGTACTAAACCTGACTAAAGGTGAGGAAGAGAAACTAAGAGTGTTTGAGAAAAAAATATTTAGAACCATGGCAGGACCAAAAATTATTGGTGAAGATGAATACCGTATCAGAACAAATGCCGAGATAGCCGAAACACCAGAAAACGAAGACATTGTGAAATACGTAAAATCACGAGTTAGATGGCTTGGCCACGTAACAAGAAAAGATCCAAATAATGTTTCAGATGAGATGAAAAGAGCAAGATCTAGATGGCTGGATGAAGTAGTAAAGGACCTCAAAGTTATGGACTTGACGAACGGAAAAAAAATGCGAAGACAGATTACAGACTTACAGTACAGACTTCATTAAAATTGAAGTAGGCATATTCTCCAGGGAATGGATACCTTCTTATTATTATTATTAAGACTAGCACCTCGCAGCATACTTTTAGTGGAAAAGCCCGATGGCTGATATCGGCTTTGCTTTGATGAGCGTAAACTCACCATTGTCACCAAAAACGCTGAGTACCCTATTCCAAGATTAGGCGATATTCTACGGGCTACATAATGATCGTTATATGACAGAAATCGAATTGAAGAAAGCTTTTTGGTAAATTTATTTTTCGGCAAAGAAACAATTTCAACAATAACCGGTCAATTTAGCCGGTTAAAGAAAATGCGTAATTTCATTATTTAGTTGTTCAATAGCATTCTAGAGTAATTTACACTTTTATTGAAAGAAAACTACATTTTCATAAAAACAAATAAAGTATTTTAATAATTTATAAAGTGTATTAATCTTTTTAATTGCATAAAATTGTTTCTATTATTTAAGTTTTTACAATTTAACTTTCCAACATTGACAATTTTACATTAAATAAATGAAAAAAAATTCTTATCTATGATTATTAATATTAACAAAGCTTAGTGAAATGTTTTGTCCTATTTCGCCGTACAATTATGTTCTGTGTGTTTACTTTTGTTGTTATTATTATTATTATATGTACCTATTCGCAGATGTGGCCGTTGAGAACTGTTTATTGTGTATTGTGCACAATGTGAACAAAAGAATAAAAATGTAAAGTGTACTAATTACTACACACATTTGCTTCATTAATAAAAAAAATTCCAATTATTTTTTTGTCGATCCACTATCAAAAATTGAGTTTTAGAAAATCGGTATTTCAAATACGCAAGCATGCAATGGTAGGAATGGCTTTATATTATAAGCGATGCTGGTTTGGCTCCTGTTCAAGATAATGACGGTCAACCGCAGAGATAACTACTGCTTAGATGAACGAACCGAAAAACTTGATCTCAGTGATAACATCCAATTGTATACCAAGCTAAACTAGGTTAAATATTCTTAATCTTAAATTTTGTTCGTCATGAATTTAACCAAAAATTTAATAATTTATCATAGTAAAAATATGAATGCTTCGCCGGTTTATTACATATTTATTTTATTTGACATAAACACAAATGGATATTAACTTTTTGTTAACCATACGTTTTTGCGGGTAGCTAGGTTATTGTCGCCAAAAAAACCAATGCGGGTGCATACACCTAAAAATGCACATCTCTGCTCAAGCAATTTTAAGAAATGCAGATCATTTTGCAGGCGTCAACAGAAAATTTTAATTTATTGTAATAGAAATACTAAATAATATCGTTAAGATTAAGTATTAAGTTGAATGGAATGCTTTAAATATACGTATTTATTTAATTAAGTTAATTTAGATATGATTTTCAGTGGAAATTACTTTATTTTCCATTCTTCCGTTTAATTATGAAGGAAAGTAAGTTGAAAATAATTTCTTTATTAACTTAATGAAAACGTAACCGTGAAAGGCAAAAATAAAATGTTAGCAATTTAAAAGTACAACATTTTCTACATTGGAAATTTATGAAGCGAAGTGACTAATCGATAAATTCGTGGTTTTCAAAACAAAATCATAGTTAATAATCTGAAATTAAAAATTTTCAATAACAAAAATATAGTCGATGAATAAGTTTATTGAACAGAAAATTATAGATTCAAAAAAATCCTTAATGGATGACCGCAGTTTCAAATTTATTGCTTTTCCCTAGATCCGGATTAATTCTGAGTCGTTTGAAACAATATTATCAGTGAACGTGATTTTAATATATTTTCGGTTTTTTTGAATTTTTTGAAATCTTGGAAAGTTAGCAACATCTTACTTTTTGACTTTTAATGTAAATAACTTGATAATTCGCGAATATTATAAATTATACATTTTCTCAGTTAAACGTCCATTCAACATAGTTGATTAAATCAACTGGTTGATACATTTTTTTTACAAAAAGACTTTGTTTAGGTTACAGATACACTGAAACAAAATTTATTTTTTTCAAAAGAGACGTAAAGTTATGATGTTGAATCAAATTAAACCATATAAATATAAGAAAATTTTAAATAAGACAAATAAATTCGTTTTTCGGTTTGCTAAAAATTTAATAAGGCCAACGAAAAAATTCCTTGCAGGTTTATAAGCTGCGAAGAATTTGTTTATTTTTATTATTATAAAATTATTCACGATCATCTCTGCGTAAGCTAACCGCCGCCTGGACTAGCGGTACTAATAAATAAAACGTAAAAGCCGTTACAAATTTTGGCGCCCAACTTTTGAGCCATTTTGGTTCAGTTTGTTACGTAACTTCGAAGAACTTGTGATTATCAACGTTTTCAATTTCAAAATCAATTTTGACCAAAATTTTGGATTTCTGCTTGATGCCGATCTATTCTGTTATTCTAAGTATTTTAGTCATCGTCCTAAGCAAGACGTTAAAAGGTCCATTGTATGTCATCGTTTAAATGAAATGACGAACAATAAAAAAAAAATATCTATTTTTATTTGTGTTATTGATATTACGATTATATCATATTTAATTTTTTGATATTCTTTATTTATATTACATATTTTAATAAAATGGGATGAAACCGAAATAATGGACCCCACGTATTATATTCATTTATAAAAAATGAAGAACTGGAATGCAGATTGGAAAGAATGGAAAGAGTTGATTGAGGTGCAACAGCCTGAAGATATAAAACGAACCGTAGATTGATTACACAGGTGAAGAGAGCGTATAAGATGGGGATGAAGAGAACCATTATTGAGCTGAATAATTGGAATGATATATGATAAGATTATAATTTTAAAAAACAAACATAAGCTAATGGGAAGTGATATTTATATGGACGAGGAGCTTACGTTTATGAAAAGAAAAATAATGAAGGCAATAAGGGAAAGGACAAGAGCAGTAAAAGAAATGGGATAAGTAAAAGTAAGTCATCTCAAGCTGATAATGAAGGGAAAAGTTATAATAAGGGACTACCAAAAAAAAGCAATTTTTCAAGATTAAAGCACCCTCTAGCAAATATTCAAAATACTATTTGGAACTGTCCAGAGTCAATCTACGGACAATTGCAGGGATTTTAACTGGACACTGCAAACTAAACAAACATCTCAACACAATGGGACTTGTAGATAAGCCCAGATGTCGGGGATGCAATAAAGCAGACAAAACAGCGGAACATGTGGTTTGTCACTGTCCGTCATTAGTGTCAACAAGAGGTGCCATGCTAGGAGACTTCTGGCCTAGCATGGCCAGAATCTTCGCCTACCAAAATACTCGAGTTCATCTTGAAAACAGGTTGGCTTGATGTGTGACAGGACGGGGACCCGCTGCATTGAAGGCAGTACAATGGGCCCGATCTAGTGGCCTAAGTGCGCGTAGGGATTATCCCTGCCCTCTTACCTAAAATCCAGAATCCAGAATAGCGAATTCCGGTTTTGACCATTGAGTTTTTTTTCAGAAAAAGATACATTTTTCGATATCTCTCATAAAAAGCATCGAAATTGAGCCACCCTGTACATATGATATTTAGTAATGTAGTTACATTTGCTAATTAGGTATATTTGAACAAAACGGACATATTATTTACCTTTGCTGATCATTTAGCAAAGTGGTTATGGAATTAGTTAATTAAAAATATATATTTATTAAATTTCTTTTCATAACTTTGGGTACTGGAATAAATAATATTTTCAATTTAAAATAAAAATATACTATGCCTTTTATTATTTACGGATCATAATGTTAAGTTAATAGAAAATTTGCAATAACAACTCATCTGTGACATCGAAATTAAAAAATGTGATGTCCTTTGATATCGAAATGAAAAGTTGAATTCTGGTTTATTTGGAAGGAAATTAATACGAAACTTGAATTTATTTTTGTAATTGAAAAGGACTTATACGATGGAAAACTTAATTTTTTTCCTCGCCGTTGCAAGTTTATTGTTTTTATCAATTTAATATTTTACGGTCGAGTAAAAATTTTTCTATCATTTTGTTTGAATGATCTAAAATTGAAATTAATAACAAAAACTTTTCGAACGTATTTCCTATTGACTGTTTGCGATTTGAGAAGTATTCTTTTCCTTTTTCTTTGAACATACCACTTCTAAAAGTTAAAGCTTCTTATAAAAAGCTGTCGATTTGGTTTAGAATATAAAGTGGCAGGTTGCAGATGTTTCCTATTCTTATATTTCAGTTATTTATTTTCATCATAGCTTATCTATTTGTAAACAAAACTTTAACGGAAATATTAAGATGCACTTCAAGTACTCCAGTTAATTGCTCAATTGTTACATTTGTTATTTACTCAACAAATCGAGGAGTTCGGACTACGTTACGGTACGTACGCATACGCCCGTAAATAACAAAGTTCAAGTCAATAAATTTTAATACATTAAAATAAATCACAAACCTAACTGCGCTTTCTTGCAATTAAAAATGATATAAATATTTTGTTGGTGGCAGCGGGTTCGAATTCTTTTTGCCGAATCTAGAGAGACGAAGCTGGAAAATTTGCATTCACAATTTTGAATAAACTGCAACGCAAACTAGTATTTTATTTTATTATGATTGTTCGTTCACCTAGTTTAGTTGTCACATAGGCAATATTATATCAACGTTCGTATCACGTTCTACGTATCACGATCACCACGGTTTGCATTTTCTTAGCAAAAAGTACGTGACATTCTTTTCTGATATTCTAAAGCTTTAAGGAAAACCTACCCCAACTTGTTAAAATTTATGTGAAAAATTACACATCATTGCATTACGTCTCACATCGATAATTTTCAAGCTTTTCTTATTACCACGATAATAGCTATTCCGAAAGAAACGTTTAATAAAACAAAATACAATATAAAATTTAACATAACAATACTTTAATGCTTTCCAGAAATAAAACGTTCAAAAATTTCATTAATGCACGATTTTCGAATATAAAACTGTTAAAACTGAATAAAAAGATCTATGCTCTGAAATAAACGAAACGAATTTTACCCGCGTTTGTCTAATGAAATTTTTAAACTTTGACTTTTTTAAATTTTCCGAAGCACACTTGCTGTGAGGCAGAAAAACATAGCAATACATAAACCTCAAAAGTTAAAAAACTTCAAAGTTTTGAAAAGAAAGTACACATCTCTAACATCAAATTCACTGTAGTATTTAAAACTGAAGTGCAATATTTAAATTGAGTTTTGAAAAATTCGCTTTCGTTTAGTTTTTACCGCAATAAGAGAAAATACGTGACGTCATACAGCGCATATAATACAATATGAGGGAAATATTATCGTACCGTATGCTTTTGACGTTGCCAATTGACACAATTTTTTTTCCGTT
Source organism: Cantharis rufa (assembly GCA_947369205.1). NCBI lineage: Eukaryota > Metazoa > Arthropoda > Insecta > Coleoptera > Cantharidae > Cantharis > Cantharis rufa. The sequence goes on along the minus strand of OX376309.1, from coordinate 1,144,418 downwards.
ATAAGCTTTTAACTATTGGTTAATGTAATCTAACGATAATGTAATTTTCAATAGCTGGCTGAGTTTTGCATGACTATATTGATATGATTTATGATGCATAACAATTCAAACTGGTATGTCAAAGAATAGGGAAATTATATCATAAAATTTTTACAATATGACGTCACCTAAATATATTGTCATATATGCAGTAGCCAAATGAAGATAAAGTATTTAAATCTTATTTTGTGATAAAAGGATGCCGAAGCGGCCCACCGGCATACAAGAAATCTTGTTAGAACAAGTAAGGGTTATTTTAAAATTAAATTTAAAATTAAGTAATATTATGTAAATGTAAAAAAACATTAGAATTCTTGTAATATACTACCAGCCTAATATGCAAATCTCAACTTAATAACATGAATACCATGTTTATTTATTTACGAATTTTGTTTTTCATCTACTCCTTTTGCTTTTTTTTAAATTTATTATCATTTATTTTTGTAATTCCTTTATCAAAAACATTTTTGTATACATTAACTGCTTTTCATTTCATGCATTTTGCACTTCGTGCATTATTTAATTTTTTATTTTAATTTTCAATTTTACATAATTATCTTTTCAACAATTGGTTTCGGTTTAATTTTAGCAGCATGCATGTAATAAAGTTTAAACTTGATTCTCTTATTGGCGTAGAATGCTGGTTTTTTTACTTTAGAATCATTTAACTTAATCTCATTTCCTAGCGTTTGTTGATAAAAATCAACAAAATAAGAATTTTTATTGGCTTAGCTCTTTATAGAGAAAGCGTTAACAATCGCATTACTTTTTTAGATTTTGATCTTTCTGTTGTAAAAGCAAGAGAGTCGGTGATGAATTAGCAATAATGAACCGGAGACTTAAGAAGTCTAGAATTAAATGGAAAGAAAAGTAAATAAGTTTTTAGAATTTGCAAACAAAAAGCAGCAATATGAAAATTACGAAAAAGTCTACGTGTAGAAAAACAAGAAACTAAAGAACACGGAAGGAAAAATATAATACGGTGATAAGGTGGTTAAAAAAATATGGAGAACAAACTTCCAATTCCAATTGTTATTAAAGAATGGGAGAAAAAGGGAGAAAGAGACGAAGATTTAAGATGATGATTTACAGAAGAATACAATGAAAATTATCTTTCCAAATAAATTTGGGAACGACAATTTTTCACTACACTTGGGATGGACAAATTTCAGTGGTGATGCCCTTGATGTTACAACTAGCTCTATAGTAATAGGAAAAGCAAAGAGCGCGAATCTGAAAATAAGAATGAGTTTGCTTCGGCACTAAATAAAACAACAGCTAATGAATTAAATAGGTATATATTGAATCTAATGTGAAAATTATTATTATAAGCAATACAACAACAACAACTTCCAATGCACAAATTCTGAATACGGCAGCAAAAACATAAAAATCAATCACGCCCCGAATAATTCCAATAATCGCCAACAAGAAGTAGCAAAGCAAAATATTACTCACCAAGCGCCTGATCAGTTTACAAAATAGTAACAACAATGGTAGTTTACTACCCCTGCTTCGATTCTCCAGGAATCCGAAGAACGACGAAAGGATTCCAGCTGCTCGAAAGATGATAATCTTTGCTTGAAACTGACGGAAATTACCGCTCGGCAGATGACTGAACAGAAGAGGTTGAACAAAACTCAGCACACGATGAACACTAGCACTTGGTGTACGTCGAAGACAGTAGCAGGGCTCAAGAAACAATAACTTGCGATTCTTACACTCGCAAATAATGACTCAGATGGTAAAATTCTCGATCGTGTTGATGGAATATTGACTAATCGAGGAAACACAATTTAAGGTTGTAAGTCACTGCCTCGACATTCTAGTGGCACCGATATGGAACAGCTCAACGCTGTTGTGGGTGCCAGGACAGGCTGGAGTAAAAGGCAACGAAACAGCAAGTACTCTCGTCAAGACAGGTGCAAAACAACGCCAAGTAGAACTAGAACAAACTTGGCGGGATAGCTTATTTAATCGCAAAGCGAACGATGAAGGAACTACTAAAGGGCTCTCTAACGACAAAAAAACACGAAATTCTCAAGCTGAGTAAACCACAGCTGAGGAAGACAGTAGGACTACTACTTTTATGAGTAGCACTACAACCCAGAGTGGGTCTTGGCTTTCAAAGCAGATTACCTCGATGGTTTGCCATAGCCGGCTGAGGGAGGACGGTTAGAATAAAGTGCTAGCTGCACTGAAGCATCAGACCTTAAGCGGCCTCACCAAGGTTGCTGTTGGTAAAAATACAGGTTGCAGACCTAACTGAAGAAGAAGAAACGCTATATGACATTAAATTTAGTTTATGGTACTACCGAATTTAGTGGATTCCAATATTCCAAATCGTGGAAGAAATCTTTCGATGTCATAGTTCATAGTTTTTTAATGCGGTTCATGTATTTATACTTAAAAAAATGCTACTGATATATCTATTTATAAGTTATATAGTTTTTAATTTTTTTTTTGTTTTCTAAGTAAATAAACGAATTGTTTACTAAAAAATAATAAAATAACTTTAAATTTGGCAGTCATTCATAACAAATCGCAGTTTTATATAGCAAAACAAATCAATACAAATGGAAGACTCGTGTTTATTGTAGTGTATCTTTTTAAGTAATTTTAACTATATTGCTACTATAATACCGCCGCGATGCAAGGAATCAGAGCTTCTCAAACTTTTAAGGTAAACAAAATTTTCCATATTTTTTTCTTGGCATGAATTAAATTCACATCATGTCGATATTGGCCAGAAAGTCGAGCTAATAAAATTTTGTAAATTTCGCGATTTGAACTCAAGCAGAATGACACCAACCGCACTGCAGCTGTGGTTTATACTTTAAAACATGATATGTGCAAGACTTACCTTTACATTTTCAGTGCTTGCACTGCTTATTGTTATAAAATTTTAGGACGGAAAACAAACAAAAAAATGAAGGGAAAATTGCTTCTCGCCCATACATAATAAATTGAACATTAAAAAATGAAGAACAAATAGATATAATATCAACGTTAATGTGGAAAGCGTACAGAGCGAGTAGATATTGTTTTTTTATTTATTCTTTGTAAAAGCTGCAAAAAACCCCGTTTTAAGTTAAAAAAGCACATACAGAAATAAATTTTTTTGCATATTATGTTGACAACATACCTGCAATACGGTCGGTTAGACATCATCTTTGGCTACAAACAGTCGAGTGTTTCAAGGGACAATAGGTTTTCTTAAATATAATTTAGCTTAAAATATGTAGCTGAATGGAAAAATTTCTTTTTATGAAAAAATTTTCTTTTTTTGTTAATATATTTTTTAAATTTGAAGTCTTAAATTTTCTCCAAGGGATATTTTTAATACAAAGTATATAAATATTTGATTAATTATCTCGTGTTGTTTTAATATCAAGATTAAGCTTTGTTTTAGCATTAAAGTACTTTTAACAACCACAATACGTAACGTGGAATTAAGATTTCAAACCCTTTTTATTAAAAACACATTTTAAATTATGCATTGCTATTATCAGATTATTGCTTCCGCATTCCTTTTGTTCTTCATTTGCATTCAATGGGTGTTTCCGGATTTATAAATAATGTATGTAAATTTATTGAGCAAGCTTCCAGATGTCTGCCATTTTTAATCACGTAAAAAAATACGACGACGCCCATTTTATTAAATGAGCCGTTGTTGAAGTGGAAAGCTTTGAAATTAATTTAGAAACTTCTTAAATACTTAGATCGAAAGAAATTGCTACTTTATCTCCAGTTTAAAGACATCAATCAGAAGCCAAATGAACTTCACTAAAAACCATATAAATTAAATTATATTTACTTTTTTTATAAAATGAACATTTAACTAATTAATCAATTGAAAAAAATTTGACAATTATTAATGAACGGTGTTGAATATCTTCTAAATTAGAAAGTTTGTATTATACTTACAATAATTAGTGCTATTTTTAATTAAAATTAATATTTTTAAAATTATGTTAACAAATAATGGTGGAGGTATCTGCTCAACCGATCCGAAAAAAACTAGGTCAACTGAAAATAAAATTACGATTCCACAATTCGTTTTTCCTTTTGCTTAATTCGATCGCATAATCCTATATATTTTTATTTTTTTAATTTTGTTAATTCTTGTCAAAGTCAAAATATGAATACCCGAAGTGAGATTTTCAATATTTTCATTAATAAGCTTTCGCCAGAACTTTACTGTCTTCCTCGGATGTTTCTTACCGGGAATGAAAAGAGGGAAAATAAACTTTTAAATGATTTCTTTGTTAAGCGAAAAGTATCAGCAAAAATCAAATATTTGAACGTTTTTTCTCAAACACTTATATACAATAAAACGAACAGTTTTGTTATTTACGTAAGAAACCTTGCAATGTAATATTGGATGTTCAAGTTTGTAATAAATTGAGAGTAATATTTTCTCCTAAAGAAAGTTTACCTTGCACTAGGCACTACAACAATTTATTCAATTTAATTAATATGAATGATCAATCACACATAAGAATTCTTATCGGTGCTGCATTACTTGAGCTTGGAAGCACCTCACATTTAACAAATTAAAGTGATTTTATAAAATGTATAAAAAAGTTATATCGCATCAACCCTTCTCTATAAAAGGTTTAAAGAAAATGATACAACCTGTCTGGATGATATATTTTAGTAGTTTACAACTTATAAATTCTATTTTTAAAATTTTTATGCAACGATAAAATTTAAATATTACTAACTTTTTTAATAATACCATATCAGAATTTTCGAAACACAAATCGAGTCCTGATGATGCCATAGCATGACGAAAACGTTACAATAATTTATATTTTTAGTGCATTTTAGTTATAAAAAGTGTGTAGATTAATATCACGTTGGTTAGTGTAAGTCCAATAGAGAAGATAAACCTTTAGCTTTAAAGCAATAAAAGAAACCATTTAATTTATATTTTTGAATTGCTTTTTATAAAGCAACTGAAAGAACTATTTCAGGACTCCAGAATTTAATAGATTAAAATGTTTTGAGCGGCAAGGTAATGTGCAAAATTTCTGCTCGATTTAATGTTAAAAACTCAAAAATCCTGTAATGGAAAGGAAATACCAGATTTATTGTGTAGCAATCAAACAAACTACAATTTGTATGTCGACGTTTCGGACAATTTATTCATACATTCTCAAGACTCTAGGAGAAAGTCAATCAGTTTCAAATTTTACTAAAAGAAATTACCAGAAATTGTCTCCAAAATCTTTAGATTTTTAGACTCAAAATTCGGAAATACTTCCGCTAGGGGCGAACCATGCTCACCTTTTTTCTCAAGCTTTGTAACCTTCTCTACAATTTTTTCGGAACCATAATCTTTGAGCTTCTATACGTAGACGATATTCTTACAGCAGTCCCGACTACAGAGGTGGACTACAAGGGATCCTTGCCCTATTTTGATCTTTGGGAGGAAAGAAAAGATGATCGCACTTCCACACCAGACATGTACAGGAAACAGTCCTCGACAGACAGGCTACTGAACTAGAATTCATCCCACCCTATAAATCAAAAAATGAGCGTAATTAACACTTGGAAATATAATATCCAGACATGCGTACCACAACAATCTATAGATACACTAATGCATGTCCTAAAACTGCAGCTTCTGAGAAATCATTACCCTGCTCGCCTGAACTCTCTTCAAGAAGAGACCATCCACCCTTCTTAGGCTCCTTCCAAATCTGGAAGACCTGGAAACTAGTACAAAGAGGTTTCCTTGTCTTGAGCATAAGATCAAACGAACCTTTAAAGAGGTTATGGAAAAAGACAAACTGACTGTGAGACTGGCTTTCCACAATAATTACAGTGACGATCAATGTCAAGATTCTAGCCCCTGAAAAGAATCACCTGAAAAGAAAAGGACCTACTTAACAGGCTTAAGCAAAAGTTAACACTACTTAACTAATTCAAAAATATAAATGTTCAAAAAATTTTCAAAAATTCAAAATTTTACTTTTACAAAATTTTAGATTCAAAAATTTACTGTCTAAGTAAACCCACCATTTTTGAGTGCAATTCTGCTGTAATAAAAAAATACGCCCTGGGTGGGGCAAACAACCAATTGAATACACACATTCAGTTTTTTACCTTTTCAACGCGTATTTTTGAATGATCCATATAATTTAATGTTTATATTATTTGTAAGTTATGCTATCAGCTATTATATTATATTATTGTTTTAGAACATTTTTAAATTCTTTGGCCGGAATAATCTCCCGCAACTTATTACTTTATGTAATACAACAAAACTCCAGCTTTAAAAAGAGAATTTAAATTTAAAATACAAATTTGAAAAATAAAGCTTACTACAATTATTTCAATTATATAAAATCTCTTCAAGTAAGGATAAGCAAAAACTTTTTAAATAGCGCTTATGTAAAATTTAATAATAAATAACAAAAATTTTAAATGCAATTAAACTTTTTTAAATAAAACAGAGATAAAAATTTAATTAAAAACAGGCTAGGAATAGTTATAAATTAATAAATAAGGTATTTGAAAATAAAACCGATTATAGTAATCGTAGATTACACTGATTACATTATAGTTAAAGATTACTAATTATAAAGGAATTTATAAGAAATCCGAAAATTGCAAGTGGTTACATGTGAATTGCACTATGGTTAAAAATTACTATTGATTGACAGGGGAATGCACAAGAATATTGATAATTACAAGTGATTAAAAATAATTACTGTTGTTACAGTAATTAATTACAGAGCAACGACCTAGCGCAATGCAAATATCCCAATTCTCGTTGGATCACGGAGTTCGCGCGTGGTTTGTTGTGGTTTGCACTTGGATGGGTGACCTCACATTAAACCCTTGTGAACCATGCGAGTCGCTGCTCCCCTACCAACTCGCACTGCCCAGCGGGGTAGGCTATGGCTAAAAACATTTGAAAGGGGTCATGTTCAGCTGTGGACGAAAATTACTGAATGATGATGATATTGACGATGATGACATGATGATGACGATGATGACTGTTGTTTGAAACTAAATATATAGTTTACAAAAACACAGTGGACGAGGATGACTGGATGACGATGATGATAACTGACAATGACGATGATAACGATGACGAGAGTCGTTTAAAACTGATTATATAGTTGTCAAAACCACTTTTCTTTGAAGTAACTCATGTCCAGCAGTGGACGAGGATGAGTGCACTGAAAAAAATGGTTAATCATATTGATGAAAAATTTATAAATATAATGATTTTTTTCATAAATACTATGAATCTTTCATCAATACGCTGAATTTTGTTCATCGGTGTGTTCAACCATTTTTTCAGTGTGGATGATGATAATATGTATGACGATGATGATGATGATGGTGACGATGATTGAGATGATGACGATGGTGCCTATGATGATTATGGCGATGATTACGATGATGGTAGTGATGATGACGACGATGATGATGGTGATGAAGATGACGACTGTTGTTTAAAACTGATTATATAGTTTACAAAAACACTTCTTCTTGGAAGAGTTCATGTTCAGCAGTGGACGAGGATGACTGTATGATGATTATGATGATAATGCAGATGATGGCGATCTCTTAATGGGTTTACTCAATAAAGATTGCAAAAACATACCAGAAATTTATCGAGATTATTGAATGATTACGGTTGAATACATATTACACTGGTCGCTATGAAAATCGTCTCCGACACCATTCCTGCTAAGGACCTCCTTAAATGACCTCCTACATCTGAATATGACCTCCGTTTTCCCACATCGCCTACTATTTATGTGGGACACTTCCCCACCTATTTTTATCACTTTTTGATAATTTGGAGGCATGAAAAGAATTATTTTAAGCCTTTACAGCGACTAGGAGTAAGCATGAGGGGCTAGATAGGTGAAATGCTCTGAAGCAGTTTTAGGAAGGAGGTGGATTTCGGGGAAGACTGTTACCCTTAAATTGTAAAAATTAATTAAAAATAATCGATTCATCCTTCAGCATCCCGAAAATATGATTACTAATTTTATATAAAATTGGAACTTAATTATTTTTAGTGTTGAAATATTCCTTAAATTTAATAAAAACATACATAGTAATTGGAAATAAATAAATTTTGACTGAAGAACTCATCATATAATGTCTTCTGCTCTCGCAACATCTCTCTGTATCTGAATCAATCCATGTTTTCAAGAAGCCGAATAAAACTTTTTATTAATTTTTGTTCCTACTTTTACTTTGAGTTAATCCACTTTATGATAAGGACACTTTAAAAAAATCTTTATTTGGTTTTAATTCGAGTAAAACATTGTCTTCTGTTTTTTCAACTTTTATTTAATATTAATATTTGTTTCGTTTGCTTGGTTGGATTATTTAATAATCCAAATCCTTGGTTACAGTTTGAAATATTTACTCCATTCTTTGTGAATTATTATAAACAAACCGGGAAGTTCAAGAAAAATTAGTTTATCAACCTAATATATAAATACAATTTCTTTTAAATTGTTCTAAAACATGTAATATTTTTTCTTCGAAGCGCCCATTAAAGAAGCACCCCGTTGCCTTGGAATCCTTCCGAGCCTAAATCGACTCATGTTCAAATTTAATTTTAATAAAAATTTCGAATACAAAGAGAGCATTCCGACTGCCTCTATTTAAATTGTGTATGGTTATTTTATAAAATCTAAGTGAAAATTATTCTCAGAAAATTTATTTAGGTATCTACGTATATGCTGCATTTTATGTGTCAGTTCCAATGCTGTGGTTGGCAAGTATATTATTGCATTTGTCGTTTTAACAAATTTCTATTAAATTATATTTGTGAGCATTTCACGTTGTTGCACAGACAATTTTATTATTTTAATTTAAATTTGCTGATGTTTTCAGAAAACAAATTTAATTTGAAAGAAGCAAGTTTTCAATTACGAAACAAATAAAATAGTATAAATAAAAGTTTGTAAAATTTTGAAAATTGAGATAATTACAAAAATTATTTTATTTGGACATGCCAGGTTGAATTTCATTTGTTACTGTCAGGATTTTGCGATTCTGCAAAACGAACTATTTATCGAGTCTATTATAGAAGAATATAACTAGATCGACATATCGTTTTCTAGTTAATAGAGCATTAATACCGCTTAGTAATTATTAAACTTGAAATTTTCCGATTTTTGTGTTAAATTTTTTTGAATATTAAAGAAATTAGCACTTTCTAATTAGATGATTAATTATGTCCTATTGTATTACTTCAGCATCTTCCAACAAAAGCTTTGACATTCCGTTACTAATTGTTTCTTTTTATAAATCCTTCTATTCGGCAGCGTGGTTTTGAAATCAAAAATAAGTATTTATTATTTATTGCACAGGCATAAAACGAAATTTTTTCGTTCTCTTTTGTTGGTAACAATGACGAATTCAATTTTGTGTTAATCTTAATGAAAATGACAGCTATATTTTGCCGCGATTTTACGTTATAATCACGTTTCGTCCTGTCAATTTACTGACTTTAATTAAAAAAATTATTTATTTATATTTTTCATTTTTTTTATTGTTATATGCTCCAATAATAGAATGTGTGCAATACATTGTTGTTTAATTTGGCAAGAGTAAATAAATAGTATATAATTTTGTAAGCAGGATAATTATTTGGACTTAGTTAACACCCTCAACGGTTTCGTGCTACCTTGTGAAGGTGACTTAACTAACCACAGTGTTTTCCAGGTATTTAGAATGTTAGCAAAATTTTAAGACGACGTTCCTTTATTTATTGCTATGTGCATACTAAATTTCTACTAACTTAAGGATAATATATATTGTGCCAACCCCAAACAAACGACTTATAATTATAAAATTAAAATTATTCCTCGTTTTTTACATATTTTAATGAAAAAATTAATTTCGAGAAACCAAATAACAAGTTTATAAATTGTGTGAAAATTTGTTTTAATATCTCATATTTTTTATAACGATATGAATAATTTTTAAAATTATCGCTTTCGCTTTTGTTTACTTAAATAAGAAATGCAGAATAGTAGGTAAATAATCACCGATGGGTGTGAAGAACGCAAACGATTCCCTGATGAGCTTTTTTAAAGTGTCACTACGGTAATGCGTTTTCCGCTTTTTTCATTCTATTTCCAACGGTATATTTTAAACTAAATTTAAAGTAATTTAGCATAACCTAGAAATATTTTTATTGGAAATATTAATAAAATTTCTGTCTGGAATATTCAAGTTTTTTTTCCCAACAAATTGACGTAAATGGTTGCAAATCTAATAGTTCTTGGATTAATTTATTTAAAAAAAAAAAACTGATTAATTGTTCAAACTCACAGAATTTCGTTGTACTGAATATGATAGGGGGTTCACCAGAAAAATCCCCATAAAAACTGTTATACTCCATCCCTCAGTTGATCTAGAATGATACTGTCGTAATTGCGATGTAAATCTTCGGTACTTCCCTTGACGTTATATGCGAATCTTAACAAGATTATTATTATTCAAGGTTGTCTTTTCATAAGTGACAAACTGAAACGGAACTTTTGCGTTATCAACTCGACATTAAGTCTTGTATTCAAGGATAATTATAAGATAAAAATGTTTTTATTAAAAATTTTCTGCATTAGTAAGATGTCCAGAAGGCCACATAAATTCAAATGGCTGAGTAAACGTATATTTTCGTAGTTTGTTGATAAATTTAGAATCCCGGGAGGTTCTTTTGAATCTAAAGTTATATTTTTTATAACAGCACTTAGAAAAGCTACTACAAAAAAAAGACCGGCATTCATGCAACAACAACGGACGAGAGATAGTACAAATAGATCTGAAAGTTGAACAGGTCCAAGTAGCAATAGTGGCTATTAAGCTAAAGAAATCACCGGGACCAAGAGGAATATACCCAGAATTTTTAAGAAACGAGCCAAGGAAACTGATAGATTCCAAAAGAGTGGAAAACTTCATATATAACCACAATGCACAAAAAAGGTCTCAAAAACGATCCAAATAACTATCGGGGTATAGCGGTTATTCCAGCAATAGGCAGAATATATGCACAAATCCTTAAGAATTTGGTGGAAGAAGAAATATCCTTTTTTTTATTTTTCATTTTTAATAAAAAATGATCAACCAGAAGAACAACCAGGGTTTAGAGCTGGGAGATCTACGATTGACAACTTTTTCACTTTAAAAATAGCCCTCGTTGACTGGGAAAAATCTTATGACAATAAACGTTCCTATATTACAGCTATGAACGGAAATGCGGAAACTCAAAATAAGAACAAGTCTAATTAGAACTATTCAGGAATATTATAGAGAAAACTATGTCGCGGTAAAGGTTGGAAACAGTGTTATACCATACTTGGGAGTATGGTATAACTCCAGCTTATTGATACATTTCATATTATAGAAAATTGTTGGGTTTTGCTGTCTGATGATGTTTTGATGAGTTTGTTTAATGCTTTATTGGTGCATGAAGAGTGAAAATGCACTTGTAATATTTTTCTGATTGTTTTATTGTTTAACTATTGCTTTAATATAAAATTATTTTGAATTTATTTAAAATGTCAATCAGGTAATTCGCAGATAAAATCAGGATTTAAAACTCCATTATTCAAATTTGAGTTTTGCTTAGAACTCTACTGGTACAGTCATAGCCTCCCTACTAAACAAGTTAAGCTTGACTTCTAATTATAAAATAATTTAGAGTTTGTTTCTTATTAAATCTTTACTTTGAACTTAATTTATGTACATATTATATCATAATCTTACGCTATAGAATAGAATATTATATAAAAATAACTTAAAAAAGAAGTTGAGAGAAATTTGTAGTAATTAATAAAATGAATATTAAACAAACTTAACAACTTTAAAATAATCTGCGAATTTTAAACGTTACAGTACAAATATAATATGTTGAAAATTTTTTATTTAAAAGCACTTAAACAGCGTTAAATTAACCACCATGTAAAAGGGCCTGATTGAACAGATGAAAATGATTTAATTATTATCAACAACCTGTGAAACAAATTTTTTTAACAGAAGGAGAGTACGCGTTCTTGCAAAAATAAATAATATATGTTGATAATTTGATTAATGTTTTTAAGATCATTTATTACTACTTGGGCAAAAATCTTAAGTTCCATCCAAGAGGCTCCAATATATCTATTTAGCTTCAAGCTCCGAAAAAGCTTGATTCTCTACTGTCTGCATAAACTGCATACATAAAAGTAATTTAAAAGTTTTTAAAAACTGGTAACGTGCAGTACAGGGCCCACTTCAAGATTTAAAGTGTGACATTACAAAGTTTATATATACTGTCGGGCAAATATTGTAGCCCTGTCAGATACAATAGAAAGCATTGTAAACATGAAGCTACAGTAGCAAAAAAATATTAATTCTTGCTTAAACACATTATCTCTCGACATGAAATTTAAGCTTTATAAAGTAGCTTACGAAGTACTTTATGAAATATGAAGTGGAAATGTATTGTATATAATACCAGGGATTCTCAAAATGTATCGCGAAATATGTGCTACTAATTCTTTTTTACAACAGAAATGGGAAAACCATGTACTCTACTCTTAACCTGATTGGAAAACGTGCATAGAAACCTCTTTTATTTGTTTTCGAAATTTCGAATGTAAACGAACACTGTAAATTTTATTAAGTCTTAAGTTGTTACGTTACGTTAAGTAGATGTAAATGATACTTAATGCACTATTAGAAATTTAGTGAATAAATTTTTTTCTACCTCTCTACCTATCACACAATTCTAGCTACACCACTGAAAGAAGAAATTGGTTTGTAATAAATGTTTCTATTCCTGTTATTAATATTTAATCAATTATCAACATGAACAGCCTCTATTGAATTTATGAAAGCACCAGTATCTCCATTCTAAACCTACTATCTTGAATGCTCTGTTCTCATCTATCATGCAAGCTCCATCACGGTTGTATTCTTAACAGAAAGGTGTAGTACCTTTTACATACCCTAAACTGTTCAAACCTTATACTGCGTAACACAATAGAACAAAAACTGTTGGATAATAAATACGAATATTGTGTATCTATTTTGATAGGAAAACTTTCTTTTAAACGTTAAGCCATGTTAAACAATAAGTATCCAATCGTTATTTTTGATTTCAATTTTTTCTGATATTGTAAATTTGAAAATAGTTAACTAAAACGATAATATCACCTCAAATAGATAATAAAAAAGGGAAAATTCTGGTGGGTAAAATGAGTTGCCTGGACGATAAAGATTATCAGAAAATCTAACTTGGTTTAGTTTTACTGAACGAGTCACTTCTAATAAAAACTTAATCACCAATATAAATCAAAGAGAAAAAGTATATCGATTTTATTCCATTATTTACTACAATACATTTAATTTAAGGTAAAAAAAAGTTTTTATAAATGAAACAGTATTAAAAGTTTTTATAATTTTCAGAAAATTAATAGACAGAATATGTAAAGTAGCGTTCGACTTTGATAAAACATTTAATGTTTTGTTTGCTTAAACCAGCGTTTCTAAACCCTTCAAATGACACTTCTTTAGATGATGTTATCAATTATAAAGAAAAATATAATTATTATATTTTAAGTGCGGGAAAAAGTTTGGATATAATTTGCCAATTAATAGAAGAGAGGGGAATTGGTTCAACAGAAAAGGTGTTGTCTTCCATCTGGACAAGGCCAGATCAAAACATCCGATGATGATCCGCCAAAAATTAAGAGCTTGGTTGGGAAATTTTAATGCATCCACCCTACAGAGCTCTCTAAAGGTGTGTCCAAAAAAGAATATGATGATTTAAATTGGGCTTTGAGCTGGATAGCATATTATTAAAAGATCTTAATTTATGGTTGAAAATAATATCAATAAAATATATAATAGTTAATCGATCATGTAAAATACTATAAATATTATAGTATAAACTGATTGTCCTTATGACGAGTGTTTGTTTATTTATTGAAAACAAATTTAAAAATGCTGTTAATTTTGAATCAGTAAATCTTTGTAAACAAATTGAAAAATATCAACAACAAGATAATTAGCACAGTAAATAAACAATTTAATTGTTTGAAAAGCATTGAAAAGTGTTTTATGGAATATGCGTCAAGCTAATATTTGAAAGTATATTTTTTGTATGCCAAATCGACCACTTTTGAACCCGACCCCTTTCGATTTGGCCGAAACTTTTTTCTCGTTTTCTTCCCCACTAAATATATTTCTCAGAATTTTTTCAACTTTTTTCACCCAACCCAACAAAAGTTATGAATTTTTCAAAAATTTTGCTATTTTTTCAAATACCCATAACTTTTTTAAAAATTGACTAAATCCAACGTTCCTTTTTTTAAATTTTTCAGTTTTGAATGTACTATTCAGATAAAGATATGAAAAATTTTTTCGATGTTAGGTTCCATAAAATTTTTCAGTTTTTTGAGAAAAATCATCAATTTTTCAAATTCCGACACTTTTAATTTTTGATTTTTTTTTCTGAAAAAAACTTCAATTTATTCTGCAGTTAATGCCGCTAAACCCAGAGTGGGCCGACTCTGCTTTCTATTTTTTTTTTTAATTGAAAAATTTTTTATGTTTATTTTACCACAATCTAACTTATTTGTTTTTATAATAAATAAAATTTAAATAAATATATCTTAAATTTTGTTTACTTTATTCGTAATCTTAACTAATGATTTATAATTGAAAATAATTTTTTATTTCATTATTCTTGGTCGTTTAAATAATTTTGGATAGAGTAAGGAACGTAGAGATTAGGGATAAACTAGCAGTAGAGCCAGCAATGAGGAAAGTAATCGACAATCCACTGAGATGGTTTGGACATCTGAACCGGATGAAGGGCGATATGCCAGTGAGAAATGTGTGGCAGGTGGCAGGCAAAAACAGCGGGGAAGAGAACAAAAGGCAGACCTGCAAAAACATGGGACGATAACATTGGACAGATACTAAAAGAGATGGGGAAAACATGGAACGAGGCAAAACAAATGGCACTAGTTAGAAGAGAGTGGCGGAAATTTATAAGTGAAAATCCACTATATTAAAAGAGATAAGGGACACCTTTGGGTATAAATGAGGCTTTTGATTTTGATTGATTGATTGATTAAATAATTTACAGACTGTATACTCCTCTGAATTAGAAAAATTTCTAATAATCAAAAGAATTTATAAAAATATAATAAAAAGAATTTCTAATATAACTGTGTCTGGGTCACACTGTGCAAGTGCAATTGCTGAGTTCCTGCAATGGTTTTTGTTTTTTAAAATCGGTCATTTAGGTCGTTTACAGCTTTATTATAATCCTCTTCTGGCGAAAACTTTACCGTTATATGTAGTTGGAAGATTATTCGGTGCAGAAGCCCATGCATATAACTCGTAAGGTGTGGTTTTCGATTATCAACTGCTAGTTGAAGACTTGCTCTTGCAGCTGCTCTTTTGATCGTACCACCAATTCCATCACACGAACCTTTTCCATGAGCAATCGCAAAAAAATGCCATTCAGCAGGCATTCCAAAATCACTGTTGTGGTAGTATAAATTGACAAAAATCTCATCAAATTAATTTAAAACTATTCAAAAATCTTCTCATTAAGGAAAATTTGTACATTTATAACATACTATAGAAGATATATTTATTTAAATTTAATTTATTATTTATTGGATAGTGGTAAAATAAACAAACTTAGCAATTGCGCAGGCAAAAAGGAATGGTTATGATTTTAGCAGTCTATGTATGTTTGTTAGAAATTTATCTAATTCAAAATAGTTCATAGTCTATAAATTATTTAAACGGCGACCAAGAATAATGAAATAAAAAATTATTTTCAGTTATAAATCATTAGTTAAGATTACGAATAAAGTAAAAAAAATTTAAGATATATTTATTTAAATTTTATTTATTATAAAAACAAAGTTAGATTGTGATAAAATAAACAAAAAAAATTTTCAATTGAAAAAAAAAATAGAAAGCAGAGTCGGCCCACTCTGGGTTTAGCGGCATTAACTACAGAATAAGTTGAAGTTTTTTTCAGAAAAAAAAATCTAAAATTAAAAGTGTCGGAATTTGAAAAATTGATGATTTTTCTCAAAAAACTGAAAAATTTCATGGAACTTAACATCGAAAAAATTTTTCATATCTTTATCTGAATAGTACATTCAAAACTGAAAAATTTAAAAAAAGGAACGTTTGATTTAGTCAATTTTTAAAAAAGTTATGGGTATTTGAAAAAATAGCCAAATTTTTGAAGAATTCATAACTTTTGTTGGGTTGGGTGAAAAAAGTTGAAAAAATTCTGAGAAATATATTTAGTGAGGTAGAAAACGAGAAAAAAGTTTCGGTCAAATCAAAAGGGGTCGGGTTCAAAAGTGGTCGATTTGGCGTGGAATGCCCCATATACACATATTATATATTTAGTATTAAAGTTTATAAGAAACGTTTAGAATTGTCCCTAATAACAAACTTAATAAAAAGTTTGTAAAGTGCTACAATAATAATAAGAGTGGGCTACATTTAATTCTTGATATTGTGGAAACATAAAGTGAAATATAATTATACTTTTATAAACGGTAAATGACACTTAGCCTGGACTTACATTAATCCATGTTGGTAGTATACATTGGTATGTTCAACACATTCATTAGTAAGATCGATGGAGTGCTAATGCTAAGGTGAAACGGCAGAACCCCCTCCCTCGCAATTGTTGTATGTTTTGTACATTTAAAAACAAACGAAAGTAAATTAGTCTAAAAATAGATTTTTGCAACTCCACTTTACCTTTTCCTCCACTCTGTCCTCTTCTCATCAAATTTCACTTAATTTTTTCCTTTTCGCTCTCTTTTCTACTCGATCGTTTTTTTTCTCTTGTTGCCCGATGGACCAAAGGGGGGTCCTCGGATGTAGAATATTGGTGGTGGGTGGTTCCCACTATACAATGCCACCAAGACTCTCTTCCCTGCCTCGGTGATTTCCTCTGGTGTAACTCTGGGGTTGGAAAACTGGCAAATGCACGACTGAATGGCGATTGAACGACTTGACTTTATCTTGTTGGAAAAACGCGGATGTCGAGTCATAATCGCTAATTGCATGGATGATTTAAATGGTGGTTTTAGATGGTAAACAAGTGAAATGGGACACATAGTCAGAATAAAAGATGATAGGTGGAAAAAGAGGATGATGCAGTGGAGACCGAAATGGTCTCACGATGGAGGGACGAAATAAATAAGACAGTAGACATTGGATGGTTGAACGTGGTGGAAAAGAGAGAGAAATGAAAAATTATGGGGAAGGCCTTTAACCAGCTGTGGAAAGACAGGCTAATAGCGATATATTGATGAGGAGCAATATTTGCTTGTTAGGGTAAAGGTATATTTTGGCAAAATAATTTTTGGATAGACGGCTATTATCTATCTTAGCCCGTTTCTTTTTTTTTTCTTACGTTATTAATATTAGAGTAAGTGTTATTTAATATTAGCAAACTTCAAAAATCTCATTGTCTTCAGAGGCGGATTACCGTTTAGGCTAGCTAGGCACGTGCCTAGTGGCGCTAGATGCCAAAAAAATGCATAATTTTTAATTGCTAATTCATCAATCTCCTAAACAAATATCACATAGTATCTAGTTAAGTCCTTGGTCCTTATGAATGAGTTTGATATTTTCTTGCTTTCTCGGATTAAAAATATAAATATAAATTTTATAATAAACTAACGTTTTCTATTTTCTATTTCTAAATGTGTGCCTAGGGTGCAGAGGTACCTTAATCCGCCCCTGATTGTCTTACTTCTGCTGCTATTATAGCTATTGCTGCTGACAATTTCTTGTCTTTGTGATGTCGTCAATGTTAATGTAGTTCCGTGTAAATGTCATATATAGTATTGATTAAATTTCGATTCACGTTTTGTTCTGTTGGGATTTAAATTATATTGTTTTTTTTTTCTACTTTAATCGGAAAAGTGTACTGTATTCTGTATTGTACAATCGCTTCAATGCCAATTTAAACATAGTCCAAGATCACCGATTATTGTGACTCTGAAGTGCATTATTATTTTAAAATAAATAACTGCATTGGTTGGGATTTTGGAAACTGATTGTGAAATCCAATTCCTATACTACATATAACTACTATCTGCAACCATAAATAATAAAATAGCTTGGAAGAAGTTTATGATAATGACCGAGTTTGTATAATTTCTGTTAATTAAGTAATTTGGACAACGAAATTGTGTTTAATAATATTTATTTTTATTTTTAGGTAAGTGAGATGCGACTATTCCGAAGTTTTAAAAGGTAAAGTTTAAAAATTGATCAAAAGGAAAATCGGTGAAAATGTAATATCGAGTTCGTCGAGTCGAGTCGCGTGGAAAGGTAGGTCGCGTTACGCTATTGATATATCTCAGTTTCAAATTAACATACATAGAATAATATGAAATATATAGTATTTATATTGACTTGTATTGGTCACTATGTAAACTTTGAAAGCATTTAATTACAATTTGTCCATTATTGCGGTATTTCATGAACATCATGCTTGGTTTTGTAACAAAATAATTAGCACAAAACCCAAGTTTTTTCAATTTATTGCAAACAATAGAGTACCCGAAAATTTTAGGGAAATATAATTTCATCGGCAATTAGAATTTACACGTTTATTACGTCCTCTTACCTATCTCTTATTTGTCTTATTCTATCGATTCTGTTTGCTTATCGGTATCATCGTAATGTTGAAAAGCTTGGATGGTGAAAACCACAAGGGAAGATTGTATGCTTGTTTCCACTACAGTTGTAGATCATCTATCTGACATATTTTATGGGTCCCTACAGGGCTTAAGTCAGAACCTCGAGCATTTGAATTATCGATTGGGCTATCAAGCCTCTATTGGCGTAGTAAAAAATTTATTTTTTTGTTTGTAATTTAGTATATTTCATTTTTTTAAATTTCGGCCTCAATTATTGCACAAACTTTGCATCAATTCCAACTAATCATTATTCGCCAAATATACGCTAGCCGAAAAAAAACTTTTTATTTTTAATTGAAAATTGAAAATTAAAAATATTCATGAACTAATGTGGCCAGAACTTTTTTAATATCGCAATTAAGTTGGCAACGTTAAATGAACCGATGAGATGAAATTACGATTTTAGAGGCACCATAAGTATTTTTTCAAATATTTCTTTTCCAGCGATTGAAATACAATAATGACCATATTAACGCACTTTATAAACCAAAATAAATTGAAAATTAACTGATTTTAGATTTGGTCTTTGTGCGGAATAAATGAAACGTGTAGTTTTTTATTTGATACGTTTTACCAATGTACGTGTAGATTTATTTTATTTGACTAATTTGGAAGGTTTTAAACAAATGTTTTTTATATCAATTTTTACACGTGATTTGTTTCTGTTTAACAGTTGTGGTAAATAAATGTATTATAAAATTAAATTGATCGATTTATTTTCTTCTCCATTGCAAAAATCTCTCAAAATTTAAGAATTCGACACGTTTACTCCCCCATTTGTTTATCATTTAAAGTTCATCTTGACTTTTTAAATAATGATTTCAAAAGTGTGGGTAGAAATTAAGAAATCCAATTTCATCTTTAATTACGTTTACCTGCAGTAATTTCAGGAAATGAAAATACTCATTCAAAATTTTCGTTTCAATATTTTTGTGAGATATTTATTAATAGTTAAGTTGGAGAAGTTTGTTAAAGAACTTTGGTTAATGAACTTAGAAATAATAGCTGCAAGAACAATTAATTATCGCCAATTATGAAAGCACTTGCTAACTTTTTGACAGTTGGGTGTTTTCACTAAATTAATTTTTTTTCTTCATGAATTAGAATTTTTGTTTCCAAATTTAGAAAACATTAATTTAAAGGAAATAGATTGGAATCAAATTATAATTTTATTCATATTATTCATCCAAAAGCCACCAACTTCTAGAGCTCTATTTGTTGTTATCTGCTGTAATCACATTTTTAATTATTTTTTTCTGTGTACTTAAAACAAATATTTTCTCAAAGTACTCAATTACTGTTTACGAAGGGGTTAACCTTTCTAATTGCTTTTCATGTGAAGGAAGACTACAATAAAATGCCAAAGTTCAAAATCGACTGGAAAACTACCAGTGGCTAACCACGGATTTCCACTGATTAATTCTTATCACAAAGTAATACAATATTACATTCGTGATTAGTTCATTCAGTGTAGAAGTTCACATTTCATCAACTGAAGGTTGTCGTAATCAACAATGAAAACTTTCCATGTGATAATGGATATATATTGAACTGAGATAAACAAAAGGTGTAATATTCAATTTATGATAAATGTTCTATCTCTTGTAATAAATACGGAAACTCCTGTGACTGATTAACTGGAGGTGAAAATCCTGTTTATTCATTTTTAGGATGTATTCTTTAGTTTTCTTCTAAATTTTTCCAAATACTTTAAAATACTTCCGGTACTTCCAATTAATTAAGGTTATTTTTATATTTGAGTTTAATTTAGATACACGAAATATTTCTCAAAACTTGCAACTCTTTCTAAAAAGAAAGACAAGCATCGCGATAACCGTTTATTTTAGGTATTTTTGTAAGACAAACTGAAAATTTTATGTTCAAAGCTTTTCTCGATTCAAAGAAAATATCATCCAAATAACTGTTATTAATTATTTCGTGATAAGGGTATATAAGCATCCACACAGGTTTTTACAGATATAAGAAAAAATCTTGACAAATTTTATATAGGACATTGAAATGAAACAATTTAAGTAAAGAATTATCAATTTATCGATTATCGAAGAATACATACTACAGTGACTATCAAATTTCCGGTTTTGAAGCCGTGGTTTGGCATATAAAAATCAATTTTACACCAAAACTTTTTAGACCATTTTGTTGCAAATTTCATTGACTTTAATTTTGTTCATATACATTTTTTATTTTGTGTGACAGCTGCTTAAAACAAGTCTCGCTAAAATACAAAAATTCCCGTCTCGGAAATGGTGCAACAAAATAAAAAAATGAATAGGCATTTTTTCTTGTAAATTTTATTTTCTAAATTTTTGTTCCTATACATTTTTCTATTTCGTCGCACCGTTCCCGAGATGTAGATGACAATATTTTTCGTATTTTACCGAGTCTTGCTTAAGCTGCTGTCAGTCAGAAATGGCGCCAGAAAATGAAAAAAATGTAGATAAACAAAATTTAAGGCAATAAAATTTTCAACAAAAAACGTATAATAAGTTTTTCTAAAAAATTGATTTTTATATGCCAAAAACGGCTTCAAAACTGGCAATTTACATTGTGAATATAGGAGCGTCCTGATTTCATTATGAGTCACTGTAGTTATTCCATGCTGGAATAACATGGTCAACATAAACAACAATGTTAACAGATCTTAACAGCTATACAACGAAACGACAACTGCAGTTAACTAAGTCGCCAAGTTGACCGTCGCCGAGTGGGAATCACCAAGTTGCCCGTGTCCGTTTCCACCTCCATGCTTCATAGTAGGCGTCTTTTGTTCACTAGACGTCGAATATACTTAATCCCATCAGCAGAAAACATATTGTACTTACTTTCGTCGCTTCAAAATATTTTAGCCCATTCTTGGATTCCCCAGTTTAAATGCTCTTTGGGTCATTAACCTATAGTATGTAAGGTACCCGGTTCAAATCCGGAAAGAGTCTGAAATTTTATATGATCGTCTCCGTGCTTAAAATAAAATAAAATAAAAAATAATTATTTATTTATTTAAACCGTTTTAATACACTTCTGGTTGATCCTTCCGCTGGACATCCCATGTAGAAAGCAGAGATTAGCAAACACTCGTGTAATGGCTAGAGATTTTGTTTTGTAAAGACTGAGTTAGTGTCTCGTCCAGAAGGCCACCTTTACACGTTCTAATTTGTAATGAAGGTATTTGAAAAACTAATCCGGACTTGATCAAGTTGTTTGGTAGAATTGATAACAAAGGATCAAACACAGCTTTCATACTTCACCTGAGAGGAACCATCAGGAGCACAGTACAAAAACATACCTAATTATTATATGCAATATTATGTACTACATGTAGTGTTTTGGAGAAGCAAAATAATAAATAAAATGTTTTATTGGCATCTCGGAAATAGTCTATACAGGTTAACGCATGTTTGTGACTTGACTTCACCCCTAAATTATGTTAAAGATATTTTCGTGTCTTCCGTATTTAAATTTGTAACATTAAACCAGCATAAATCTAATGTCACTTTTCTATATTTTTACTATTTTCCCTAAGTTCAATGCTATAATTTTCGGAATATTTTAAATAAAAATACTTCTTTCAAGTCAAATAATAAATTGGTGCCGGTTCATATAACATGAGCAAAGTGCAATAAATTCATTCCAACTAAAAAATTTTATTGGTTTTTTAAACCAAATTTTTAGTTAAATGAAAATTTTGAGATCAGTTCCAACTATGTAGTTGTTAGCTTCTTCAAAAGCTTTTACTTGCATGAAAACTTGATGACTCAATATTTATGTTTTTGTTTGTTTTGTATATTTTTTATTTTATAAATTAAATGCAGAAGTTTTGTCGACAGAATTATTTTTAACTGATTACTTTTTCACCTATTTTAGCGACTAGCATTTCTGTTGACATAAATCAGTGCACAAGGAGCTGTCCTAGTTTAAGATAGCGGACACAGCCGTCGCCTTAATGTCTTGCTCGTTTGTTCTATCCTACAAAGTTCTTTATTATAATTTTACTCATGTGTGCTTGTGTAATTTCAAGTTGTACAAGTAGAAGGATGTGCTTTTTCGTAGTAATTTCAACAATGTCAAAATTGCTCTTGAAACGGTGGTTCCCTTATTTATTCCAAGTTTGAAACTATTTAGTTCTTTAAAATTAATCACTCTATATACTATAAGATAGTACCTACAAGTAGTACTCTAACTTAATATATAAATTTGGGAAACTAAAAACTTTAAAATATGTTTAAAATTTCAATTTGTTGGTTAAGCCTCGACGTTTGTTATAAAACGTTTTCGGTTGTCCTACTTGATAAAGTAAGACACTAGTTAACTAAATTTTATTAACCGTCTAATTGTTTAACTGTTCGTTTAAATTACAAGTTTGACAATTTAGACTTTGCTATAAAGTTTACGTTTTCTTTTAAGACAATAAGCGTAGTAAGTTTGTTTTAAATTACATTTATTTTTACACATTTTTTTCGTATAAGAATCCATAGTAACTTTGCCTGTGTAGTCAATTATACGCTTAAAGCAATTTTTAATAGCAATTCATCAAAGCCGAAACCTGAAACTTAATGAAAATTATATAATTTATTAATAAATTAAATAAATTCTCCTTATTCCTCATAGTAATTATATTTATGCCGGAAAACTCGAAGCCTGCCGATTATAGTAATTATAAAATTTTACCAAACAAATACTAAAACAAGAAAAGTTTCATAAATTAAAATTCTTAACTTGTAGAGTTAATTTCGTTCTCCAGTCAAAACAATAAAAATAAATAAATAATGTTAACGTGAAAAAGTGTATTTTATTTTATAAATTTATAATTGGGATATTAATTTAACCTAACCTTTTTACCTTTTTCTTTTACGTACGTTGGGGATGGTCCGATGGTCAAAACTTAATTCTTCATTTTTGGATTTTGACCGATGGTCACATGCAGATTGCACCGATGTAATTACTTAATCTCTTGAAGTGAAAGACTTACCATTAAGTATTGTTGCATATTGAAAAAATTTCGAAAATTAATTCGCTTCACATTAACACATTAATGTGACAATAATGATTGTGGAATAATCTTTACCCCTGAGCCCTGACCTTAAAATTAATATTTAAAAATTTTTATTGGGAGGGAAAGGCAATAATTCGAACTGCTTTAGTAAGGGAGCGTCCGTAAATTACGTAAGGACGATTTTTGGAGTATTTTTTAAAGACGACCGATCTTCCGCTCCGGACCATTTTGATAAACGCCATACTCTCTAAAAAAATGTAAGTAATTACTTGGTGCTGCTCATCCCAATATCTAGAAATTTATTACAGCTCTTAGGAAAGAAGATTGATAACATTATTTCTGGTTTACTTATCTTTTTTAATTTTTCAATTATTCGACTTAAGTTGAATTACTCATAATCCTTTAATTACCATTAAGTCAGGGCCGTACATCACTAATTATCCAAATTATCCAGAGGTTTTTTCTTCTTTTTTATCAGGATCAGATTCTCTTTCCTTCGACGTTTTTGAATATTTTCCCTGCATTAAATAATTATTAAAGATCCTTATTACATCTTGCGGCACGCGTTTACCATACTCTTAATCAGGACTCGGAGCTATTACTGGGAATCTTCTTCGTGGCATCTCTTAACTCATTCTCTATCTGGAAGTCCAATCCCTATACATCTGCATCTACTTTTTGAATGATTTTGTCCCAGTGGGCCTTTTTACTTTTTTTTTAATTCAACCCCTTCTTTGTAGTTTGGTCGTATCCGCTTCTGTGCAGGCTTCGTGCCACCATTTTATAGCAGATATTTAAAGTAAAGATAAATATACGTTCTGTGGTCTAATATGTTACAGTGAAAGTGAAAACTCATGTGAATATTACCCACTGTAAAAACTGCTGTTTTTACCGTTAACGGATATTATGTAAAAAATTAATTTTTTGTTGTAATAATTTTTAAGCTGACTCAAGGTCAAGAATTGTACCTTAAATCGGGTAGATTAAGCTCGCTCAAGTTTTAATTTGGTTAGCTTCACAACAAAATTTTCAATTAAATAAAGAATCCAGTAATTACTTCCGTAATAAAGTACTTAACACACTTCTTGCACTATTTAATTTAATAGTTTGTAGTGTTGAAACGTAAAACCAAGTTTATCCTATTTCTTTACTACCAATTTAACCCAAACTTCTTAAGTACCAAGGATGATGACTATCAACCCGAAATATTGTATCGTCTAATATCACGACACAAAACTACATACCCGATATAGGATATACTATAAATCCAATCCGGAGTGGCTTTACATACAGATCTATAAACCTGAACGTAGCTGATGAGTTCAAAGAAAACGAAAGCGAATATAATTACAAATTTAATTTATCTTAATTTAGATATTCGACCACACAACATATAATAATACTCTTTCAAGCTCGTGTTGACCGCTTCGCATTGCGATTCTAAGAGAGCGTCATCTGATTTTGAATCACTCTGAGTATTTCCCTCTGAAAATTTCTTCCAATGAAATCACTCTATTTTTTTAATTTAAACAAATGGCAGCGAAGTATCAGCGGGTATTCATGCACTAGTGCAAATACTCGGGTATTTCAATTTTCGTCAGAAATGGAGTTTTATTTTGAAATTCAATATTTATTTATTAAAATTACAATTCGTACAATTAAAAACGCAATTATTGTAAGTAACGCCAAATTCGTTTCTCGAAGTCCCCCTTTCAGGATTTTCATTAGTACTTGATTTTGCTACTTCTTGGTGACGCATTTTCAAAATTAATTCTGTATGATGTTCTGCGTCCAGTTTTAAATACGAATTTATCGAACTCACTACTATGCCCTGTGATTTTTGCAATCTGATGTTCTCCTACTCCATTTTTCGCTAAATTTGAAACCGCTGTAGAACGATTTGAGTGGTTTGTAATTTTGAATCTTTTTGCATCTAATCCTATACTCTCTGCTGCCATCGAAGTCCACTTGGATATTATATTCCTTCCGACAGGCGAATTTTTATAGAAACCAATTGATTTTTTTTGTTCCCATAAAGGATTCGGAGTTAGAAAAAGGCGACTTGTAGTAATGTGTTTTCCTCTTTTTTCTATCAATTTATGAAATAATCTGTAAAATAGTTTCAAACAATTAAATTAAGTTAATAAATTTTTTTATAGATTTAACGTACCTTACTGGACATCGATCAGAATTTTTCTTGTTTTCAACCAGCCATTTATTTTCAGTCAATCCGCAATTTTTGGAACAGGCATTTTTTCATCCAATATATAACCATTTCACCACAAAATTCTTCGAACAGTTTCCACGAGGAAATGTTTGATTTTCGCGTATTTGCAGGAGTAAGATTTCCAATACTTACATCAATTTCTTTCAACGAATTACTTCCGAAACGTTCACAACTCATTTTTTAAATAGATAAATTAACAACGTAAATTGAAATTTACGAATTTATTATTTATTATTGTTTATGTTGCTTAGTTAGAATTTTTGTTTTCGGTAGTTCCAGGTATGCATATTAATTTGGATTGTATCATAATTTATTTACATTATTAAAATTCAAATGTCAAACTGACAGAATTAAAAGACTTTCAACTTTACTTTTTTCCACAATTTGGAAAAGATACAGAAATTTTCAGAGAGAAATACTCTTCCAATATACCCCTCGTGCACTCGGGATATATATACTGAATAATATTTGTTTTAAGAAAGTAAATTTTAGCAATTCAATTTGGTAAAATTAAAAATAAATTGCACTCTGAAACCGAGCTTATAAATGACAGAGCATTCAAATTTTATCAAAGCTAATTTTCATATATTTGTTAGAATATTATTTTATGTAAATTATTTTAGTCGTAATTTCAAAATCAATTTATTTTGCATGGTTATTTTAGTAATTTTTACTATTGATTTTGGTAGTTTATAAATTTCAGTTTTCTTTGTTTTAATCAAGTTTACATTTGCAAAAATACCTATAGAATCATATTATAGCAATTCTGCGTTGGTTAACTGTAGCAAGTTGCAGTTGACTCCGTGCATTTGAACGCCTTATGGCGAACGCTTACACCTAATCATGTCTTGATTCTGCTCATCTGGCTTGAAAATTGCAATTAAGTTGAATATAGCAAAAAGTGCAATGAACATAAAAATGAACTTGTATTTAAATTCAACTACAATAAATACTTAGTTTTAGTTAAAATTTTTAACAGGAGTGGAAATGTCAAACATTTTCATTTGAATTAAATCCGTAAAATTCATTTTTAAATTTTAATTTAAAATAAATTTATATTCTCTTAACAAAAGCAATGTACCATTAATATGGAAAGATATTAAAATGGAACTCGTGATGCATTGTGAATAAAAACTAAAAGGACGTTTTAGAAACAACGGTGTAAGTTGAAAATTTTTAAATCAACTCAATTCTGAAATAATTTTGTAATTTTTCTAATTACATTTTTAATCATTATTTGATAGTTTTTAATTGTGTTTTTTAAATTATTATATTTCTGTCTTGGAATTTCTGCGATGAGATCAATCAATGATCACACCAAACCACTGTTGTAGACAAAAATAAAATTTAATTGCACATAATTTTAAATAAATCATGTCCACAAACAAAAACTTTAATTAGTGTAAATTTACAAATCTAACTGCCAATGTCGTAGCAAACTATGCGGAAAAATCAATATTTAGTAAAGCAAGTTCTTGTTGCTTGCATTACAATGAAAGCTAACAGCATATTATTTGTATACCAGAATTATAATGAATAAAATATCACAGGTTGCATCCATTGTTTAACACACAGTGGCAGCCCTTGGGTTGCTTACATTGAGGGTGACGTCGACGAGAATTGAAAACTAAACAAATTTTAGTTCTAAAAAAGAAACTACGTTGCGGTTGTTCAATAATTATATATTTAAAATTTAATAATGATTTGGTTCTGTTTTAAGAGGTTACGACCCCGTGACCCTTCCATACCAGACGCTACTGTTAATATAACACCATTTACGTTTGTTTATATTTACCAACTTTCTAATGAAATATTCGTGCTTATTTACAAAAATCCACTAGATTAAGCGAAAATTTTATTTGCATTAAATTTAATTTTTTTGTTTAATTTACGTTTGCCTACAGTCCATTTTAAAAATTTAATTTTTTTAATGATTCACTGGGTAAACTCGACTTGAAAATTATCTTTATAGAATGTGTTTATTCATTTTGTAAACTCAACGAACGTTCCTGTATGCACCTGAAAGTTTGAGCTTTTCAAACTTTCGAACGAAGCTGATTATTTAATTAATACTTAATATTTACACAACAAATATGACTAATTGTTATTTGATTTGAGGCATCAACAGTTATCCCATTATAGCAAAAACTGCTCAAGTTTTACTGTAACTGCTACTTACAAGGAATGTCATGCGTTAGCTAGCTTTTGAGATCTAACTCAACAGTTCCCGAAAGCTGTAATAACATGGTTTGGGGGGCAATGAGGGTTTGTCACTATAGAAGTAAAAGCTTAGCAGTCCGAAAACAATTAATTAAATAATATACATTCTACATTGTATGGATTTCTTACTGTTTTAATGAGCCGGAAGACCGAACCAAAAGTTACCATTAAATTACAAGCTTATCTATAGTTAAGACCATCTTTGAACACACTGTATATTTTATTATTGCTTTATCGAAATATTTAAATTCGCTGCATATTTTTTAAACAGTTGATTAAATAGCTATGCCTTTCACGAATACCATTCCTTTACTTCTTTATTGAACATTTATGAGCATTATAATATAATATCGATTGCTTTCAACAGTTCACGTCAAAATTCAGGAAAAAATGACCAACTGCTATGTAAACAAGCCACACACTAACAAGGTACATAATGCACCGACAAAGAAACTATTCAACTTTTGCTATAGATACGTAAATATTGCATTAGTCGATGATATGGAAGGGATAAAATGGACAATAATAAAACAGTTAAACGTGCTCACGGTTTTATCGGAGCAGATGAAATATTTAGTATTTACATAATGGATTAATTTATAGTAATTTATGATTAATTTAGTAAAACTAAAACATACAAAATGTTATTATCCTTACATACTTGTACAGAGTCGTAACTAGCTCTTCGCGTGCTCTGTGAAACAATTTAATTTTGGGCCCCGTTATTTTTTAGGCTACGGTTTAACGCTCAAGTGTGTTCATCGGTTCAAGCCGGAATCGAGCAAGAACCGGTTTTCCTCGTGGGGCAATGGCAAATCACCGAGGTAATCTGCCATGAAACTTTTTCATAAATCCACCCTGATAATTTTTTTTTTCAAGTTAAAGCTACGGTGCACGCACAATTTATATCTTCTTCAATAATTAGAAATATAAAGTGTTGCAAGTTCGGTACATCCAAAATAGACAGATAATTTTAAATAATTATTTCAAACTCAAATCTTGTTTTAATAAACCAATAGTAAGATAATATTATCATCGTACAGAATATTTGCGTTATTTTCTTTAATTTTCCTCCATTAATCTAAAATTTAATTTTGGATAAAATAAAATGTCTGCATGCAAACACGGTTGTTTAATCGGTGAATGATTAAATACACAAAGTATTTGGAGGTATGCTACTGAAATATGAATTATTAAAGCATGGTTTACTTTTTGTTTAGGCAATTCGTATTGTGTGAAATGAAACTTTTCATCATTAACTGTAAAAATTATTAATTTTTGTTCGAAATTGGAAAACAATTATTAATTTTAAAATTTTTGACTTAAACTTATCTGGAAGGGCATTGTCTTATAAGACTTTTCAAAAATGAAGTTTTGAAAATATTATAAATAGACGGTTGGTAAAATGTTAATGGAAAATTCAAATTCAATTTGAATTTTCTGTTAAATTGGAAATCCTCAAAGGTTGTTGACTAATTTCCTTTGGGTTTAATTGAATTTAGTTCCAAAAAAATAAACAAGTGTTTGAAATATGTTTTAGGTGAGAACTGAGAATAAGGGTCGATTTCTATTCAGAACCCAAGAGGGAAAATTCTTCCAATGCGTACCTGTACAAATATAACATATTACTTGTAATTGTACAAATTAATAATTTACTGCTTTGTGCAGAATTTATTTCATTTGAATTTTACTTCAAGTATGATATGAGATAGTCTCCTTAATTGAAGATTTATCCAATTCAATTTAGTTTGTTTACAATCAATTGTTAATCGCGTGATTACAAGCAAATCAGATTATTTTAAGTTTACTACCTGCAAGGTTTAAGAGAAGATTTCAGTTTTTATATATCAAAAATACTTATTTTTACAAATTTAAACCTGTCATTACAAAATTAAATTGGTTAGCAGATAAACCAAAATTCAGTGCAAAAATTTGAAAAGTAACGTAATTTTGGAACTTGAAAGTTAAAATGTCTTACTGGTTTTTTTTGATTTTACTCTATCAAAAAATGTCATACTTTTTAAATTTTAAATTAGATTTTAAGTTCATCCTTCAACTAGAAGTGTATAATTTATTTAAATGTCATATGTATTTCACAATACAAAAAAATGTATATGATCCAAAATATAGGGAATGAAATTTATAATAAAAAATACCTATTGATTTTTCTATTTCTTAGTACCATTTCTGAGATACAGATGACAATATTTTTTGAATTTCACTTCCTCTTTTTTAAGTCAGTGTAACTCGGAAATGGTGCAACGAAATAGAAAAATATATATAAACAAAAATGAAAAGAATAAAATTTTCAACAAAAAATGTCAAATAAGTATTGCTGTAAAAGCGATTTTTGTAAGTCAAAAAAAATCTTGAAAAGAAATGATTTCGAAAATAACACTATAAAATTGAACTTTTTATTATTGAAAATTATTTTAAATTACAACTGATCAGTTATTTGAGGAATATAAAAATTCATTTTGTCTTCCTGTATTATGCAGATTCTGTTTTTTTTTTCATTGCTTAAGGCGCAAAAATAAATATAAAACAAAGTCGAATTTTCCAACTTGAAAAACCGAAACCTCCCCTTAAGGAGTCAAGAGGTAACAGAAAAAAGTTCCTGAAATGTTTGGAAGCTATGTGTTCTCAATGCAATTCACAAATATTTGTTTTTCGTTAAATGTTTCACGCGCTTGATATTATTTTATAATAATAAATTATACAAGATCTTATATTGGTATGGTTACTTTACATTATCTCAATTCAGTAAGCAAACAGAAAATAAACCAGCTGGTATGATAACAATTACTTGAAATTACTAAAAGATTTGGGGAGAGAAGTTTTGAAAGCAACAATTACTTGATCAATTTCGACTAATTTCTTGAATAGATTAAGAAAGCATTAGCCTAATGATAACATAAACTTTTTATATTTTTTATAAGTAACTTACATAATTTAGTAATAAAAACGTTCATTTATTTTACTTAGGTAATTATTTACTTAAACGAGTTGACGATATATTTGTTTGCTAAGTTAACTTCCTAACTTCCAACTCAAAGTTTCAAAAACATCTATTAATAGCTCTAAATGGCGATTCGAATGAAGTTAGTGAAAAATGTTTTTGCAGTAGTGGTCACAATAATGGAGAATTGGTTTTCATAATTTATCACCTAAAAACTAGTACAAGCCTGTCGTTTTGGCATAAAACCACACAAAATTTGTAGATCAATTTAGGGGTCTGATTGGAATTTTAATTCCAATTACGTTTTTGTTCAGGACATATAACTATGTCCATATAAAAATTATTGACTTTTTTTCGATATTAATTTACAGTTACCCATAGTCCCTTTTACTTACGATGCACGTTTGCCATTCTGCTTGGATTTCGTCTCAGAATATCTGCTACGGTTGCTTGCTCAACCAATTGTGATCCAAAAATCACAAATTGTTATACGCCGTAAGCTGATTTTAGAAAAAATACTTTTCCTTTTATTATTAAAATTCCCGACAGGAAGTTTTTTGCTTGCATTAATTATTTATTAGTTTAAAAAAATCGCTTGTTAAAGAAAAATATTATTATATTTTTCTTTTTTAAAATTCACTCCAGTTTGGAACTTTTAACACGAAAAACCAAATAAGTAAAGAATTTACATACAAACTACATATGTTGAAAGAAAATATGAAAAGTTGGATTGCATTTCAAATATTCGCACTAACTTATTCTTTATTCATGTAAGTAAGTCAATAGCTTACTTATTGCATTTTAAAATAAGGCCAAACTTTTTTTCTCTTCCTGATAAAAATTCATGATGCATAAAATAACTTTGATTTCACTGAATAGATATAATAAATTTTCATTTTCATTTTTCCAATGGTAATAGAGGTCTTTCAAATCTGAGAGTAAGTGAAAATTATATGCACCACGAGTGTTCTTATATTTAAAAAGTTTTTGTTTATTAAGTGGTTATTTTCATTAAAGTTTGAACGTTGTTTTGTTTCAGGATTACTTTAATTTCCCCTGTGCTGTATATAAAAGTCAGGTTCTATTCAGTTCCTTTCATGAACCACGTGTCAGAAATGTATATTTACGAGATATTATAGTATTAGGTTTTCATAATTAAACTTAAATTTAATCTTGAAATATTTCATACCTAGCACTTATCCTGTTTATCCCACAGCAGACTGAAAGCATCTTCAATTTTTTAAAGCTTTTCCAATTATATTTATTAAGCTAGCACATACTTGGAACAGTTCCCATTGAGTTTTGAGCTTATTAAGTCTAATTGAAATCTCAAACATAATACAAAACTACACAACAATTTTTCATATTACCAAAATTATTTTTCAGTTTATTGTGATGATGTTAGACGTTAAAACAGTTAGACGAACTTCATTCTGGAAATTGTCAAAATACATATATTATTTTGGTTTTTCAATTTTTTTCGTGGGGGGGAAAGTGAAAGAAAGGAAACCGGAGAAAATATTTGCTAAACTTAGTATTTAGATCACCTTCGACCAGAGAAAAATTAGATTTGATACATTTCAAATCTAATTAATGTTCAACATTTTATTGATTCTCTCTGTGTCTTTTGTAAAAAGACCATTAAGGTCTATTAAGATAAGAATCAATAAACCTGAGAAGCCAAACCCATCCTTAATAATATTTACACAATAAATTAAGAAAAAATGACAATATAAATTTACAAATTGCAACGTGCCTGAAGACGTAATCAAAATCATATTCTATAATCTTTGCAATCTTTGCAAATACAGCGAACTTTGAGAAATTCCCGATGCAAGGACGGGCATAATGGTGGCCATGAGGGTCATGGCCTCCTCGGAACCATCATATTAAAAAACATCTTAAAAAGATCCTCGTAATCTGACTCTGAAATACCAACTTTAAGTGTAGTACAGAATGATCGGGTAAGGACTTTTAGGTGCCGGCATTTGGGCGCCGGCATATTTGGGGGCCAGTAAAAAAAATTATTTTAAATTTAAAAATATTTAATTGAAAACATTTCCTTGGCAAATTTTTCTTTTTTCCTGACATTGAGCTACAAATTTTAAATTTCATGACTTTCCCAGACAAGTTTTAAATTCCCTGACTTTTCCAGGTATTCCGTACAAGTGGGAACCCTGTATTATCGTTCATATTTTATAAATATAAAGAAGAGGGAGGTGAAAATTAATTTTTAAACCTCACGTTTAAATTTCCTGACTTTTCTAGAGGTATTCCATTCAAGTGGGAACCCTATATTATCATTCATGTTTTATAAATATTCATCGCAATATATAATATATTATTATAATTCATATTTTATAAAAATAAGGGGTGGAGAGAAGCCCTCTTCTCTAATAATTCATAAATTTAAAAAATGGCGGCGTTTGGGCGCCGCCATTTCTATCTATCCAGTATATCCAGGAAGATGAAAGAATTTGTCCATTATGCTCCTGTAGACATCAATTCTAGCACTGAAGCAGAATTTCCACTTTGGATGCACAAACTTATTCTTTGAATTAAAAATTTTCCTACATCCAGGGACGTGCACAAAGGGGGGGATGGGGGGGAGCCTCCCCTCCAATATTTTAAGGAGTTGGCAAAATCATTTAATAGTTGGCCAAGTTGGCAAAAGCTGCTAAACCAAAAATAGATTTGAATAAATTTTATCAACCCAAATCAATTAAAGTAATAAAAAACTTTCTAATGACGGCACTTTTAATATAAAAATAGAAAATTCTAAAAATAATCCATAAAA
The DNA here is from genome assembly GCA_947369205.1 of Cantharis rufa. NCBI lineage: Eukaryota > Metazoa > Arthropoda > Insecta > Coleoptera > Cantharidae > Cantharis > Cantharis rufa. The sequence goes on along the minus strand of OX376309.1, from coordinate 1,110,422 downwards.
ATATCTGATGCTAGTAGGCAAGATAAGGTTTTCCCCAACGGCAACGGATTTGAAAATAAAATTTGTCAATGAATTTAACATTTCTTGAATAATTACAGGATTTTTGCTAGTCTTTTTGACAAAAAAAACCTTGAAAATGTTGGCAATTTTTATTTATTCAGTTGGAAAATTGAAGATTTGCTCCCCCCTCAAAAAAGTTGTCTGGGCACGTCCCTGTCTACATCTACATACGGACATACTCCTAGAAGAGAAAAACGAGAAAACTGCATAAATGGGACAGTTTACTATAATTTTTCAGAAATCAGAAAGACTACGGATAATATAAAAATCTTATAAAAAATTGGAGATTACATTTCATTCGGCGATTGCGTTAATTTCAAGCTGATGTTTATTTTAGAATTTAGATCATACATTTGAAATAGTAGGTACATAACTAAAAATCTGTGCAGTGTAAAGAAATTTTCCAGTGTTTTTGTAATGAATTAGCATTAGAATCGGAATTTCAAATAAAAATTGTAATGCTTACGAGAAAAATTGAAATTTATGAAAATTTTAACGATTTATGCAATTGACAAATGATAAAATGTATGATTTCTAAAAAAAAAAACATTGCAATGGCAACGTTTTTGCTTAAAGAATATTTTGTAGAAATTTTATTTAGTTTATTTTAGAGATAAACCCACACCGTCGAATTATCGAAAAAAGTATATTATATTATGTAGTTTTTATTTCAAAAATTTGATGAAAGTTATATTATTCAGTAAAAATGCTATATAAAAACGTACCTACATGAAATTATTGTATCAAATTTCGTTGTCTACAAAACTGATTAAAACATTTTAATAAAAAATACATAAATATTTTTCGAAACTAAAATTCAGAAAATTTTACATAATATAATTTACATTTTATATTATATTCTTTTTTAGTTTATTGGAACGATTTGATCACATTTTATTATTTAAGTAGGTATTGAAATGAGAAAAAAAATTAACAATACGATACAGTAAAATAAAGCAAATCAGCTGAAATTTCATAAAAATGGAATTTTTTTCCTTTTATGCTAAACCAAATTGTTTATTAAATGTTGTCTGTTGTCTAATATCATATTCTGAAATTTAAAATGCCGCCCCCGTCTTTTATCTGTAACTTGTGGTGTGATAGTAAACCAATCTCTTTATTTTATTTTCGGTTATTCATTACTCTAACTCTAAAATCAATATCAGCTTTTATTTTTCCAAACTAAGTTGAAAGACAAGCACGTGAACCAGAAAACCTACGATAATCTCATCTTTTGCAATTTTTTGAAAAGAAAGCCACTTTTTAAATACAGGGCCATTGCATTATAAAAACATATACAGTGGCGGCAATCTAAAATGCCCGGTGCATTTTATTTGTAATATACCTGTTACAATCGGCTTAATTTTAAGGGTGGTAATTTTTTGTAAAATACAATGACATACACTATTATGAGGTAACCCTTATTAACCATTTAGTGTACAAAATGCATCAGTTTAGTTTAATAAATCTTAGAAATATAAAAAAAAATCGTAGGTAGAAAGAATTTAACAGAAACTGAAAAACAGAAAATTTTAGTTTTACATGGTGAAAATAGGAGTTTTACCTATATTAGTGAGAAAGTTGGGTATGACAGACATACTGTAAGTAGATTTTTTTTTAAATATGCCATTAGGGCAGTACAAAACCACTTGACAGAGGGAATTCGAAAAGAAAAACAACCAAATCACAAAATCGTAAGCTTTGCAAAATGGCATTGAAAGATCGCTTCAAATCTCGAAGACAATTAAAAAAACAGTTAAAAGATGACCTTGGCGTAAATATTAGCAAAAAAATTTTACGTAATCGTTTAGCTGAATTCAGATTACGCGCTTAGGCTGCTGTCAAGAAACCGCTTTTTTCAAAAAAATCGAAACAAAGACGGTAACAATTTGCCAAAAAATATCAAAATTGGTCGGTATGTGATTGGAAAAGGGTCATCTTCTCAGATGAGTCAAAATTTTTACTCCATGGGTCAGATGGAAAGCAATATGTGCGGCGATTTCAAACCGAGCGCCTATCAGATAAATGCACCATAAAAACAACACGCGGTCGATTTGGAATTATGATATGGGGTTGCTTTTCTCAACGTGGTTTAGGTGAGCTACATATCATAGAAGGGTCTGTAAATGTAAAAAAATACATTAAAATTTTAAAACCCAGTTTGGAGCCATCGGTTTTAAATTTATATGCTGAAAACAAAGAATGGTTTTTTCAGCAAGATAATGCACCGTGCCATACCGCGAAAACGGTACATAATATTTTTGTAAATAATTTTTTTTTTCAAAATGTATTAATCAGGCATTGTTGTGAATACATTTAGCTAACAAATGATTGAAAAATATGAAATTGATTCCTTTTTATTTTACACAGGTATCGAATTATTTTGTTAATAACGGTATCTATACAATTGATTGACCTAACTTAAGTCCCGACTTAAACCCCATTGAGAACTTTTGGGCGGTTATGAAGAGGCATGTAGTTGACAATAGTCCTAAAAGTATACCTGAGTTGAAAAAAAGCGATAAAATTTGTTAGGGATAATCGTAAGCGACGATTACTTGCAGCGGTTAGAACAATCAATGCCAAGCCGTTTAAAAGATGTAATAAAGGCCCTATGGAGGTTCAACTAAATATGAATAAATTTTTTTATTAACCAATATATTATTAATTAACACTTGACTACATTAATTATCTACTAAATAATTATTTTACTATAAAATTTATATCAAATTCGAGCGCAAAAATATACCTGAAAACAATGCTTTATTTTATAATGAAGTCTTTTGTTAGTTATTTATACTATCTATCATTGAATTTAATAATTTTATATGTATTTATAGTTAGACAATTACATAACATATGAATTAGTTCCATGTTAACAAAATTTGTAAGTAAAAATTAAGAATAACTTAAAATTTTTCAACCGGGCATTTTAGATTGCCGCCACTGTAGTATTTTCCTCCAAAGTAAGTTGTTTCTAATAATATTATGCCTTCTGTTTTTAAATTCTGGTAGGTTGCCTGATGCAAATAGTTGCAGCTAGAGTCGGCCGAAGTTGCCTTCTAAGGGTTCAACAGTTAACATGATCTCATACATTTATTTTAAATTAGATTTCGTTCATTATAGCCGTATTTAATCGGGGATGTTTTTAATAAATGCGTAAGCCTAGAGATTCGTGTATTTCGAGTTTTTGCGTCAAAATGATAAAAACTATGCAAATTAACTGTTTCGAATTTCGGATTCTCATCAGGCAAACCCGAAAAAGTCTAAACATATTAATTCCCATGTCGCAGACTACAATATTTTCATTATTTTAATAATTAATAATATAATCAATACCAGTAATATTTTGACGTTTATTATTTTTTAAGAAAAATACCGTATCTGATATATCTAATGCTATATTCGAGCCCGGGTCTCTCCGTCTTTAAAAATTCAACACTAAAAAGTGTACCTTCGGATTTACTTTATGAGATTCCAATGATGTAATTAGAAACTAAACAGTAGAAAAAATGTCTGTATAAAGCAAACCGAATTACATGTCAGTAGTCGTTAGAAACCCTACGGGCCCAAATCCAACTCCCCATGCACGACACCGACTACATGTACAATAATATAATCTCAGATAATAACTGCGACCTGACTATGGATTTAGTTAAAAAAGTAATAACAATAAATTTTTGAATACAATAAACAACAAAGTTTATTATAAATTAGTGTTTTGGTATGAAAATCCAAAATTTGGGAGAAAGCTCGGCTTTCTGATCGACGGCGATACTTTGTGGTAAAAAATTCTGTATTTCCATCCATCGATCTTACAAGATTGTCATAAAAGCTCGATGCTTCCATCTGTCTGAGTAACCTCAAAAGAAAACTTGACAAAAGTCAAATTACTCCTTTTGAAAAGACAAATTGAAAAACGTTTGCTCTTTAAACGCCTTGCTGAAATAATTAACTAAAGAGAATAATAAAACAACGTCGTGATTCTTTCTCAACTCTGCTTACATAAGAGCATTACCGCGATTTACTTTTCCAAAAAATCTTATTAAAAAATTACTTAAACGGTATTTTTATAATTAAAGACTTTTTAATATAATGCAAAATGTAGCAATAAAATATTTACCTTATTCGTCATTCAAGTGTATACTTAAACTGATTTTGCTTTTTAATTTTATTTTTTGCAAAATATTTTACACTTTTCACAGTTGTTTAAATATCCTACGGGCTATTAACAATTAAGAAATGTTTTGCATTTTTATTCGTTGAGTTTTCATTGTTTCGTGGTTGTCGGTTAATTTTCTTTCTATTTTTGCTCAATGAATTGTATTGTTCCGATAAATAAAATGGAATAATACGTAATCTTGTTTATTGATTTTTAATATTCTATTCATTAATTCGCAATGTTTGTTAGTTTAATTATGTTGGTATAATTTTTTAAATCGCGTATCTTCACATACATGATTTAATATCAAAGTCACGAAAGCACTTCATGAAAAACAATATAATTATTGTTTTTGAAAAGTTTGTGAGCCGGAAGAAAATTTTCACTGTTGGAAAATTATATAGAACTCGCACTTGTTTTCGGGCTGACACAAGAGATGAACATCTGGACGGTCTATAGAAGAAAGTAGAATAACGTAAAAGCAAATTTAAATAGAAACTTAAAATATGTTAACTCGAAATTATTGTGATATATAATTTTGTAGCAATTTTTTTGGAACAATAAATGCCAGAAATTTAAATCAGGCCGCAGTGCAAAGTATGAAAACCGAGTTTTTAAACTTTATAATATAAAGTTAAGGGGCTCATCAAAATTTTTTGTTTAAATTGTTTCCAATCCAGGATGTAATTTTTTTTTAGATCTAAATTTACCTAAATTGTTTATTTATTTAAATTTATTTAATGCGTTGATTGCACTATACGAAGTGGTTAAGATTACAACATTTAGATTTAAAATTCGAATTTTTTTAAAACCAATCGAATTTTAATCAAAATATTTACGAAAAATAGTTATATTTGTATTTTTATCTGCGACATATGATTATTTTTTCATTCCAACGGGTATTATCTCTTTTAGCATCGTAACATCTCCAGTTTTTGATAAAAATGTAAATTTGAACAAGTTGCGATTCGGGCAAAATAATACTAATTGGGTCCGTTCACTTGGGTTAAATTTTGTAATTTTTAATTAGAATTTTTTTGAAGTAACTATGCTTATTAAACAAAAAAGTGTTGCTTTTATAAAAAATTATAGACTTCTCGTTAAATTATTTTTTAATGATACGATTGTGTTTCTAATTTTATTATAAAATTCGCTTATTGGTTCTATTTTATAATGAAGCATAGCTATATATATTTTGGTCAAAAAATTGAAATAAATAATTTAAAAGCTGAATAATTTCCATGAGTGCTTTCATACATTGTTAACATTTTTAAAACTTTTTTCCACAAAAATAATTTCAGAAACTGTTGCAGAAACTTTAGATTGGCTTATTTAATTGCTGGAAAGGGGTAAAATTGGGGATTTCAAAAACTTACTGTATTCCTGAAAAGCTTTATTTTAGCTTTTTGGCCACGGTTTGTCACAAATTTGATAATAAATTTTAACTTCGTTTGGAATCGCAGCAGTTCGGTAGATTTTGGTCCAGAACTCATCAAGTAACTGAGGCTGCTCAGTCTTTAGTGCCGGGTAAACCTTGTTGGCGTGAGGTTATACCGTTTCGAGCTATTATTCATTACGACTGTTCGCGAAGTATACTCTTCTATTTATAATATCAATAAGAAATATGAAATTTAATACGATATATTTTTTTTATGATTTCTCAAACTGAAATGTTAAATCGACTACTGTTTGTTTGAAAGTGGAAATTTAGGAAAAGTTTTTGGATTGTGTATCGAGTGCGATGCGATGCGATTGGATCCTTGTGTTTTTCGCTGTTATCCTGAGGCTAACTGCAGCTGATAACTTAGGTATATTTGCCTTTATTTTTAATTTCCTAAATAATTGCAATACTCTTACGTATTTATTAATTTCAAATTTACTTTTTCGGACATAATAATTCAGTTTTATCTTTTTAATAAAATAAAATTTAGCAAGGAAATTCTGGCAATGAAAATAAAAATTGGGCAATTAAGAATATATTATGGCTTTCTATAAGAAATTTCTTTATTATTCCATTATTTAAACTTTTATTAAACTTTTTTCTTCAAAAATAACTAAAACTCTCAAGATGTTATAAATGTAAAGTGAGACTCGGAGCTTTAGGAGATCTCATAAGTGTCACATTATAAAGCTACAATTTTGGAATATAAAAATTAACAATTTTTTAAATTTCCAAAAGATTCAAACTTGAACTGACTTTATTTTAAATTTTGTATTAAACTCTATTTATAAGGGATTCTTGACTCGGGTCGTAATTAATTTACTATAAAGGTTCTCAAGTACCAAAATCCAGCTTTTATTAAATTTTGAAATAAATTCTGTTTCAAAAAGTGTTTGTTAGTTACTTATTTCAATTTTGTTTCTAATCGCATCTTATGTAACTAATAAAACGAAATTGTGGCAAAATTCGGAATTTATCCTTTTTATCCTTTAATAATTTTTCTGTTATTAATATGAAAAAACAATCAAGTTGTATTAAAACACGAACAGGGTAAATTTTACATTATAAGTACATACATACCACCATACAAACATAATTTTACAAAATAAAATCCTTTTTGCTAATTTAGGTTTCCTTTGTCTTAATCTGACATTGTGAGTGTATAATGCCATAACAATAGTTCCAAAGATTTCATATCAACATGTACTTAAGTATATTCTACGATAACATCGCATTGTTAACACGTATTTACTCAATTAACTTCTTTGTAATTCTGAATAAATTATTTTCCGTGGTTGAAATTCCACGTTGAACCGGATATTTGAATTCGATTCTTTTGCCACAAAGTTAAAGAAAAACTAGTAAAAATAATCTTTATGACGGGTTGAAAAGACCAATTTTTGCTATTAAAAGTTATTCGCTATTATAACAATAACTTTAATAGGTTACTATTGTCGATAACTCAGTTTCGAATAAAAATTTCCCAATAAACTACTTTTTACTTTTATTTCAAGTTTAAATTTATATTCCAAAGGCTCGCATTGCTTTAAGTTTTCAATTGCAGATATTTAAAAAAATTTGTTTTTTATTATTCAAACGAGAAAAATCAAGAAAGCTTTGCCGACTTCAATAAATTAATATTCGATTACCATTGATAAATACAATGAATAATTCATAAGAATGAAAATGTTTTATTATCATCGCCCGTGGATAATTAAAACAATAAACCACTTTGTGCTAATCTTGATGTTGTATTTCCGGTAGTTCCCCCTTAAAACTTTTTATTTTACTGAAAGAAACATTAAAAAGTTAAAAACTTCAGTTTTGTGAGTACCACAAAATTGAAAAAAAAATGGTATAATAAAATGTGTCCTTTAAACTACATTTTAATGATCTTGTTGAAGTAGTAGGGTCTCATTACGAAACAAGTTTGTTACAGTGTACGCTGTTTATAGCTTCTTGAGGCATGTCGACGACACAACTTAGGGGAAACGTTGCCTCCATATTTCAAAATACTTCAAACAAAAATTATAGCATTTAAATAATAAAATGTCGTCTAAATTATTTAAATTTCCACTGGAAGCAAATTTTTAGACAAGTTTTCATTGAAAAATCGTCAACTTGGAAAAGTATGTAGGTATATTAAATTAGGCCAAGATATTCGAAAGAACGCAAAGTACCGGTTTGAAAATTTTATAAATAGTCGATTATTTTGTAATTAAAAATTTTAACCGACATCGAAATATGAAAACGCCAATTTTAATTTTGTAAAGCAATCGTAGGTGATTAGGTGATTATAATAATAAATTATTTTTAATGTTCTATAAAATTCCAATTATTGTAATTTACTTTCTTTAGCTTTTTCTTGGGTACTTAAAATATTAAGTTCCGCTAATCATAAAATTGCGTAATTAAAATTTAAAGTCTGTAAATGCCATTTTGCTAACTGCCGTATGGGCGTGTTGCAGTTTATTTAAGAAAGTGTTTATTAAAAAATATGTATACAGTTTATGAGTTATATCCAAATCGGTTGTCAATGAGGAAACCGACTGTTTATGAATTATAGCAGAAATTAGTTTCTCATTTATTATCCTAATATTGCTAATTTCCATCATAACTCAATAACGGTTTGTACAGCGGTTCTCACTAGGGTTTTGAAATAGGCCACAAGACCTTTTATAAGAGTTACTGCGGGTCCCAATCTTAATATTATCTGCATAACTAAACAATTGACTTAAGACCTCACCGATAAGAATTTCATTTAAAATAAATTACCTATGCAACAATTTTATACGCTTAAGGGCCGGGTATACAATCCGCACAACTTTTTACGCTAAATTGACTTTGGCAGCTCAAAATTTTAAAAACGTATAATGGGGAGCTACAGAAACACTTTCGTGGTTTTAATTTTATTATACCATTATATACAAGCGGAAGTGTCTGGCCTCGAACTCGGAAACAGAGAATTTCGATACACCCTATATAAACACAACTTATTGCTACAGTTTCTGCAAATTCCAAGTTTTTCAATATCCTAATCATTAAGGTTTTTGAGTTGCAAAGTCGTTAGACATAATTAGTAAACTTCGCTCCATTGGGTAAGCAAAAATTTAAAAGCTAGCGATACAATTTTTACAAACTGTCGATTATTCCGATTTTAAAAATTAAATATTTAGGAAATTAGAAATTAGGAAAATTCAAGGACGAATGTGTTTCAAAAGGGTTACGTTTTATGTTATTCGTCTTTTCTTTATTTTTAAACGCCCCCTCATTTTGGATGTCGACGAAGTTTCAAGTAGCAAACCGGCACATCCAAATTCAGATGTCATTGTTTACTACAGAGCAACTTTGATAATTCAAAGGCAGAATTATTTTCTGAAGTAATTCAAAACAGACAGTTAGTTAGGATTAGCGAATTTCATTAAAAGACTGTTTTTCAATCTCCGGTTTTCTCTAACCAAAAGTTTATTTTTACAAAAATAATAAATTATTGCAACAATATTGTACCAACGAAAGTAAACTTTTTGTTAGGGATAACCGGAGATTGGAAAACTGGACCTTAAAAAGAGAGAAAAAGCATAAAATAACATAAATTACTATCTACCCATGCTTATAGTACAATCTATACATACTGAATTAACACAAAAACTAAAGTTAATACAATTGATTTTTTCATCAAATTTCGTAATATTTTGTCGGGTTGACAGTAAAAATGAAGATTTTCATTTGTTCTTTAACTAAAAGAACTTGAAAAGCAATATCAAAAGGATTGTGCATATAATGGAAAAATAGAAAAAAATAATAAATTGAAAAATAAAAATAAAATTATATATTAAAGCTAAGAGTCCAATACTTTTCATTATAATACGATTAACTTTGACATTTCTCAAAAACGCACTTGAGGCGCTTAGTTTTAAAGGGGTATTAAATTAATTTAAAAGCCCTAAAATTTAACTTGAATCAATTTTTAAAAATTTGAAGTTAGAGCTCCATGATGTTGCAGCAAGGTCACGTCGGAATCACGTAAATTTTAGGTCAGATTTAAGTAATTTTAACGTTAAATTAACTGCCTATTATCACATTGATTTACAAACATTTTTATGTTTAACTGCAATTTATTGTAACTGTTAGAACAAAATAATGAACAAACCATTAACAGATTGCAGAAAGAATGTACTTAATTACAATAGCAATTGTCAGGTGCAATTCTTTAAATGACTTCTTTTTCCCATTCGAAGCTAGTTCGAAAGCAGCATTTAAAGATTGTAGCTGTTAAGAAAGTTCAATCATTTTTAATCTAACAATAAAATGAAAATAATGAAAAATATTTTTAATATAAGAATTCTATATTTACCTTCACAAATAAAAACTGATCACGGTCAGGAAGTCTGCGATCAAAAATTGAAGCTTTCTTTAAGTAGAAACGTACGCTAGCAGGAATCTCGGGAAAATTGTAAATAACTAAATTTTGTTTATTCGCACAGTTTAAAATTTGTTGTTTCTTCATATTTTCCTCGAAGCTAAATATAATATTTAATATTGTACTTAGTTCCGATTGCAAAAATTGTTATCAAATAAAACTTCTCGAATGATGACTTGACCCAAAATTTGAGTTTCTGGTTGTTGGTATCTAAGAAATAGAAACAATGATCAACTCTCGTATTTAGTTTTTAGAGCGCATTTTGAAAAATTTGGATTTTTATTTAATTTTAGTGCAATTTGATATAAAATATGATGTACCTGTGGGTAATATTTTATAGAACAAAACCATATCATTTGAACTTTTCGTTTGAAGAATGCAAAAAGAAATCAGAATGACAACAATTGTTTTTTGTAAATCTGCTGCGTAACCTAAAATTATTGTCACTTGTCAAAAAGTTTTACGATTCGAATAAAAGAGAGTTTATGACAGACACTCTTCAATCTATTGTGTTCTGTGGATTTACTTTTTTAACATTTGAATTGATGACACGATTTAGTCGAACAATTATTAAGGTTTAATTTCATTTATTAAATCACCCGTAGTATGCCATTTGGTTAAATCAGTGGGTTACGTAATGGTCACCTTTACAACTTGATACCTTTACCACTGCGCTACTCGGTGGGAAATGGTTATTGTTTACGTACGTAGTAGTATTATAATAAATTGTTCCGTAATAATTTATGTACAGGTTTGCAAAAATTTGATGCAAATTGATATAGATTATAGACAACTTGGAACATTGAATAATTGCTTTGAAATAAAGTGATTTTGATTTTTAATTTATCATGTCACAATATGTGTCCTTTTATTGATTGTTCGTAATAAATTACAACATAATTTTTAATATACAAACACGTTTGGAAAGATTACATTGACATTTTTTGTAGCATCACACGGTGTGAATATTGACATAAAATTTAATTTATTTATTAGTTTATTTTCAACTTTTTTTTATTTTTCTTGCCCACTATTTTCTATAATACAAAATTTTAATTTTCAGAATATCCTCCATCTATGGTCTTTTTGCATGAATTATTAAGTTGATAATTATACGGCCGGAGCAGTAAAATGTATTTTCTTTGCACTGGAACGGCTGGAGAATTAAAAGTGGGATTAATTATTTAGTTAATTATGAATAGGAAGTTAAACTCTAATAAAGAGTTGTTTTTTGCTACAACTTGACATTTGTAATAGTGAATAAATTTTTTATGGTAGTAAACAACTTATAAAAGTTCTTCGCGCCATTCTATCCAATAGCATAATATAACGGAGTTTATCTATGTTTGCCAACTGCAAAATAACAACATAATTTTATAATATACATGTGGTTTTTGACCTTAATCATTCGTCACTATGCTCTTTTCGTTGAGATTTCAAGATTAATGCAGTCCGGGATGCGAACCCAAAAATTTTCGCTCTATCCAAAATATCCCAGTGTTTTTCAATTTATAAGAATTTCGTATGATAAATTACGAGGGTTTACAATAATGGTATCTACACTTTTTTGGGAAAATTTCTTTTAACCTGGGATTGTTTTTATTTAAAAGTGTTAAACCTTGGCTATAAATTTTGATAACAAATGTGCACTAGTTGAAATACAATACGTTTTATCTAGATAGTGTGATTTAGAAGCCGCACTTCATAAAATCCTGTCTCGAATAATATATGAAGGCAACGGTATATCAGAAATATGTGTTTAAAAATGTCAGCAGAGATTCCTAGAGCACATTCTACTACAAAGGAGGTTTTCACCCGCAAACAATAAATACTTTTCTATAGAAAATCTTGGGGTTGAATGTTTCAACTTCTTATTTTCTTTTCTATCACAAAAACAAAATTACTATATATTGATTCTAGTTTTTTAAATTTCGGACTTTTAGCTGAACTTGACTTTTTGCTCAAAAAACTGTATAGGGTCAAACGTAAACGATTACTAACACTTATTTACTGTGAGTGCAAATCTCGCATACGCTATAAAAAATAATCTTTTATTTTAAGACGTATTTTTGGGCCTAAAATTTGCTCCAGGTTAAATCAAGGAACATAAAGGTACTAAGTATTGCCATTTAAATTAGAAGGGAACTAATAAAACCACTAAGAAAATGAACAAATTTTATGAGCTTTTTAGTACTCTTAACAAAATTATTTCAGCTTGTTGCACTTGATAAACTTAAAATTGCGAATAAACCTTAAGGCAAAAGTACACAGATATGTACAGGAAAAACGACGGATTAAAAAGCCAACCGTTATAAAATTTTATTATGGTTTTGCAAGTGCAGATATATAGTTAAGGGTGTTTGAAAATTGAACTGTAAAATTAAAATCAAGTAATACGTGTTGCACTTATACACCAAATTACAGATGTACTGGGGTTCATAAAAATGAATTTAATTGGAATAATAATTATGTACGTCGAAAACCGTTTAATCCGTTTGCAAAAAGTAAATTCGTTCCGAGGCTAGTGCACTCCAGAACAGGTTCAAAGTTAATTTTTTTTAGTAAAACTTGTTCTGGGCTATTTCCAAAATTCAAAAGTCTAGAAACTCCTAAATTCTAACCTCACTTAAATTTATTTCAAAAATATAAAATAATTGTGTATTGGCAAATTTTTTACTGAAATAACGAACTTGAATTCTAAGATAAAATTTAATGACTTCGGAGGTAATTAAATTGGGATCTGCTGCGTCCTTTTCGATTTCGACTATGAACTACCAAATAATTGTTCGGATCCTTCCGGATCAGAATGTTTGAGTTTCTGATTAGCTTCAAGTCGAAGAAATTTCAATAAAATTAGGCTCTTTTTTCATAAAATATCAATTTGACTCTAGAATTTGGGTTTCTTTATCGAAAGATTATACTTTTATGAGACAGTGACATATTAAAATACGGCATCTATAAAAAATAAAATTAATTGTATAGTAAAAGTGATGGTTTAATATTTAACGTTGTACAGAGTGTTTTATCTTTGACCGTTACAAGTTCCTTAAATTTTTCTCGACTCATGTAACGTTTTGAATTTAGAAATGCACAAACGAGTTTATAACGATTGGTATTGTGTAGGTTGGTGATGTGTAAACCTGCATGTATTGTAAATATCGATTGGCGTGGGTGGTCTTTTTGTTTCTTTTTTCTTATTTTAAAATATTTAATTCAATATTGGCACCACAAAATTTACTTTTTAAGCCACTGTTTGTATCCTGCGGTGTTATTTAACACCGAATCAAATTTTCACACCGCTCACGCATTTACAAAATAGAAAGTTTATTAATAAAGATACATATATATATTCCATCTATATTTTGTTAAATAATTATCACGATTATTTTGTTATTAATCACTCAAATTAAATTAACACGTTAATTATATGTAGGAATATTTGTTTTCGTTGTACAAAATTATACTTCCGAATAAATCAATTTAATTTTGTCTCTACATTTCCAACTGTTTTCGAGTGGCTAACACTTAATAAAACTATTGTAGCACTAACTATAGCACCTTTGGAAAGCTTTTTCCCAACTTTTTTCTAACAGCCTAAACTTTTATACTGTGGGAAAGCAAAAACTGTCCTGCAAGTGATAAGAATTATGCCAACTTGGAAACGCTCGAAATACTTTTTATATTACTTTTTGTTAATAATTTTTTCATTTGGAGAAATTTATAAAATTCTTATAACTACAGAATAATCTACACGGAGAAAAATTTAGTTTCTTAATTTCTGAACTTTTTTGGCAGAGAAAACAAATTTAATTTTCTGCTTTTTTAATTATTTGCCTGAAATGACAAGGTAAACTTTGGTCTTCTAATATTTCCTGATTGCTGAACTGCAACAATGACAGGAAATATTTCCTATACAATCGGCAAAAGTCAATTTTATTTTGGACGAATAGGTCGCATTTAAAAGTAAATTGTTTTTTTGCTGAAAATAGGAAAAAACCGGTCAAGCAGTGGTTTTTCTTAATTTCCGTTTTATTTTTTAGTTATTTTTGGCCATCTTCATTTTGAAAATGATTATTGGAAGCTCTGAGCTTGAATATCACAAGCAGAGTTTTAATTTTTTTTTGCAGAAGATGGAAAGTAATTAAATTGCAAATTGAAACAAAATTGCATTTGCTGGGTGGAAATCTCGATAACCCCGCAGTGTTAAATAAGATTTTTTGTTGTGAACCTATTTGATATTATAATTTACACAAGCTGTAATAGCTCACTAACAACGCTGCTGAAGAAATATTTTGAAGTATCACATTTCCCCTTTTTATTTCCTTATAAAAAGAAGTGTTGTACTTACAGTATGCATTTGATTTTTTCCCGAGCTTTTTATGAAAGCGTGACAAGTACACAATATGGCTTGGCATTATAGCACTGCAAATATAAGCTACTTGATGCATTTTTGTTTGAAGTTCGAGTCAAGTGTAAAAGCTTTCGTTGTTTAGTACGGAATATACAACAGTAAAGTGATGTATCTGAGAATTTAACACGTCGTGTCACAAGTAGACACTTCAATGAAAGCTTTCATAACTTGTTCGCTTCTTATTCCAACTTTTACAATACTTAATGATATACGTTTAGCCAAAAATTTAAATTCCAAAAAAATTGGACGACCTACTTACATAATGGTAAGTTATTCCAATTTTCCATTCATTAACTCACATGTGTCTGGGTATGTGGGAAAAAATTAATTTGATCTAATGACAAGTATAGGAATTAAACAAAGTTAAATTGAAATTACGTGGATAATGTGGGTTTTGCCAAGAAAGGGTGCCACCTTAGTTAAATTTACAAGCGATAGAATTCTAATTACACGGAAAATTGAGTTGGGGTGTGCAAAGAAAAGTTTTAAAATCCGAAAAGTATAATAAGTACAAAGAAAAATATTATTAATGATATTTCTAGGCGGTGTCAATAGACTTAAAAATTCTTTCGTAAGATTGACCTTCGTATGAATGAATAAAGGATGCTTCGAGCAAGATTCTCTGCCTACACTTTGGTGTAAATCAAGGTTGATTACCTAACTTTAATTCCGTTTATTTTATTACAAATTAGATACATTTCGTCCTACGTTGTTTAGTGGCAACAAAAAAAGTTGTTACAAATTTGTATTTTGTTAAGGGAGCTTTTAAAGTTTATCCTAATTATTTGTGAGCACTCACTTAAAATTGGTACAAACTTTAATGCAAACTAATGCACCTACATCATATTACACACATTTCGTACACTGAAAGCAACATGTATAATAAATTCACTAAATAAATGCATGGAAATTTATTATTAATTTTCCACGTATCCCAGTGTTAAAAGCAGTGCTTATTATTTAAGGATTATTTCGGTAATTTTAACAAACTTGCAACAAACTATGCTGCAGAACCACAAAATTCCCAAACAGCGGTTTCATTTTTACATACTACAAAATACACTTCGTTTTTATTGAAATCTCAAAATATCTTAATTACTCGATTTGCTAATAGAAGTACAAGCAACATAAAAGATTTAGCAAGCATTTAAACAAATTGAAATACGAGGTTTATTTGGTACCAAATGTCATTTCATCCCTTAAAACTTGTAATTTGTTGTCAAGATTCGAGAGAAACGTGATACAAATAACAGTTGGTTTTAATGTAATTAACGATTTTCCTGGTTTCAATCCCAATTTTTCAATTTATTCTAAAAAACCTAAAAAAGCACTGCATTGGTTTAATAGCTTTAACTTTCTCTAAGGTTTGGTTTACATGTGTATGTATTAAAACTAAGAGCAAGAAGGTATAAAAGTGATTCGACAACTGCGTAACGTAAAATGAAAGCGATTTAAGCATATAAAAAAGCCCACACGAGTCACTTTTTTGTGACAATCATAAAAAAAGCTTGGGTTTCAGTTTTATAGGCAGTGGTTTATGCATTTAAATATGAATTATTATCTCAAGAACATTTTATTCAGTTTTGTAGTCCTTTAAATTTATCGTAATTGACATGTAATCCAAAATCAACCTTCAAATGTACACCGAAAAATTTATTAAAATTTTACGTTGAATTTCGAAACATCAGATTACTAATTGAATAATAAAAATTCCTTCCTTATCTAAAGTAAATGATCACATGCCGATTATTAAATGTTTTGATATAATATTGAATTCCAATTTAAATATTTAGTATTTAATTTAAGAAGCGCCACAACTACATACATTGCTGTAGGATTATAATTATTATTAAACGATATTAGGAGGTAAGCATTTGCGAAACACATTAGCTAAACCCTACAGACATGCATGGGGGTGAATAATTTTTTATCCTACCTGTTATATGAGAATACCTCATATTTATTTTAAAAAATGATGATTTAGGTAATTTTTCATAACTATCGTTTATAAGATTTAGCTGAAAAATATTTTTGTATATAAAAAAAAGGTTTTCCGAACAAAATTCAAAACTATATTTGGCATAAGGTTAGATTTTTAAATGAAAGTTACATAAACAAATCTCATTTCCTTAGCTTTCCAAGCTTTATATTGTATTATGTTACAGACAAAATCAGATTTCAATCAAAACTATTTTTAACTTCATCGAAATTAAACGATTTTATTGCGAATTTTACCTGAAAGTTTTAATCGATTTCAGGCTTTACAGATTTACAGCTTTGTCTGTTTATAATCAACATGAAAAACTGGTTTGTTTTGATTTGTATTGTTTAATTAACGCAACAATTTATTTATTCTCACTTTTATCTCTACTTTTCTTGAAACTTTACTTACAAACATATAATTTTTGATTTACAACACTCAAAAACTGAAGAGCACAAATAACGATAAAAACCAAAAGACGAACAGGCGAGAAAAGGATAACGAGATGAGACGGTACAACACAAGATGTAAAATGAAGGAAAAATCAATGGTGGCAACCTGGAATATTGGAGGAACATACGAGCTAAGAAGTTTAGGAGAGGACAACGATGTTATGGATATGGGAGAGTATTTGCTGTATCATAGCAGCGAAGCAAACAGAAGATTCGGAACGGGATTCATGGTTAAAAAGAAATGGAGGCATGCGGTAATAAATTTTGAACATAACGGCCAGATTGTGTAGTATAAGACTTCGAGGACGATACAAAAGATAACTATAATAAACATATATGTACCATCTGAGGAAACGGTAATTGAAGAAAATGAAGCATATTACGACAGATTAAGAGAGGTTTGCCAAAAAATTCCGAGATATGATCTAAAAATTATTATTGGAAACTGCAACGTAAAGGTAGGAAGAGAGGAAGAATATGGATCCACAATAGGAAAATATAGAAAGTAATGAGAATGGACAACCGTTAATTGGCTTTGCAACAGAAAGAAATATGAAAATTGTTAGTACCGACTAGCGACTACCAACGAAAAGATAGGATATAAGGAAACTTGGATATCACCCGATGGTAAAACGGTGAATTAAATAGATCATGTGTTAATAGAAGAGAAACATAAGAAAATGATAACTAACGTCAGAAGTTGTAGAGGGGGCAGATGCCGATTTAGATCATTTACTGGTGAAAGTAATGGTTAAACAGTTAATACCAGAACCATATAAAGAAATCCAAGAAATATTGAAGACAACAGAGATAAATACGCAAAGCAGATAGAAAAGCATCTACAGACAGGAGAAAAAGAAATAGAAGAATGCTATAAAGAAATCATCAGATAAAATTTTCAAAAGACAATAGACAGAAGGCTCAACACGGTACGCGACAACTCGGCTCTGGACAACTCGGCACCGGACAACTCGGCACCGGACAACTCGGCACCGGGAAAACTCGGCACCGGACAACTCGGCACCGGACAATTCGGCACCGGACAACTCGGCACCGGAAAAACTCGGCACCGGGCCAACCGGCACCGAAACTAGCGTGTTCCGTCTTACGAAACTTTTCCACTCTTTCATTACGTATCCATGACACCTTTAACTATCCATCATCCACCATGACACCATCCATGACACCATGACACGAAAACGAAAACGTTATGAAGACGCAGATGAACGTATCCTTAACAAAGTTTCGAACTATGAGCCAGCAAATATGTGGGAGTATTTGCGTGGTTTATCCCACAATTATGTTATGGATTAATTAATAAATATGTAATTTTTTTAAATAAAGACTTAATTTTTTTGATTTAAAATTTTTTGTGATAGTTAAAAACATGAAAGGTGGTAGGTTTTCCAAAAATGTGACGGAACCTTTGCTACCTTTAAAAATTGACATAAAATAAAAATAATAACAATTATTGATAATGATTAAAATATTAATCCCAAATAAACTTGGATGAAATATAACACAATTTTCACAAAAAAATTGATAAACTAAAACGTCCAAATATAAATAAAAAATTTGTAAGTTTTCTGAAGATCGCTAATTCAATAATGTATAATGTGCATGTTATCATTGTTGATAATAATTCTTGTTGAAATTTAAAATTTTTAAAGTGAATTAACATGCCACCTTTCGAAAATTATTAAAAAACAATTTAAATCCCATTATAGCATAATTGAACCGTAACACCCTAGTCTTGGTGCCGAGATGTCAGGTGCCGAGTTGTTCAGTGCCGAGTTTTCCCGGTGCCGAGTTGTCCGGTGCCGAATTGTCCGGTGCCGAGTTGTCCGGTGCCGAGTTGTCCGGTGCCGAATTGTCCGGTGCCGAGTTGTCCCGGTGCCGAGTTTTCCCGGTGCCGAGTTGTCCGGTGCCGAGTTGTCCGGTGCCGAGTTGTCCGGAGCCGAGTTGTCCAGAGCCGAGTTGTCCGTGTCCGGGCTCAACAATAGATGCAATTGAAGTGGTTCGGGCACATATAGAAAATGGGAGAAAAATATAGAATTGAACTCCAAGCGGAGTTTGCCAAGAACGGCAAAAATGTAGGCGAAG
This sequence comes from Cantharis rufa, assembly GCA_947369205.1. Taxonomy (NCBI): domain Eukaryota; kingdom Metazoa; phylum Arthropoda; class Insecta; order Coleoptera; family Cantharidae; genus Cantharis; species Cantharis rufa. The sequence goes on along the minus strand of OX376309.1, from coordinate 1,091,392 downwards.
GAGACACCGTTTTGCTCAACGTCAAAATGGATAAAACTAAAACTAAATGTAAATTTAACACAAATGCTTGATTCCAATAGTCAACTGGATGACATAATAATAAATTAAATTCAGATGAAATTTAATACAGTAGTTTAATTTAATAATAATTATAATAATTGATAACCACAAACATCCCGAAAAAAGAAAGTACAAAACAATAATTTGTTACCGTGAAAAACCAGAGGTCAATAAAAACTTGAATAAACTAGTCAAAACTAGTATTAATTAACGGCACTCGCCAAAACTAATTTTAATGACTGCCCTTATAGTTAATACATATTACTAACTTTAAATAATACTACTTTTGACTTAGTTTTGTTTTCAGTTAGTTTTGACTAATTAATTCCAGTTTTTGTTATCTTGAGTTTTGTAACAGTTTCGGCTTTTCCTGCTTATAAGCTCAATTTCAAACTACGATTTTGCACCGTCAATTCCGTTCTAGCAGCAGATACACACTGTAGAGTAGACAATAAACATTGATAACCAATAATAATTGTTTCTTTTTTTTTCAGGTAAGTTTCGTGAAGCTTCTCACATGAACCTGAAGCAGCCCGAGAAAGAATGGTAAATTTTATTATTTAATATAAAACTGTAAAATTACTGATTACAGTAATTTAAAAGTTTTTAGTAGTACTAAAAGAATAAATTTTTATTTCAAATGAAGAACCACTAAAATGTCACTTGCACTCTAATGCTGGAGTTTTATAGTGTACACTTGATCAAAATATAATTTCAAAAAATTTTTCTGGTTTCGAGGTAAATTGTATTAAATTGACATCCAATAATACAAAAACTTGATTTCCTACTAATGATGTTAACGCGATTTAGCACTTTATATTTCAATAATAGTCAAATTAATTACGATGGTTATTTTGGAATTATTTTTTGAAATTGATATTTCCTGAAATTAATCTAATATCGTGAAGGTTCACGTAATTTTTATACAAGCACGGTGACCTTCATTACAGGCTTAAGTTTAAATTTGAAACATGTCACTTTTTTGATTATTCTGATTTGACGTTGAAAATCATGTCGTTAAACATGAATTTTTAATGAAATTTTTAACATGAAAAAGTGTGTAGGGGTATAAAGTAGAATAAAATAAAAAATAGAAATCGGTAATCCACAACAACACATGGATGAACAACAAACTAAAAGTGTCAAATACTGGTTAACTCTGTCGTCGCCAGCCGGAAATTTGAGGAAATGGGTATATTTCAAAATATAGAGATGACCGAAAATTTAAAAATAATTTTATCTACAATTCAAATAAATTTACCGATGTCTTTTACGCCATTAAATGCATTTTAATTGTTTGTTTCGCAGTTATTTTAATTGTTAACATTAATTATTGTTACATGATGTAATATTACAGTGGCGGCTCCTGAATTTCTTCTATAAAGAGCACAAAATTTTAATGATAGCATTATAAAATATTATTAATTTTTTAAAACGATTATCTTCAGATAGCACTGTTTTTGGTTTCAGGATGTAGGAGCACGTGCCCCTATGTCGCACGTAATATATATTTTTCAAATTCGACTGTGAAAACCAGACCGCTTTTACACTTTCTTCGGAGAGCATTTAATAAGATATATTGTTTTTAAAATGTTTCGTGACGTGATCATTAAAAACATACTAAGAAGATTTGTAGGTAATTTGGTAACAGCATGTAGATTAAGACAAGAACCAAAACGACAATAGTGTTTTCAAAACATGGTTGTGTGTAGGTTTCTACCACACCATCAAACGAAATTTGATTATTTTTTTTACCTGTTGTATTTTTTATGTAGAAATAAATTTAGGAATTTATTTTCGTGTGCCTTAAAACTTGATACTTTTACTGAGTCTTTTTTCTCTGATTGCTTTCATTTGCTTTAGTATACTAAATCACAGCTTCGAAAGTCATAAAACTACATTTTTATTAACCTCACCTAGGTGATAATGTTGGATTTGCTTTTGTACCTCAAGTAACTGTCTGCAATATTTTTCCAAGTCTACGGATCAGCAATAGTTTTATTTATCATTAACTCTGCAGATGGAAAATTTGCAATTTTTATCAGATTTATTGGCAAAAATATGGACTTTCCAAGTCTTAAAATTTTCGGAAGATGCTTAGTAAAACTTGGGTAAACCACAAGATAACCGATTTATAAGTTTTTCAATTACTTCTTCAAAGTTACATGTTCAAAACTTATATATATTTCAACTATCAATCTATTGCATACTAAACACATTACATTTTCTATTTTAGTATGGTGACTGCATTCGCGTTAGCACAAAACTTTTTAAAATTAAAAAAAATATTATAATAAAAACATTTAAATTTACATAATGCAGCCCCAAGTTGGGTGGTTTTGAAAGTGGAATAGTGGTTTATATGAAAACTAGAGAAAATATCGACCCCGTTGCGTAAGCATATAAAACCTTAACCCGGACAATCAAATTTAAGGAAAACAAAATTTGGAAAATACTTCACGGTTCTTAGTTCACTGCAAAATGAGGAAAGCTTTTAGAAACGTTATTTTATCTTTTATCTTCCTACTTTTCGAATTGCAGACTACATATATCGGAATATAAGAACTTAAAGTTTTTAAGTCTCCCAAGTTTCTGATAAGAATCGAAAATTTCCTAATATATCGGTACTACTATTCTTGTAATAAAGACATTTTAAAAATTTAATTTTCTTCGGCTGGCCTCTTGGTGCTGAGTATTGAATTTGATCAGACTGATCCGATATAAATTTAGTAATATGTAAACTAAAAATAATTTATAATAAATAAATGAATCACAGATTATTTCTTATCTACGGCTATTACACTAACAGAAGTAGCCATTCTTATAATAAATAAATTTGCAAATAACAGTTAAACCAAGAAAATATACTAAATTTTTTATTAAAAATTACTTTGCTGAGAGTTTTACAAAAATAACTATTGTAAGTAATTAAGTAGTGGTACCAGGAGGGTGTGAGGTCATTTTCTAATTTATTACAATGAAATATATTCAACTATCCTTAATGAACGTCATTTTAATTAACATTTAATATGTAAATGTTTTGTAAAATTCGAATAATAAACCAATTAATTTTATTGAACTATCACATGTTCACATGTTTTGTCAAACCGATACGATAATTATACGAGGAAAAATAAATAAAATGCAATTAATTGGTACGTTTTAATGTTCTAATTTGTGATTCGGTTTAATGTACAAGTTTAATCTTTTAGCCAAAAATTAATATTTTATTGTAATGGAATTAGTTAGATAAGTATTAAGTTTCTTTGGTGGTTTTTGTTCTTTTCTTTTTGCCGGAGTTATTTTAATTATTTGAACAAAAGGTTTTCAAGTACAGTTTCTTCTAATTACAATAGAGATTTTATTATGCGCTAGTCTCATTTGAAACAGATCAAGTTTAACAGACATTCACTGTAAATAACATTTATTTAAGATAATCAGATTACCGGATAAGCATTGTTTGCTGTCTAACCCATTACGTACTTGTGGAAAAATAATTATATATGGCCGAGCCGACCTTAATTTAAGCGTTTACGTTCAATTTTATAATTCAATGGTACTCACCTAACTAATTAGTTAACAAGTACCCACCTACGCAGCTACCTGCATAGTAATATTTCGATTTATGGATTCCATATTATTTCGTGTTTTGTGTTATTGTAAATTATACAATTTTCAGATTCGGGCTATTTTGTATTCCATGTATTTTTGAATAATCATAGCAAGGTTTTGAAAAACTACTTACACACACAAAAACTGAAATGTTTGTATTTTTGAAATTTCGTTTTGTACTAAACTGGAAACGTGTTATTTATTTCGTTTAAGCTTATACTAGCTGAGTTTTATTCCCCAGGAGGTTGTAGAAGGAACTGGAGACCATTTAGCTCGAATTGTACAGAGAACTTGAATGATACACTAGATGTGCTTTCTGCAGCCAATCTTTAGAGATAATTGCAATGGTGCCCTGTTTCACACGAACGCGATTGTTTATTCGGTTTCTTCAAATTGATTCTACAAATTACCGGAAAGCTTTCATTTCAAATCAAAAACAAACTTTATTTTTTATACGAAATAGCTTTTCAGCGACTTTTATGCCTACAAAGCAAAATTGACGCATTTTGAAAACGAAAATCTAAACATTATGTAATTTTTCATTATAAGTATGAATTCTTCATGGATCTAAACGATTTTTGAATTTTTCCAGTGAAATGTAATTTCTCGGCAGCGATTTTGATTAATTTTACGTTTGAAGTAACGGAAAAGCGGGGAGGGAGTAGGTGCGTAGATACACCGTTTAAATTAAAAATATACAGAGAGATCGGTTTAATAAATAATGGAACGATCAAATAATTTGGTTTTTAGCAATTTTACACACGGTGAAACAATAAGGTAAAATTTGCGTTGTAAATCACAGTTATACGGAACGTTTTGATATTAAATCGTTTATTGTTTTTGGGATTCATGGTTGATTTTTATCTACCAACTTAAATGTCGTACGATTTTTATGACTGCCAACTACAAAACTGAAAATTTAAAGCACATCAAAGTTTTTCCTATCGTATCCAGAAAGCTGTATTGATTCAATTTACCAACTTTATATCGAACCGGATGCATCGGTAATTACATTTCAAGTAACTAATTCAAAAGTTGCTATAAAAGTTTAATGCATTGATTGGTTCAGTATTAATGGACAATACCCAAGTATGGAGTCAACATTTGTGATTAAATTAATAATGTATTCTAATTAAAATTTTTCTTATCTAGTCAAATTTTTCCTACATGTTCGGTTGGATCAATTCAATGGAACCAATTAAAGTGTATTGATCAAAATAAAATAAGTAATTTATCTTATAATTTATTTACGCCGCATAAATTCGTGCTTTCAGTCCATTTATGTATTTGAGAGAAAAGCTCTCGAACACGTGGATTTTTATATTTAAAAGAACGCTTTTTGAATGCCAAAATGTTTTCACACTTCCGGTATTCGAGAGAAGGGTATTGTAAACTTTTTTTTTAATTGAATAAATAGGTCATTAGGGTATCATTGAAAACCTTTATTTTCTCTTCTTTCAGTGCTTACCTTACGTGAGCACATTTTCCTGAGCAAACATCAGATTTAAATATTTTTAAATAAGAATACAATAGAATTTCAATACAATTAAAAACCATATCATCAGTTTGCAAACAACAAAACAACAAATGAAGTATTCGATCGGTAAATTTTATTCAAAACATTTTTTTTTCCTGAACTGCAACTACTATCCCCTATCTATAGACGACCTAATTCTCTCTAATCATATTTTAAATGCTACGCTTCCTTGCGTATTTTAAGTACCTTTGACTTTTTTACATTGGCAGGTACCATTTGATATTTTTTGGCGGAGTGATTTGTTTCTTTGTGTTGCAAATTTTGTACTTTCTATATTGTGGAATCTTTAATGCATTTTATTGTATTTTTTATTGTTTAAGTATTTGCCAATTTAACAATTCTTTAAATTTTCATTTCCATATTAAAAAAAATCTGATGTGGACACCGCACATGACTTCTTTGTTAAACTGTTAATATTTGTCTTAATAACTCAAATGTAGAATAATTTTTTGTAGTTGAAGTGCCCTTTTTGAAAATAGAAGGTGCACAACTAGATGCTATAAGAGTCTCAAATACAAAATTTCAAATTTATACGACTTGCCGTATTTGAGTTATGCGACATACATACGTAAGTACAGACGTCACAACAAAACTAGTCAAAATGGATTCAGGGAAGGTCAAAACGGATATTTCAAAATCTGAAAACAAAAAAAAATCGGGATTATAATACTTCCTTATTATATATATATAAAATACTTCCTACTGGAAAGCGGGTGACCGCGCGCGGTTTAAGTTCTGGTCAAGTCGAATACACTGCTGTGATCTAAAGCCCAAGATAAATCTGTGGGTTGTGAGGAAGGCTACGGGAAACTACCCCATTAATTAAATTCCCTAGTACGTCATTTTGGCTTCAGCCAAGTTTGATCGCCAACGCCCATTGAAGGTGTGGAATATTTAAGAAGAAGAAGAAGATTATTAATTTTATTTATTTTGACCAATTTGTCACCATTTTCACACATCCATACTTTCAGTCAACACATCTCGAAATAATTTTAGTTAAAAACTCATGTGAGTCACTTGGTGATCCGCGGGTCACAGGTTGCCGACTCCTGGTCTAGGCTGTAAAGAATTATTTATTGCCAAACTGTCTTGACAGTAAAAGTTACACTTCTGTGCTTGTCAACTGTACAAAATCAAACTTTCATTTCAATCAGAAAAAATAATTTGTTCAAAATATCTAAAAATAAATATTTCAGGCGATTAACCTTTGGTTTTGTTAACCTTAACCTTTTTTGAAATCTAACTAAGTTTGTTTATCATTGCTTCGCAACTTTGCAACGCTAATTAAGTGTTTTCCTCATTTTGTATTTTTGTTTATATTGAAAACTTCAAAGCATTCCTAATGCTTCACAAGCAGCTTCAAAATTCAATTTTGAAATCTAGAATTTTTGACGAAAACGTCAAGGACCCGTGACGAATTAGTCGTAAAAATATAACTTTATATTTTATGCATTAGTTCAACTAATGCCGTCACAAAGGTTGTTTTCATCTTTTTTGGTAATGGTGTGTAGAATCAGCTTAACATTAATTTAAAAACATTTTAATAAATTAATTTTTAATTACCGCTTTAAATGTAAAAAGTAAAAGTAGATATTTGATTAAAACGGTCTGGGCGCGGCCGCGCCGACTCGGCCAGAGCAACTGACACCTGCCGTAATATGAAAAAAGGATTTTCATTTTATTTTATCAGAATTTACGTATTTGAACACGCGGACTCAGACGAAGTAAACGTGTAATGCAATTTGCATTGGTGCGTTAATCTACAATATCCAATTAAATTTAAATACGGGAAATATTTGGCGAAGCGTATCGTCATTGGTAAAACTAGAAATTTATTAAATTTCTTATGCGATCGTTAAAATACGTTAAAGTGTCTCACATAATATTAAAGCTCTTTTTTTATGAAATCGTTACTTTGTTATGTAATGCAGAAGCCCAAACTACTAGTGAACATAACAATAACATGTGAGATCGAAATCAAATGTTGTATCTACCAGGTGTTGCAACAATAAAGGCTAGAACATTCAGACCATCGGTGGTTAGGAGAAACATAAATTGATCGAATAGAAGAAATTAGAACAAATTTACTGTTCAAATAAGAATTTTAGGACAAGAATTTCCAGTAAAGTTTATATCTCGCGTAGAACAAGCAAACTTCTTCAGGTGCAGGATGGAATATAGTAGTTAAATAAATAGAGTAATTTAATGCTCTCCAAAGATCAAGCGGGTCAAGGAATAACAACAAAGTTTTGAATTAGTCAATTAGAGAACATGCTGTAATTATCCATTACATTTACTTAACACGTACCTTGGGATATTTAACTGCAATAAAAAATATTTATAATTACTCTGGTTTGCATAAAAGTTTTTGCAATTAAGTTTAAATTGCGGCGCTAAAAATAAAATTTACATTGTAGATTTGCAAATGGGAAGTTTTGATTTTGAAATAGTGACAGATTTAACTGTATCAAGAATAAAGTATGTGCTCTATTTGGTTCGTGGTAATGTCGAATCTGCTAACATCCATTACTAACTGTTCGAATAATTGCAGGGTGTAGCTTCTATAAAAAGTGGAAAGCTGTCAAGCAATTTTTTTTCTCCTCGATCCAATTTTATGAGCAACCTTTTACCGTATTTTATTCTATTATTTTATTTTCTCGTCTTAATTTTGTGTTTTCATTAAAAATTGGGATGCACCGCCCGTAGCAGGGAATACGTATACGTAATATACGGGCGGTATGTTACACATAACCACACAAACACAACGGACTATTGGAATCTTAAAATATCTTTTTATAATTTACAATTATGTTTGACTGACTTGTGTCGCGTTTGCAATTAATAACCCCGTTTGAACAATTTATCTTGAAATGCCAACTGATTGGATGTGTATGGAATACTTCATATAGAAATAATTGAAATTTTATACATTCCGTCTATCAAATCATATCTCGAAATGAAAAATTCTAGTATGTTTTTATATATTAACGTTTTCTATAACGGTATTCATTCTGCCTCATTTTTGCCGTCTGTTTCCTGTATATTTTTAATGGTAGCAAGTTTCCTAATAAGTTCATCGCAATTGATGGCTATGCTACCACAAATCTTTTATAAAACATTTTTTTGTGTTTACTTGGAAGTTTATTGTTTTATTCTAGAATGAAAAAGCAATTAATTACAATTACTTTTTAAGTAATTAACCGAACGAAACATTTCTAAATTGCAAACAAATAATATACCGCCTAAGGTTATCAACAAATTTGGAAGTTTTTGCACTTTATGCAAAAAGCGCCGTTTTACGCTAATTATTAATAAAAACATTTTCAATATGGAAATTGTACATCCTGACAAATTTTTCTCTGATGCAAAACATTTGGTACCGCGGACAGGGTTCGTATTGTGTTTACGGATGTAGACAAACATTTTTTCTCTTATTTGTTTTGAAACGTAAAACTTCAAAGAAAACTTTCGATTTAATGATTTGGCCCCTAAAATCTAAATTTTGCAACAAACTAAAATATGTAATTATCGAACGTCCCACACAAAGTGCTTTTGGAACAATTGGACGTAGATATGCAAAACGCACTCAAAAACACTAACTTGTTATAAAATGAGGTTAAACGTTTTTCAACGCTTTTTTAATTTTGGAACTAACGCAGGTAAAGTTAAACATATTTTTTTGTTATCGCCATTGGAAACAGTTGTACCTTCCATTTTGTAAAAGTTTTTTTAAACATTTTTCACGTTTAATTAGTTAAAATTACTTTATGAAATGCTTTTATTAAAACTATACACGAATGATTATTTTTTGTGCCCTTTTTGTATACTCACATATTTATTTCATTTTGTAAACTGAATTTTACTCAAAAGGCCTTATATTTTAGATGTTCGAAGCAAAATCTTATGTGATAACAAAGCAAAAAAAGATTTAAGGAGCTTTGGCCTCTCTTTGGCACACACAAAATAGAATTTTCTATTGAGGTATGGTTTCCTCTCATAATGTCGAACAATCACACTGACAAATGTTAGTAATTTATTCATATACATCAGCGGTTCCCAATTTATGGGGTAAATATAAATTTTTAATTTGTTCTTTGCACTGTAGATTTTTGAAGATTTTACTCCTTTTAAAACTTATGAGATGTCTTAACCTGAAAGAAATAAAACTTTTAATGTTGGAGTAATAAGATGCTTTCGGGACTACCGATTTTAAATCTGGAGTAAGATTTTTAACGTTTCATTACTACTTTGATCGTTAAAGCTTCTTATATACTAAAGTATTGAATTGTTATGGAAGAAGTATAAAACTTATTCTTTATTTTTTGTCAAATCGTCGATGAAAGTGAATTTCATACATTTTTCGATGCCGAATCAAATTTCTTTTAACAAATGTTTCTATTTACATGGGGAGTGTAATACACTTTATATATTTTGGAACCAGGAACGGACAGATTATGGTTGTTTGACATTTTTTCCGTCAAAATAATACAGTTGAACCTCTCTATAACGAGTCCCGTTATAACGAAAAATTGGCTATAACGAGTAAATCGTTTAGCCCCTTGCCGATTGGTATATGTTTTTCTAATTGTTTATAGCGAAAAATCTGTTATAACGAGTAATTTAGTTAAATTTAACTTGAAAATAATTTCCTGGCCATTAAAAATGGAACTGTGAATTTAAATGATAACTCAAAACTGCAATTTTAAAAACTATAAAAATTCACCACTCCAAAACAATTGTTGTAATAAATATTTTCTAATCCAAAACAAAACAAAACAAAGAGACGGTCATTAGTCTAGTAAGTTAGCTGAACAACTGCTGATTCTAAGGTACTCGGTTTGAATCCGGAGGGTCTCCGTGCTTCGGAGGGCACCTAAAGCCGGCGGTCCCCCTGAGTTGACGATTGCCGTCGTCAACTATTAAAAACAGGGTTACAGGCATTCCCCAAGCCGGTTTCCGGCCAAGGAGGCCGATAGTCCAGGAGTGAACTGAAAGGCTGATGAAGAAGAGTAAGAAGAAGAGTAAGAAGAAGAATACAAAACAATAATGCAAACAATAAAAAATATAAGCAAATAATTAATCGAAATCACTTCGAAAGACCTGTGCTAACTTCATGGCGCTCGAAAAACGTCGAAATTTTTTAACTGATTACAGTTTTTGGCCCGAAACTACTAACAGAGTGCTCTTACGAAAAAAGTCATTCCATCCTTTTTAGGATGGATCTAGGACCTAGGACCTCAAAAATTTTTATATCTTTTGGATATTTTTTCCAAAAAATTCAAAATTTTAGTTTTGTCATCTGTCGGGCTAAATATTAGCTGTAATACTCATTCTACAAAAAAATTCAATGAATATGAAGTTTTAGAGCAGTTATTTAGCTTAAATTTAAGCCCTTAACAAATTCTGTAGGCCCAACAAGTACCTCGTCATCTTATGCCCAGTTACTTCACTAAAATCATCAAATCAAAATTAAATATAAATAATATTCTGGATCAGTGGTTTTAAAGCTGAACCGATCTACTACAATTTATGACTTTATAAACTTAATATTGTTTTTAAATGAAACCTACAAAATCAGATACGTATATACATGCCAACGTAAAATTTCGATTAAATTAAGCTGTTTTTTTTTATAATTTTATAAAATAAAAAATGTCGCTTTACTATTAAATTGAAACATTATATTAAAAAATATTCGCGCTCGCCCACAATCTTGAGTTCTTGAATTTTATGATAAAAGACCATTTTGTAATAGTAAAAAAAAATTACGGTGAAATCTCTTAGAAGCGGTCATCCAGATGGAAGGGTATATTTATTTGAACTTTCACAATATGATTTGTATAAAAAAATATATAAATTTTAAATTACAGAATAAAATTACTTCTTGAGAAAGAAATCAAATAATGTAGATTGCATTTTGTCTTGCCTTTCAAATATCGAATTAGAGTAATAAGCCTCTATATTGGCAGCAAGTTTCTAAGCTTTCCGTTCGTAAGTCGTCGTTATTCTTTCTCTGAGATTTCTCGCTGTAGTTAAAGTATCTTGTGGTTTCTTATTGAACAATTTGGTAATACAGCCAGCATCTTCTGTTTATTTGACTACCTGCTATTATAGAGCACTGAAAGTAATATTTTCTGGTAAAAACGAGAATTTTCTACAAAATGTCATTATATTGGTATAATAAATGATTTATTTCATTTGAAGAATTTTTAGTACAAAATTTATTTTCGTACAAAATTGCCTATATTGTCCATCTAACTTTTTTATTGTTTACGATTCCTGCAGCGTTTGTAATGTAAAGTCACAGTGAACATTTTTAAATAATTTTTTACTATGCATTTTTTCAATGCTTGAATATACCAATAATAATCATTCAAATCTGAATAAATTAAATAAGTTACAATTTAATTAATTAAATTTGTAATTAACAATATTATTTATTACGTATTACATAAATCTTTAATAAATGTATCCACCCACTGGTAATGTATTCAACATTAAAATTTTAATTTTGCATTAGGTACATTAGTACACCAATAATAATTATTGGATGTAAAAAATAATTAAATTTCTTTTTACCAAACATAATTAACGAATTGATTTATGTTCTGCTTATGGCCAAGGTTTTTTTTTGCAATTTTCATATAACAAGCGATATACTGCTTTGGCTTAATCGCTATTCACATTGTATGAAATAAATTCTGACACATTTTTTTTATTGGGTGTCAACCTATTTTGAACACTTCAATATGATCGTTTATGATAAAATCATCTTGGAAATGTCTGGATTTTTAAAATACCTTAGATGATCGGATTAAACTTGTGAACTGTTTTAGTTCTGCTTAAATTTTCAGCTGTGTATTAGAATTGTTGTTTTCGGTTTTCAAATTTGAGCAATAATGTATATTACAAAGTTTCTTCGCATTTAAATTTTAATTGTGCTAAACTAACCCCAAACTATTATGTTGCAATCAGCTTTGGTGCTTTCAATCTATTTAAACAGAATATAAGTTGATATTCCACAGCAGTAGCTTGGAGAGTTGCAGAACGCACATTAGCGCCGCACTGCCTAGATGAAAGATTGCAGTAGCACAGAACTTACTTGGAGGCGCATAAATGTGACGGCGTACTCGCTGACGTTAGAGAAATTCGTTAAAAATTCGAAAACTTTATAACCGGAAGATAAATCCAGTTTAGATGTTTTCTGAGTAGGTTTCTTTTTGTGTAACGACGTCCAATTGATACGTACATGGTCCATGCACACTTCAAGTTTCACGACATTTAGTTTTCCTACAATGTGGAACTTATTTTTGGCTAACCGAGCAAACATGTCACGCTCGAAGTTATTTTACGTGCTGTCACTATTTCTACGCCACTTGAAAATATTAATAGTTGTTCCAGTAAACGTGTTGTAAAAGCAATACTTAAAAAGTATTATAATTCTAATAATAGCAAATTTAACATTTTTACAAAGAGGTTTGCTGGAAAGCAGACGAAATAATCGATTTGTTGCCGATCTCAAAGAGTAAACTTTAATGAGGCTTTAACCAAGCTATGTAAAGAGAAGCGTTTAAACAATTGACTTGTTTAATAGTTTAATGGTAATTGTAGTTGATCAACTTCTGCAATTTAAACAATGTTTTTCTCAAATAAAATATTTGGCATTCATTAAATTGTTACGAATTTTTCGCTTGTATATTTGTTGTTGCTACTTGAGTAGCTTAAACGAGCTTTAATAAAATTAATGGTTTTGTTGATACAACTAAGAAGTTCGACTACATTTATTCGGTTGCGATAACGATCTGGTGAAATTTAATATCCTCAAATAATTGAAAAAACCAAACTCAGACTTCATGCAAAAATTATCCCAACTAAATTCACGTATGACCGACCATACACCAGGTCAAAAATCAATTTTTATGGTGAGATTTAAACTCCACCGTTAAATAGGTAAAAATTATGCAAATCCTTCCATTAGGAATTATTTACTTCAAAATTTCGTAGTTTTGGTTATTTTGTTTCACTCCTGAGAATACCGAAGTTTTACCTCGGTAATCCATATTTAAGGATACTAAATTTTTTTAAATCAGGAATTTCACGAAGTTTTTATCCAATTTCCGAGCAAAAATATTGGCTCGTTTGTAATCAGTGGCTCTACTTATTTTATTTAAAGGAAGCGTGGTTTTCGATTGCTGATTTAATATTCATTTGTGCTATCAAATATTTAACCGTATTTCTTGTAAAAAACGTAATCTACGTTGGTGTAAATATTAAATACGGTTTATTTCATTCTACAATTACTATTTACATTAAATACTAATTATTATTTATGGCCGGAGTAGCTTTTGTTCTCATTACATAACCTCACTTCTATTCTATTTTTTTAGGTTGGGCACTCGACCGAGAAAGAAAAGCTGGACAAAATTTACAGACAATTTAATTGAAGCCGCAAACAAAGCCAGATTTTATCTTATTAACACTGTGAAAGATTGAACACAGTGCAGTTTTATCAGATTATTGGTTTCTAATTAACCATATTGGTATTGACTTATTTCTATTGTAAAAAATTAGCGTGAGTTAAGGTTTTCCCTTTGTCATAAAATAAATAGGTCGCTGTAACTGCAAATCAATAACCATTAATTAGAAATATAAAAGCTGTTAATTGTTGATGGTTTTATCGTAATAATATTAAATATAATATAGTAGATTGGTTTTTGGCCGATCCAGATTAATTTTGTGATGCTGTTGGGCTGAGAGTAGTATACTTTCGAAGCTTCAATTTCAAATTTCTCTTGGGCAACTGCGTATACATCTTTTAGAATTTAAAATGAAGACAACTTTGCTTTTTGAAATGTAAATTTACCATTTGTTTCTTCAGTGATTTTGTATTCATTGTCATCAAACGACCTAAGAGTTCTATTATGCGCAAGATGTTCGTGTTTTGGTATTTTATTTTAGAATGGATACGAAGTTTTTGTTTTTCAGTGTAAATAAGAGATCGTTTGTATGCTTAAAAACTACCCAGACGTTATTTATTCGCATTTTGAATAAAGTTTTTTAACAAATGGAAAAAATACTTCCTTACAGCAAATACATTATAAGTTTGTTTCGTTATTTAGGTTTTACTTGAAGTTTATATTTGACTTTGTTTCAGTATCAAATTCCACTGTTTAATTACCTTGTGTTAAGAAAAGATCTTTTAAGTTGTAATTTCGTCTTCAAAGCTTCAACAGAGGATCACGTTATATGCTGAAAATATTAAACCCTTCGCTGACCTAATTCCGCAATATCCATTTTTAAAATACAGATCAACATTTTTTATAGTTACTGCAGTTATATTTATTATACGTTATTCGTTGTACAAAAGCAGAGCTCAAAGAGAATAAAAACGATACTTTTTTGGGTTAAGGCGAATTTTTGCGTATATTCCAGTTTATCTTTTGAAGTATCCAAACTAAAAAATGAGGTGCATTTCAAATGTTGTTATTTTCAAACAGAATATATTATTATTAATCTGGAAGTATCAATTGAACTTTAAAATAATATATTCGTGGCTTTTCCGATTATTTCCCCAAATTTAAGACATCTCGGAAAGTAAAGTGTTATGTAAAGCCAAACACTCGCTTTTTGTATTTTGGTTTTAGTACTTTCCGGAGTTCATCACTCGGTGTTACACGTAAGTAGTTTATATTTTCTGCATGCTTTTACGACTAGGCCAGGGTTTGTTTAAGCTGAAAAATGTTCAAGCTTTATATCACCTGAAAAATATCGACACTTTTATACGTTTATGGTTTAAGATATGTCGAGTTTATTAAAATAAACTCTTTGCATAATCTTACAAACAACCTCTGATTATACAGGGTAAATTTTAGACCAAATTTTTTTGATACCCTCGTAAGGGAAGATTTCAATTTTTGTTATTATCTAACTTACAAAATTCTTAAAGTTTTTTTTGAATTATACTGACTTGATTAACATTACTTTTTCTGACGTCGTCGCCGGCAGAAAAAGTAAAACTCTGAACGCATCAGGGGGCCTACAGCTTAATATGGATTTTCTCAAAAATAAAAGTTTTATTACAGCTCTAATATCAATTCCGGCTTTACCAAAATAATATCAAGTTAAGTAGTCCTTGAAATCCTCAAACAATTCGAATGAGAGTTTCTGTGTTGAAATCAAACCGATACTTATCTCTCAACGTGACATTAACCCAATACCGAAAATCGTACAGAACATAAAATATCCATATTTATTTTCAAATTTAGTTGCTACACTACATAATGGAAATCAATATTACGACATCGGCTGAAATTAAATAATCGTCTCCACCTTAAAAAATCTTATTATATTTTGGGAAATTTATTGTAAACAATTAAAATAGTTTTTAAAACGGGGGTTTAAATTAAATTTGAGTTTAGACTGCGACTGAAATACTAGGGGATATTCAATATTACTCAAAAACTCTTTGGGTTCTGCAACTGAAGGTTTGTATGGATGATTTTATTAAATAAAAGCTTTTCACTCTTCCAGGACAAAATATATTTATGGGTGGCAGCAAAACGCACCTGGGGGTCTTTCTAGTACATCGGCGATTGTATGAACTACGATTATATATAACATATAATATTATAAACGTTAATTCAAAGTCAAAATACCGTTGAATTAATGCCGAATCCCCGCTGCTTGTTATAAATATTGTTACGTTGACATATTATATAATATACTATTTGACAGTCCTATCAAGTGATTATGAAGTTTTGCCAATCCGTAGAACAGTTCATAATTTATCAAACTTAACTTTACTTGTAAAATTAAGTTTAACCAAGTTTGCTATTCGGAAAAACATTTTAATAGCAAGAAATCGCTAGTAATCAATTGACAGCCAGCAAGTCCTGTATAATTTAAGTCTAGGAAATTACTGTAAATTGGTGCAATTTTCTTTAAAAAAAAACTTGTGTTAAATAGTTGTAGATTTTCTGGTAATCATTTCAAGATCGGCTTTACAAATTTTAAAATTTTCAATAGAGCTCCTATGAAACTTACTGCTGTTGAATATAAAAATTAACAATGACCTATTGATATATCAGCAATTACATGTATATGTACATGCAAATTATGTTAGAATCAAAATAACAATTTATGTAATTGTTTATAATATTTTTATAATTTAGCTATGTATCTTTAATGTAGTATCAACTTTCGCTATTGTTTTATTTTGACCTTGTATTTAATTTAACCTTCTATTTTACTTGTTATGTTATAACGTATCTTTGTTATCATTTTATTTCTGGAAGTTTTTGACTTTTATTATGGCACTAATTTTGATGTAACAATGAAATGATCATAGTAATCATCTCATCACTATAATAATTTAAAATTGTTACAGTGGCTCCAAAAAGCAATCGTACACTCTTATATTTACAATATTAATTGTAAATTTTGAAACCCTTTTTTGTCATATAAAAATCGATTTTACAGCAAAACTTTTTAGACATTTTTTATTGTAAATTTCATTCTATACATTTTTGTTCATATACATTTTTCTATTTTGTCGCACCGTTTCCGAGATATAGATGACAATATTTTTTATATTTTACCAAGTCTTATTTCAGAAACTGCGAAAAAATAGATATATGTATATGTTACGGTCAATGATGTAAATCGGGCGTTGACGTCAATGCCCATTTATGTTGGCCATTAACGTCATTGGCCGGCCATTAACGTTAATGGCCGAGTTCTCATCATTGACCGTAATATAAAATATAAACAAAATTGAAAGAAATCAATAAAAACTTCCTTAAAAGTTTTGGTGTAAAATCGATTTTTAAGTGAAATAAAAAGCATCTTCAAAATGTACAATTAACATTGTTAATATAGGATTGCGCGATTACGGCTGGGGTGCTACATCCCCCAGAGTGGCAGTTAAAGGTTTAAAACACTTGCAGTGTGTTAATTGCAATTTATATTTTACTAAATTAGGTAGCTATAGTAAAAATTATTAAGTTTTTACTTTGAATAGCACCTTATCATATTTGATTATTTTAATGATTAAAATTAACTGCGCCAAAGCCAAGATGACTTACCAAGGAGTTTAATTAACGAGGTGGTTTCCCGATGTCTTTCCAATAGCCCACAGATATCGACCTTGGTTGCATTCTATATAACAGAATACCGTGTCCGTGCATCCGTCTGACCGCATCTTTCAATTTCTTATTCCTTAAAGAAATATAATTTTTTAAGGTTTCACCTTTATATAAAATTTGAAACTCTTACTATATGGTCGGCCTTATTTAGAATTTTTCTGTATTCTATATTCTAATCTATATTAGAATATTGGTTTAATCAAGTTAAATTTCAGCAGTGTATCCGACGCTGCCAGGGTTTTACCGCTGTTCTCTACTTCTCAATTGGTAAAGAAAAATATAGGTTACCATTTAAAAAATTAATCCGGAAAGAGGTTGGTGATTTGCCCTCATGAACAAAAATCCAGGGTTACGGGGCACATCTGAAGACGAGCCCAGCAAGCCACCTCAGAAGTAAAACAATTAGTATGATTCACAACCTTCGGTTTCTCTTGGATAGAAGACAGAACCCCGAAGTCAAGGCAAATAAGAGCAATCCTAGCTTTAAAGTGGAAGAGAAGAAGAAAATTTAAAAAAATTTGCCGTCACAGCTCAAAAAGAAAACAAACAGACGAATAGAATTTTTCGTTCAATAAAATAATAAAGAAAGAATGTAAAGTCATTTTATCTCCCTAAAGATGGAACGACCATATTAATTTATCACGTAAATAATATCTCACTTATCGTTAGCGATAAGGAAGAGAAAAAGTAGTTATACTACTGAAGCAGATAAAATTTTGTCTTGACTGGCATGAAAAGCAGGTATTTAGTATTAAAAATATTTGGATTAAAACTACACCTTTTTTAAATAAATGAGTGACAAATCCTTGCAGCGTGGCTTGTAAGCGTTATCTATCAAGAGGAGATTAACTTCTAAATCAGATGAAATTCGATACAGATTACCGTTATATTTTTTATGAACCAGTAGTTAGCTGATTTAGTATCTTTTTTCAAGATATAAATATTATATAATATAGCATTTGATATGTAATTTATTACATTGGGTTCTTAGGCGAATTAATAGTCGAGTAGCTGGAGAACGGTTGCCTATTTGAAATCCCAACCTCCTTGTGTAATTCGGGAATAAATTTCCTAGCAGGATTTGAAGTATGTCAAATGCGGTAGCGAAAAGCGAAGTTCTTCTATTTCATTCATACTATATTTTGACATCTAATACAGCTAAATTTATTAACGGCAGTGCAAATAACTGCAAATGATCCAATACCAACTCTGTATAAACAAAGGTTGTCCGTTTATGAGATTATTATGGTTATGATAACATGATCGGCTTTCACAAATAGTGAGAGGGAGAAATAATATTGATTTTGTCAAATGATAAGTCAGAGCTTTAGGGAATAAATACAGGGCAAATACATTTACGTTTAGGTATTTTTATAATTTTTATTTCATATTAGGATGTGAAACTATTTATATCTCCTCTCATTTGGAAATGTCGGAGCGTTCTTGTTTATTTGAGGACTTTTTGTGTTTACGTGGAACATCTCCAATATTTTCTGAAATTGTTGACTTAAAAGTGCTACCTGTTTGACCTATTTATATTTTAAAGATATTTAAAGAAAGTGAGTTTGGGGGTTTGGTAGATCTTGCGTTCTATTTAGTTCGGTAATTGTATCTCTACTGTAAACTTATAGTTTAATTTAGTAGGCATGTGCAATTTAACCCGTCATCGCCAAAGCAAATAAATCCACAGTACACAATAAATTCGGGTTTTTATTTTAAAAAGAGAACTTTTGGAAGCATTTCGGTGGCTTTAATATTTTCTATTCTTATCGTTAATCTTGAATTGCGCCAATAATATGATTTCCATTATTAATTTCAAAACGGATTAGTAATTTTTCATTCTAAACTCTAATATGTTTCATATCCCTGTAGCTGGACGAGATAACTGTGATAGGACAACGTACGGAAATCCTTTGAAATGAATCGTTTGTAGATAGCGCTTCTAAACTTTGCTATAGCGTATAGCATTATGGTCATTAAAGTTTCAGTAAATCATAACAAGGAACCAGTTTCCTGATGAACAAAAGTCACTGTCAACCAATGCTAAATGATCACATTTATTATATCAAGTGAGTAGTTCACAAGTGATTTAATGCAAAATTTACTAAAAAGGAAAAACTTGAAAATGATAAATGCACTTTAATTTAATTTCGTGAAATTAAATAGAAATCGTGGCGTAACTTTAAAATAAATTACATTAATTTAAAATTGTATCATTACACAAAAACCCTTTTTATTACACCCAACTCTTCTCTCTTAGATATCCTTAACTTCTCGTGTAATCCGTCCCTGTTTTAAAGGAAAACACTATAAGACGCAACAATATAAGAAGTTTAGCAATCGTGAACTATGTGTTTTTAGTCTAATTTATTTTTATGTTGGTTATAAACTCAAACCACTTACATAACTTGAACGCCTGTGTTAGCCATTTCACTTTTTTTGTTTGTCGTTTTCTTAAAGTTGTAGAAATTTTCGAGTTGAGAATTTACCGCAAATATGCTAATAAAATTGTGTATTATATTGCTATTTCCTAAGTCCAATGTTTACTGGATACTATAAACATACTAAACATTAGAAATATAACCATCACCATAAATACATACATGCATGGATATATTGCAATGACCTAAGCTCTCCCCTTAGCTTAATGCTTTTATTTCTCGAGACCAATTGCTTATAAAATCTTCGTGGACAAGGCTAATTATTATTTACGTGATGTTTTATTTTTTACTGTTCTATTTTTTTCAGGCTTATTGTACTAAATCTTTTTTCTCCTATCATTCGTCTTTTTGCTTCTCCACCAAGATTTGTTCTATGTACTTCACTATTTTGTTCCACTGCTCTTCCGTTTGGAGCATGCGTGGTACTAATGTTGGAGGTCTCAGTCTGTCCGCTCCGTACAATTTTCTGGCCCCTTCCCAGTGGCTGAACCAGAACAAGGTGTTTTCTACTATGTCGACTTCTTCGCAGTATCTACACTTTGGGGATTCTCTTTTGTTTGTGCTTGCCAGATACTCATTAAAGCATCCATCGCCCACCATTGCCTGAGTCAGGTGGAAGCTCAGTTCTTCATGGCTTCTCTCTATCCAAGGTCCAATGTTTGGTATTAATTTCTTCCTTCTTGCTTTGTTTGTCATGGGAGTTGTTATGGTTATTGCTCCTTTCTTGAGCCATTAAATTGCCGTCAGCACCAGCAGTGCGTCTGCAGAAGATGAACATCTTTCTCTCAGCCTTCAAGTAGTACTTGTAGGCTTTGCTCCGCCCGCGTTCGGCATTAGCCTGGCGAGAGATGGGAGACATAGTCCAGTCAATCCGTGTTGGAGACTGCCGTTTTCGTAACAAAATTGCGGAAGTTTTTTTCTCAGCGGTATTATATGTTTTTTGGTGTGCTGAATCCGAATTTCAAGTTTGCAGCCTTATTCTTTGAAGAGAATAAGGCTTTCATATAAGGAGAGTGCTTTGAAGAGAAATGTGCACTAAAAATTTAAACCATTTAGTGGTATGTGGCATATAGGGGTGTTTTTCTTTCCGACCATGGAATCATCTTCGTCTGTGTGTTTCGTTCAAGCAGCGATGAGTAATGTCTGATATTCAACCGGATCGGGGTGGCATCTGAGTTGGATAAGCCGTATAAGTTTAGCTCACCCTATTCGGTCGAGGTTGTATTTCAGCATTGCTTCCATTTATTCATGTGGGATTCAATCTGAAAATCATAATTTATGTTGCTTCTGTAATGTGTAGTTTCCAGTCATGCTAATTGCATCGCTGAATATTTCCGAATTAAAATAACAATTCCCAATGACATTTCACAATACGCATACAAAGCTAGTACAAAAAAGTGTTATTGAGCTTATGGGCTTCAAACAAGAAATCTAAGATTTCTGAGATTTAATGAGTTTCAAACCAAAAATTTAACTTTTTATCTATTTCTATTTTTTTAATTCGGGAATAATTCTCAATGAAATTTCAATCGGATTATGGAAAGACTATTGCCCAATAATAAGTAAGTTTCATTTTTCATTTTTGAAACATTGCCTGTGTTGTATTTGGGATGTTGTAGGACTCAAAAAGAAATGCCCATCGGAGACTTCTTTTCTTCTGTCCCTTGTCGATCTGTGTCCAATTTTGTGCGTTTTGAACTGGCAGACCGAATAGATCAAGTTATGATTTTATTTCTAAATGTTATCTTCGCACTCCGTCGCGTAGAAAATAAAATTTTCGATTTATCCGTCAGGTATACCTTGTCATCCACCGGTTGGTTATTTTCGTGTAAGCAGCTTACGAATCGTTGTAAGAAATATGTTATTTAAGAAAGTGCAAAATTTCAAGTGTGTATGGATTTAAAGATGATTACCGTTTTAAATTTCCAGAGCATTAAATAAAGTTTGTTTACGGATTGTTTTTCTCGATAACACTTATTCCCTAAAGTACCGTTATAAAGCAATTTTATTTTTCCGATCCTAGCAATAATAAATGAAATAACGAATAATTTGTTTTATATTCATCCATCGAGAGAATGATTTAAGTAATTGGAAACAACGTCGTTATTTAGTACCGCATTGAATCTTCTGTCAATATGTCAGTTGGTTAAGTTGACACGTGATAGGCAAGTTGTTGTACTGGCTTTTTATCTTCTGAACTCATATTGTAAATCCGACATCATCAACGTGCAAAAAATTGTCGAAAAAGGACAAAAATGTTTCTGCCATTGCCAAGTTATTTCGTTATAATTTAATTATAATTAAATTCATTTTCATGAAGTTATTGGTTGTTTGGCTGAAAATTTTTTGGGCAGCTGCTGCTGTCTTATCTGACCCTCATCAGGGAATTGTGGCTTGAGAAAGTACATCTAACTACAAGCTATTTATCACTTGCATGTAAGGGTTTGTGTTTATTTTTAAGTAGCAGCTTTTAGTTGTTTTTTGATCGGAGGAATTTCTTAATTGTTGTTTGTTTGTTTTTGCCCAAAGTTTTTTTGATAATTTAATACCTTTAACATATTAAAAAAAAGTGTAAACGATTTTAAAACCATAAAATATCTTTACCCTAACTTGGGCACGTGCGAAATGTCTATTTTTGTCATATCCTAGATCTTGAGGTCGTATCACGTGCTGTTCATCAAACCGCTTCGTTTGAATTTTCTTTTTCTGGGACGTGACATTCTTTCTTAATATTCCCAGTTTAGAGAAAGCACAACTTCCACAACAATCTTACAAGTTTAAGGGGTTCAGCTGCATCCGGTGCGAAGACTATTAGCACAACCCTACGTATTACATATGGTATGTTATTAATATATCTACTTTCCTTGTAAATGGTTAACATCATCTATAAAGAAGTTGTGCTAGTTTACTGACAAGGGTTAACCCAAAACGACATTGTTCTGTCATATCCAGATTATACGTAAATTTTCCAACTAAAATTCATTAATATTTATTATGCTTCATACATTGCGTAAATACCAAAATGAATTAAGTACCAATTTCTCACTAAATTAGAGATTCAACAAAAAACTAATTAAGTCTGCGGCTTTACCACAACACCTAAAATAGGTCACCTACTCTTTTCTTCGAACAAATTACTTTTGATGTTATTTCACCTATTCATCATTAGTTGATATTTGGTACTCACGACGTTAGAAAAGTTTTGTAATTTAAAGAATGCTGTTGTAATTCAATGTTTATAAACAAGCCAAGTTAAAAATAAAGTTTACACAAGAAACCACAAAATTACAATCACGAGTTGTTAGTGGTATTTGCGTTATGTCAAATTTTTAAGATTATTCCTGTCACTCGGTCCCCAGTCTTCCATACATAATGTCTTAGTTATTTCAACAAATTTTAATTTAAAACAAATGAAAGATTAAAGAATTCAAAAATTTTTCAAAATAAAATATTTCGTACAATTTGCTACTATGTACCTATACATATATTATTTATTATCACCACTGCACTGCGGTTTTATCGCCACCTCGGTATGCAGCTAGTGGTTAAGCACTCAACCTCTGAGCTGAAAATACCAGAATCCACTCCAGGTAAACACTACATAATGTGCTTGTTTTTCAACCGTTTTTTAACAAGCAAAAACAAAGTCGAAGTAATACTTACAAGGTTTCAAATCTTGAAAAAAGTGAAAAATCACTTATTTTTGCTTTAAATTAAAAACTTAATACTGCAACCAACCTCACTAAATTTCCAACCCAGTTGGAAATTTTCAAATACATTTTCAAAAAATTTACTAATTATTTTTTACATTTAAAAGAAATATATATTTTATTCGGAGCAAATTTACTTTTGTGGCTCGTTGGTAAATTATCTCAACTCTTTTTCAACACCGAAAATTTTAATAATTTTCCACCGACATTTCAAGTTTTGCAATTTGTACTATGTTCGGTAATGTTTAGACATTTCAGCTAATTTTTAGAGTTACTGTATTTTATTAAACTATTTAACTAAATTACATCTAAAATTCCTGTTGCTAAACGATCAGCACCAGTTTTGTTTAAGTTTCCACTAGAACTACCATCGAAATAAAAATTTCTAATTCCTGAAAAATAATTTATAGGCAATGCAAGTTAAATTATATTTTTGAAATTGCGTTTATCGTTTAAGTTATTTTTACATTTTTACCAGTAATTAAAAACCAAATATCAAGGGTTAAATGCCTTCGGAAACGAGAAAAATATATTTTTTGATTTATACTATTTTTATTCGTATCTGTCACAATGGAAAACCAAAATCTTAAAACACTGATTTTCCTTGTTATTTTTTATTGTTGGTTTCGTTCGGTTACATTTTCTGGAACACAGCTTAACCTTGCAACAGAATTTTGTTTTAAAATTACGTTAATAATAGTTTTACCCTCAGTTATTCTAATAAAAACACTACCATCAGCGCAGGGATTATAATTCGATTAAGTGGGAAACTGAATATTTATAAAAGTAGGTTATCTTGAGAATCAAACCATTTTTTTTTCATTGGATAATTACAAAACCGGACTGAATAAATACTAAATATAAGTTCAAAATCAGTAGACTGTATATAAAGATATGATAGGTACAGGCGTATTCCAGTTGCTTTTATCCGTCTAGTAGACGATCGTAATATTTACTTCAAACACAGAAGTATTTAGGATCAGAATTTTTTACTCCCATAGTAGGAAAACAAAAAACAGCTTTAATTTTACATTTTCGCTATTACTGAGAGTTTATGTTTTTTATATTACACCCCAGCGGCCGTAGTTTGTTTTTAAAAATGTTCTTAAAATTTTATTTAATTTCGTGAGTTTTAATAAATTTTTAATGATAAAGCAACAGTATTTATTAAAAATACTGGCATTTACTGTCTGGTTCTGCCGCTTACTGCTGATATTACTACCTGATAACGGCGATAAATAGCTGTGTTAGGCAATTTTTGAAAAATTCAAAAACAAAAATAATGGAAGTACAAATGCTTTGACTATTGTGGATTCAAATGGCAAAATGAGGAAGGGTAAGGCTGGCGGCTTAAACCTAATACTCATTGCACTATCCTGTTTTTCTGCTGATACTCAAAGTTGATATTTTTTATTTTTCTTTCAATTTGTGTTGGACCAAAATGGTATTTCTTTATAAGCGTCAATTTTGTTTTCAATTTTTTTAACTGACCTTTTGCTTCCATAAATTTTGAAATTTCATGATATGATGATATTATCAAAAATTGTATACTACAAGAACCTGCTTTTTTAAATATTTTTGTATTTTGTGTAATTTTTATTCTCGGATTGCTAGTTTAAACGTAATATTATTATTATTATTATAAAATGCTTATGAAAATAAAGGAAAAACGTAATAAAAAGTACTTAATAATAAAGTCATCTACGAAAAAATTTAATTTGATAAAAAAACAATAATCCATTGAAAACCCGCTTTAATATCCGTACAGAAAATTGTAGCTGTTCGTTGAAACAGAATTGTTATTAATTTTTAAATTTGTATAAAATTGTCGAGATTGTAAAACAAGCAAATGCTTAGTTTGAAAATCAATATTTGCAGAATATTATTTTATATTTTAGTAGACGTTTAAAAAGTCAATTCCAGAACCTTTTCAGAATCATTTTTAGAATTGAATGCTCATGCATCGCTCTGTAAGACAATAAAATTGCCCACACGACTATACGGGCGTGGATTTGGAGAGCGATGCTTTTTATTTTGATTTGGAATAGTTTTTAATGCGCCTAAAAAATTTAAGAAGCAAATTTTAAAACTTTGAACCGCGTATTTAAATGTCATATTTTCACACTTTCTAAAATATTGCACTTTTAAGAAGTTTGAATGTGCTATGCTGATACATAATAGAAATTCAGACTTTATCATTTCAAATTTATAGCTTTCTTTTCATTTCATTTTGTTTTTGTTTAATAGCCAACGTTGTTTTTTGCAAGTTAAAATTAAAATGTTTGATCGACTTTCAATTAATATAAAGAGCTGATTTTATCGCTAAATTTTTGAATGTTCATCCAGTGTACAATATGTGGTAGGTGCGCATCACGAGATTTTGAGCTGTAATTGAACACCGAAGCGGGTAGTAGGTATTACCCTGGAACGTTAATTTCCGGTAGTGCACATTTTATTTGGGCCATCATTGCAGCTATCCAAAGACTCGGTAAAGTCTATCTTCCGATTTACAACCGCAAATCGCATTCAGTCCACCGACTGGAAAATAAAAGCCTAAACGAGCTGTAAGAGAATATCGGGCGTTTGATCACAAAGCACTCTTCGTTTGTCTTTAGCTTCATATAAAAACTATCAACTTCTTTTAATAAGTTGATTTTATGCTTTTATTTTATATTTTTACTTTTCCAATTTTCAGGTTTCCCTTAAGAAAAAAATTTTCTTCCGGATTGTGGAACATCCTGTAAATCTTGCAGGACTGATCAACATACATAATATACAACTAAGTACATGTACTAAATATAAATAAAATTGAAGAAAACTTACAAAAATTGACTTTATCAAAAGGGCGATAAAACTTTAATACTTATTTGTAAAATTATCTACTTGGCGAGTGGAATTTTCTAAGCTGGAAATTGTTTTTGTTTTTATGTTAGTCCATAATCTTATATCACATTGAAGATACAATTTTATGGTAACATAAAAATATGTTTTAATTAATTTTATTAATACAAAGCATTAAAAATTAATGCGAAAACTTTTGCTTTAATTTTCCATATTCTAACGTTTCAAATTAGTTTAATTAAGTATCCAGATAATAAACTAATTTGTTAATTAAGGTAAAAAGATGTTCGTTTATAAAATTTTTACTGTAACTTTATAATTTAATAATCTGCACTTTAAAGTGAGCTTCATAAATTAAGAGACCGAAACACTTCCAGTTCAATCCAATTTATGTTTGACAACTTGGGGTTGAGCTTCATCCAGGGATATCATTACGTTTTATTATTATTACCTTATTCGGTATTTTACTCTCATTATTATGTTTAGGTGTAAATATATTAATAATCAGCTCTTAGAGCATTAACTGCTTAACATAAAATAAAAAATTCTTCAAGGAATTATTTTAAATATATACTTTTTACAGTATTTGCTTAATTTAAGTAAATCATTCCAATTACCAACATATTTTTAAGTTCCTCATTAAATTCTGCTGATGAAAAGGTTTTTATAAAACGTTTTCGCAAAATAGTTTTTATATTCTAAATAAATAAGCTGTATCTGAAAAGTTCAACGTTTTATAATCTAGACAAATTAATCACCCATCGATTTCGTAATCGTTTGGGAGAATGCTTTCTCGGAAATATCTACTTTGTATATTATAATGACCTATTCCTCAACTATAATTTTCCAATTAGAAGAATCCTGTGGCAGCTGACAGTTTTAAGGGGACCAAACCCTTTAGACGCCCGAAAATAAGTCATTCTTTGGAAATTTTTTCCAGGTGAAAAAATAATCACATCATTTTATAGTTTCAACATCATTTTGTTATAGTATTAAAGTATAGAAAAAAAAATTTTTTTAATATTTTTCAACAAAGGGCAGTTCTGCAGAGTGTTCTTTTGTGCGTCTTGTGTGTGGCATCAAAAAGTGCTGCATTTATCATTTTTTTCTATTGATCTGATACAAATAATAACTTTTTGAGTTACAGCATGAGCAGTTTTTGAAAATGTAGTTTCAAGATATTTTTATATTAAAATTAAATCATCTTAGGTTTATTATGTAAAGTTTATAGTATACAGATACAGGCGTTCTCGACTATTTACGATAACTCCGTAAATATTTAATATTTTAATTTTTCCTTTTACCAGTATACTCTTAATATATTATACTTTCGGAATATAAGAGAAAAAAAATATCGGTTTTTCAAAAATTCTAAAGGGTTTGGTCCCCTTAAATATTTTAAAACCAAAAATAAAGAAATTGTTGGACGGTTTTCTAAATAAATCTATTTTTGGAAATGAAAATGCAAAATCCAAACACTTTTTTAGAAAAAAAAATTTAAGTGGTTCTATTTGATTGAAATTTTATAAAAACAAAGCCCTGCGTGGGTTGCCGAAACCATGTGGTCACCTATCCAAGTGCGAACCGCCAGCTAATTGTGATCTAACGCTAATATTTGTCTATTATTCTAGTAACGTGTTTAGATTTAATTAATTTAATTAACTTACTTTCTCATAATTTTATATAAAATTATTCTCAACACAACTATTAAAGCATAAGCATAATTATCCTTATCATAACATGCTATAAAAGGAGGAGAGGCTAATGTCTATATTGTAATTCTACCTATAGTAAACATAATTGGTACTGGGAGTTAAGGAATATTTCCAGCATCCTAGTTTCAACTCCTCCAGATTTGTATGCATGTTCTGTGATTGATTTTATTAACATTTTACTAATATCGCGGCAGTAATTTCACAGAATTAGTCAGATACTGGTGGGTACTCTACATCCTCCAGGGCGTACTACAGCCACAATACTATAATACAAGTACTTCTTCAGTATCATCACAAAACATCAATTGAACATAGAACATGAACACAAACCTTTGGTTTTTAAAACTGAACAGCCTAGGGATTAAACCTTCCAGTAACGCAGTAATCGCTTAAATGAAAAATTTAATTACTTTTCATTAGGTAATTAGCTTTTAATATTTATTTAAGGCTGAAACACGATAACCCATCCGGGAATTCAAAAATTTTCCAATAAAATTCTGAAATATAAACATTGAATTTTATGGATCATTTGCAAATTTGTTAAAGAAAGAGCCAACACCGTAAAAATGTAATGCGCATACCGTATTGGCTGTTTTCATAAAATTCTAAGATTTCTGATTTGAAATTCGATTACATATTTTTTTTAAACAATCACTGCTGTGCTGGAGGGTATTCCATACCCCCCAGACTTCCCGGTTTGATAAACCTAGCTTCTGATTGTGTTCAAAAAGGAACATTTATTTTTGAGCTTATTTTTGAGCTTATGAGTTTCAAACCAAAAATTTCACTTTTTATCTATTTCTATTTTCTATTCTTTATTATTAAGAATGTAGGTAATATTAGGTCGGCTGAAAAGTTTCATATGATTTTCGGTTTTACACTTAGGGACCATCCACTAACATAATCCAATTGAAAAATCCCTTACCAGGATTTTTTGTTTTGCAGCACCAATTTTGGTGCTTTGGCGCCTGGACTATTTGGGCAAGCGATAGCTCTGTGCAAAGTGGGCGCCGCGTGAGCTCAATGTCAATCAAAAGCAACAACGTGTTGATGATTCGAAGCAGTGTTTGGAGCTGTTCCACCGTTTTTTACGTTGTAAAAAAAATTTAAAGATTTTAAAGAACTACTTATTTCCTAATAAAAATATTCACTAATTTTTCAAAAATGTTAACTAAAGTAGAATGCAGTGAAACTTTAATTATGTAATAAATATTATGCAAAATATTTCATTAATTTCTTTTTAATTTTTTTTATCAATTACGGTTTTCCCTTCAGAAAAGAAAATATTTTGTAAAGTTTCACGGATAGTTGCCTACACTGCACTGCTTCTATTACTTCAGGGCTTCCTCAAAATTTTGTTTTCAATAATAGCGATACAATTTGGCTTCAGTAATTTTAACATGCTAGTTCGTTTTAAAATGTTTTTGAAATTGTGTAAACTAATTTATTTTTTATTTTCACAGAATTTTATTTTTTACCAAATATGTATTTGGCACACAAAAAGTAGTGCGATTGCTGATTGAGTGGTAGTTTTGGTCGGAATTTTTTTACTTTTTATGACATTAAAAGTTTAAAAAAAAAAGAAAATTTTAATTAAGAAAATACTTCAAGCGTATTTTTGAAAATTACAAAAATTCCAAACTATAAAAATAAAAGTGTATCTTAAGAAATTTAAAACAAAATTTTTTAAAAATAAACTTATTGCAAGGGACAGAGCAAATTTAATTAGGAATTTTACTTCACAATTTATTGAAGCTTATCAGACTTTAATGTAAATAAAATTTATGCAAATGGCTTGATAAGTCGAACAAATTTGTAAAGTAAAACTCGTTAGAATTTTACCAAATAAATGTCATTCACAGGCATCACTATTCTTTTATATTGTAATATATACATCAACTTTTTAGTTTGAAATCAAATATACATATAATAACATCGAATATTTTATTTTATTAATTACATTTACTGCCCTAATCGTTGGTAGAAAAATATTTAAAGCAAAATAGAAATAAATAAAAATTTGCTATTTAAAATTCCAGTTACAAGTTCCTGAGATTGATAAAAACTTTCTGAAGAAATTGTGAAGCAGCTTTTTAGTTTTATACAGATTCGGTTGGTGTAGGTGTATCAAAAGGGAATAAATTTTCAAGTTAGCAAAAAGTTTTAAAAATTCGTCGAGTATTGATTTATCAGTAATAAAGAGATAATTTAGTTTATAAGTCAAAAAAATAGAAATAATAAATGTCACTTTATGTTATCAGATTTTTGGAATATTTTTATAATAAGTTAATTTATAAGGGAATTGTGTAGGTATCTCTTCTTTTAGATAATTAAAGTATTTTTAACTGCTTCTTTATTAACTAATTTCCTTTACTTTGGCTTTTTGTAGAATTTTTTGATATAGGGGATATAAAAAATTATTTGAGGATGCCAATAGAAATATGATATCGTAATAAAGAACTTCTTATGCTTCAGCGCGATATATTTGTGAAGTTGTCGAGTTCTAAGTTAATTCTTACTATGTCAGAACTTTCTGAACGATTACAGGTTTTAGTAAAAGCCTTACAATTTATACAGTGTGTTTTAGTCGAGTTCATAAGTAAATATTATCTATAACTTCATTTTATACCTATTAATTTCAAATTTAAATTTATAACAAGATCATTTTTACGGATTTTATTTTAAGTAAGCGACCCGATATCTTCCACACCTTTTTATAAAATTTTAATCAAGTTTTACCTAAAAAATTAAAAAATTATAAGTTCGACAATATGTAAGATCCAAAACAAAAGTTTTATGCAAAATAAAATTTGGTTTTTCTTTTTAAACCTCACCTTACCGAAACTAGATCTTAAGATTGAATCCCAACTTAATCAAGTTTCGTTTCATACTTTTAAAACTTTTTAAAATTCATAATTAATAATTTTCTTACTGTCGCTAACGAGGGTTTTATTTTTTTTAATTATTTATATTTTCTACCTTCCAAACATCGTCGTTTAAACTTTTTAATTAAAACAATATTGCAGTGGTAATGATAGTGAAATGTTCCGTTTTGCAAAAAATTATGATGGGTCCATGCGGCCTTCAAGCCTCTCTGGGTCTCTGTTTTTACATACAAAGTAAAAACAGTTTTTTTTAAATTAATTGATCTTAAAAATGAAAAAATTTCAAAAATCTTCATGTTGTTTTACGTTCTTTTACGAAAAGCCGAACGTATATTTAAAATATCGAAAATTGGTCGATAAATTTTGCAATTTTTCTTTTCCTTGTTAAAATGAGAAGGCGGACATTATTTAAAATCTTTTATTTTTCTCTTTTCGTGCAATACCTAATTTAGAAAGTCCGTCGAAGTTACAATATAGCTATAAGTTTAAAAATAATAACAAGCGATAGATTGTAAAGAAATTATTATGGCAAGAAATTTCCGCGATTTTTATTTTGAAAGAATTTTTGTTTATACTTTCACAAAACTATTGTAATTTTTTTTTGAAAATAAATGCTTTCTTGATGAAATACATTCTCCGCTGCAGCAAGCTGCTCTGAAAAAGAATTACTAAACAGTTTGTCTACATTTTGGTATAAAATTTAAGAATTTGTATCATTTGCATGTACAGTAGCGGTCATAGAAATTATTCCGGGAATTATTTTTTAATTTTTTAAAATTGTCATTTTTTAAATTCAAGATCAATCGCACTTGCTCACAGTGTGTTTTTTTGGGATATTTTGTGCATTTTGGTTTTAAACAACATTTAGTGCATTTATATTCATACTATAGCATAACGCTATAAAGGAAATAGCCGCCACAGGTAATTTAACTTCACGCCAAATATAGCATTGCGGATTTAATATTGGTACTTTGAAATATTTTCGCATATCCTTATTTCTATTCCACGCTACAAGCTAAGGTTAAGTTGCAATAAAAAAAATTTTTGAAAATAAAAAAATTCAGGTAATTCTATTTCACCTTTATTTGCAAATTAAATTTAAAAAATATCTTGCGGTGATAAGCGTTATTTCTCAATATCGGCCGATTTTTTGCGGCAATTGTGGAATTTATATTCCTCTTTTCATATTTACCAAACCTCATCCTCCATTTAACGCCACTAAAATTTAATTTCTAATTCCTTAGGAGAAGCACTTCCAGGGTTAATATTTATGAAATAAAGTTTTGTTGTAGAATTCTCTTGGATATGTTTTAAGTAATCCAGTCACGTCTTAAACCTTTACACGCATACTCCGCAATAATTTACTGCGATTTTGTTTATTTAAACAAAATATTATATTATACAAAGTATAAAAATTCCTGTTGTATTTTGCATTCTAAAATGTCAATATCTCCATTTTGGTATGGGTATTTAAAATTTAAATTCTGAAGATCGGTATAGCTTTGGCAATTTAAAGTTAAATACAAAACCACTTCCACTGTCTTTATCTTGCCGTTTGGTATAGTTTAAGTACTTCAAGTGTTGGCATGAAATTAGCTCTTGTTTATAAACTCGGCTCAAAGGGAACAATTTCCTGTTTATTTTATTGTTTACACTTTACAATAATAATTAAACGTACTATAACAATTGAAAGTTTAAACCTTGTTAATATTTTGAATCAAAAGTTTTCTTGTTAGTTCTCAGATTGAATGAAAGAAATGCCCACGATCGCAAAGAACGGGGAATATTGAATGAAACTTTTCGTACTTTAAGTTTAAATAATTTAATTATTGATTTTTTAATATCAAATTTTAGAATAAACAAAAAACTGAAGTGCTGAAAATTTACTTAATATCAAATTTCATCACTCAAACTCGATATTGATCGATCAAAATTGTAGTAAAAAAATTAAAGAAAAATAAAACGCAAATGAGATTACAATAAGGCAAAAGAATACAGAAGAAATAAAATACAGAAATTCAGAAGGAAGCCTCCAATTTTTCTCCGTAAGCCTCCAAATTTTCTGCATAATTTTACATTTTTTTTTTGGAAAAAATACATAAAATTACATAATTTGAAATTTTGTTTTCACGGGAAAACATCATGAGGTGGGGCACCATCGTGTTGAAAGTTGGTACTAAATTTAGATCTTTGTTTATAGTTTCTTTTTTTTTTCTAAAAAGTTTTTGCGGATTTTTTTTTCAAAACCTAATATGTGAAGGTTTTTTGAATTATGATACCCATTATAATATTTACAATTTTGAATAGGAATTTTATTTGTTTCTCTTATCGTTCGTGCTGTATACCAGAAAAAGTTACCAATACATTGCCGTTGGTGTAGACTGTAGATCCAGTGGAATTTTAACTTATGAATAATCATTGGCAAGATAAAAGAGCTTTACATAATGTTGTAGTCGATGAACTTTTGAAAAAAGACAACTGAACATACATCATCGTTTGTAAGTTATTTAAGTAAGCATTGCACGTAGTACAACGGGAAATACAGTTATCTCGGTACATCGTAGTTTACCGAATTGGTAAACTCGTCTTTAATAATTATCATTTTTTAAATTCAGAATTTTTATTAAATTAAAAACCGACTTCCGTTGGACACGTTTTGAATATTTGGATATAATTTTGAATATTGCTTGCTGAAATTTTCAGCATCTATAAGTAAAAAAATGAAAAAACTCACTTTTGGAATTTTAAATTATTATTGCAGCAAGAGTAAGCAAGCTTCTTGATGTTCTTACACGTAAAAAGCTTCTGACAAAATTAACGCTTGTATAAAATATTGGCGGTACTTCAAAGAAGAAGGATTATAATCTTTAGCACTGAAGTATTCAAAAGGCTACATCTAGTCATAATTTTGTTAAATATTCTTTGTTCATATTTGCAATTTTGAATTTAACTTACTTTGTTTTGTGTTCACTCTCAGATTTAGGTAGGATATATATGGCCCCCCTCTTTAGATTTTAAATTAATCCTATCAATATTTTATGTGAAATTATACGGTGAATAATTAAACTTTTTATTTGTGAAGACTTAAATATACTTTAATTCTAAAAATGTCACTTTTTGCCCATACACTAGCGAATATCAACGCACAAGGATGTATGACACACATGTAAGCCCAGTCTGTTGCCGTCTTAAAATAAAATTAATCCTTCATTCTCAGGAATTTAAACTTTCACGAAGCAGTTTACAGCGAATTTTGAATCAAGATCTGCATTTTTATTCTTACAAGATTCAGTTGACACAAATTTTGAAGCTAGTAAACCATGCGTAACGCAGAACTCTCTCAGAATGGATCTTTTCTCAAAAAAATTGGGAAATATTAAAAAATGTCTTCTAAAGTTCTGAGTCTTCAACTCAAACTGTAAGAAATCTACGAAATAAATTCGATAGAAAAACAGTGCCTTCATCGCAATTTGTGGATCAATTTGTGAAGCAAGTTCGTCAATTCGGGTCCTTATTGGACAAAAGAACTCGTGTACGTGCTCATCCAAGTGCGTTCAGTGGAAAATATTGCCGCTGTAGCTGAAAGTGTGCTCGAACAGCCATCAACATCCACTTGCCACCGTTCGCAGCAATTGAACATTTCTCGCACTTAGCGCAGAATTTTGCATGAAGATCTCGGTATGAAGGCTTATAAAGTCCAATTAGTCCAAGAATTGAAGCCTCGTGACTATCTGATGCGTTTTCGCTTTGCTGAATGGGCTGAAGATGAGTATTTTTTTACGAAAAATCATATTTTCCGATGAAGCTCATTTATTTTCACCTCGAGGGCTACTTTAACAATTGTTGCATTTAGGGCTCTGAAAATCCACACGTTGTCGAGGAGAAGCCGATGCATCCACAACTAGTGACTGTTTGATGCGGTTTTTGGCATGGCGGCATCACAGGCCTATTTTTCTTCGAGAATGAGCAAGGAGCCGCCGTTACCGTCGATGGCGAGCGTTACCGTGCCGTGAAATTAAATTCCAAATTTTACATGGCCCATCCTGTATTTGGTAAAAAAAAAGTTAATTTGAGTGAGTACGTAGCCGGTGATTTGATGCCCAGTAAATTGGTTCCCGGTAATTTCACCCCTTGGTAATTTCGATTCAAAGAACTTGGTAATGAAGAAAACCAACCTGGAAAAGAAAAAAATGTTCTGCCACACTTGCCAGAATCTTAACATCAAACTGTGAATTCAAAACAAGTCGAGACTTTGAAATCTTTGAATTGAGAAAAAACCTTCTTCAAGTGCCATACACTATGGAGTGTATATCATATCCCACAGATCTGTCTTGGGCTTTAGATCACAGCAGTGCATTTTGCGAGACCAGGATTTGAACTGCGTTTACTGCTTTTTTAAATTAATGTAATTAATTTGTGACACACTGTATTTTCATTTACTACTAAATATCATAATATGAAAAACACAGTTTGCAATTTTTGAGAACATTTTGAGTTGATAAACTAAAAAAACTAAAGAATGGCAACTTCGAAGTTGACGTTTCAGTCGAAAATTGCAAAATTGATACCTGCATGCATATTTACTTGAAAATGAATATTTTAAAGGACCTAATATTTTCAATTTGTATTGATGAAGTTCTTTGAAATCTGAGAATTTGGAGTGGAACACCTTTGTCAAAAAAATTAGCTTTACATTATTCAAACCGTTTATTGTGCCAGTTTAGAATGGCGATCTCGTATTGAATTTTGATCTTTGAAAAGAAGTGTTTACTGACGTGCGCTTGAAAGTTAATACTATTGTTATAGGTATAGTTTATTTATTTACTTGCTCAAGTTTTGGTAGCGATTGTTTGCTTGAATCGTTCTGAAACGGTTGATTCAAACACGTGTGTAAAGCACACGTCAACGTTGTGCGTTTGACTGGAATTGTATATTGGCTCTTGAATCGTGCACGTCACGTACATATATAAATTCTAATGCTGAATGTAACTCGAATTTTAATGAAAATCTAAGTTTAATGCCTATAGTTTGTAATCAGGTAATTCCGATATAAATAAATATGTTTTTACCTACCGACTGAGGGTAAATTTCGTTAATATTAACTTGGCTTCTAATTAAGTTAAGTTAAAATATACAAAATATTGCAAGTTATGTAACCTGATTTGAATACTTAAGTAGTTTCGTATTTAAATAAGAGTTAGTGCTTCACACGGAAATTTATTGTTATTTTTTTATAGCATAATCGCGCAAGAATGTTGGAATTTTGCTGAGCGTAGTTAAGTTAAAACTTCGATTTGCTCGCAACCAAAAAATCACAATTGCTATTTCGAAACGGCTAATGACTTTAGCAGACGTAGCCGAATAAACCGTAATTTCTTTCAGAAAATGTCCCTGTAAAAATCACTTAGTTCGTTCAGGTTGAAATGCCGCTTTTCCGTTAATTTCTAATTTTTCTTTTTTTATAATAATTGGGTATGTCGTTGATAATTTTTTTAAATTGTTACTAACCGCTATTTTGCTCTAATTTGCTCTTCTTTATCACGTACCGTGAACGTGATTTAATCTTTTTATATATCATTGTTCCCCATATAAAGTAATTAAAGCTTTATGAGAAATTTTTCGGACATTTCGCTAAAGCCAAAACATTGAGGGTGTTAAACTTTTAAGGTCAAAAACTAAAAATATTTATTTTGTAATTTCCTACAATGTCTTATTCCAAAGATTTGTCGTTATAGAAACCAAGAAGTAGGATAATTGTTTTATTATTGCACCTTAAATGTTAATTTAAGGCAAACTCAAATTTGCAATTTATGTTTAACAAAAGTAAAATTAAGCTTTGTCGAATAGCTCTTTATGGAAAGATTTACTTTTTAATTTTTTTGGTAAATTTCAGGCTGTTATTAAAATACAGCAATTCAAATTACGTTTCGCTAAATACAGGCAGCGTAGCGTCGGGTATTATATACTTAAAAAGTGGAAAATATTTTTTTAGCAAATGTAAATTGACAACCAACAATTTTGTAACAGAAAAAGTCAGTGCGACCTCACTTATGCATCTAAAGCTGATCTTTTAAGCAGCTTACACTACGCTAGTGGTTGGTAAATGCTCACATTTGGTATTACGTTTAAATTAACATCAAAAATCAATTTTTTTAACCCCGCATCCGGCATGTGGGGTGTAACAAACACCGTTAGTTATCGAAAACTATACAAGAAACATTTAGATTTTGCGCTAATTGACTAAACCGCCCACCACCTTTCCAATATAGCTATTAATTTCACTACATATTTTTACCAACACCTACCTGAAATTAAATTAAAAATAAGTCTCAAATTTATACTGAAGTCTGGTCTTAAATATAATTTTTTAAATTTTATTAAATTTTAAGTCAAACAACGACAAGTAAAAAATAGTACCTCAAATTTATGTTCAAATTTTATGTTAGATTTATTATCAATCTAAAAACTTGAGTGACAGTTTAGTGCGGATTTCAGGCCGCTCAATCTGGTCAATCGAATCCACTGTATTCGCTTTAATTTTTGATTTTGTATACATGCAGAATAAAAATAATTTATAAATTTGTTTCTGTGAACTTTATTGGATATCCAAAAGACGAAAATATGTTAGAGCGAACAAATTTAAACTGTTGCCGATTACAGAGCGTGTAATGTAAATTAAAATTTGTTTATTTTTCTTCAAACGTAAAAGGTAATTATTTTATTTAATTAACGTTAATTGCTTGCCAAATTAAATTAAAATGCCAACTTATAAGTTAGTAAACTACGGCATATAAAACGAGTATAGACAATTATTAAATTAAATCGCGTTCAGAAGTTTGAACGCAATAGCTGCTTTAGAGTATTCGGGAAGATATAAAGTTAATAAAAACTATTACTGCAGGAAATTAAACCTGGACCTTCCCATCCACTTGTGAACGCTATACCAACTCTACTAGAAAATGTTTAGAATTATGTTGCATAAACTAGTTGAAGTATTACGTTTAAAATTTTATAACTTAAAAAAAGAGACATTCGTTTAATTTTAGAGCTTTTTCAACCTACCAAAGCTTGTCCCGATTCTAGAGCAGCATTTGAGAAATTCTCCCCATTAGTAACGTTTCATTTAATCTCCTTATCAATCAGTGTCTTTTCGGTGAATTATTGGAAATAATCACATTTGGTTGTTTTGTATTTAATTACTCAGTTTATAATACGCACCTAACATAAACATGTAATTTTGCATTCCGTATACCTCTGTGTTAGGAATAAATACAACAAGAATGTTATATATTATTTATTATCGCGATTTCTTATCAGTTTTCAATGAAACTTACAACTATGCTAGCATTAAACTTTAATTTACTTATTATGAATATGTTGAAGTTTCGTAACTTAAATGGAATAGTTTAAAATTTAAGCCAGTTAATTGTTAGGAATATTTTGCTAAGTTTATTCTACAAATTAATACAAAATAATTAGTAATTCATTTTTATTAATAATAATTAATTTGATGGTAATTTTAATTAAATTAAAAACTTTTGATTTTCAATTATTTAAAATTATTACAAATTATTTTTGGCGCTAATTAGCCAAAAAGCTTCGAACACACCACAGCGATCGCGGTGGCGATTAAGTAGCGCACACCGCGATTTATACCGCGATAACGATCTAGTTCTGACATATATGACTTTTATATTGCTATGTATGGTATGCCAAAAAGTTTCCGGCCAAATTAGATAGTTTTTCAAACACTAAATTTTTATGTTTCGAAATTCTTCAAAACCAAATATTCTTTATTTTGTTCGGAAACCTTTTGCCACTTTTCGGGCAAAACCATTATTCACTATAAAACCATCACTGTCAAACTTCTGTGGTTTATCGGTAAAAAACTTAACAATAAGTAGTTTTCGCGGGCTTATTTTGAAGCCAACTTTACACCATTAAGGGAATTCTCATCAACAGACAGCATCACCTTTGGATTAGTGAGTCCGGGCTTTGCCACCGTCTGAGGAGGTTCACCTCGCTTCGACCATGATTTTTTGTAATCCATTTTTCATCTCCAGTAACGATTTGCTTTCAAAAATGGTTCGATTTCATTACGTTTCAGCTAGGATTTTCAGATGGAAACTCGGTCGAGCAAATTGCGTCAAATCGTAATGCACCCAAATATCGAGACTGTTCCATATCCAATCTCTCGAAGTAATATCGCAAAATCGTGAGGGGTGATCTACCTTTGATGACGCTATGCTGCCTGCGGGAGTGAAACAGAGATTTTCTTTAGATTATCCTTACTTTTATAGACCGCTCAAGGATCTTTCCAAAGACTGAAAGAAGCTCTTTTGTGGTTTTAGGGAGATCCCTACTGCGACTGGGAAAAAATACGTTGCCTTGAGGCAGGAATTGTAGATATTTAGGTTCATCGGTTTCAGAAAAAGGTAGATCTTAAAGAACAAATCTTGCAATTTGCAAGATGGGGGGATATCTTCTGAGTTCTGTACCGACAGAAGATTCTTAAAGTTTGACCTCATATTTTGGTGATCCACTATTCTACTACATCTACATCTACTGCACCAAAGTGCATGCCAGTAGCCACCAACGATTCCATTGTTGAAAGACTAGGTTCGACGCGTTATTTGTGAACTACTACAGGATTTATGCCGAAATGCAATGGAAAAATGTTATCAAAAGAGCGGGAGTATGCTAGACTTTCCAGTTTAATGCCCAAGTCTTAATATTATTTTAAAATTAAAATAACAGCAAATTATCAAAAACCTATATGTTTTATTTTAAATTTAAATTGTCACATTCAATTAGATCACCCTTTATACTGGGATTTTACGTTTTAATAATCACTTCTATCTTGCTTAAGATTTCACTGTGTTATGTATGTAGGACTGAAAATACTCTTCGAGATTTTACGTTATCTGATCAAATTTCCAAAATTTTAGTACATTCCAATCGGTTTATTGTGCATTAATCTCAATCTACTTGAAGTCTGAAACAACTTTGTTTTCAAAGGTGTTTATATAACATTGCAATAGTTTCTAAGAGATCCTCTGTGTAATAGCCGTCCTCACTTGGTAAACTTATCAATTAGGGTTCTTGCCTTGCTGTAGTAATATTACTGCCAAGGGCTCTCCATAGCAGTCGTTATTTTCAGGGAAAACCTTCTTATACTCCGGGTAATGCATTTGTCCTTTTTTTATTTTATCTTCTTAGCGAGCTTTCAAAAAAATTATATTTTCAGAAAATTGGGAAAATTAATTAAACCAAAACTTTAATTGAATTGAACTTAACTACTATTGAAAATACAGAATGCTAGGAAATTGGTTTGAGTGTTGTTTGATGAGTATTAACCTGAAGTTTTAGATTTATTAGAGGAAAAAATTAATAAATTGCCTAAAATATCGCAAAGTACGTTTGGCTAGAAAATATATAAAACTTTTTTCATACATAGCAAAAGATTGAAAAAAGTTTGATCTATCATTATCCCTGTTATAGACTTTTTGAAAATTGCTTTGCGGTCTGATTGAATACCTAACTTAAATTGACGCGGTGCTGAGATGTGATTTATTTTTTGATCGTGATCTGACTAGTAATATTACTGTTGCATTTGTTTTAATGTTGTTTTTTGAATTTTTTGACCTTTATGCTTTCATGTTGGTACATGTAATCAACTGTAAGTAACTATAAACAATGGCCGTTTGTATGTAGAGTCTTTGATTATCTTTGTTGTGAGGCTGCTATGTATAACTATTTACTTGAGTAAGTTAAGTTAACAAGAAGTTTGTAATCATCCTATTGGGTTAACGTTTATGATTGTTAATAATGCCCTTTAATGTATTTTTGTAAATTCCTATCATACTTAACCGTGTTGAATAACATTTTTGAGTGCTGTTGTTAATTAAAGAAGTGCCTGTTTCGACTCGACTCTGCTACATTAATTGGTGCTAATGAAAACTGCTCTATCAGATTGTGCATTGATTTGATTACTATTCCGTTTGTAGCAATTATAAAAGCTAATCGAATATAATTTTTAAAATTTCGAATTGCGAAATACATTTTTCAAGTTTTTTTGAAGAGTATTATTTTTCTCAATATTTTTGTGTTTTCTTTAAGGGGTGCACTAAATCAAACACACCACTTCGCAAAACCATAAAGCTTATGTAACGAGAAACCTAGAGCTACTTTAATATTACATGTTACGTTTAAGTCAACGAATGAATATATATTTCTACTTTAGGGGTTGAAATGCATAACGAAGATTAACTGTATATTATAGGTCTAAATTGTTCGTTATGATACACACAAATATTAGCCGTTAGTGCTAAAGTGCTTCCGTTTATCTCAAGCTGATGAAAAACAAAAGAAAATATTTAATAATACATAAAAAATTTAATCATTTTATATTATTTTTTTACAACAGCAAATATAAATTTTTAACGGAAGACAAGTATAATTTGTAGAGAAACTTGGAAATGTTCCCTAATGTCAGTTAATGTTGTCATCGTTTGTTTCAAAATAGTTTTAGCTTTACTCCACTAAGTACTAAAATGAGTTGTCGTCAAAGATATTTAAAGGATTTTAAAAAGTTGTCCTTTAAAAAGTAATTGTCACTTTATTTTAATGGTATTTCTTTATTTCTATCTGATAAAACAATTAAATGTTTTTTTCTAGTCACGTACCCATTCAAAAGCCTCCACATCAAATATTTCCTAAACGTAATAATATCGATACAATATTATGTCAACTTCAATAACCAACCAACTTTAATATTACTTTATGAAACTTGTTTTGAAACCAGGCCAATGGTACTAACGGGTATTCCATACCTCCAGACCCCCAGTGTACTACAGTATCATAATACATGAATCCTACAGAAAAGAAACTAGAAAACAAATTTGGTTTTATGGAAACTGTATACCTTTGGAATTTACTTTATTTATAAACGTATTATATACAGTCTTAGTCAAAATATATGTAATTAATTAAAAACCGATCATCATCAATAAAAACAAAGGGGCCATTCACCGAAAGCTTTAAAAGCGCTTATTGTGTCAGAATCAAGTACCCGTGTTATTTCTGCATATTTCCGTTGATTCAAAATGTAACATTTTACAACGACATAAATTCCAGGCTGAAGCTCAGTGGGATTGAGTACACCTTTTAGCGCAGTTGGAAAAGTA
This sequence comes from Cantharis rufa, assembly GCA_947369205.1. Lineage (NCBI taxonomy): Eukaryota > Metazoa > Arthropoda > Insecta > Coleoptera > Cantharidae > Cantharis > Cantharis rufa. The sequence goes on along the minus strand of OX376309.1, from coordinate 1,049,262 downwards.
GCATAAAAAGTTGTTGTACCATCACACGACCACAATTCATATAAACCTGGATATATAAATGATTTTATTTTGGCAAATTCGTGTATCTCGTTCGTTGGTAACGTGGGTAAAAGACAGGCTGCCATCATTTTTATTTTTAACCTAAAAATACAGGGATTTAATTTTTAAAAATAATACCATATTTTGACCATCCAACCTTGAAAAATCGAAACGAGACAACTGATAATGCTTACCGAAATAAGTACTTTTGTTTGAACTGCAAAAAAAATATTTTAAATTAAATGTATTTAAAAAATGTGATAAATTACCTTAAATTAAATAAATATTAAAACGAACGACTTGAAACAAAACAATTAAAATACTGAGAGGGATTTTAACACTTTACAGGTTATAGGTATGATTGATAAATATATCTATTTCCAATATGCGAGATATGAAATTTATATTTAGTTTTAAAATTTTATTCGGATAAGAACATTGGAGAATTGCACTTTAATCAAAAAACGTACAAAAATTTTTCCAGTAATAAGAAATAAATCAATTATTATTGCCACTTGGCTGGGTTAGTAATAAATTAATTATTTTAGTTTTGTATGAAAATAAAAACCCGCATGACCGAAGAACCTTCATTCATTCAACCTAAAATTATAAATCGTAATTTTGTGGAATATTCAACGGCTATTCAACTACTGTGAGAACACAAACTTACCCCTGGGGAGCGCACAGAGCAATTTACAAAAGTCTACGAGGGAATAATTAACTAAAGTTTTTATTTTTCTGGAATACAATCTAAACAGTATGCGTGTTTGAGCAATGACCAAACATTTTTTTATCACTGCATAAATGTGCATGTTTTGCATGTCACTCAACTCAATTTCAAAAATTTTAGACAAAAAACCGCTAAAATATTGGAAATTTTACTTTCAAAAATTAGATAAAGATATTATCTTCACAATAAACTGAAAATCTAGAAAATTTGGGTATTATTTCGGTAAAAATTTAGAAAAATAAGATGTGGAAAAATGATTCATGACAATGTCACAAAATGCCCAAGATCTTTCCTTTTATGTGGTTCAATAAGCAGATCCGGCTGGACCATTAGCATTTTCCCTCGCAACAAAGCCAATTGTGGATAGTTTGACTTCAAAACTTAACCTATTCTATTTAGATGACGGAACTTCATGCGACGAATGAGAAATAGTTTTGAAGGATTTCATATTACTTGTAGATATGGTTTTGGGGTTAGAGATTAATGTGAGCAAATGTGAACTTTGGTTCAACAAACCCGGATATTATTGCCAAATTTGAAGAAGTTTCTCCGGGCATCCGTATTTTTGGTGGGGTCTCTCTTATTTGATGAGGGCGTGGAAACTTTCATTCAAGTAAAGCTTAAGATTCTCAAATTGTGATTTGGCCATTTATCACAACTAAACTCCCACGTGGCATACTTTCTCCTTAAAAACTGCTTTTCTATTCCTAAATTTACATACCTACTCCGGACAACCACTTTATGAAAATTAAAATCTTCTGTTAGATCAATTGACACAGAAATTAGCTTTACTTTGGAAATAATCCTAAATATGAAACTTCGGGACCAACAGTGGATTCAGGTTACTTTACCCATTAGTAACGGAAGTTACTCCCTACGTTCCTAGCTTCCTGTCATGGTGCAGAAGAGCTCGTCTCCATCCTAATATTGAAACCAGTTGAGGAGCTCAAAATACAACATTGTGAAGAGGCTTTAAATGCTTGGAATGAGGCTAATCCTTATCAACTTTCCGAAAATAAAAAATTTCAAAAGAACTGGAATTCAATAAATACTAGCCGAATTGTAGACGAAAAGTTTCAATTTGTTTCTCCTACCGAAGTGGCACGCTTTAAAGGTCTACAAACCAAAGAATCAGGAGCTTGGCTTCACGCAATTCCATCTCCCAATATTGGGACATTCCTGGACAACAATTCAATTCGAATTTGCATAGCTTTGCGACTAGGATGCTCCATTTGTCAACCACACAAATGCAAATGCGGAGAAATTGTTACCGAAGATGGAAGACATGGACTAAGCTGCTCCAAGAGTTCTGGACGCATTTCCCGACACGGTGAATTGAATAATATTTTGCAACGTGCATTATCTTCAATTAATGTTCCTTCAACAATTGAACCTACAGGACTAGCGAGGAATGACAGGAAGCGCCCTGATGGATCAATACCTTGATTAACAACATAGGATCTCGGCTAATTAAATTAATTGGTGATATCCGATCGAAGAATTACATTACACAAAGAATTTCTTTAGCATTACAAAGAGGAAACTCTGTTGGCATAACCAGCACGCTTCCGTCCTCATACTCGATGGAGGAACTATTTTACATACAAAGGGTCTTTCAAATTGAGCCCCTTTTTTAATAATGTAGATACCGTCACATTATTTTAAATAAGCTTTCCTATTTCTTGGCAGAGACGTATTTTAAAATTTGGCGCCCTGGGCCCAAAAGGTTTGTCACCCCGTAAATTAATTTAAAAAAAGCTAAAATTAATTTTTTTAATTCATTCTAATTATAAAAGGCGCCCCAAGCAGAGCGCGAAGGAAGCCTTCAGCTCTGGGCAGTGGCTTCCATGGTCCTTAGGTAAATACGTCTCTGTTTCTTGGTGAATATTATTATACTATTATGATAATAATCGGTACTATATAAATTTGTATTATATTTAAGTTGGTTGTAAATGTTATTAATAGATTAATACAACCACATTTTTTTTAAACTTTCATTTATTATAATTTATAAACCCAATGAAATTGGGAATATAGTTTTGAGCAATATATTTTCAAATTTAACGTAGGGTGAAAGCTTTTCTTATTTTGGGCTGATAAATATCTGAAGGAAGTGGAAATCTTAATTTTCTCTCTCGGTGAGCAAAAAGTAATTATACCTTTACGGATGTCAATAAAATTTTAGCAACTGAGTTCTCAAGTGTTATAATAAATATCAGAAATGGTCTGCACGTGCTTTGGACATGCATTTAGACATTTTACCTGGTTTGTAATAAAAAATTTTATATATATAAGTGGAAAAAATATATATTGCTACAATTAAGCGTTTCTAACGTATAAAACTGATATAATATAAACTGTTATGCACTATTACTAATAAATGCTGACGTCCTGATAGTTGCGCAACTACTTTGCAATAGTTTCTCACATACACAACTAAACCATCGGCCGGTAGACACCTATTGATACGAGTTATCTGTTAGTTTTACAAAACTCTGTGTTGCATTGTGAATTGTGATATGAACTGATATAATTTTGTGAAGTGACTTTTAATTTTCCGCTGCAGGGAAGTGGAAAAGCCGTACATAAAAAAGGTAAAAATAACGTTAACAATGCCTTTTGCATAAAACAAGCGAAAGTGTCTTGATATTTTACTTTGCATTGCTTATCTGTAAAATTTTCTTTCAAATTGTTATGAGCATCTGCGTAAAGATCTAAATTGAAAATAATAGACTCTGAAAATACGTGTTATATAACGTCAGATTATTTTCGACATCAAGTAGACAGTTAGTGGTACCCAAGTTTTCTCAACGAACACCTTCAATTGTTCTGCTGTTTTGGTACCACAGGAAAAATTTAAAATATTACTTGAAGTTTTATAGTTTCCTTATGAAAATCTGCATACCTTTAACGAAATTATAAAAAAATTTAATTAAACTTTTTTTACAGGTGAGGATTACTCTGGTTTTGACAGCATTACTAATTACTTTAAGTTTTATTACTGGGTAGTACAAGTAACGAGAAAAAAGTAAGGTAAGATTACAAATGATTTAAAGTTTTAATCGGTTAAGGGATAAAAAGATTAGTTGTTTTATTTTTAAGTTAAATGTAATTTAAACAATAACGTGGAAATTTTAATGAAAAATGCTGTAGGATTGCTTGAACTTCTATAATCTCCGTGTTTAAATTTCTTGTTCCATATTTTAAACAAAGAAGAATTATTTTTACAATAAAAAGATAATCATAATGTTATCATACCGGATTAAAAAAATTTGTAGTTTTGCTGATTGCGTAACTAAAACCGTAGCAAAATAAACTTGGTTTCGATTAGAAAGTTTGAAAAAAATCACTATAATAGCAAACAATTTTTGTGGCGATAATTCTACAATTACGTACTTCCAAATGAATTAGCGATGAAATAAACATGGCCGCTATTTACAATTTGGCTATTCAATTTGCCAACATTTAATCAGAGTGTAAGCTTCAAAAAGCATTAATTAAATATTTGGTCATATACTTCAACTGAATTAACCTTAAACTTACTTTGCTTTGATAAAGAATATTTAATTGGATATAATTTAAATATTTTTAAATTGCCGAGATGAATTTCCAAGCTTCTACTAAAATTTTTCTAAATGGAGTATGTTGGAAATATTTTTGGATATCAAAATGTAAATCAATTTTATAGAAAAGGAAATCTTAAAGCAAAAGCTCCTTTGACACTGAGATTTTTAGAACGTTTTACCTGCGGGCTAACTCACATTTTAAAAAAATAGTTTTTTATGTAATTTTGTTTTTGCATCCAAGCAATTCATAATTATTAATTATTATTGTAATAAAAGTAAAAAAATCTACTGCGGCGCTCGAAAAATTTATTCTGGTAAAATAAAAATATAAATTTTATATCAAAATTATTCGATCTTCTAGTCGTTTGACCTACGTAATTTTTGTTTTGTCGTCTTTTGTAGCTGCTGCTAAATACACTACAAAATCAAACATTACCCTCTGTAGGGTAAATTTGAGTTCTTTCCGGAACGACAAACAAGGTGTGTTGAACGCATGGTGTATTATATTATACGTGATAATGATCACATGGAAATTATTGTGGGACAGATTCAAATTTTAACTGACCAAAAATTTATAAATCTCTAAATATTTATTAGAAAACATTTTAATTTAAGGGTTGATTTTAGGAAACGATCAATCGAATCGATGTTTTACACAATTTTCCGTTTTAAACTTAAACAAAAATTGAAAATATTGAAAAACGTTAAACGTGAAAACCGTGGTTTTTGAGAAAGTAAATATTAATTTAGGTCTTACCTCGTCAACGACAGTTTTGGCGTCATAATTTTCATTTTCAATATTACAATTTAAATTATTTTGTTCTTCAGGACAAATAGAATGGTGGCGTTTGCCCTGTAGCTGGACGAAAAAAATATTAAACTAAAATTTAATTTATTATTCAAGAGTCAATTCAGGGTTTTGAAAAAATATTTATCAACATTTAATGTTGTCTTAAATTTTAAATATTTTTAATTCGTTTTTATGTTAACTTTTTACTCACATTTCAGTTTTACATAAAAATAATTATAATTTATTATAAAAGTTATTTCAATTAGTAAAATAAGCATATTTGGAAAAACAATAACAATTTACAACATTAAAACATTTTTAATTTATTTAAAAATAGAAAAAGTTCAGCAATAAACTTTAGTTTAATATTCAAAAGTTTTAATTTAATTCTTTCTAAAATATTACTTTTTTAAAATTAAAATTCATGTTTGCAAGATAGATATAATTTTTGGCCGGGGGAGGGGGTCGGAAGTCAAATTTCAATTAAACTATATTATTTAAAATAGGTTTTTCTTTTCTTTATGCCACTTTTTATTAGTTTTTGAAATCAGAGGAGTTTGGAGAAGGTTTTGAATTTTCACAGAAAGCTTTTATTCTTAAAAATACAAAAAATTATTTTCGGCACCAGAGTATTTTTCATGAGCCTACAGCTCACATTAGGTATATTCGAAAAAATGTGCTTCACAGAAGATACATCAGGCACTGTGCCCATATTCCACAACCGCAAAGGACCAATATTTTTTTCTTAGAAAAATTCTCGATACAAATGTTGACTCAAAACAAAAATCGTCAAAAAAAAATTATTTTTAGCGTCAACAATTAAATTTTCAAATGACGTAAAATACAGAGTAATTGTTAACCATTTCCAAAAGTTTTTGCCATAAATTTATGTATGCCATTTCTAAGCGTTTTATGTGAAATCCTTTTGTTTATTGCTGCTTTGTATCACCGATTTTAACAGGTTTTTGCCAGGGGCATTAGCCACTCATAAAATATTTAACCTAGACACCACGTTGTAAGTGAGTAAGGCTAGACGCCACAGAAGACATGAATTTTACCGGTGGGCGGCTTCAAGCTTTCTCATACGTCAACTACACAGTTAGCCAATCCAAGATTCGCACATACAGTTTATTCAACTAATACTTTTAATTGTACTTTTGAATGGATCAAAGAAAAAAATTATTTTAAAATTCTGTAGCGTAAACTGTTCAAATTTATCTACATCTACCACTTGCCTACCCATAGATGGATTTTATGCGTTAGCTAGTCTTGTTGTTTAAAACGCAGTTCTCGAGAACGAATATCGTGGGTATAATACTCAGATTTTATCTCAGCCAAATGGAAAACTATGATGTTGAGTGGATTCCAGTTAGTACAAATAAAGAGTTGATTTATTGTACTAACACAGAGAGAAAAAAAGTATATTCGGCAATGTTTAATTAATTCACTAGTCAAAATGAAACAAAAAAAATACAAAATTGAAAAACTTACATCCACCTGAAGGGTAGATTCAATCATGGTAAAAAAATACAGTTGAGTATCCTTCAACTGCAAGATTATGCATGTGATACAAACATGGCAATTACTCATGCATCCAAATTGTTGCGAAAGTCTGAGTGAGAGTTGTTATCCAATAAATAAAAATGTGTCATGGGACACTGTACAGGGTGGCTCAATTTCTATGCCGCTTATGGGGAAATCGGTAGCTATAGCAGTTATCAAAAAATAGATGGCGCATCCTCGAACTCTTTTTTTGAGAAAATCTCGATGACTAAAATCGGAATTCGCTATCTTTTTTTGTTCTCGAGTTTATAGCCAAATGTTCGATTATTGAACTGTTTGATAAATGTCGATATCTCGGTTGATTTTGAATTTTCCAAAAAAATGTTAACACTTTCTTCAGACTCTTTTTTAAGGGCAACAAAAAGTTTCCGAGTTGTTTTTTTCTAAATATGTAGAAACCATAGTTGAATATGATATTTTTGAATAGTTTTTTTATTTTCCTTTACAGTGGCAGTCATGGATATTGCATCGCTGATTAATTTAGAATTAAAATAACAATTCCCAATAAAATTTCACACAATACGCCCACAAAGCTAGGTTTTTCTGGAATACCCTCCAGTACACCAGAGTTGTGCGCAAAATAAGTGTTATTTAAGCTTATGCATTTCAAACTAGAAATCTAACTTCTAAAAATCTAAAATTTAAGATTTCTGATTTGAAATTCAATAACACATTTTTTTAACACAACCACTGATGTTCTGGGGGCTATTTCATACCCCCCCCCCAGACCCTCCGGTTTGAAAACCCTACCTTTATAATTGTGTTCTAAAAAGAAAATGTAAGTTTGAGCTTGTGAGTTTCAAACCAAATATTTTAAATTTTTATCTATTTCTATTCTTTATTATTAAGAATGATCGCTACTGTATAATATCTGGGGTCCATTATTTCGGTTTCATCCCATTTTATTAAAAAATGTAATAAAAAATGCAAGGACAGTTCGGTTTTAGTATGTGGTGTGCTCTACTTGGCAATCGTGTAATGTATTAAGGGGTTACCCTAATGTTAGCTAGCGAAAATTAATGTGAACTTTGAAAATTAATTCCGGGAAAACTACAATGGCGATTTTTGAAATTTTTGTATATTTATTAATAACTCTCTTTCTTAGTTTACTTATAAAATTTTATTAAAAAATAATTATATTTGCGGGAGTTACGCGGGTTTACTTATAGTAAACCTTGTTTCTCGTGCATGGTCGGATGGTGCAGGTGATTTTGGCAATTGGGTCAATCCGAAAAGAAAATGGAAAAATTTTTTTTGTTAATTACATTGTATTGGCTATGGCGTGATGAGGGATTTTGTTAAATTTCTTTTCCTTAATTTTTTATTTAAGAAATAAGGTAGAAAATATGCATTTTGTTTATAACAATAAACTAAAAAAATTTTTTTTCGGCAATTTAAAACAATATCGGGAAAATCTCTTGCCAATACAATATAATTTACAAAAGAGTTTTTTTCATATTTTTCGGATTGATCCAGTTGCCAAAATCACCTACACCATCCGACCATGCACGAAAAATATGGTTATACATAAAGCTGCGTAACTCCTGCAAATATAATTATTTTTTAATAAAATTTTATATATAAATTAAGAAAAATAGTTATTAATAAATATCCAAAAATTTCAAAAATCGCCATTGTAGTTTTCTCGGAATTAATTTTCGAAGCATTGCATCCTAAGCATTGATTTTGGCTAGCTCACATTAGGCTAACCCCTTAATCGTTTAGAAGCTGCGATGAATTTGTTTATTTTCATCTCCGCATCTCCTGAACTAGCGTTACTTATAAATTTTAGCGCCCAAATTTTGTGCCATTATGCTTCAGTTTGTTACCTAACTTCGACGAACTTGTGATTATCAGCATTTTCATTCGACATTATTTTGACCAATTTTGACAAAAATTTTGGATTTCTCTTTGGTGCCTAAGTTTATTCTAAGTATTTTAGTCATCGTCCTAAGCAAGACGTTAAAAGGCTCGTTGCATGCAAAAGCGAATTTCGGTTTTGGTCATTGAACTTTTGTGAAAAAAAGAGCCATCCATTTTTCGATGTCTCCTATAGTCACTGATTTCCTCATAAGCGGCATCGAAATTGAGCCACCCCGTACAACGGCAAAACTGCCGGTGTTCCGTGGAACAAGGTTCCGAACCTTCTTGAAGCCCGCACACAATAAAATAAAATTGTAATATTCTGAAAACGCTTGTTTTGTGATTTGCAAGGCTAAGTAATGGATCGACCGGTAAATCAAGGAAACACTTTCTAAAAACAAAGTAGATATATTGCAAATTGCAAATTGAAGTCTGCAATCGGCAATAATAAAGTTTTAAGTAGCCGTAAGAATGGTATTCGACATCTGATATCACTTAGCATTTGTGGATTTGCGATTTGCTTGTATTTCTATATTTCTGAATAAAATCGTTCGAATTAATCAAGTTTGACTACTGATTTATACAGATTTTTATTGTACTTTTCCGCTCGAAATGCATTAGAATCTGACAAAAAAGTGATATATGTAGGTATTATATGGTATAGTCTTCCCTGTGGGGCATCACTAGCTCTGTATTGGAAGTTAATACACCGAAAAAAATATTCTGTTAAATTGTTATCAAAGTATAGCAGCTTAAATAATAACAAGAAAATCTTACTAACATCGAGTTAACAGAACTGTTATTTTTATACTTAGCAAAGTAGCTACTTACTTTATTTACCTACGAAGTAGGTAAAACATCTGAGGAACATTCTTAAATGTGCAAAACAATTAATACTTAGGTTTATTCTGAGAAAGAAGCTGAAAATAATGTGAAATAATAAAAGAGCATCTAATAATTATTCAACTTAATAAAATAAAATTATAGAAGTTTTGCTATTTCTTCAGATTATAAAAGCAGTTTTCGTTTTTATTTTATTTTACCTCGGAAAGTTCTGTGAAATACACACTTCAAAAAAGTAAAGCAAGTATATTTGATTGCAGATTCTTTAAAAACTTTAAGAATAACATAATTGTAAGTAAAAACTTGTAATTGTTGGCCGTTAGTCTTAACGATGTTTCGTCTGAGCAATACAATTTCTCTTCCAAATGAGTTTGTGAATTATAGAGTTATTGAAACTCGAAAGCAATAAATCACTGAGTAACCTAACCGCACATAATTTAATTTTTGGGGTTTCTTCAATTAGTCGTGAATATTAACAATGTCAAAATATATTGATTGAAAGTTGATGTGGAAAAGTACATGGTCCTGCATACAAATTATCGGAAAATGATGTAATCTCTATTATATTACATGTTACCGCGTAAACAAAATTAGCGTTAATATTTGTATTAAGATTTTGTTGTCACCTCTGTATATGCTGGTTATGTGGTATGATAAATACGAGTACTCGTTAGGGAATTTTTGTCTAAGTTCTCGTTAAGGTCGACTTTTTTGTTATCTCTAATATTTATCATGTCACAACTGAGGAGGAATTTTGTAAAATAAGGTTTTTTGCTTTCATAAATATGCGTAATAAAGGGGACCGCTAGATGATTTTGGTTTGGGAATCAATAAATTTGTCTTATGCATTTGCAGGTAATTTTATCATTTTTAGACAGTATTCACTCGAGTGGTTTGAGTTACGTCCGATCGATTACGAAACTAAATGTATTTCAGTGTGAAATTAAAAGCTTTTTCAGAAAATGTTGAAGCAGAGCGGGCTGTAAATACATATATCCATTATATTGTTTTACGTTACGTTTATATGGCTCTCCGAAAAAAATGTAATTCAAGAGAAGGAGAAATTATTTAAAAATTTGTATCCCGAAACGCTAAATTACTCAGGGAGATTTTTATATATTTTTTTGATTATATTAACGCTGTTTATGATTCGCACAGTTATTTATCACTTTTATTAAGTCAAGCTCATAAAAAATATTTTGCGTGACGAGACTATCTGATTTAATACATCAGTTACGCCTATAAAAGTTTATAAATTATATTTGCATACTAATACGTTAGTGAGCTTAAGATCCAATATTTTGCCAACTAAGGATAATTTAGAATGTTATTTCTACTTTGATGTTATTCTTGCACAGACAGGCCTAATATAAAATCGATGTTTGCCAAATACATTTTAGAGAAACTTTTTTTTATCGGGAAACGCAAAGTTTGTTGGACCATTTCAAAATTTTCAAGTTTCCACATTTGTTATAAAATATTTTGGGAATATTTAATTGGATTTGAAAGTATAACATTCCAACGTTTTATTTTGATGCTTATTTTTTTCCTAACATAGACGATCTTAATTTCGGGCCGCCCTTTCCATGTCTTGCCAAGTAAATAGTTGAATAGTCTCGTGAGGAATACGGACCTATTTTAAACTTCTTATTAATATTAAACCTCTATTTGTTTTAAGTAAGAATTTACACCCTTTTCGCATAAAAGGCCTACGCTGCAGCACTTAGAATTGATTTAGGCAACATCTGCTACTTTGTAACGCAGTTTTCTCCATCCATGTCCCCGTTTTACTAATACATTAGTAGTTGTTGTTTTGAATACCTGCTCAAGTAAAATTTAAACTTATTCTGTTACGATCACGTCGAATGGGTATTTGGATGGATCTGGTTTTGATGTTCAGCATTCTCGTCGTCAAGTTAGATGTGTTTAATTGATATATCTGATACACATCAATTCCGAGTTAAGTACTATTATAGTTTACAACACGCGATTAAATCATTTGGAAATACTTTTGACAGTTTAGTACGCCTGATTGATTTTATTATCGTTAATGCACTTACTCGTAATAATTTATTTCGTGGGCACAATAAATTGGCGTTGCTCCCCTCTGCTCTCATGACTTTCAAAAATATATAAATTAACGCCGTTCAAAATTATTCCTTTAAAAAAAAGAACTTTTTTTAGATAAAAGGCCACTACACTGGACGGCATTACAAATGGCGAGTAACTTTTGTATGCAGAGAACGTAGTAAATGCTTTTGGAAGTGTCAGAAGATGAACTCTAGGAGCATGTGAAGTGATTTGAATACCTCTTATATAACTTTTAATCTTCCTCAAGGATTTTTTAGACTTTTAAAATTAAATATTCCTTAAATTAAAGAATTCTTTCAAATCTACACGACCTTTATCCGTATTATAAGAAATATCGGTGGTATATCTTTACTAAAATTACTCACGTTTGTTATAAGCTTACTGAATACTAAAATGGTTTATCGTAAGAATTATGTGACTACAAATCATCTAAAGCTTAAAAACAAAAACCAATATAAAATTTAAATCACTAAAACCACGAGTCTTATAAAAATTATATACGGCAGTGGCGGCTCGGGCTATCCGTTGCAGGTTTGCGCAACCCCTAAAAATTACTACGATATAATATCAAATTTAATTATATAATAATTAATAATATAATAATTCAGCACAATTTAATTTTCTCCCTTCCCACTACGTTACGGCGAAGTACTAACGAGATTCTAAGTTGTAAGTTTTCAAGTAACCGCGACATCTAACTGTTAATTTTATTTTACATTGAATCTTTGCGCAATAGCTACATCCCCATCCCTCAAAGTCGATTTTTACAGTTGAAACAATGCTATAACATTCTTACACACGTTCGCTTAAGGGATAACCCTAATGTGACATTTTTAAAAATGGAAAAAAAATTTTCATGCCGATATTCGTAGTATTTTTTTAGTTATAGGGCTTTAATCTGGTCAGGATGTGTTGCACTTTTCAATTTTATTACTTTCACTACTTTAAATTTTGAAAACAAAATTTTTTTAAATCGTTATTTATAGATACATATAATTTTCAGTCAGTTTTCTATTTTCTATGCCCTACTAAACATCTATTTGTCTAAACTTTTATTTTTTAATATTTTTGAATTATTTTAAAATGCCGCGCATTGTTCGTGATAGATGAGCAATGGTTTTTGCTCGCACAATTGCAACCAAAAATAGGAGGTGCACAACTAGATGCTATAAGAGTCTAAAATACAAAATTTCAGCTTTCTAGGACTCGCCGTATTTGAGTTATGCAACATACAGACGTCCGTAGGTACATACGTACAGACGTCACGACAAAACTAATCAAAATTGATTCAGGGAAAGTCAAAACGGATATTTTTGTCAAAATCTGAAAACCGAAAAATATCGGGATTATAATACTTCCTTATTTACAAGGAAGTAAAAATTAAAGTAAACTTTTAAAACCGATTTGCTAGGAACTACATTTTTTAAAACGGTGTAGGTGATTTTTCAGTCTTCACTGGATGAATTGATTTGAAATTTGGAACACATATTCAAAGAAATAGTAGTTTCGACGTGGCGATGAAGGATTTTGTTGAATTTCTTTCCCGTTAATTTTTTATTTAAGAAATATGATAAAAAATATGCATTTTTTTATAACAATAAACTGAAAAAAACTTTTTTTTCGGTAATTTAAAAGAACATCGAGAAAAAAAAATAGCCAATACATTGTAATTAACAAAATATTTTTTTCGAATTGACTCAATATTGCCAAAATCACCTACACCATCTGACCATGCACGAGAAACAAGAGATTATACGTAAAAATTATAAATTTCTTGAGGAAAGTGTACTTTTATAATATCATAAATTAACAGCCTCAAGGGGTACCTTACTAATAATTATACGTAAAGCCGCATAACTCCTGCAAATATAATTATTTTTTAATAAAATTTTATATGTAAACTAAGAAAGATAGTTATTAATAAATATCCAAAAATTTCAAAAATCGCATTTGTAGTTTTCCCGGAATTAATTTTCCAAGTTCACATTGATGTTTGTTAGCTCACATTAGGGTAAAAGAGGGGAAAAGGGTCTGAGGTACAAACAAAGAAGCACTTTTTTTTACAGAGTACCTTATTATTCGTTCATATTTTTAAAATTTTTTTACACTATTAATATAAATATTACGAATAATATTAATCTTAATATTAAGAATATATAATATATTTGCGCTTATTTACAGCTTCTATAGTACTACATTTTATATAATATACTATTAGGGCCGTATTTCGCATCTCAAGTGCCAGAGGGTTCTATCTTCCCATAAATCTTCTGCCAACTCTCGCAATATTAAGAATATTCTGCTAAATTTTCGTTAAAAAATATTCCAAAATAAGTCAGTGGTAGTGGTGAGAACTGAGTCAGATCAAAAAAAAAAGTTCCATGCGGTAGTCAGAATGCAACTCATGGTTGCTTCATCTAAAATCAAAAAACCAAAAATATTTCTTTAGTACATAAGTTTACCTTGGATTTGAACGAAGGATGTTTTTTCAATTACAACTTAGTTTTTAATTAAATAAAAATAGCAGTTTTTGGCCAAAATCACAGTTTTTTTATTGCACCTTTACCAAAAATTAAAAAATTAATATTTAGTTAATTCCTTCGTTCAAATCTGCAAACAAATAAGGTACTCTGCAAAAAAAATCACAAAAATATGCTTCTTTGTTTGTATCTCAGACCCTTTTCCCCCCTTTAAGCTGCATTATTTATTTTTTTCTATCAGTGAAATTAAATTTAATTAAAAATTAAATTCTAAATTAGCAATAACTTGGTACAATTTTTAATTTTTTTATGCGTTGATAAGGAGAAAACTTTACATATAGTGTGAGATTCTTACTCACTAGAACTCCCTTCTCTTCAGGAAGTAGCGGCGGGATTTACTATTTACCAGCTAATATCATTGTTGAGCTTTTCCGGCTCTTTTGTTTATTATTTGGCTTTTCAGTTTTTTTACTTCCTTGTAAAAGAGGAAGTATCGTAATCCCGATTTTTTTCGGTTTTCAGATTTATTTACATTTAATGCCAGATACCGCATTCCAGTTTCCTTATTTTCAATTAGATTTCCATTCAGTTCCAAATAAGGAGCACTTCTGTCTTTGAAGTTATCATTTACAGTTCCCTACTAGTGTTTCAGCCTGAATCTTCTCAGTATAGCCCACCAGGCTTACTCCCTGGGAGAGGTCTACTCTAAACACGCTGTTATATGGGACAAATAATTTTTAAATTTGTATCCCTCTCACCAGCCATATGAGAGCAGAGAGAGTGCGTACACAAGCAACCTTTAAATGCAAAACTTGATGACCTTTTTTTTTAGCTAATAATAAAGAAATCAGCTTGGGGTTCCGCCAAATTTCTTACATCGCCCAAGGGTTCCGCGCCCAAAACTAATTAGAAACCGCTGATTTAGAGTGTCGACTCTGCTAGTAATTTCTTGCTCTGCTGATATTGCATTTAGGTCAATAAATGTTCTCTCGCTCAGATAGCTTTTGAATTCATCTACTAGGTATTTTGCCATTCCTCTTTTTTTTTGGCTTCCGATTAATGCACCTCCATTTTGCCGTGTTAAATGAATTTTTTATATCCAACGTGATTATCGAACAGAGTTCACACGTTCTCCGTGTAGCTGAATTTGAGTTTAATCTTCATAAGTAATCTGATCTGAAGCAGACCAGCCTAGTTCTCTTCCAGATCTTTGAGAATTTTTTTTTACATAATATGCTGATCGTGTCATGTCTTTGAATATTTGTTTGTCATCTCTGTTGGGATACCATCTGGTTCTGATTATTCTGCTACTGCAGAATCAGAATCCTCAGCCAAAAACATACCTGATGCAGATATGTTTTGAATTAAAAAAAAATGCAACCCCTACATTTGTGAAGTACAAGCCGCCACTGGTATACGATGTGATTATTTTGGTAAAACTGAGTCTAGCTAATGAGCAATATTTGGTTTGTTCATGTACGACAAGCCTGCCTCGGCAAGTTAATAAATTATCTATTTTCATAATATAAATTTTCGAGCAAACCATACTTTTCGTTTTACCTTCATATTTTTGTGCTTTATTTGTCAAGATTTATTAAATAAGGGTTCTATTTTGCTTGTTTAGTTACTTATCGGTTAAGATTTTTATGAAAGAAAAATATATATTTTGTTTGTTCTGAAAACAATTTGGAATAATATATAATGGTGGGCACGTTATGTCTCAAGTATTTTTGCGGAATTTTTGCATTTATGAATCCGATATATTAAAGTTGGCTGTATACTTTTAAATCCGTTAGAGTTGCAATAGCAAACGTGTAAAAAGGAAAAACACCCTTGAGCATTGTTATGCCAACGATAAATAATACTAAAGCCATTAAAACAAATTCTTGAAGTTTTGTTAACGCCCCTGATGGTTTTAGCAGAAATTTTAAGAATTTCAAGTTTAATAATAAAAGTATGAATTGTTAAAAATAACTACCAGGCATTTGTATTTGAGCAAAGAATTCTGCGTTGCGCCGTATATATTTTAAAGAAAGCCATTCTTAATATAACATGGCAGATGAAAAATGAGTGCCGCATAGATACAACAGAGAGGATCCATCTGTCGTTTTAGATCGTTTGATAGCGGACTAATTTAAGGAGAAACAAGGGGGTTGTTAGAGCAGGCTGCATCTATTAAATGTATACTTAGCTAATTTTGTATATCACATATGCTCAACTATTTTAAATAAATTTTTGGTTACGAACACCCGCGTCAACTTTGAATTTTGCTGCCACAAATTTCAAAATAACATTTAATATTTTTTGTACTCAAATCAAAATATTTTAAATTTATGGAAATTTTCCTGAAATATGATTGTGAAACGCAGGTGTTGAACATAACTTACATCCAAATCTGATAGGGTAAAATTTGAATAAGTGTTATTATAAAAGCAAAACCTGGGTAAAAGTTAAAGAGTCAATCACGTAGCACAAAGAGTAGCATATTGAATTGAAAATCCACTTCAATTCGATTGTTAGAAATGTCGAATGCAGACTAAAAATGGGTACAACTAAATATAGAAGGCTACTGCTAACTAATACTGTCGTCATATGGTTAAAATTTATTCTTCCAAAATATCTTCAACCGTATTAATCCGATCTTTATTTGAAAGTCTAAATAATTTACGCATCTTTCAAACCTAACTGACACTTCCACATTTCGGTAATTTTCTCAATTATCGCATAATTTAAAAAAGAAGCACATGTCAACATACAGAAGCCACATTTACCAAAACTAAAGTCAACAAAAAGACATCATCTATCACTTTTTTCAAATCGTGTCACTTGTCATTTTAAAAAAAGGCCATTTTAAACTAGAAAATATTTTTGCTTTCTTAATCCTTTTATATTTTTTGCTAATCAAATCCATTACATCGGTGTCATCCAACCGGATAGGTGGCCGACCGGGTGAACATAACCGCAAAGATGAAAGAAGAATGTCTTCCATATAACTTTTTTCTAAATACGTTTTATTTGCCTCTTGATGACTTAATGGCAGTTAAATTTAATCTCACAACTATGAAAATTTGTTCACGAAAATTTGTTAAGTTTCATGTTTTAAGAGTACAGAATTAGACTGACATAAAAAGGAAAATTGAACAAAAACGTGGTACTGTTACTGGTACTGAAATCAATCCAAAAAGACATTGCATCATCAACTACAATCATTATTGGCAGACCTGCATATTGATTTTAGATTGCAAAACCAGATTTCTTTACATGAATTATATAATATAATTTAAAACTTTAGAATTTCCATCGTCTTTCGAGTAATCTTTTCTTTTGGTAATGGAGAAACATCGTCCACTTTGGATTTGTCGGAAACCAATTCTCGGAGTTCAATTATATTAGTTGCCCAGCAACTCTCCTCCTTCGTAAACAACAATCCCTTTTCGTTTTTATTTAGAGTTTTCAAAAATTCATTTTCTTGGTTTGGTGGGACCAAATTTGGTCTTACTTGACCAATTTTGCTAACGCAGACGATGTAGGACTACTGTAGGAGGACTGTAGCCCTGTAGCCCTGATTTTCTCTCGACCGCACTGTCAACGTCACAACATCTAGAACAACAATTTTTGAAAGACAACGGCCTAGGATAAACATTGGTAAACCACATCTGTTTCTAAATTTGCACTAGAAAATTTTTGGTCTTTTTCTCAAAAATATCGGGTTTTCTTATAGTGGTGGATACCTACTGAAGTAAATAATATCGAAATAAAATTTTCGTTCAGCTGATGCGAGCACTGGTTTAGTCATTTCCTCAATGATTTTATTAACCAAAAGCAATTTCAACCGTGCGCAGTTTCTATTTGTTCGGCTATGCTAATCAACAAATTTTAAACTTATTTCTGCTGCTATTTAAAATGAAATATAATTCAATATGCTACAAAAAATATGGTGCAATGAAACTCTTGATATTTACGACTAAAAACTTCCATTTATATCTAATCAAATTGATTAAGTGCCCTGCTAAGTTAAAAATCGAAAAAATATTTTGCGTTTGATTAAAAGATTCGTAATACACAATTTAGGATTTAAGAGAAATTTAAACAATATTTACTCAAAATCATAGTGTTTTTATAACATTTCACAGCAGTTTATAAAATTAAGAACTTAAAACATCAAAAATTGCATTTCACTTATATGATTACTACAGCCTTAAGTGCAATTTTGTTTAATTAAAAGTTTTCGTTATCTTGTACACTGTACTGAAAAATACTAAGCATAGGTCAGAAACATAGTACTTACCGTTCGTCCTTAATTAAAACGTAATCGAAAATTATCGTAATATACATTGCAATGCTTATAACGGAAAAACGAAAACGAATCGAGCAATGGAAGCGGAACATAGAAATAATACAGTTATAAAATACTGAGAAATATGGAGAACTCATTTTGAAAAGCTATTAAATGTGGACACGGAAGAACGAGATGATAGGAGAAGTTACACAGAGAACGACTGTGAAAATCAGATAGAAGAACCGACATTTGAAGAGTTGATAGAAAGTGTTAACAGAATGAAAAATGGTAAGGCACCAGGTAGAGACGGAGTTCAGGTGGAAATGGTGAAAAACGGCGGTGAATACCTTCAACGAAAAATATATGAACTCATAAAAACAATATGGTGAGAAGAAAAGATGCCCAATGAATGGCAAACGGGAAGAATAATTCCGATACACAAGAAGGGTGACATTAGCGAATGCAATAACTACAGAGGAATAACTCTACTCCCTGTGGTATATAAAATACTATCCTTGCTATTCCCTAATACTAAAAAGACTAAAAATATGCACTGCGAAAAAGTCCTAGGAGAGTACTAAAGCAACTAACGGAAAAATTCCGTGAATATGGGATAGAGCTGCACATGATGTTCATAGACTTCCGGCAAGCCTTCGATACTGTAAGAAGAGGACAGCTGATAAGAATAATGAAAGAACTTGAAATCCCAGAGAAGCTGATAAAATTGGTAATCATGACACTGGAAAACTCAAAAAGTACCGTCCGAGTTGGGGAAGGAGAGACTGAGGAATTTTGACTGAGAATTGCTGACTGAGTCAGCAACTTTATTCAACTTGATGATAGAGAATATGATCAGAAAAACGAATTGCTCGGGCACGATAGTCAACAAGGAGACACAGGTGATGGCTTATGCGGATGATGTCGTGAAACGAGAAAAAGACAAAGTATGTGCGAAATGGAAGAGGAAATAACAAAAGAAGGAACATGAAAATAGGACATTCTAATTTTGAAGAAATGGATAAGTACCTTTAAGTACCTTGGAGTGAGAGTAGACAATAGAGGGGGTAGAGAGGAAGAAATAAGAGAGAGATTGCAGGCGCGAAACGAAGCATTTTACGCGAATAAGAAAACTTTGAAAAACAGAAACATAAGCAAGAAAACGAAAATGAGAATTTATAAAAGCTTAATTAGACCAACGATTACGTATGCAGCCGAAGTACTTTGCATGGCATGCAAGGAGGAAGAACGTCTGAGTGATTGTGGGTCCAAAGAAAACTGAAGAAACAGATGGAGAGTGGTGATGGAATGGAGACCGGAAAAGGAAAGAAAGAGGGGAAGACCATGGTGGGACGCAGTGATGAAAGACCTGAGGGATATGGAAATTGAAAATTAGAGAGCAAAGTGGAGAATGATATGTGATCAGGCAAAGACACACAAAGAGTTATAAATAACGGCAAAAACGAAGGAGTGATGCACCTCGAAAAATGGATTGTGCAGACTCCCAGAAGGAGTGGTTATATTCCGACAAGAATGGAAACCGGTATTCATTCATATTGCAATGACTCTCCGATTTAGGCTCCCTTTTTAGGTGTTGATAAAATATGCAATGTTTTTCTACGAGAAGCGCTCTCGGAAAGTGTTAATTTAATAAATTCGCTATAATGTTCTCTACAAAATTCTTGTTTGTACAAATGCTGCCCTAACTGAATTAATTATACCATAATATGTTATCTGAATTGTGACGTTAATTATAATATCTTTGACTATTTTTCAAGTGTTGAAGCTCTCGCTTTGCAATTGTGTACCTTTAATCTAACATAATACCGCAGATTAAATTTTTTTAAAAGTGTTTTTAGTGCCGAAAGGGTTATAGTAATTGTATACAAAAACTGAATTTTTTGTTTAGTAAAATAATGGGGATTTAATTTAATACTTTATATGTTGATTAAATTACAAAATTTGAAATAGTTTTGGTACATCTCTCTATTGCAACTTGTCAAAATATTAAACTTATACGGTTTCTTACAACAACTTGTAAGTATAATAAGGCCATAATGTAAAATTTAGTAGAGCACTATCTCATACAAAAACAGGTTTTCCGCATTTGTGCACTTAGAAGTGATAAGATGTTGAAGCATCTTGGGATATCTTGAAGTAGGTATAGAAATGATAAATTATAATGATTACATAAGCTTGAAAATAGTAAACAGGACATATTTATTACTTTTTGTTTTAATAAAATGAATTTTAGTTATAATTGTTTTTACGACTTCCTTGTTTCAAAAATTGCATTCCAAAACGCGCTGTAGAAGTGGACTTGACATTTAATTTTTTATCAAATTTTTCCATTTAACCAAAAATCGATTGCTCAAGTACATATATTAAATATTTTGATCGACATTCCAATCAATTCTCCTCTGCTGGTTAGCCTGAAAATGAATTTCCTGTTTTTTGCAATTAAAATTATTAAACGATGAAATTTAAAAAATACTATAATTGCTTAAGCTGCTCCTTCGTGATTTTTCGTAGACGTTAGGATTTGAATTTAATTAATGATTCCAAAACTGGTATATCCGGATCATATTTGTCACTTCCACTTTAGATTCGATCTATCGCGACTTAGTGTTAACTTGTTACTAATTAAATTATACGGTGTTAATTAAAACTGAAAGAAACGTCAGTCTGATAACATAAAACAAAAATTTACAATTTTTGATTCTGGTTTTATTTTACAAAATAAGAATAAGTGTAATTTTTATTCCACCGTCATTTTTGCTTTTATTCAATTATTCATATGAAAACAATTATGTCGCTTAAGTTGATTACTACAATTTGTAATAATTTGGGTAGAACAAGGGAAAGTTAATTTCAATGCAGGTTTGTAATTTTGGTTTATTCTCGGAAAACTTTTGTAGGTACATCACTTTATAACCATTGTTGATTACGTGTTGAACCTGCTAAATACATGAACGTAATACCAAATTCATTGGACAAGATAATTTTAGAGAAAACCACATCACACAAGAATTTTTTTTGTAAAGTAAAAAGATTACTAACAGATTTCCGTACATCTTATTGCATTAAAATAATTGCCACAACCACAACCACAAAAGACTTTTTAAAAATAATTTGAAAATTTTATCCAAATATCAAATTATTTATTATTGTAATTTTCATTTCCTGCGATGGAAAAACATTTTCTTTAATTATTACTATACCTTGTTTTTTTCACTAATGCTATAAGTATGGCTGACTTGGTTGACCTGTTGGGTGGACACTTGATTCTAGTAATATATGGCCCATATAATGGGCTTCCGCTTTAGCTTCCAATTACTTACAAACAAAAAACGCCCGAGATTATTTCTAAATGATAAACACTGTAATCGCTGCTTTGCTTTACTACAAAATTAAAATTTTAATTAAAAACTTAAATTATATTATCAAATGCTTAAATTCAGTTTAGGATTAAGTAAAGCAAAAAATTTCGAATGATTAAACGAGGGCGTTAAATAGAGGTGGATCAAGGTGCGGCTTAAGTGAAACTAATTCATTAAATAAAAACAAAATCATTTTTAAAATGAGAAGTTGAAATTTATTTTCTAGACATCTAGTGTAAAGTGCCCTTAACCGTATAAGGTGCGCCAGACGTAATGAATAAAACAATTTAGAAGCTATCAACTAAAAATTATTCTTTTAGCAATGGTACCATTTTTATTATTGTTTTCAAGTTTTTTATTTCGTGTTGATTAGTAATTTTTTTTTATCTTAGGTATTAATACTATAACATAGTCGAGGACTAAGATTTTTTTTGATCCTCTTGTAAGTTTTTGCGATACAATCTTTTTGGAGTATATCCTGTTAGTTAAAGGAATTATATTTGAAAGTTAATCTATTTTTGCAATAAATTATAATTTAGTATTTATATTTTTCTATTTTTGGGGAAATTTCTAATTGTATTTTGGTTATCTTTCAGTCAAATTAAAATTGTTGTTTGAAAACAATTAAAAAATAATCAATTAGTTAATATAAACAAAAAATAAAATTATTAAAAGATTGTAATTCAGTAATGTAGTAACAATAAATGCTGGAAAATATATTACCTAAATTGTAGCTCATTTATTTTTATATTCTGGAAATACACGCCAACGTCAGATGAGACAATAGCAGCATACACTAATATCAGTACGCTGTTGTTTACCGGAACATTATTCTCACTTTCAAATTGTTGGAAAAAAGTTTATAAAAATTAATGCTTTTAGTATTACTTACACTTTCTCTCTTTTCAATTGTTCTGTCTAAATAAATTGAAAATCTTTGACTTTCTGCTTTTCATTCTTCCATCTTTGCATATTTTATGAATATTTAATAATTCTCTATTTTTAATTTTATTTTAATTGTCGTAAAAAATTATGTTGCACCTCTGACACGAAGTTAGTTGCAGATCATTGTTATCATGAATCTAACCTAATTTTTCTGGGGGAATATTTAATTTATTATTTTTTCTGGAAAGATAACTACATCCGCGCCATTTAAAAATCGTCTGGTTTTTTTATTGCGAGTGATCAATACCGCAAGCAGGCAAAAGTACCTATGTATTATTATAGAAAATTCAGAATTTCAATTGTGTTTATAGTTTTCTTAACTATAACGGTTTAACAAAAACAAAAAACTGTATTTTTCAATTGATTATTGTAGTCAGAAAAAATTTAATACTGTATACATTTAGCTGTGTGCTAAAGTTCTCTACAAAAATATCGGGTTGTTGGTTCAAGTCACACAAAGATACACCCACACAAACAAAACGGTCATTTTACAAACTTAAACTACAAATACAGGGTATCTGAGGTTTTCAGAAAAAATGTGAATATACATTTAATTTCCGGATCAAAGTATGATTTCAAAGAAAGGTTAGAAGAGAAATCGGAATTACTATCTTTGAATTTACGTACTTAATTTTTTTATCGTGGGTTGTTGCTAAATAAATAATAATAATATTATATTAATTCCTCTTTAACAGAACTGAAATTATCTTAATAAAGCTGTTAATACTCCTTTTGGCCTATTCGATGTTTATTATTCTCTTTGAACATTGTAAAGCATTCTATGTATACATTCTATGTATATTACATAGAAATAAAATAATATTCACATTCTTATGATTTTTTTCTGCATGGCGAGAATATATTTAATAAAAATAATCCTATTAAATTACAACCGAAGAGATTCTTTCAGAATATTTTTTCCAATATTTTTATTTGAAGGAATAAAAAATACATTTGTGTTGAAAATGTGCACGAATAAATTTAGAAATGAAGTGATAATCTCGTGTTGAACTGCTCCGTTAATCAAAATCAGAATTTGACAATTAAAACCCCAGTTTTTAAAATAAATTTTATTAGGCCGATATTTAGTATACCAATATGCAAAGTTAAATTTAAAATTACAACAATTTTTAATGTATTTCTCTTTTTTTTTAATTATAAAATTATAATATACAATAGTTCGTATATACAAAATTACTTGATGATGATAGTGTGAGGATAAAACGAGAAACAGGATAGTGAAGTTTGCGTTAGACAGAAATATTTTTGTGAGACTTGATTTAATCTTGATAAAATTTAATCATTTTTTCAAAAGGATCGAAATAAATAACACTACAGCTATATTTGGAAAAAGTTTAAAACGAGAATTGGTTTCAAGTTTTAGAAAATTGTTTTTTCGTTTATTTTTCGGACACAATAATACTTGAGAAGGATTTACGAGAAAGACGCATTGTGACGGCAGAGGGAAATAGTCAATTTTATTCTAATTTCCACTAAAACAGTTTTTTGACACTCCCGTAAAACAATTATTTTTGACTTATGCCTGATTTCTATCTACTGAATATTTTTAAAGAAAATGTTAATAAATATATCTTGTTGTTTCATCATTATTGTGATTGTTCAATTGTTTTTAGTAAATTTACCGACTTAGTCACAATAATTATATTAGTGTCTTCAAACGAATAACTAACCAAATAATTGTGTTGGCAGCGCCGAATAGACTATTCTCTAGTTTTGTTGGACGATGTACAAGTCAAAAAGTGAAATTAATTTATCTATTATGTATGTTCTGGAGAAAAACAAAGTTTTACAAATTGCGAGTATGTATTGCTAAGTTTGGAATAAAATTTGAATTCGTTGCCAAATTTTAATTAAAAACTTGACGTTAAATAATTTTATCGAGTACAGCCATTAAACGCAAAATAAGACTTGTAAAGGTCTTTTGAATCCAACTTGAAATTGATGACATTGGTTTCGATTTGTAAATAAAAGCCGTTAGCGACTTTTAATGTAACTAACGTTAAGCGGTTCTTCTCCATTCAAATACAACACTTCTCATATATTGGAGCTTGTTCATCATAGAAATTCATAACGTTAATCGGTTTAGTTGATAAATTGCAAACTGAGCTAATTATACATAGCTACATAAGGTTATTTACCAAGACCAACAACATCAAAAAGCAATATTCTTGTGAAACTAAATACAAGTCAATATACAAGCGTCCTTCAGTAACGCTTATGAATGGATTACAAATTTAGTGAGACATTTATGAAATTTTTTTTATTACTACTTATAATTTTTAAAAATTGAAATAGTTAAATGCATAAATTTTGTGTCTCTTAATAGTAACACCATTATTTGGCATACAAAAGTCATTGTCCTCTTAATACAATGTGAGTTGTATAAAAATTTGTGTAGGCCATTACTTACAAATTTTTAAAAAGACAATAGGATTTGTCACTCATATTTTACCACGTTTGCTGACCTTCTAACGCGAATCAATTCAAAAAGAATTTTATCTTGATGGCACAATAACAAATCGATATCGAGAAGCTGTCATCACTTGAGAGACTGTAATTTTTTGTGATGTTTTTGCTTTCACTGCAATGTAAATTCAAAGGTTAGGATTTTATTGTTCGTTTTATGATACAAATAAACTGAACAAAGTTTTTTATGCGATCATGGATAGTACTCCTTCCTGGTGGCTTGGTAAAAATTTGAGCCAATAAGTTTAATAGACAATTTGCATGAGGTTCACATTTATTGTTCAATATTTTGATATTTCAATAATTATGCAAAAATATTTTTGCTTGCTCTCATGTAATTAATTTAAAACTACAATATAACAAGTTTCAGCGAAGGTTTTCACATTTTCGTCAAAAATTTAGTATTCAATTTAATTTAACAAAAAATTCATGATTTTTATGAATTTCAAAATATTGTAATTTAAAATAAATGTTTTCATTGTTGTTTTACATTAATTTTCTTAAAAAATTATCTTAGGCAACAGCATAACAAGTACAATATTTTTAATTTATATACAGGATGTCGCCGGATTTATTTTTGAATTTTTGAGTGAATTTAATTTTTTGTTTTGTAGCTGCTTTGTTTATTATTTTCTGATTTTCTGTAAAATTTATTGGTTTTCCAAAAAAATTACTAGACAAAAGTTGCAGTCCGTTAAATTTCTTATCCGGAATGGGCGGCAGAATTTTTGTAAAATATTTTGTTTCGAAGATGCAGAATTTTGAAAAAACCAAAAAAACAAGTTCGAATTACATTTTTTACCTACTTTAATTCATAACTCGAAATCCGTTGATTTTAGACAATAAAAGGCTTGAATATAGTTTGTAGATTATTTTACGCTCTTTAAAAAAGCACTAAATCATTTTTACTGAAAAATCAATATTTTCGCGCCTATGGCCATGTGAAGGTGTAAATTAAAAAAATGCTTTATAGAAGCCTAACTCGCGAGAGTTTGAATTTACAAAGAAATAACACATTTAAATTTTTTACTAAATTTTGCACTAAATTAACAAAAATTAACACAGTTTTACTATTGAATAGTTGACGTTGAAATTGAAAATCATGCAAATTGTTCATTGCGTATTGTTTGCACTGGTATAGAAGTAAATTGTAGTGAAATAAATCGACTCAAGAAATTACAAAGGACTCGGGTACATGTCATGGTAAATTTGTTCGTAGTAGTTCTCTTTAGCTCAGTTAAAGTTGGTAATTTATCTTGAAGAATAAAACAGCATTTGGCAACATTATAACCATTTATTTTGCAAAAGTATATGTATCAGTTTTAAAAACAGTCCTTTTAAAATGATTGTTTCAAAAGATAAAATTTTATATATGGCAATCGCATTTAAAATTTTTATTATTTTATTTAAATTTTTACCTTTTGCATGTAATAAAATAGCAAATATACAATAATGTATTGTGATAAAAGTCAAAAAAAAAATTTTAAATAGATTGAACTAAGTAGATTTCCACGGTTTTGCATTTTCATATTCACTTCAAAATTTTAACGCCTCCGGGCTTTTACAACTTCACTTCACTTCACAACATTTTTTTTTGAGTCACGGAGTAAACTTTTTGAACTTTTTTGATAAAATCGTTGTAATAATTATTTTGTAAAATAAAATTTTCTAAAAGACTTTTTTACTTTAATTAATTTCTACTTAATGAAGTTCTAATTTAAAATTCAGTGCTATTCAAATTTTTTGCAAAACTTTCTTACGCGTTTAGTATATCGTCTTTGAAACTTTTGAAAAAATAAGTTTATTTACGTTCTAAAATTAATAATCTTTTTAATAAAAGCTCTGCATTTATATTTATATAATTTTTTTTTTCAAAATTGACTGTATAGAAATCATTAAATTTAAATTAATATAAGCAGATAACAGATACGCACTCTACATATATAAAACCTTATTAAAACAATTTACATTCGTGTTGTCGTTTTCGGAATTATTTATGAAGGGCTCAGAAGAAAAGGAATTTCAGAGCCACCAGATAAATTCATAAGAAGTCGAACAAACTTCAAAATACAGTAAACGAAATTCAGCCGTCGCTTTGACCCTCTATAAAAGTTTATACATTTTAGTATATACCTACTCAAAATAATTAAAACACACTTTAATATTATATACTTTTTCAGTAAATATCTGATAATCTAAAAAAAATTTATTTGTATAAAATATTAAAATTCGTTATATTTATTCAGTCAGCATTTGCACAAATCCCTGAACGATTTTTCATATTTAAAACTTTTACGTCGAGTAATTGAATAATGTTTTAAAGTTCTGGTTATAACGGCAAATTTTAAATTGCAAAATAGCTGACTAATCAAAAACTAACAAATAAAAGTTTTGTAAACTTGATACAGTGCATCCTCAATGATTTGAACTTAAAATGTCGAGGGAACATTTTTTTAAAACTGCCACGATTTTAATTCTCGTCACAAAGTATATTCAGTATTGATTTTAAAATATTGTACTACATTTATTTTTCCATCAAATAAGATACACATAAATAATTGAACCTGCACACAATAATAAGAATTTCTTATTTAAAGGAAAAATTCAAAAAGAAAAGCAAATTTTAATTTTATTTCATTTAAACTCACTAATTTTGATCAAATAACTCGAGATAAAAGAAGAATATTATTAAAATGAAATGTTTTCTTTCCAGCGAACATGCATTTTTTGAGATACGTGAGAAAATCAAACCTTAATTTCTCATGCAATAAAATAGGAAACTAATTATTATCCTGGCAAATTCCTGGAAAATTTAAGGATGAGTGACTAATTCAGTGTAGAACAGACTGTAAATTTTAAATTATTTATTTTTGGTCTATAATTTGATAAATAAATAAAAAAGTGAAGATTAAATATGCAAAAATGAGTTTTTGCAAAAAGAGTTAATTGTTCTGGAGAATTAAAATTTTCGTTTTTTAACTTCTTTAAAAGTTAAGTTTAAGTAAAAGCGAAACAATCGACAGATGTTCCAACTGTGTTTTATTAAATTACTATTTTTAACAAGAGCTTTGTAAATCGAAAATATTTTAACAAAACGGTTACATTTTTAGCATTTTAAATTTCAGAATTATCATTTAAATAATTTCAACGTCAAATAGATAATAGTGTTCTGCTGAATTTAGCTGAAATTTGCGTCGACGTCAATTCAAACGGCAGGAATTATACTCATTTATGACGTTTTAAATTAATTTTTCAGTTTGATAAACTTCATCAGGTTAAAATTACCTGAGTGAATTACCGAATTAGTAATCCCGTTTACTTGTGCAAACTTGAGGAAACATTTAATTGTAGAAAAGTTTCGTATAACTGAATTAAGTTTTTTTTACGTAAGCGCCATTGATGAATGTTTCCTTGCAATGGAATTGATTTTTAATTGTATGAAGCCAAATCAAAATTAATTAGGAAGTAATTCGTTTCTTTTGTCATATCTCCATCAGTAGCAATTTTTCCTAAACCAAATTAATTATTTTGTATTGTCATCTGGAATATATTTTTGTAGATAATTGTTTTGGTCACTTTTCTTTTCTGAAAAAAAATGTCAGTGCTATACTTAAAGAACAACGAATAAATTTTAATCAAATCTTTGTATTGAACTTCAATTGAGTGTTTTCTATTATAAAACATCATCATTAGGCTATGTAGTTGTAATGGAATTTCTTTTTATTAACTTTATTTACTTTTCTCTTGACAAAACTAATTAAAAATTTTCAAATGGCAGCCAAGAACTTGGATCACGTAGTCTTATTGCATTACCGCGGTTTAGCTGTTAGCCTAAAAATGACACCAGCTACCATCATAATTCTAATTAACATTGGAAACCCCTTTACGGAAATATTAAAATTTAATCATTTTTACTGTAATTGAGTAAAAATTATTAAAATATTTAATTATTATTTGAATGTTATTATTATTGCTCTGGGAGTATGAGAGAACCCCTAAATCTAACTTTATCAATACAAATGATGTAAATAGGGTGACTAAGCTTACAAAAGAAATATTAATTAGTCATATTTATTTTATACTGATAGTCAGCTAAGATTGATGGCTTTTGAGGTTAAGTTGTATATTTTGTTATGTAGGCAATTTCCGCATTTTCTTTATCAGAAAATTATTTACTCGAGTATACATAAGCAAATTTCCTGTTTTATCTCATTTGCGTGAAATTCGCACTCGAACATAAATTTTCAATTCTTCTTGTCCATTTAGTTTAAGCGTTTTATTTTCTTTATGATTTATTTAATCCTTTTATTCATTTTTATTAATTTTTACAAATTTATACCGCACGAGGTATTTGTTCAATTGTAGGATGATTCTAAAACCAAATACAAGTGTATTATATAATGCCAGTGTCGGCTCGTACTTTAAAAATGCATGGGCTGCAAATTTTTCCCAAAAACCAAAACACCACAAAGATTATGCAAACTTATTGCTATTTTAGATTATCTGGGTAATATCCATAAATTTAAACGAACAGCAAAAAATAATAAAAATTAAATTCATAATTTTTGATTCATTGTTAAATTTGGGGTGGGTCCCTTCAGTTTTTTGTTTTTAATTTTCTTTTGTGAAAATCATAGATTTTAATATCAGTTTAAATTTAATATATTATGAGCCGCCACTGTATTACTATGAGCAACACAGTGGAAAACTGAGAATAGTGAAAATGGAAAAATTAGAAAAGGAAGTATTTTTATGCAAAACAAAACATTTTAGTGTTGGATCGCATTATAAAGTTAGTTGTTTAATTTTTGTTTTAAGTTGCATTCAAAAAGAGTTTCATTTATCTTGTGCTTAGGAAATGCTAATGTAAGTTATATGAGATCGTTTTCATTGTTCTATTAAAATGTAATTAAGGAACAAGTAGCAGTAACGAAGCTCTTTTACTTGAAAACCGATTCACAATTACAAGACAACTTAACACGAATGCTAATTTAGCTATTATAGTGAAAATGCTTTAGCAAATCTATACCTCTTTCTCCTATGTCCAACACTGGATAATCGCTAGGGAAATCTACATTTCCCTGTAGTTCTTCTCGAGAAAGACGCAGCACAAGTAAAGTTTTAAGGTTTGTAAGTAAATTAACTTGTTAAACCTCGTAAGTTTCATGGTTATATATATTATACATTACTACTTAATTCCTCGGTGGTTTTTAGTGACGCGTAAAATGATCAGGAAATTGCTTTTTCAAACAAATCAAAAAGTGGTGGAAATAATAATTCTTTTATGCTATATCTATGATATCCACAAGGGTGGTTTCCCGTACGCTTGTTGACTTAAAATCTCTATTTAGAAAATACTTGGTATGGGCAATTTTTTATAAGATAAAATTGCGGATGTGATCAACTCACTATTTGGTGCGATAGGGTCTATTTATTTCTATGAAATTTCCTTTACAAACGATTTTTCATAGTGATATTCAGATTTGAGACTAGTAAAAAATAGTAGATTTTCTTGTTGACTTTTCATCCATCCCTTTACCGAACTGTCGTTAACAATCATGTAGCGATCAATCACGAATGATTTTTTACTCTCACTAGAATATCCTTGGATTTACTTCTGTTTACTAAAATTTGGGCGTCATCAAAATATCCAAATTTATATCCTTTCGAAAAGTATAATTCCGGTATAATGTGAATATAAAATTGTTTTAAAAATCATTCCTTTCAAGAATTTGTGTTGTTGAATCTGAAATTGATGTGAAAATTTGAAATCCTTTTCTTTAACTTTTATTTGTTTTTCTTCAAAACCTAATCTATTTTAAATTAGCAATAACTTTGCTTTTTACCAGGACAAGTAATTTATAAGAACGTCTAAAACACAACTGAAGTCAGATTATTTTATAGAGGTCAGTAATATTTTTGTGATACAACCTAAGTCGATTTGTTTTATGTGATCAATAATCTCCTCATAATTTTAATTGAAACTTCTCCATCCAACTTTTAGGGCAAATTGAGATCCCACAATATAAGCCTATTTATCTTGCGCTTTTTTGGGATATTTTGATTTAAGAGCGTTAATGACCAATTCCTCTTAATCGGTTATGATAAATGAGTGACATGATTTGTTAGATTTTTCGCTATATTTGAATATTTTGTCACACCAACATTAACATTATAATTTCGCAGATGCATTATAGATGTTCCAACATTTAACAGAAATCTGTTTGGCGGCATGCCATGTGGATTAACCGAATTGAGAAATTCTGCTGAATAATTGACCGCGTCCCATTGTTGTAATACAGTGTCGACAGAGTCGTAAGTCCTTGCCGTATCCAAAAATTTGCTAAGAATATTTCCACTGAATTAATTTATTTTCAAAACCTGCTTTATAATAATTATTTTACTTTATAATATAGGTAACTCTGGAAAATTCCATTTATGAACCAAAGTTAAATGTTATATTTAATTCGTTACTTAAAAATAAGTTGAGCTGAAATGATTTGAACGTATCACATGGCAAAGGACCAGGATTTCGGGGTTTCCGGAAAACACGGATTATGTACTAATCAAATCATATTAATCGAGGTTGATGACGATATACACATAGAAGTAACTTAGAAACATCCACCTCTGTCCTTCTAGACACACTAATGAACTGGAAAATGCTAGGGCTTCCCTAAAAAATAAAGTTTCTTCCAGGTCATTAATATTTCTAAAAAGCAACAAAAGAACATCTTTATACTACCTTCAGATAGTTTTCTACCTATTAGCTGTTATTAGGATTATCTACCTATTAAGGAGTCTTAGAGAGAGATAGAGAGAGGGAGTTTTGTCTTTAACTTGTAATTTAATTCATTTTAACGCGGGATAGGATAAGATAAGGATATTTTACCGGATACTTTACTATTAATCCACTGCTCAAGCAGTGGCATAGCTAGGGAGGCGGGAGGGGGTTCGTCCCGGGCGTACTTTTTAGGGGCGACATTTTTTCTAAAAGAAAATTAATTTTTTAATTTGAAATTTAAAAAAATTATTTAACATTAACAATGGGTTCAGTAAGATTAAGAAATCTCGCGATATTATTTATCGAACAGATAGTGTTATTGACAGATTTGCACAAATGAAAGCAAGAGAAATTAAATTGCAGTAAAATAATTTAAATAAAATATAAAACTAATACTTAATTATTTCTCCTTTTCTATTATTATTAGAATATTTCATTAATTTTTATACTAAATAATTTGATGGGTCATGTTTTGTGCGCAAAGTATGGGGACGCCAAATTCAGGGACCGCCCCAGGCGGGAAAATCCCTCACTACGCCGCTGTACTCAAGGTAAACGTGAATAATTCTGTTTATGATTTAATCAAGTAATTTCCACTGAAACTTCTTGACAATTCAATCAGCTGCAAGTTGAAAGTTAAGGGATCCATTCAAAACAACAGTTCACCCCCAAAATTCCCATTTTTTAACTCAATCGCTTTAAAAATATCTTCTCGTGAAGCAAACACAACTATTGAAAATTAAAAATAAAAAGGAAAAATAAAGGAAATCCTTCCGTAACGCATGTCCGATTGTTACCTTTTTGTTGCCAACTTATAACAAAATTGGGAAGTTAAGGCTCGTACAACCCGAACCATCCATTTGCATCTCAGTGAAATGCTACTGCATCCATTTACTAATTAAGAAGTTTACTTACATTTTTATAAAAATTCTGAAATGTAATTATTACAACCCTGCTTATTACTTTCATTCAGCTACTAATGGATATATTAATGTCGCGTAAGCTACCCATAAATTATATTTTGAATTTTTCCTACCTGTTAATTTGCAATTTCAAATTAGGGGCCATCCATTAATTACGCAGAAGTTTGATGGGAGAAGTGATATCGGAAATCTTACGTTTCTTAAAATATTTTTTAAATTAAATTTAAAAATCAAAAATCAAATGTTTTTATTCATTTAAAACGGCCAGATGTGGCAATTACTTGTTGAACAAGTCTCAGAAAGGCCCAAAAATCGATGAATGCTGATTTTTGGTTAGCTTCTACCAGTCGCCTCTTGAATGAATTTTTAATTTTGTAATTATTAATTTGATGAAGTTATTTGCCTTACATTGCGATTTTTTAATTTTTTTTTGCAATTTGAAGGTGCACTGTGAAAAAATATTTGTCGCTCTAACATAGTAGCTATTAGTAGCTATAGCCTCAACTGAGTTTTGTTTTGCTGCTATAACAAATTTTTTGTTGCTGCAACAAATTTTCTGAAGTTGTTTTCTATTCAGTAAAAAAGATTTGTTGATTTAACAAATTTTGTTATTCTACATAGAAAAAAACTTCGTTATGGCAGCAGAAAACCTGTTAGAAAAAACTCAGTTGAGGCTCTAGCTACTAATAGCTCTGTTAGGGCGACAAATCCTTTTTCTCGGTGTGTGACATTTCCAATTCCTTGCAGGAAGTAATTTTACCTTTTTCAAATTCGGCAAATAATTTTTCTTTCGACATTTTCACCTTCAAAGTAACTCGAAAAAGTATCTAGACACATTTTCTAATTTTGCTTTATTTATTATAATTTATAAATAAGCAGGTAAGAGAAATTCAAAAAATGAGATTGCATGTATAGCTTTCGGACACTAATACCCAGTAGCTGAGTGAAAGTAAGCAGAGTTGTAACAATTACATTTCAGGATTTTCATAAAAATATGAGTGAACTTATGGTAATTTTTACCAAGCGTTTAATTTAGTAACAGGCTAGGTAGGTCCAGAAATGTCCAGATTAGAGTCCAGACTCCAATAACTGACCCATTAAAATTCACGTTTTCGCAAAAAGGAAATTATCCTTGAAATCTAAATTAAAGAATGAAAAATTTTTATTGCCGCTAGACGTCTATTTCACTAAATAAAAATGTAAAACCATAAGGATAATTACCATGACCTGGGTACTAAAAATAACTTGTTAGAAACAATTTCATTTTGTAATTGCCCTTTAGGGCAAATTAAATTAAAACATTTATAGGCTAAAAATAACAGACATAAAACGTCCAGACGTTCGTTCCTCCTAAAATGTAGCAAACTACACTCACTTCTTTTCCAGTCGAGTCCAGTGGCGTAACATAGGATAAAATGTGTAGGGTCCAAAATTACACTAACAGTGAAAGGGTGATTTTTTTTGTAATTTTTCAAATTTTTATTTCTTTAAACTGCTATTTTATTTTGGTTCTTATTGTGGATAATAATATAAAATGAAACTCTTTAAACCAATATGTATTGGTTTTATAGATAATTTATTATTATTGATAATTCATGTTATAAGTAAAATATCAAATATTACTGAAAGTTGAGACCGTTTTAAAGGTACAGTTCGATAAAAATAAAAATAACTATAATTGAGATGTCCTGAGGGAACAAACAAAACAGAAACGGTTTCACGCACTTCAATCATTTATCAATGAGTAAAACATCGATTGTTGAACAACACGAGTAAAAAAATATATAAATAAATAAATTCATTTCTCGTATCTTGTTTTCCAAGCCTGCCGGTCTTATCCTTATTTTTGGAGCTTCTATTTTTCCAAAATTTACGTTGGTTTGGTCATAGTTTGGAGATTAAACCCATATTTTCTTTGGTCATTCCAAATAATAAAGGTGACAAAAATTTATTTCAGTAGCGACATGACTGGTATTTGATGAAACTTTTGCAGTTTACCCTCCCCTTTACTTTTCACACCAACATGATGTGCTATAAGCATAATTAAATTATTTCGTGTTCTGTAACTTTTAGTTACATCACGTAAAAAATTATACGATCAAACATTATTGCTGCACCCAAAGAAAAAGCTTTTCACTATATTTACAAACTTATGTAGGTACATAGTTGGTAATTGAGTATGTGACATGTTTTTAACTTTCAGAACAGTACCGCTTTATATTTTCTAAATTTCTTTTTTTGTAAACTTTACAAAAGCTTAAAAATAAAACTAATATTAGAACCACCACCGAGTAAAAGTAAATAACTTTTATAGAGAACGTGCTAATGAAAAGGTGTCTCATTTTTTATAATGAACAAATTGCCAACTTAAACGACATGAAATTATTTCAATTATGTACGCTTCAACTGTAAAAATGAACATTAATTAGAAACTTTTTAATTTAGAAGTGCCTTTATTTTCATGCTATTATTATTACACCACTCGAAACATACATATTATCAAGTGTAATTATTTGCGATTTATTTAATTACTTACAAAAGATCTTTTCCGGGGCAGGGAAAAATTAAAAGTTATTTTTGATTATTTAATTTTTTTAAATTTCGAATAACCATGACGCAAAACGATGTTTAAAAAAACAGTTTGTCAACCATTAATTATTATATTATAACTATTGCTGGTGAGTCGTACGCGTAAGATTAATTAGTGAGTCATTTATTTAAAATTGGGATGCGCGTGCACCCCCCTTTAAATTTATTGAAAGATTAAAATCAACAGTAGCATCAGAAATGAATAAACAGAAATATGTAGTACTAAAGATTTTGTAATTAGCCATTTTTAATTCGATATTTTTAAATTTGCATATTTATAATTAAACCTAACAATTAATAATATATTCAATATTAAACCTGATAATAAGTACCAAACTAACTTAAAGATTTGATAAAATATAAAGCTACCGTTCGATTCACTACTTTAAAGCTTTTGCAACTTGTAAGCCCGTTTGGTCGATAATGAATTGTTAATTTCAATTGTTAGTCGCAGTCGATTTGAGGTGATCGAGATCGTTTAGTTAAAAATTAGGATCAACTTACTACATATTATATAAAGGAATTTTTCTTCGTGCAAAATCGATGTAAAGATTTTCGCTTTATTTTATTCATTTTAATTCTGTAATTATAAATAATTGCATAGACTATAGTTGAAATAATAATTAAAACAAAAACAAATGGCACACTACGAATGCAGTGGATTTTGAATTAAAATTTTATAACTCAATTAAAATAATATAATAAACACTTAATCAAAATATGTATATGGATATTGCTATAAATTTATTGTATAATTTCGTGGTTTTAAATGATTAACTACCTACTCTAATTTACCTAAGTTAT
This sequence comes from Cantharis rufa, assembly GCA_947369205.1. Classification (NCBI taxonomy): domain Eukaryota; kingdom Metazoa; phylum Arthropoda; class Insecta; order Coleoptera; family Cantharidae; genus Cantharis; species Cantharis rufa. The sequence goes on along the minus strand of OX376309.1, from coordinate 1,013,109 downwards.
TAGCCCCAATGTTCACAGCTGCACCCAAAATAGTACAAATAACTCAATTAAGTAAATTTCAAATTTTGCCAATGCCACGTTTGGCTGCGAAAAGTAATTTTAAGTTCAACACAAAGATGATATAAAAAACTTTAAATAATTTTGAATTACCTACTATAATGGCACAAAAGTTTTCGTCAGATTATGACATCGTCAAGCTATAATGTAATGAACTTTAAAAATCATTAAAAACTTTAAACTATAAAACTCTTCTTGTTAATACAAAAACTTTTAATGAGAAATGTTTGTTGAAGTAAGTAGAATGCAAAATTTGTAACAAATTCGATGTGAAGTGAAAGTGAAATAAACATTTTTTTAAGTATATAAAGATTTAATTATCACATAAATTAACGAAAAATATAAACACTAAATATATTTAAAATCAAATTTAATTTAAAAGTTAAGAACAGTTAATTAAACTCTGTTTTCCTACAAAAGTATTTATAAAAGAGCTTTTAAGCTTCAAAGAAACTCTTAACTGCAACTTCTACTTTTGACATTAATAATTGTAAGGGCGATTATTGCGAAACCAACAAAACTCGATATTTCTTTTTGCCTACTATAATATAATTTTAGATAATTGGATAACTGCGTCTTCAGTTTGCAAAGATACCCAAGCTATTTTATTGATTGTCGTATAAAATTTTAATTCTTTGTCTAAAAGTTTTAGTTTGCAAAACTTCAAAATTAATTTGAATAATCAAAACACAATTATCTTCAAATTATATTTTCCAGCTAAATTATTTAACTTGAAATATTACACAGGTTATGAACAAAGTAGCTGACAGCTCCCTACTACAGCAGTAGTCCAATTGGCAGCAAGCCGTACTAAGCAGGTAATAGCTAGCTGCCAGCAATATCTAATAGCTGACTAATTTCTTTTAATAACAGCTAGCTGACAGCAAGCCGTAAATTACAGCTGGCATTTGGATAACCGCTCATACTAATAGTCAGCTGGTAGAAAGTTTGAACATCCAGCTAATGCAAAATAGCTTTTAATAAAGTAAGCTAGCAACTTATAATAACAATTATTCTTATATCTTAATTCTTATATCTTTTTTCATATAAAAAATACCCGCTAGAACAGAGGTTCCTTAAGTGGTCTAGTTGGACCCCCAGGGGTCTACGGGAGACTCGACAGGGGTCTACGTTGGCGTGACCAAAAATTAGGGGTTTACAATTCGTAAGCGGGGGTCAATGAAAATTTAGCTTTCTTAATAGACAATAAATATCTGGGTTTAATAGACAACAATAAAAAAATTCGTGGTACAAATTAGCAGTTAAAAGTATGCATTAAAAATATATAAATGTTCGTAGGCAAGTTTTGGGAGTAACAAAGTAATTCAATACTTGGAAAATTGAAATTTATTAAGCAAAATATTAAAATAAAAATATTTAAAAAAATACCATCATTTGATGAAACGGAAGTGGAGAATATGATATTACAAAACGAGCTACTCGAGCTTAGCACTAATGAGGAGCTGAAGGTGAAATACAAAAGAGGATATCAAACTTTTTGGCTGCAGGCAAAATTTTTTTTTCGAAAACTTAATTCGAGGTTGGAAATCTGCCGTAACGCAAATTTCCATAGTTAGATCTAATCTTTACATTTTTTGTCAAGCTTTGGGAACATGGTAGAAATGTAGCTGCAGGGGGTCTATCGGAACCAGCAAAATTTTGAAAGATGTCGATGAGAAAAAAAAGTTTGGGAACCTCTGCGCTAGAAGGTAGAAGTGACCACCAGTTTTGTCCTTTCTGTTGTCCATTTTTATATTAATTTGTCCATTAATTATAGCCGAATATGACTGCCATTCTACCCAATGATTTTAAAAATTGTGTGGAATCAAGAAATTCCGTATTTCTAAAACTGTATTTTTTAAAGTTGAAAAATTCGAAGACCTCTTTTATGACTAAGCACAAAAGAAAAATTTTATTTTAATTGCAAATAGAATTAGTGGGAATTGTAGTTGAATTATAAAAATTTATTTTTTTGATAAGCTTCACTAATTTACAGATAAATAGCATATCAATATATTTGTTCCTGTTTAAAAATAATAAAATCCAATTTTTTACGTACTTTATTAATAATTCTTATAAGAACTTATATACAAACTTTTATAGATTAGTCTATTAGTCAATTAATTTGATATTAAAAGTGTATTACTCCTAACGACATTGATTCAGTTTCCGCAGGTGCAACTTTTTTTCACTTTTTAATTTTAAAAAGTATGAATATTTATTAATAATTAATCTTCTAATATTATCAATTTCACTTTAAATAATTATTTCTTATGAAAACTCTTTAAATAATGTGGAAAACTTTGGTTTAGTTAAGTAACTTGCGGCATACTTCACAAAGTAAACGCAATTGGGTGTAGCAGTAGGTAAGTACTTTAAGAAAGTAATAAAATTTTACTTTTACCAGATGCTCATGTCTTATTATAAATAAAAACCAAAGTTTTTACCTAAAAATCGAAGTCCCTTTAAATTAATTTTTATTTATTTTTTTAATAAAAATGACAAATTTAAAATCCGGTTTTGTCAATATACGTTCTGTAGTAAGTTTTGCTTGTTTTTTGGAATTTTTTCTTGACTTTAAGTCGAAGCTACCTTTCAACTAGATTTCAATTATTCAGTCGTAGCTGAGTACATTTTATATTTTTGATCCGCTATGGCCTTTGCAGGTTCTCTTATTTTGCTTTTTGAAAACTATATCTCGTTGCGGTGCGGTGAAAACGTTTGCGAAATTTATACTTACTGTGTATTTTATTTGTGAAAAATATCTCTTCAATCTTTTAAAACAAATTTATTGAAGCAAAATTTTACTGAATTTTATTCGTTAAATTTTACTTTAAATAACTTGGCACAAAGAGATTAAGATAAATCAAAATACTTAGTATAATAAAATATAAATAAATAAATTAAAAATTAAAAACGAATTAAGAATAACATGATATAAAAAATATCTATGTAACATAATAATGTAAGCTTCTTCTCACCTTTCGTGTTTGCAAAGCTTTTATAAGTCTCGAACGTCGACAAAAAGCTTAATTAATTATTTTGCATTACAAAGAACCATCCCACAATAAACACGATAACTTTAATATGCAAAGCTACTTGATCTATTTTGCAAAACGCTATATCTGAATTTCAGATTTTTAATAATTTTTTTATTCGGGCTTTCAAAACTATGACTTTTTGAGTTGAATCTGATTGTGAATATAATATTTGGGCAAGAAATTACATTAACACAACTTACAAATCTTTCAAATTAAAAATTAGATATTATTTTCTGAATAACAAGAGCGACTAAACCACATTCTGCTCTTTGGTCTTCCTCTTGACCAAACACATATAACATGATGACAAGCATTCTGCTTTACCCAACTAACAATTAAAACAGATTTCTGGTAAAAACTTATCTTCAATCATGGTCACCACAACAAAAGATCAAAGGCTGCTTAAACAAATTGGAAATGGAAATTGTAATTATATTATGAAAAAAAAAAATTTACCATTTCTCAACATTATTGCCGGTACCGCTTAAACAAATATTTTATCATGCAAATATAGCATTAAATTTATTTTTGTTGCCATTGGTAGTCTCGGTTTGTGTTCAACTTTTCATCAAACTTATAATACAACAAATTTTTTGTAAATCAATAAGCTGAAATAAAAAGGATTGATCATAAAGAAAATATATAGCATACAAAATCAAGCTTTACAATAAAGCTGTATAAGCACAACCGAACGGTTTTCAAAAAATTTTTAATATCTACAAAATGTGCAGCCGCAAAAATTTAAATAAAACCAATTAATTACAATCCCGAAATGTAACACGGATTTAACGTATTATCTGACGTTGTTATTCAAGAACAAAAAATATTTTTTTAAATTCAAATTGAGAAAGAATTAGGTAAAAAAATAAATTTGCGTTTAATAATGATTGATACTTTTATGAAAATAATTTATAAGGAAAAATTTATAGATAAATGCCATACTTATGATTTTTCAAATTTTGAGCGAAAAACCTTTATTACAAAATTTTATTTGCGCAATAAAATTTTATGGAATTCTGTTATGAAATTAAAGATGAAAAATTAAATTAAAAACAATTAAACCATTACTGCCAATATAATTTTATTGTACTTAATATTGGTTTCATAAATCTCCTTTTTGCATTTTTCGCATTAAAATGCAAGTTCATATAAGGAAATGAAAAATCCATAACGAAATTTTTTGGATTTCCATTATTCATTATTATTCGACAATTTTAAATACGCGAAAAACATTTATAACAAACAATTTTGTTAGAAAGCAGCAAAATAACAAAATAATAATTTAATACTTCATTGCAATAGTAGTTCGCAAACAGCGAAACATTGATTTTGCGCATTTTCTTAATTCAGCTCCGCTAAATAACATGCAGTCTGTAAAAAGCAAGGAAGACTTTTCTACATTAACTTTTTTAATTCTTACATTTTGGTATGGTCTAGTATTATACCGGTAATTAGTATTATTCTTTTTGTATAAAAGAGTACAAAGAAAGTTTCCGAATCAAAAAGCTATGGAGTAAAATTTCCCCCACATAATGTGCATTATCATTTAAGCTCCGCTATAAGGCATCGGAAAAGGTTTACAAAATACAGAGAATTTGTGTATATATTTTTCAAATTATTTACATTTCATCAATATTAAAATTTTGTTTCTCAACGTAATTGCCATTAATATATGCATATTTTCCAAAAAAACATAAGGTCACAATGAGCATGTTTTGCGGGAAAAAATAAGAAGGGGAATCACCCGTTCTCGTAATATGTTGTTCAGAACCAACATACAACTTTATAGATGAAAACCCCCTTTTTTCACAGTTGTGATATTTTAGATATTTGTAAAATTTGATTTTATTGGAACCTATTTTGTTAGAAAATAATAAAAAATAAAACCAAACTTCTTCCGTATTTTCAATATCTGAAATTAAAATTGCTTCAATAATTCGATTTTATGGTACTTTGTGCTTAAAAATATTGATTAATAAAAAATAAGTGTGCGGTGCTTTATATTTATATGTATCATATGTATGTAGCTTGATAGTTACTTGTAATAGTTCGAATTTGTTTTGTAATTAATTTTGTCGTCGTTCAAGCCAATTCGGTGATCAAAGGATGAGGTACACTTCCATATCAAGTTACGATCATGGTCCTTGCAGAGATAAATCTTGGCTATCTTATATCAATTTCTGAATAAAATTCATTAAATTAAATTGTAATTAGAGCGTAAACCAAATTTTAAATTTTAATTTTTAGGATTACTACTCCTCTGAGTGCTCGCTATATAAAGCTTCATTGGTAAAAAATGCACGCCAATTTGAATTATTTAAAATGCAATTATTCAAATTATAAATCGCAAATAGAAAATGGAACCAATAAACAATTTTAACACTAAACCGCTTGAAATTCAACAAGCAGCTGTTACAATTTATTTGGCATAAAATATCAAAAATATTGCAAATATTTTTCTAACAAATTGTAGCTTTAGAAACGTGTTTTGAAAAATCATATCATTTATGTTTTTAAATTTTTACTGGGTATTATGAATCCCAATAGTTAATTCCAAAGCACAAAAACTTGGAATAGCATATACATATCGTCGACCCGATATTATTTTGTCGTATATCCGAAAAATCGAGTTTTGGGAAATCGATGTTAAAGATTGAAACGCAATAAAAAAAAATTGGTTCGAAAAACTAGTTTCGATTTTCTGGTCACTTATAGTTCATTTCATTGCGGTTTTTTTGGTACTAAGATATAGAGCTTGTTATAAATAAATTTTGGATTTTAAGGGGTTTTTGTTTAAAAGTATCTTGTCGTATACGCCATTTTTAACGAAATTTTAATCATGCATAGCACCTTCATAGCACATACGACAAAATCATATTCAATAAAATGCCTAATTAATAGAGAAAACTTAAAAATAATGAAATTAATTAAATAAACAAATTATATTCTATATTATATTAACAAAAAATAACAAAATTAAAATTTTTGGAAATAAAAATTTTTGATTTTAATTTAAAAAAAATATAAGTAATACACTAAAATTATGTGTTTCCACTATCTTCCGTATTAATTATTTTAATAAACTGTTGTAATATTCAATCAATATTAGGTATAAAAATATAGAGACTTATAATATCCCTTTTTTTTCCCACAGGTATTTTTTTCTATTTAATATTTTTAAATTCACCTTTAAAATTATTTTTATATAAATTAATTTCACCAAAAAATATTTTTTGGTGTTGGAAGATCTCCTTTACAATGAAGCCATAAAATTTATTTGGGCTCCTGACGTCTTAAAATTGATTGTAAAACGATCATCTTGGTAATATTTAATAATTTTAACTTAACATATTGGAACCGTATTCACCAAATATGAACACATACGACACAATAACAATGTGATGTACACATACGACAAAATAATTGAGGCTAATTTTATTACACAATTTTACACTGATTTTATGTCGTATATCCAAAAATTTGGCGTTTGCGGCAGTATAATACTGAGGCTACCGCATTTTGTGGCGTATACGACAAAATTGATACTCAATATCTCGGAAACTATACAACTTAGGGTCATTTTGAAAATTCAAATCGATAGAGTAAAAAAAATGAAACAAGATAGCTATCTTAACTCATTTTTTTTGATTTTGTGTTGTACGACAGTATAATTCCGGGTCGACGATATTTTAAATTTTTAAACCTCATTTTTAATTAAACCATAACACTAGAATCTTTAAAAGTAGTTTTTACTTTCCTGGATTCTAATCTAACCGGAGCTTGTGGTAGGTTAGATCATTACAAAATGGAGATAGACTTTATGGGGTGGTAATAATTGTTACCCCATCAGTCATCAGTGGCGGATTTAGGATCGTCTGCGCCCTGGGCCCTGTCCGATATGGCACCCTGTTTGCTTGATAGTAATTACTAATTATTATAAATAAAACATTTACATATACAGTAGCAGTCAGGGCCGGATTTAGCTACTCTAGCGCCGCCGGCTAATAGGTGCCTTTTTGAAATTTTAAGTGGAGGAGGGCAAAGTAACGGATCCAAAAGCTAAGCCGAATCAAATTTTAAATTTCACAACTTGTAAAATTTTCAGGCCTGGGCCTCGCGGGCCTAAGCTTGAATCCTGCACTGGCAATCATGATTGATCACACACAGATTTTAATCGAACGAGGATTTGAAAAATGTTACTGCTGATCGTTCATCTATGAAGTAATATGTAGGATGCATTATGGTATACAAAACAAAATCAATTGTACCTACTATAGGTACATATTATATAAAACCTCTTGAAGCATAATATACTCAATAACAATTTTCGAAAAATTGCGATTTCTAAACCTAGTAATATATTTCGATTATGTTCGACTTGAAAAATTTCCATTGAAACGACGTAAATTAAGTTTAATAACTTTCAATTTTAATGTTTGAATATATGTACTTGAAATGTATTCACTCAAATTGCGCTGAAATTTTGCTCATTACAGAACAGCAAAAACATTTTAATCGAAGCGATTAAATGTAATTCAATTACCACTCGGACGGATTAAAATAATTTTAATTTCATCTGGGTGGGCTTTCCATCTTTTTTCTTTGCCTCAATGCACTTTTCTGTCCGAAAAAGAAAATTGGAATATTGCTACGATACACGCGCTCAGAAAAATAAAAGATTTTTGTTTAAATTTAAAATATGAAAAAGAAATGAAATTAATCATTCAATATTTTGCCAAGTAGATACGGTTGTCAATTTTGGAACGGAAAATAGGATTGTTGCAGTAAGTACAGTGTACAATGATGTGGAAAAATCGTATAGGCGTTGCCGCATAAACGACACTTTAGAATGATAAACAAGTTTGTTAGAGTTTATTTAGGTTGTAAGTGCTTCATTTGTAATTTTAAACTTTGTCTATGACTGCAAAGCCATAATAAATTCACCAAATATTGTTATTCGATAACATAAATATAATAAAGAAGTAATTTGCTTCCATGTAACAGAAGAAACCTTCACATAGAAAGAGAAATAAAACCTTAATTATGCAATTCTAAATTTTCATAGTAATTAAAGCAAACTTTGTTAAGATTTTCCGTTTCCATTTAGCAACCGTTTAATAACCACTGCAAAATAATTCGTATTTTGTTTTGTAATATAAATAATAAAGCAATTATGAAATATCAAGCACAATATTAATTCGAAAAATAATTATAAACTTTTACGATTATACTTTGCTGTTAACCTTTTGTGATTATAAAATCCTCTGGAATTACGACGCAATAATTGAGAATCGCTTTCCGAATTTGGCCAATTAGCTTAGCAGGAGAGAGGGTTTTCTATCGGCGTATAGGATAAAAACGGACGGGCGCCACTATTTTAAATAACAAAAAAATCCATTCGAATCGAAGGTTCTCTTATTAATACAGAATTTATAAGTTGACAGGACAAATTCCGAATGAGAAATTTTTTTGGTAAAAATGCCACTGAAACGTATGACACCGATATGTTTCCCTCCTGACATTTTTAGGATATGACTTTCTAAACAGTAACTGGGAATACATTTTAAAGATTTATTTTTGTTAGTAACGACATGATCAGACAACAGAGCGTGAACGTGACAGTAAAAAAAGTATTCGTTTTTGAAACTACTACCAAATCTCTTTTAGATAACCAAAGCTCAGGCAGGATGCTAGTAGATGAAACATTAAGATTAAAAAGGCTATAGAGAATACGTAAGAAAATTAAATGTAGAACTCTCTTAATCGATTTTGATTTTTTAATAAGACACAGTGTAATTAATTACATCCCTCCATTTTCAAAGTGAATTCTTAACACTTTTCAGACCTCACCTCATTTCAATACTCATTTCAATAATTAATTGCTAGGACGAAAATAAAAAATAAGAAAATCACCTTACACGTTGATAACAAAATACAATTTTCACTCGCTGGTATCTTGATTAAGTTACCAGTGGAAAAATATTTTTGATGTGATTCCAATACAAACACTTTCGTCGAGATGATTCCAGACTTTTAGCTGCAGATAAAGTTATAAATTACTTAATCGTTACTTATATTTTCAGATGTTTCTTTTAATGTACTTTTTATGTTAAAAAACCGATAAATATCGAAATATTTCTGAAAAATGTGTTTACACGTTCTTGTTTTACTGCCTTATAGAGTTTGCCTCATAAGGAACAAATAAATTACTTTCGCCAAAGACAAAATAAAAACCAAACATCTTTATAATAATTTACTGTAAAAAGCTTTTTGACCGATCACTGCTTAATTTTTTCAATAAAAATATTTTTTTCCTTGTGAAAAGTTTTTCTGCATTTAAATTTGGATTTCTTGTACTTAAAATTAATATTTCAAAAAGACCGCAGCGGCAGCTGGAGTAATCGCTGATTGAGTTACAGAGCTGAAGTTTCAGCTCCGAATCCAAAAAACTAAAGTTCTATATTTGAATAAGTTTGGTCAATTGACGAGAAGGAAAAGGTTAAAAAGAAAAGTTATTTCGAAAAGATGCTTTTGTGATAAATATTTCAATAATGTTTAAGAGTACACGTTTAAACTTGACGAATTAAAATTACAATTTTGAAAAAGTTATTCTGTTTAAATTTTAATTAAATTTTAAATTAAATAAATTAAATTTTTTAAAGTTTTTTCTAAGTAATTGAAAACAAATTTTATTTAGAGGCATCGTATATTTCTATTACAGTATTAAACAGTCTAGTGCACCCATTTCAATAAACTTCTTTTCAAGAAGTTCCAAACCAAGTCGACAGCACGGAAAGTATGTAACCGGTTGATTGAAAATTTCAGTATGCCGTTTTACCGTAAAAATAAATTATTTATTTTTAAAGAATTAACATAATCCCACATGGAATCGTTGTTTTTTTCTTATCCTTGAATACTATTTATTTTATTTTATATACAGTAGTCTTGTCTTCACTCGCGCCCTGCCGAGACAGCTCAGAATCAGGCTCGCTGATTGGTTCAAATCGAATATAGTTAATCAATATTCCCAAAATTGCGTCTCTAGTTGACTGAACTACGTGCAAATAAAATATAAACCTGACGAATGAACAAAACGTGAAAGGCTGGCAGAATTAATAATTCACAGAAGAGATGACACGATAATATTGTAAAAAAAATTTCAAAACAGAGCTGCTTTGACGTGGCATTAAAGAAAATTACACGAGAAAGACAAATAATCGAAAAAATCCAAACACGAAACAAATACGTACAGTTTCATATTTAGCGAGCAATCCTTAATTAGATTAATTAAGTAAAAACTTTGGAAAATATTAAATAAAGTGAAATTTAGCTTTGTTATAATAATATATAATACGGTTTTAATTAGAGAAGCACCTACGTAACATATTAATTAAAAATACGTTAGATCTTCTAAATAAATAATATAACTAAAATGTGAATTATATTAAAATTTTGAATAATGAAAAATAATGAAATAAAATTAAATAATGTAAAATATTAGTTTAAAAGTTCTGACGGATTATAAAAATGTTATAAAATATTGTTTTTAACAAAAATTTGTGGTTTTTGTTTTATTCAAGTGTTTTCAAAGTTTATAACAATGGTGCTGTTGGAAACTTTTCATTATTTTCATAAAATTTTTATAAATTCTGCGGTTTAAGATGACTGAACATATTATTCAACGAAAACAATGTTATACACATTTGTACCTATAATATACATATAGTAGACATATTTATATAAAAGTATGTACCGCAGATCGATACAGAATTATTTATTAAGTAATAATATTAATAATAATAATTATAAGTGAAAAATGAAAAATAATACATATTTTAATTATTAAACAAAAATTAAATTACAAAATAATTAAAAATATAAAAGAAATGCATATAAATAATTGTTGAACAAGCAACTTTCTGCTTAATTAGAGTTTAAATAAGTTTTTTGTATTTTGTGCTATTTTTCAAGACAATTGGAAGCTGGCTACAACAACGGTTACAAATAGAATAGCGATAAGCAATTCCAATCTGTTCGATTAACCACAGCGTCGATTAATGCATTAGGGGTTAAATAGATATTTCTTGCGTGTTTACGACAATAGTATTTTTAACTGTATCACCTAAATCAAGAGCATTGTTAAATGGGCTAATCCTTTAATTTTTTTATAATTAAATTTGAAAATTTTATTAAAATAATGTATCAATTTCGAATAATAAAAAAATTAATTTTTTTAATTTTTCCAAAATAAAAAAAATTAATAGTTTGGATAGGGGTCGTTTCTACTAAGTAGATGAATTTCTATATAAACAAAATAACAAAATAATTGTGTCGAATTGAATATTTTATTCGCTTTGCAATAATAAAATTTTAATAAAAATGGGAAAAAAAAGATTTTTATCAAATCAAAGAACCCAGTGCAAAATATTCTAACGAAAACTCAAGGTTTTGACGAAAAAAGTGAAATAAAAAGAAGAATCTATTTTTCCCAATTTCATTACAATTTCACTATTGCAAAGGGAATTTCTTAAAATTAAAATTGAAAACACTTTTGAACAAAAACGTAATATACTTTTGATTTGCAAGAGATTGATTGCTATTCTATATAAATATTTTACAGAGTTTGTTACACTATTTATAAGCATCGAGTGAGAGCATAGTAATTGATATTTAATACAAAACTTCAGGTTTCAATTGAAAATTAAATCAAAAGTTACTCAAGCTTTTCAATGTAAAATTAATAAAAGAATGAGTTTTATTAATAAAATTCTTTGCGGAATGGAACATTTTCATTTCGCCATTTCAACGCTGCTGTTCTGCTATGGAAGACATTTTACAGTTTCAACGCAAATTCTTGTGTATATTCTAACATATAAAATAAAATAAATTGTTTCATTTTTATAATATAATCATTTTATTAACTTGAATCGCAACTCCTAACTTAGTACTTCATTGCTTGCATTTTAACCTTTATTTTAGGGGCCATACCTAGTATACCCGGCTACTATTTTGACTTTAAAACAATATAACTTTTATATTGTCGCACCGATTTTTTTGAGCTTTGGTGACATCTCTGCAAAACATGTTCTCTGTACGCAAAAAATTGAATTTAAAAAAAAAATTTTTTTTAAATACAATTTTTTTTCGGGATATTGGTATGCGTACGCATACAGGTCTTTGGCATTTGTCGCAGCTTTTCCTGGTCTTCCGTTGCCTTTTGGAACGTTTAATCGGCATAAAAAACAATATCCCGTTACTTTTATGCGGCCGGCAACATCCCGTTTCTGAGTTGACGTTGATTGTGAAAATGGAATTACTGCGCGTTACTAAAGGATCTTTACTCCTATTTTAGTCCAGAGCACCAATAATGGTGCTGCAAAACATAAAATCCGGGTAAGGGATTTTCCAATTGGATTATGTTAGCACTCGCGTCAGCCGTCAACTTGAAAAACGCGTTTTTATTATTATCTCGTAAACGGTGCGCTGGAAGATAAAAATGATAATAACCTTTTTTGTAAGAAATTAAACTTCCTATCATTTTTGTTTGAAGATTTTTGTCTCAAAAGTCAATATTTTTCGAGATATAGTCAATTGAAAAATTCAAAATGTAGTTTTTGTTAAATTTCTCGTTGACAATTGCATATACAATAAAATAGTAGTAATCAAACTTCATTTTGAATTTTTCAACCGACTATATCTCGAAAAATACTGACTTTCGAGAAAAAAATGTTTATGTTGTAAAGAACCACTCGGTCCAGGTAACAAATTATTAACATTTATTTCTATTTCCAATTTTTTAGAATTCATTATGTTATTAAAAACCACTACTGCATTCGAAAACGTAAAAACTACTAATGAGCTCTATTTCAAAAATTTGCTACAGTGGCATAAAATTTTGCAGCAAAGTATGAGTCACAATTATGCGGTCTAGGAGATTTGAACGCGGCCGTTCGAACGCAGAGACGCTTGAACGCAGGGACGTTTGAACGCGAGAAATTAGATGCAATTGACCCCTCTTTTATTATATTTAACCTTTTATTCGAGAAATCATCCGATATAATTATTATTCGACGAATCGATATTCGATTCGATGATATTTTCATTGTCTTTCTAGGACGAAACAAAGTTTACCGGGACAGGAACTGGAAAATATAATATTTAAACATAATAAAGGGGCGGGGGGTCAATTGCTTCTAATTTCTCGCGTTCAAACGTCTTTGCGTTCAAACGTCCCTGCGTTCAAACGTCTCTGCGTTCAAACGTCCTTGCGTTCAAACATCTCTGCGTTCAAACGGCCGCGTTCAAAGTCCTACTCCGCAAATATCATCAAAGACATCATTATTGACTGCTTCATAGATCTAAGATTATTAAAGTAAAAAGATTGCTAAAATTTAAATTTCAACATCAAACCGAAAAATTGTTCATATTATAAATATAAAATGAAAATGAAAATTAGTATTGAAACGGACAAAGTTATTATTTAAAAGAAGTATATATTACATGTAGATATTATTAAAACTGGCATAAATAATTACAATTAGAACAGATATAAAGTAAATGACGAAAGAGGTAATGGAAGAATTTGATAAACAATCATATACAGAATTTGCATAAATGTAGATGGTTATGACATATTTTTTAGAATTACATTAAATAGTGAAAATATTTTAAATTAACGAAAATTCACTGTGTTTTATCTGAATAATTCATTTTTTATGGTGCGATTTGTGGAAGAAAAATGTTGTTATGGTGTCGATAAAAATTTTTAATTGATTACCCTTCATACCGCTTTCTTATAATGAAACGGAAAATTAAAAATTTTAAGCCATAGATGATTAACCCTTAATATTATACAAAAGCACGCTTCTTCAATGAATCAATTAATTATCATTGATTAATAACAGGTTCTACATATTGTAAAGCTTGATTTTAGATTAATGCATTTCACGCCTTACTTTATGCGTAGGTGAATAATATATACATACATAATTGATTGTTTGTAACTAAATAATGAAAGATTAGATAAATCATAATATATTACGTTAGAAGATAAATTTACTTTTTAATTAAACATGGTATTATAGGTATATTGTAATATTATGATGAAGATGTAATTTTAGAAAACCCAATAAATTTTTTCTTGTTGAATTAAGCTCAATCACGATATGTTTTTAAGGTTATGTTTCTGGGGTTTTTTTTTTTATTAAAATTAAACTAAAAAAGTATTCTTATTATTTTGGAACGTTCAAGACTACGAGTCTCATTCCTAATTAAAATTAAAATTCAGAAACTCACTGTAATTCTGAAATTATTGTTTCTTGCAACATCTGCAACTTCAATTACATTGCAAGACATCGCACCTCGGGCATCAAAACCCAAAATTGCCTGTTAAAGCACAAAGTGTGTTCGGTGTCGCAAATTTAAACTTACTTTTGAAGTAATCAATAGTCTAGTAATATTTTTTAATTCCTGGTTTATTTTGGCACACGAAATCGGTAAGGGATGTCGTAAAATTGCTCTCATTAAATAAAATGAATATAAATTTTTCCAAAGCTATTGCTGTAATTAACATGTAGTAGGTATGTATCAATAATTATTATAGTAATTAATGTCGAAGGGTAACTTAATATGCAACTTGCGGTCACAATTCTCGCATAGTAAATCCTACGAATAGCATAGAAGGATTTGAAATCCAAGGATTAGATGCTCCTAATATTAAATCCCATTTATTATACTACAACTACTGAGACTTCAGGTCGTGTTTCCGCAGATTATGCATAATCATAAATATACATAACAAAGTGTTTATACAGTAGAAAATAATAAGCTTCTGAAATAATTTTTGAATTTTGGATAATTAACGTGAATAATTCATTCGAGTCAAAGATTACGTCTTCTTAAGGGAAAATTTTACAAGTATTCCAATATGCATCCAAACAGCTAACCAAAAGGATGTAAGAGCTTATTTAGACACTCGTAATTTTTCCACCACCAAGCGAGGAACATGGAACTATTGTTGTTGTCAAAATAGATAATAACTGGATTAAGTCTATAGCCTTCCTCATAACTTGCTAATAATTGTTTTGGCAGTTACTGATATTTGAAATGAAGTCGCATCACGATCATCAAAATTGGCATCCTTGATGTTCGTAAGCCAAGATATTCTTTTTGAAGTTGTGTATGCAAATTCAGCTAAAAGCAGTATGTGAATTCTGTTAAGCATTCACAAGAGCTGAACAAACTGTAAAGAAACTTACCTATATGCAATCAACTATAAAATTCTCTACGGGAAATTGATGTGACCCACAAGTGAGTCAATCCTGGTTGAAAGCAAACGGAACTTTGCAAGGTTTTCTTCTATCAGCTTTATGTAAACTTTTAGCCCCTTTTTAGGAGCTTTTAAAAGGCCTTAGCAATTGATTACTACCGCTTCTACTACTTACATATTGTTTACATCCATTTTTGCACAAACGATACGAAAATCCAAATTAATTCGCACGCATCTTTATATTTTTATTTAGCCACCATCACTTTATTTTGCATAAACTTGAAATAAATAACTTGAGCCAAAAATTTAATTAAATTGTTTCTCTCTTATCTATAATTAAATTTTTAAAGCTTATTTTTTATAAAATACAAAAGTTTTCTAAAAAAAAATGTGTTGGTTTATAAAATGTTAAAACATCAGAATTTTGGTTTTCAAATTTTCGTGCTCATACATGGTATTATATACCTAAGCTCACTTTTGCTCTAAATTGTCTTGTTTGTCGACAGAGTCGTTTTTTGTCGACGTTAAGTCGTAGACTCTTTGCTTTTAATTTTCTAAACCCACTGGAGAAATTTTGAATTTCAAAACAATTAAACCGCTTTACATCTAAATGTAAATCAAGAGATTAAATTTGTAATAAAAAATAAATATCTCACTACGTTTTGAGAATATTAATTTAATTTCTTAAAATATTTTATCATAATATGTTTTTGTTAGAGTACTTCATCAAACTTACTGAATTTATTACTTTATCATCTTTATTAAGATGATATCCCCTCTTAAATATAATGTAAATGTGATCGTGCTAAAGTTTGTGTGAACACTTTTAACTTTTGATTTATTATTAATTTATTTGTAAATTTATGATTTTGGAATATTTTTCAGTATTGTTTAAATTTGCTGAAAATAAAATTTATAATATAAATATTGATTTTAAATTTATATTAGCATTTTAATTATTGTGTAGAGAAATTCGCTGGTGTTTTGGTATTTAAACGCTTAATTGAGCTTTTTCCTTGTCATTCTTGCTGATTGCTCGAATAATTTAAAATTAAAATTCCTTATTTCGTGTTAATTATTTCGTAGTGGACCGCAGCGATAATTTAATGTGTGCCTGGTTGAATTACACGCAGGAAATTCCGAGTTTAAATCCCGAATTTTTCAAATATAAATACCACAGAATTTCATTTTGCCTCTATTTTTGACGACATTACATTCATCTGATTAATGAAAAAACGCACTAACATTTCTTCATGAAATTATGTTGACAAATAAGACATCCCCATTATATACGGTCTATTAAAATGAACTTAATTATAATATATGATTTACCCATTGTGTAATATGATGGCTGTTTGTGACAGACGGCGAGGCACCGCCCGTATTGCCGAGTCGACACCGAGCGCAAACCGCTTGTTAGTTTATTTGAACATAATGAAGACGTAATAGCTAAGAGGTTCCAATCCAGTTTTTTAAATATTTACTTAAAAAACTGGATTGCACTGAAACTAAATTTCGAGTGTTGTTTAGGTCTGAACGACATAAGAGTGCTGTGCATTTGACATGTGTAGGTGATTGAGATATCTCAAAATCATACAAGTATAAGCATTTACTTGGATCTTGCGTACTTCTGAAAATATTATAAAAATCAATGCAAAAAGAGATGCTATGTTTGCAATTTGTTTTAACCACATACCAATCAGAAAATGTTCGCTTATCAGCTTTGTAAAAACGCTGTAACGCTTTGTGACGGTAAACGACGCGGTGGACTACCGTTGATATGGGTATGTCGTTGTGGAATGTGATGTGAAACACATTATATTGAAAATGAATCTGGTTTAATCTAAATAAAACTAATTAAAAATCGAAGAGTCACTTTAATTTATTATCAAAAATAAAGCGCAGTTAGGTTAACAATAGTTGATAACGCTATACTAAGTGTAAAATTGGCTCACGAACAGCAGGTATAAATACACGCACACTAGGTATAATTACGATGAATTAATTCAAATTAACGGCTTTAACATTCGTGAACAAAAAAAAAATTTTAATTTAGCAAACTGGAGTAATTGGCAATCTTTGAATAAAGACCAGCATAATTAAAAGCATGCTATGGTAAGAGAACGAATAGTACATCAAATTTGAACCCTCGGTAAATATGGGTAAAACATCATTAATCAACAAGTATATAAGATTTTCTGTGGACTCGCTCCAATTAAAACTCAACTATTTTTTCGATTCTGCAACTACCTTTTATTCGTTAGGCTCCTTTCCAGATGTAAATAGTATACAGAATTTAAAAAATTCGTACGATCAAACTAACAAATTTTCCGAAGATGCGATTCGGGCCTAAGTGAGAATTATTTTAAAAAAATTTGTTTTTGATTCGTTTCATCCTGTCTGATCCATATCACTCCGTTTGACGGTATCTCAACATGATAACTAAGTATTTGTGACTTGAAAAAATGATAAGTCAAATTTTCAGATTTTCAAAATATCTTTTCGTTTTTACTTTACTAATATCAATACTAAAATCAATCAATAGAATGATTTTATAATTTTTTTTTGCTATCCAAATCGAAAAAATAATCAGATTGATTTCAAAATATTCTATAACTTGGGAGTAATTATCAGAAATTACCCTTAAATTTCTAAATATTTAATGTAATTTTTTTTTTTCAGGTAAGATTTCGATCTGAGATATCTGAAGGAAATGCTCTAATCGGTGGTTAAGCGTAAGTAATAAATTGTAATAATAAAATTTATTTAATTGAGTAGCTATTGTAATATGGCATTTCAGTATTCAATTGAAATTCATTTTTATAAATAAGGTTTCTCGCACTTTCTTTTTATTTCTGTTTGTAAATTGTTAAGAAATACAACTTCGGAACTGGCAAACGGAAATTTTCGATTTCCGAGATATTTTCTTAAATTATATTTTTCCGACTTGCTTGTAAAAGCTCCTTAGTTTCAGTGATATTTCAGTGACCGTGATATTTTCTCTATTCTATTCACAAAGAAAATTTTAAATCGATTTTATCATTTTTAATTGATTTATTAAAAATTCAAAAAGTTGTGCTTAAAGTTGATTAAAAAGAGTATTTACGTAACTACACGATCAACTTGAAATACTCCGATTTATCTCAAGAATAAATTATCTTATTAATTTAGCCAGGGCCGGATTTACCAGTAGGCACAACAGGCGATCGCCTGCGGTGTCAAAATATAAAAGGCGCCAGGTATTATGTTCAGCAAAAATAAAATATATTACGTTTATGACCGTACTAATAGTCACGGATTAATCCATGACTAGTAGTACGGACATAATAGTCATGAATTGATCCGAGATTCAAGATCAATTCTCGAAATAGCAGCTGTTGCTACGATACAGTCTAAATTCCAGTAATTTCATTGGTAAATTCTAGGATTATCTTGAGTCTCGGATTGATCCGTGACTATTAGTACGGGCATAAGTATCTAATACAGTGCTATGCTCGAGAGTAGGTCTTTCGAAAGAATGTAATATTTGGAGCAGTCGATTACATTCACATAGGTTGCGTCTTAATTAAGACGGCTTTTGCCGACTTAATGGGGACGCATGAATGACGCAATGAATGTTACAGTATCGCATAACATGCCGCCTGGCATAAGTTACGTTTGGGACCTTTACACACACAGGTCTGGCCCCCGGGTTGGAACGCGGTCCAGCACGCGGGTCAAACCTGTATGTGTAAAGGCACCTATTAGCCTGGGGCGCTAGACTATCTAAACCCGTCCCTGAATTTAGCATACGGACAAAAAAGTTAACACTTCCGTCTTAAAATTATAATGTGATATTTTATAAAATTATTTATATTTAGCGAAATTAACATTCTGTTATTAATCTGATGGCTTTCAGCGCTACTTGCCGTTTTTACAGATTTAAAATTAACTTTCTCGGTTTATACGAAAGCAGTTTCTAATGCTTGTTAATTTTTCTTCTTTTTAATGAGGAGCACGATTTAAGTCTTTCGTGCACGTGCACGTTTGAAAGTCAAAATGTGAATTTTAAATACCCCTTGGCTGTAAAAACAATTCTTCTCGCAACGCCCTCAAAAACTTCTCGTGCTCTACATGTGTGTCGCATCGATTTCTTTTGGCGGTAAATTTTGCCCCTTGAAGACCCTTAACAGGGAGTTGTCAACCTTTGTCACTTGCATTTTAAGTGGTTTGTTTAAGTCACATTAACTTAACGTATAATGAACAGATAATCATTTTGACGTATTCGAGATATTTTGAAATTTGAAATATTTTTTGCTTGGAAACAAAATAAATAATATTCAAGAATAATTAAAAGAATAAAATTGTTCGTTCGTTGCAATTAAATAATTTTAATTTAAATACACAAATTTTAATTGTTTTGTAAAAACAATAACAATAACGAAAGTTTTTGTATAATTTTTAAATAAAATTGATATTTTAATTCATTTTAATTAATTTAAATTCAAAATTTACGTTTTACCTACAGTGACAAAACAATGCATAGAACTTACAACAGCGTAGTTGTTTTTGCTGCTTTTATCAAACTTTTTATACTACATATTAAAAATTTTGTTTAATCAACCAATTCAGTTGTTAGATCAAATAATATTTTGTTGTTGATGTCATTTTTTTTCTTCTCATAATTCTCTAAAAATCTAAAAAAGATTTTTTAATTTTTCGAGCAACTTTTCCAATTTTTCTTTCCGTAAAAACCTTACTCGGACTTTTACAAACATTTGAAAACAAAATGAGCCTAATCGGTCCAGACGTTCTCAAGTTATGGCGTTAGCAACAAACAGCTTTTCATTTTTATTTATATAGAAGATTAATATTCTGTAATATCTGTAATTTTAATTATTATAATCAATTTCTGTGTGGATCCATACCTGATTAGTAAAATTATCAGTAAAAAAAAACTTTGGACGTTTATAATGGAAAAAGAATCTTACCATAAAATATTGTTTTACACCACAGTATATTAAACAACAGTAACAGCCGAGTTTATATACTTTACATAAGTATAATTAAAATTATGAAATTAAAATTTCATGCTACATTTTTATTGGTAGCAGACAACAGTAAAGAAGAAGATTCAAGATTAACCTCATTATTTCGAGGAAGGGTTCTCGCCTGTACACTTACATACTACATATATTGCTATGAACTACTCTAATAAATTTGGGTAGTGGTAAATTCTTAATTTTTATTTTTAAAAAAGTTACATTGTAAAATATATGATTAAACGCTTTTCTTTTACTTTCCTTCACATTAAATGTTAAATGCCACATTCGCACGCTCACCTGAATGATATATGCTTTTCTATAATTTCTTAGTACAATAAACTTTTGTTATATTTTCTATTATAGCTATTTAACCACTATCTCTATTCAATCTTATTTCCAAAGAATTAACAATCGCATTTTCAGTTTTTTAAGCTATAATTATGTATAAGTACAAATTTCTAGAAGGAATGAATACTTATAGCACAAAAATTGTTACTCTTATATCAGCTCAGACAAAGAAAACCTGCAATGTAATTTTAATTTGCAAAAAGATCTTACAAATTAAAAATTTCAAATAAAACCCTATCCAGGGTGTCCCGGATACACTTTTCAATTAAATGGATTTATATTTCAAAAAATTTTACTAGACAAAAGGTGTAGTCTGTTAAATTTTCTATCCAGAATGGGGTGTTAAATTTTTTGTAAAATGTTTCATTTAAAAGTAACAGAGTTTTGAAATAAAAATTTTAATTTTTCAACATTTTTTTACTTACTTTAATTCATAACTCGAAATCCGTTGATTTTAGACAATTTCTAGTTTGTAGATTATTTCACGCCCTTTGAAAAATCACTAAATTATTTTTACTGAAAAATCAATATTTTCGGTGGTATGCCCATGTGAAGGTGGAAATTTAAATAATGCTTTAAAGAGGCTCGAAGCTTTGAATTTATAAAAAAAATTGGTTAATATGTTTCTTAGAAAAATTATGTAAGTGTATCCAGGGACACCCTGTATATACAACAAATACACCTGAATGTAATTTTGACACATAGAAATCGCTTTTTTATTTCAAATTTCATTTTCTTTATTTTTATGTATATACAGGGTGTCCCATGACCGTGGAGAACCTAGGAGAGAATTTGGAAGACAAATTATAAAATAAAACTTTTGTCCAAGTCGAAACCCTTGGGGGGGTACCTTCCTTTAAAGCAATTTTTGGAATTTTTGACTTCAAACGACCATAGCTCCGATATTATTGATTTTTTAGCTTAATCGATTAAAACTTTTTTAACTATCATGTGCTTATCTACAAATTAGGTTATAACCTCCTTATCGTCTAGAATCAACGGATTTTTAGTTATAAATTAAATTAAGAAAAAAAACGTTTAAAAAAATATCGTCACTCTCTGCCGCAATACCTCCAATCACCAGCACACCAAATTTTGTCCGGAGATACGATGACATAATGTTCATTTTTGTTATATATTGTGGTAGCCTTAACAAAGATATCGGTAGCCCTGGCAAAGATATCTATATGTATCACCCCCTACCCTAAATCTATCTATAAAAGTTTTTTTAACAAAATCTAAAATGAAAAAAAATTTTTATTTTTGTACGCCACTGAATTTTTTCCAAAATTTTTATATACGTCACATAATACCGTAAGAAGTCACAAATAAAATTTCTCCAAGATTGGTACAACAAATTTTTTCGGTCATCTAGCGGATTTTTCGAAAATAAATTTTTGTAAATTACTGACTGTCGATTTACTGATTCTGAAAACATTTGCGAAAAAATTTAACAAACAGCCTAAACTTGGTCGCTACCTAGTGGCAGAACCTTTTACTTATAAAGTAACGTTCCGTCAGTCCGTACGACGATATTATAAAATATTTCCCACCGACACCTATTTTTGTATTCTAAAATTAATTGTTACAAGCCCTAAACTCAATTCTTATGCTGCACTCGGTATACAAATCAACATTAACCTAATTTTGACACATATGTCACAAAATTATGACGTTTATTAAAATTTTGAATATATTGTTTTATTTTTGCCAGCCATCTGACAAATTCTCACAAAAAATATATAAATTAAGATTTCAGTTAATATTTTCTATAATTTTTCTGACCTGCCTCGCCCTGTTACAATTGGCTCGGTTTGTTTTCTCACCAATACTTATACTTTCAAAGCTCCATCGACACACCAAATTTTAGCTGAATCGGTTAAACATTTCCGGAGATACGACGACATTTTCATTTTTTTTTATTTATTTTATTATGGTGGCCCTGGTGAAGATTTCTCTGGCAAAACCTTATTTTCACCATTCCAGCCCACGAGGCATACGTCCAATAAGTTTGATTGCAATCGACGCAGAAATGCCGGAGAAAATCGATCGACAAAAACTTTTTTCATGTTTTTGCCAAAAAAGTTAATTTTATTTTTTTCATGTTGCATTACTGATTTCTATCGAAGGATTACATATGCTCTCATATCCATTAGGAT
Organism: Cantharis rufa; assembly: GCA_947369205.1. Classification (NCBI taxonomy): domain Eukaryota; kingdom Metazoa; phylum Arthropoda; class Insecta; order Coleoptera; family Cantharidae; genus Cantharis; species Cantharis rufa. The sequence goes on along the minus strand of OX376309.1, from coordinate 990,212 downwards.
CAATGTACCTACGTACCAAATTTGGGTAAGATCCCTTCAGCACTTCTTGAGTTATTCACTCTTAAAGTTTCAACTTTGACAACTTGTGATTTTTGACAGACGACAGATAGAAGATTAATTTTGCCTATTCTGGATAAAGCCTTTTAAGGCCTTTAAAATAACATATCGCAAGACAAAATATTTTTTAAAAATCCCGTATTCTTTTCTTGTGGTGGCACTCCTGATTGATAGATCGCGACGAAAACCTTATTTTCACCTTTCCACCGTGAACCCTACCACCATACCAAATTTGGTCGTAATTGGTTGGATGGTTCGGAAGCAAATCGATCGACAAAATTTGACGACAGACAGACCGACAGACAGACAGACCGACACAGAAATTTTTATTTCCAATTTTTTTTTTAAATTGATTGGAGGTAAAATTCAGGTTTTATTTTTTTTACAGTTCTTGCACACCCTGTATCTCTTAAATGAAACGTCTTATTAGAAAAAAACTGATGGCCCAAACCGTATAGGGAATTTAACGCCCTACAACTTTGGTCAAATAAATTTATTTGGAACACCAACCGTTTTCACAGAAATTTTGAAAATAATGAACAAGGTGTAGGTAAAAAAATAAATAAATCAAGATTAATTTTTTCCAACTGCTTGCGAGCGCAAGCGAATCCACAAAGATTTGTTGTAAAGATTTTGTTTACCGACGAGGCCCAGTTTACAAGAGATGTTGTAAACAACTGTAGAAATGAACATCGATGGGCAGTAGAAAATCGCAGGGAAAAACTTGAAACAGGACATCATCATCGGTACATTTTGGACAAGTATAAAAATTTTTAAATAATGCATATCCAGAAAAATGGATAGGAAGAGAAGGATTTATCAATTGGCCAGCACGATCACCCGATTTAACACCTCTCCATTATTTTTTATGGGATGCCCTTAAAGCTATAGTTTACAGCAATAGAAGAGAGCCCGAAACCAGAGAGGAATTAATGGACATAATACAGATAGGTGTGACAGAACTTAACGAAAAAAGTGCCATTATAAATAATACCGTACAATACCTTTTGAAAAGAGCACGCCTGTGTGATGAAAATGGGGGAGGCCGTTTTGAAAATTTATTAAAATAGATTTTTTGAATTTATTTTATTTTACCTACACCTTGTTCATTATTTTCAAAATTTCTGTAAAAACGGTTGGTTTTCCAAAAAAATTTATTTGACCAAAGTTGTAGCCCGTTAAATTCCCTATCCGACTTGAGCCGTCAGTTTTTTTCTAAGACGTTTTTTAACATTTTTTCCCTTAATTTAATTTATAACTCGAAATCAGTTGAATCTACACGATAAGGGGCTATAACATAATTTGTAGATAAGCGAATAAACTATAAAAAAGTTCTAATGCATTAAGCATAAAAAAATCAATAATATCGGAGCTATGACCGTTTGAAATTAAAAATTCAAAAAATTGCTTTAAAGGGAGGTACTCCCCAAGGGTTTGGACTTAGACAAAAATTTTATTTTAAAATTTGTCTTAGAAAGGTGTCCTTTATCACCACTTCAAAGGTTCTCCTTGTGTATATACATTTTTCTATTTTGTCACATCATTTCCGAGATTAAGTGACTTAAAAAGACTTTATCGTCTGTATCTCAAAAACGGTGCGACGAAATAGAAAAATGTATAAAAACAAAAATGTAGAGAATGAAATTTACAAGAAAAAATACCTATTTAGTTTTCTATTTTGTTTTAGCGTTTCTGAGATACAGATGACAATAGTTTTTGTATTTTATAGTCTTTTTTAAATCACTGTAACTCGGAAACGGTGCGACGAAATAAATACGAAAAAAACGGAAACAATAAAAAATGTTTAATAAGTATTGCTGTAAAGGCAATTTTTATGTGTTAATAAAAGTCTACAATTTACATTGCTAAAGGACTGCGAAAACTGTTTTGAGTCGCTGTAATTTGCGAAGCCAAGAATATAAACTTTTTTCTTTGATCTTATTATTATCTGATAATAATTTCTTGCAAAAATATTTTTATCAAGCTTAGAAACTGTTGCAAGTTTTTTTAAAATAGTTCTTAAATACCTGGACGATTAAAGGACATTTTTGAATAGATTTTATAATACAGATTGTTGATTTATTTTTATTATATAATATAAATAAAAATTATAAAAAATATATATAAACTTTTAGTTATTTATTTTAATAAAAAGATTTTACCCGACAAAAGTAATCTTCGAGTTTTCTTCACATTGTATAACAGGATTGTGAATTGTATTCGTTTCACTTTTATTCCCCGAGAGACTAAAAGTAAGGCAAACGCTAGCAGTTGGAATAACGTTGGTGTAAACGAAATTTAGAGCAATGTTTGGCCTTTTTAGGTACCCACATCTACACGAAATTGCAATATTTATTATTTGAAACTTTTAGTAAAATTATAATTTCTGCTATTAGGTATCTTCTTTCTGCTTTAATTAAACAAATAAATTTTATTATATTACATATGATAATTGTAAGTAACCCTTAAATTTCGCTTTTTACTAGCTTGATATGTAAAGTGATAGTTACAACCCCTCGAACCACCCCTGTTTACCTTATCTTTTAATTTTATTAAATTTGAAGATAATGCATTAGTACAAAACAATTTCGGTATTAAAACCACAAGTTAAATTAACAATTAAAATTAATAAGTTGTTTGCTTACATGGATATATGTTTAAACTTTCAAGTATGTGGTTAGTAGATATATAATATAATACAGTTAGTTGTACAAGTTATAATGCAATCAAGACGAGATACAATTTAATTACAAGTATTGACGAACAAGTTATATATTAATACATATAATCTCATTTTCGGCAAGCATTTTTCCAAAGTGAAAACTATAAGCAGCCTATAGAATTAAAAAAAGGGAATTCGACGAACTTATGCAAAATAATTAATTACCAGTTCGTAAATTCAATTAAGAAACAAAACTCATTAATTAATTTCCAAGCTTCCACAGTGCATTAAATTGCACGAATATCTCCATACAAAAATAAATCGTTGGCATTATCCCGATCATTTTTGATTTTATCGATTCAAAAAGCTCCTAAAGTTCCTTCGCTGTCCTTTTTCAACGTCGTCGTAGAAAATGTTAAGCTTTTGTGGTCGGTGATTCCTTCTAGTAGATGTGTGACAAAAGGGGACTTTTGTTTTTTAATCTAAAAAAACGATCGTGTTCTTCAAACCTTATCTTGAATTATGTATACTATTTGTCTTTCGGCATTATAATAAATTTTCAAAAATATTTCTGATAATATCATTTTAAATTTCACACTTTCAAATTTTCCACTAGCACCACTTCAGAATAATTGCCTCCAAATTCATAATTTTAAAGTGGGATTTACAGGGTGGTTGTCCTATAATTAATAAGGTGATTAAAAATTTTTAACACAAGTTTGACCTATACAAAGTGTTGCGTAAATCACGTTTGGGTATGTTTGAGAGAAAACTAGCAAAATAAATTTTGAACTATTAAAGCAATTTCAAATGTTGATTGATTATTTCATTTAACCTTCTCTTATTAGTTTGAAGGTGCATAATTTATATTGTTTTCATATAATGTTACAAGTTTGGAACTATAATTTGATTTAGATCGGTAATTCACGTATACATTAATTCACTCTTATTACTGCCGTTGCTTGTTGAACACGTTTTAAATTTTAGAACTTAATCACTCTAATACTGAATAGTTAATAGATGTTTTCACTTAGTTTTATTGAAATTACTAATAATTTCTATTGATTTTACACAAACAGAGCAAAGTAGTTCCACAAATAAATTTGATATTAATAGTTTCTACTCAAACAAACTCCTCATATTACAGCATAATTAGGGTTTGAATTTAGTTAACAAGTAGTTTGATATTATAAGATGAGCTAATGATTGTTGGAATCAAAGCATCTCTAAAAACCCCCCACGAACTCGATGCTACTAAATTTGTTTGAGAAACCCTGTTCTGGATTACTTACCAAGATTAAACCAATTCTTACCGAAAAGAAAAGCAAATTAATTCAATTTGCGTCTTAATTTTTTTATCTGAAATTCTATAGAATATAACATTTTTATCTTTTCATGTGAGAATTTCTTTCATTAATTAAGCACTTTAAGTAAAAATTCGTCTCTCACCAGCTTTCAACATCCAAAAAAGAATCCTGAGGTATATTCATTAATTTTGATAGCATGGATTAGATAAAAGTTATATTTTCGTTCAAGATAATAATTTTTAATGTAAAACAAATTGCACGCTATTAATATTGATCATCGATATCGAGATTAACGTCGGTTAATGTTACTTAAATATTTGTTTAGGATTTGTTTAAACATTAATTTGCGTTATATAAAAAACTGACGAGAAGCTTAGGGATTGTTTAAATTTAGGAAGCTCTAAATAATCAAAATAAAAATTGTAATTGAAAGGCAGTACCCATACAGGAAGGTATGACGGGCCCAGGATAGGGCCAGGCCTGGCCCAACCTTGTAGAAGTCTGGGCCAAGCTTCTAAACCAGGCTTGGCCCAGTCTTGGTAAAACTCTGGGATGATAACACGGGCCCACGCGTGGTTGCCATGATTGGCCCACGCTTGGTCTCCAGGACTGGGCCATGCTAGATTTCTAGGACTGGGCCACGCTTTATTTTTTACTGGCCCAGGATAGAGCCAGACCTAGCCCAACATTGTAGAAGTCTGGGCCATGCTTGTAAACCAGGCTTGGCCCAGTCTTGGTAAAACTCTGGGATGATAACACGGGCCCAAGCTTGGCTGCCATGACTGGGTCAAGCTTTATTGCCAAGGCTGGGCCAAGCCTGGTTGCCAATGCTAGGCAAAGCTTGGTTGCTAATGCTGGTACGACGTTATCATACCAGGCTTTCACCAAGGCTGGGCCATTACTGGCTTGCCAAAACTGGCCCAAGTATATTTGCCAAGACTGGCCCAAGCTTACCTGCAATGACTGGCCTAAGTATCACTGCACAGACTAATTCACAAGAATTAAAATATAAAAAAATAATAACTAAACAATTACATTCATAGTAGATTTATTTTTTTTTACCTGACAAATTATGCAATATTTTAACAGAACTTAAACTTAAACGCTTAACTTAAACAGAACAGAAAAGTAAGCATGTTTGCGTAACATTCTAATCACTATTGGTATAAACTAATAATTATAAAATAAATAATTAAAAAATTAATTCTTTTCATCGCGATGAGCTCTCCCTCCCTCACGATCTTTAGCTCCAGACAGGAAACGGCTCACTAGAGTAACGTTTTATGTAAAGTTGATACTCTAAAACAGAATTTTTAACGCAAAGTTTTTTTCGACATAACCTCACCCTGGGATGATGAGTTATGTGGAGCATTAATGGCATAAGAGTCTTCACAGTTAACATTTTCAATAACATTTTCACTATTGATAAAATCATTATCACTACTGTCCAAATCACTGTGATTACTATTATCTAAATCATTGTAACATTCTTGTGAACTTACATGGTTCTGAAATACTATAATAAATTATTCTCACTCACGCTGCTTATAACTTTGTTATTTGATTTCTCGTGAACGTCTGTATTATTATGATTATTTAAAAGTTATCGAGTTTTATGTAAAGCACGCCACTCTTTAACTATCTGAAATATGAATCGGTTATAATTGTTATAAAATATGATTCAAATCGAAACTTAATATGATGTAGCACCCGAGAAACAATAAAAGAGCAGTTACTTGCAAAATGGTCGTGGATTTATTGGAAGACTTCTTGCGCCAGCGTACAAGTGTAGATGCGCAAGTGCTCGTGAGTTGTCCAGTCTTGGCTCAAGCCTGGAACGCCAATGAATGGCCGAGGCTGGGTTACCCAGACTTGGCCCAAGGCTAGGTAACGGCAGAGATGGCTAAGGCTTGGTTCCCACGTCTTGACCCAAGCCTGGCACGCCAATGATTGGCCGAAGCTGAGTTACCCAGACTTGGCCCAAGGCTAGGTAACGGCAGCAATGGCTGAGGCTTGGCTCCCCAGTCATGGTCCACGCCTGGCACGACAATGATCGGCCGAGGCTGGGTTACCCAGACTTGGCCCAAGCCTGGCACATCAATGATTGGCCGAGGCTGGGTTACTCAGACTTGGCCCAAGGCTAGGTAACGGCAGCAATGCCTGAGGCCTGGTTCCCCAGTCTTGGTCCACGCCTGGCACGCCAATGATTGGCCAAAGCTGGGTTAGCCAGACTTGGCCCAAGGCTAGGTAACGGCAGGAATGGCTGAGGCTTGGTTCCCCAGACTTGGCCCAAGCCTGGCAGGTCAATGATTGGCCGAAGCTGGGTTAGCCAGACTTGGCCCAAGGCTAGGTAACGACAGGAATGGCTGAGGCTTGGTTCCCCAGACTTGGCCCAAGCCTGGAAGGTCAATGATTGGCCGAAGCTGGGTTAGCCAGACTTGGCCCAAGACTAGGTAACGGCAGGAATGGCTGAGGCTTGGTTCCCCAGACTTGGCCCAAGCCTGGCAAGTCAATGATTGGCCGAAGCTGGGTTAGCCAGACTTGGCTCAAGGCTAGGTAACGGCAGGAATGGCTGAGGCTTGGTTCCCCAGACTTGGCCCAAGCCTGGCAGGTTAATGATTGGCCGAAGCTGGGTTAGCCAGACTTGGCCCAAGGCTAGGTAACGGCAGGAATGGCTGAGGCTTGGTTCCCCAGACTTGGTCCAAGCCTGGCACGTCAATGATTGGCCGAGGCGGGGTTAGCCAGACTTGGCCCAAGACTGGCTCATCATAAGAACGGCCGAGGCTGAGTAACCCAGTCTTGGGCCAACCTTGGGACGCCGAAGTTTGGCGTCCCAATCTTGGCCCAAGCTTGGCCCCGTTGTTCAACTCTGGGGGCTCTTGTATGGGTAGCGGATTTAGCTTTTTTGAGCTTTAAAAATGTAAAAAAAAACGAAAATCAGGTTCACTTCCCTGCGGATATAAAAATATCTGAAAAAAATAATCTGATAGTTGCATAAACTATCTGAAATATTGCAATTAGAAACTTTTAAACGCTAGTTTACCCGAAAAGATTAACTAAATTTTGGTTTTTCTCGTAAGTAAATGCAGAAAGAAACCCGCGGAGATTCCCGTACTCCCTACTCAACGAGGTGTGTGAAACTTATTTTTACTTAGAAAGGGAAGTACCAACCTCGTAGGATAATATGACATTTATATATTGTGCAGCTAGCTTTCGTACACAGCTTTGAGAGCGTGGAGTTCTTAAGCCTCCTAAGAAGTAATAATTTTTTTAATGTTTAATTTTAATTTTTGAATTTTTGATTTCAAACTGCCATAGCTCCGATATTATTGATTTTTTAAGCTTAATGAATCTGAACTTTTTTAAAGATCATTCGCCTATCTACAAATTAAGTTATAACCCCTTATCGTCTAGAATCAACGGATTTCGAGTTATTAATTAAATTAAAAGAAAAAACGTTTAAAAAATTCAGATTTTACTTCTTTTACTTTTCTGGTAAACTCCGTACCTACACCTTGTTCGTTATTTTCAGAATTTCTATGAAAACGGTTAGTTTCCCAAAAAAATTTATTTGACCAAAGTTATAGCCCGTTAAATTCCCTATCCGGATTGGGTCATCAGTTTTCTTCTAAAACGTTTCCTTTAAGAGATACGGAGTTTCGCAAGAAAATTAAAAAATAAAACCTAAATTTTTTTAACATTATTTCTTTTAATTTAATTCATAACTCGAAATCCGTTGATTCTATGCAATAAGGAGTTATAACCTAAATTGTAGATGAGCAAATGACCTTTAAAAAAGTTCTGATCTATTAAGCTTAAAAAATCAATAATATCTGCTTTATGGCCGTTTGAAATCATAAATTCAAAAAATTTGCTTTAAAAGGAGGTACCCCCCAAGGGTTTAAACTTGGACAAAAATTTTATTTGAAAATTGATCTTAAAAAAGTGTGCTTTATCACCCACCTCAGAGGTTCTGCACGGTCACGGGGCACCCTGTGTATTGAGAGCATTTTAAAAAACTATTATGTATGTAATTTTCAATTTAACAATTTTAATTATGGATTTTAAGCATAATGTGGAATTCAGATCCACGAGTACGTGTCTTCTAACCTTTATTTGTGCTAACTTTGTTTACTGAAGTTTATGAATACATAAAGGTTTTCAAAACATTTCAAAATTTCAAGTTTAGTTTATTCCATATTTGAAGAGCATATTTTCTTAAAAGTGCAACTTTTTATATGAATAAATTGCATTCTAACATCATATTTTGACTACTTGATCTACCTATTTGAAGTGCTTTAACATCGATCATATATTTTCACGACATCATCTATAATATTTGCTTAAGAAACATTATTGTCTTACAAGCGTAACGCAAACCGAATACGACATATAATTTTTAAATTTAATCAATATGTAAAATGTTGATAATAATTACAAATATTGTATATCTCCGAATTATTTTGTCGAATACGACACTAGCTTTGATTTATATTCTGATAATTTTTAATTTATAATCCCTCATTCGTGGTTGCGAAAATTAGAGAGAAACTGCTCCGACGTTTTCGCTCAAATTAAAAATTGTGCGAATAAATCAAAATTCTTGTTGTATTACCGTCAAACATAGAATTATTTTTTATTTGATACTTGATTAGCTTTTTAACGTACACGAAGTCCTGATAATTGATGAAGTTGATTTCTTATTACGATATAATTTTAAAAAAAACTCTTTATTTTAAATAAAACTCGACACAAAATTTTTCGTTCTTTGTCCTCAAGTTTAATTTATGCTTTTTCGCTTAATTATGCACAAAAAAGAAAATACATTTATCCGGGCAAAAAGGGCACATGTAAAGCGATACGTGACTCGCACGAATGGATTAACGAGTTTCTAACTTTTCTACATTTTAGTTATTAAGAAAAGTATTAACAGTTTATTTGTAAGTTATTTTGGTAGTAAAACTTAATAAAAACAATAAACATATTTATTTGAATGGTTTCATCTCCAATTAAAAATTAAAACTACAGATTTTGAAAAATATCGTTCAATCGGTCTCCTAAATACAAAAGCAAATTTTTTCGTGTCATATATTTTTTTTCGTCGTATTACGACCTATATTACCAAATTTTATGCTTTAAGTGTAATTGTTAATAAAAAAAATTTACCATCTTTTGAGTCCAAATAATTTTAAAATGATTTTTAGATCAGTAACTTTTTTACCAAAGTGCCTTTATGGAAAATTTCTCAGACTAACAGTATATTTTTATAATAATTATAAACTAACATGCAAATTATAATGTTCAATAATGTAATAATTTTATTTCATGTTTTGATATCTCCGCTCAATTTTTGAGATTAATTGGTAATTACCACATCACAGAATCGAAACATAATTGGATTTAAATCTACAAGTTTTCATAATTGGATTTTTTAAATAAAAAAACTAATTTAAAAATGTAATGATTAAATGAATTTTTTTTCAACCAACGTGAAAAAAAATTTCCTTCCATTCCAGCGGTAGTTAGTTAGTTCAAACCAGAAATGATTCTTAATTTTCCTATAAAAAGCAAAAGACTTATTAATTTAGACTGAAAATGTCCCTTGTCAAAATCTCATAGGACCGATTTCTCTGAATGATATCCAAATATTGTGATGGATCTATAACGAAGTTATAAATCTACAGAACATAAACACAGTTAATCATTAAAATTATTAACAAAATTACATGAAACCCCACATACACCAATATAAATTCTCGTTAGAATATAATTATATGGGTCATTCCCCCAAATAAAATTATTTTTACGAGGCGGCCCTAGCGGATTATGTTCAAAATTTGTGGAGATATTCTCTATAATAAGAAAAAAATTCTCTGAAAGTTTTAGCCCTTAATATACAGCAGTTTCGGAGTTATGATTTTTTGAAATTTTGGAAAAAAATTTTTTTCAACTTTTTCATCAATTTTTTTGGTGAGGAACACTTTTTTATTTAAATTGATGTAAAACTGTATCTTGTGGGAAAAATTCTCAGCTTTCGAATAAAAATATCCATTTTATCGTAAACTCATCAATAGGCCCTCAAATATCCAATTAAAGTGGAAAAATCGATTTTTTTTCAGTGTGCGGCGCAAAATACTTCAAATTTGACTTTTTTTTAAAGCTGAGAGTTTTTTCTACAAAATATATTGTTAATTCATTTTTTTACAACATATTTATTGATATTTTGACAATATAATTGCGTCACTGCGTCATTAAAATAGCTATAACTACATTAATTACTGGAATTTTAAAATTTTCTCTCGAGGAGATATTTTTCAATGTTTAAACTTGAAGAATACGCAAAAAACAAAAAATTGATTTTTTTAAAATTCTAGACTAGAACACTTCCTTAAATTAAATTATTAATCTCATCCAACTTTTACCTAAATATAAAGTTTGTTATACTTACCGTGACTATGAATCATCGAAAAGCTTTCTAATATCAAGATGTCGTTCTATAGTTGGACAATATGAAGCCTCAACGGCGTCGTATAATATATATTATTTTTCACTTAGCACAGCAAAATATTGTGATCAATAATATATATGCTAAATTCATAGCAATAAATAATATGGTATTTGCTGAGATAGGAATTCATACTTTTCCTGAGTGATTGATATACTTTACAATTTACAAACTGTTGAAATTTTATATAAAATTGTGAAATTAAAGTACTTCGTATCCAGTAGATGGGTGTAAAATGTGTTCAGGATAAGCATGCAATGAATGAGACCTCGTAATAAAGATCTCTCAAGATAGAGATTTGGCCAAATGGAAATAGTTGCTGACCATTTAAAATCACCTTTAGAAATCGAAAATTCTTTTAGCAAAAAAATTATAATTTTAAAATTTTTTCGACATTCCATTTGTGTTCTACATTTTTGTATTTAGATTTTTGATATATGATGCAGGTTTCAAGATATTGATAATAACTTTGTTATTTTACTTGTGCACGAGCTTTTTCCTTCTATCCGGTGTTTTTTTCAAAATTATAGTCAAAACTGCATATTTTATTATGATACAAAGATAAAACAAATGAAAGTCGAATATTCAAAATTATACTTTAATATTTTATAGTTTGCGTGATTTGTTTGACGTTTTATGCAACATAAATAACCGCATTAAATATTAATAAGTTAATTAGGCTAAATATACAAACTAGAATAATTACAGAATTTCAGTAAAATTCTGACTATCGCCTTTTTTTCGAAAATCTTCCGAGGCACCTGAAAAAAAAAGTTTAAAGTTAGTCGGCGTTATTTTTTTAAGCATATAGGGTGAAACAAATTTAATGGAATTAAATTTACACAGCCTAATCTGTCTTAAAATGTCTTTCGTACGCTTCGATAAGCCGAAAAGGTCAGTTTATCTTGTAGCTATTGTTTTAACTTTCACACTGCAATAATTTCTACCGACAGATCTGTATTGAATAAATTATGAATTTATTTTTCAATTTTGTATGTGAATATATAAACAAAATTAAAAAGTATATGTGCTTCTTCGGTTGCTTGGTTTACTTTTCATTACCAATTTAATTTCGGGGAATGTATTTTTAAGCATAAAAAATCGAAACGAATTTGATGTTTAATAACTTGAATATTTCATTAAATATTTAGAAAAACTAAATTAATCTAAAATGTAAGGGTTTATTCCGGATGGAGGGTCAGTAGGATAATTCTTACAACTGTAAAAAACGTGTTTTAGCAATGACCTGATAAGCTGAGCTTGTGGACAGTTTTCAGAGATTGAGTATTCAGGCTGTCATTTCAGATTACGTAGGATCTGGAATTTTCTCTTGAAAACCATGTTATTTTTCAATAATCTATTTCTTTTATCTTTAACAGGTTTTCTTGTAACTCAATTTAATGATAAAGGAATTATTTTGTTTTGTTATGAAACGAAATATTAAATCAATTATGTATTTATATTCCTATTTTATTATAAATGGATTAATTTGATTTTGCTGGATAATGAGTGCAATTATTGTACTTTCATCATTTTCATTATGTTGAATTCGAATATAATTTATATCGACTTTTATTAGATTAGCGCTAATTTATTTTACATATTATGTTATTGTTGTATTAATATTATATAACCACGTAGTCGGCAAAATTGCATTATGTGACAAAATTATTAATTGCAATAATTAATAGATATTAGACTGGAAGTATGGGTGTTAGCATGCATCGCTAGGTTATATTGAGCAGAACCTCGTGTAATCAGTCCTTTCAGATCAAGTTGAGTAGTACTCTATTGCATTGTAAAAGCTTGCAAGCACCAATCACTTAATAGTATATTATTTAACAAGAGGTTTAAATTGCTTATTAAACGCGAGCTAGATCGTATTTTACGAGACGCAGTCGAGTGGTGATATACCATCCATACGAGCGTTTAATAAGCAATTTAAACTCGAGTTACAACATACTGTTTTATCTGCTCCATTGTTCAAATTATAGCAAGAAAAAGAATAAAATTAAATTATATCTCGAGTTAAAAATAATCAGTCTCGACTTTATCAAAACCTAAAGGCGTGTCCAGACACTGCGAGGCTGCCGCGCGTGGCAGCCTCGGGATACAAACCTCACACAGTGTGGACCATGTTGCCTCGCTGCGAGCCATTTTTTGTCGGTTTCCTCAAAGGATTTTTTTTTTTTGGTTTAAAACAATAATAATGTTGTTATTTCCCAACAAACGATTGTTTTCTTTTTTTTATTGATTTGAATTTATCTATACTAATATGAGAGTGCAAAGTCCGGGCAAAATTCGTGCAAAAGTCGTGCAAAGTTTGGGAAAAATCCAAAAACACGTAATTTACAGTTTTCTCTCCTCTATAACATATATTTTTTTCGAAAAAATTTGATGATGTTAAGAATACTTTATGCAGGTTTTAAAATTTTGGGGGTGGTCCACCTCCGAAAATATTAAGTGATCGCTTCGAAAAAATTATATTTATTATTAAATTAAAATGAAGTATTTTACCGTTGGTTTCATTCAAATCTAAAACCTCCTTCTGTATATAAAAATTCAAAAAATTTATTTTTCACCCTATTTTTAAAGTGCGATTACACCTCTTAAACCCGCGTGTTAGCAGCTAAAAAAAATTAGGGGTCTCTTATTTTTTGATGCTCTACCACATATTCAAAAATTATTCAAATCGTAGTAACAACATTTATTTAGAATAAAGAATTATTTAGAATAATTTTGTTGCAATTTGGAAATGTGGAAACTGGAAAACAGTTGATTACTATTTCTATTGATTCTAATATATTTCGATGATAAAATAATGATATTATTAATTAATTTAATTAAATGAAAACAATTAATAATAATAAAACCGCATTATTGGAATTGGAATACACGGAATAACTTTCAGTCGTGCAAAATTCTTCGTGTAAATTACCTAAAATCTTTTTTTTTTTTCGATTATTTGTGCTTTATTTTTAAATATTCAATTATTGTGCTACTTATGGGCGTATGCCAGATGTTTTGGGCGTGGAAGTGGCAGGAGCTTTTAGAAAGTCAAAATTATAATTTTGAGGCATTCCTTAACGTTCGTTAAAATTAATTACTTACGAATAGACAGGCATAATGACTATCTTCGATAGTATCTTGAGCTTTACACAAAACATGAAACATATTTTCCTTGCTTTTTATTTTATTAAATTTTTTGTAGGTAAATGAAAATAAATTTTAAAGCAACTATGTTTCTTTTGAAAATTGAATATCAAGCATGTTTCCTATAGAAAAGTATTCGGTATAACGAAGTTGTGAAATTTTATCAATTTCATAAAATTGGAATGTGATTTGTTCGAGAAAACCACACATAACTACTATTGAAAATATTTATTATAACAGTCAATATTTTCCTCTTTTCTGTAGAAGTAGTCGGTACGTAAAAAATAAAATAAATTCGTCATTTATTGAGTACTTTTATTGATTTGGAAAATTTTAAAAACGAATGCGATTACTGCAAATTAAATTATAAAGTTGAAAAAACAAAGCGTTCTATATTTTTGCATCATCGAGGGAGTGGTGCATTAAATTTACTTCAAAGTGCATCCACTAATAAATTAATATAGTTTTCAAAGCAAAACTGTAATAAAGTTTAAAATATTCTCTTTAAAATATAGTATATAAATTTCAACTCATCATACAATATAAACCACAAGGGTGATTGGTATCTCTGGTCGAGTACAAAGCAAAAATTCCATTTTAGAATTTCAGGTAACAATAACATCATTTCGTCTATGTAGATCGCCTCAAATATTCTGTCAATATTAAACTGTAATGTGCGCTATTGACCTCATAATATTATATATCTAAATATCACTTTTATCCAATGTAATTGGATCGACACTTTGGTTTGATACAGTATGACGTCACGACTAATAGCGCGTACTAATAAGATTTACACTCTTAGAATAGCCGGAAATGTGAGGTGAATAATAAGTAATTTAAAATAATTAAAAATAAATTTCTTATTTGCTCTCTTCTAAAAATATCTTACTAATGCTTTCATTTTTAAGGGTTCGTTTGAATATAATATTATACTAAATTTATTTAATTATATTATGACAAAACTTTAATTTTTTAGTACTGCAAATATTTCATATTTTCAAGTTGGACTTGAAAAATATATTTTTGGCGCTAAAAAACGATTAATTTAATTTTAATTATTATCATTATTATTCAAAAGGACTCTAAATTGCTTTCTTATATTAACACGGGTTTTCTTTTATCGGTGATGGTTCTTCATTTTCGACGACGATTTAAATGGAACAGCTCTTTTATTAGGAACATTGCGGACTTATCAACGTGCAGGTTGTGATGACGACTTTGTTACACTACGCTGTCCACCTGGTACCAGCATATCCATCCAGTTAGCTCAATATGGAGCTTCAGCACCTACAAAAAATCTTTGTAGACCAAGAGCAACTCAAAGTTCACTATCCACAATATCAAATAATACATCATGCCTTTGGCCAAATGCTTTACAGGTCAGTAAAACTAAAATTATTAAGTAACACCTGAACTTTTACTAAAATAATCTTGGAATTTTTATCAATGGGCACATTCAGAACACTCAATGCCTATGTAGCTTTAGGACTTGCAGATATAACTCATATAACCTCAGCATAGCAGCTAAGACGCTAAGAGTTGTCTTTTTGGAGTTATATTAGTTATATATCTAAAGTTGAAGTGCTGTGCTCCTGTTTTTTTGGCTTTCTAATTTATTGAAAATTATGAAGGTAAATATTATTTTTTTGCGATTGCATAAGTCCACTATATAATGGGTATTGCTTTTCAAACTGGCAACATTTTTTTCAGCGATAGCCATTTTGACAGTTTGGTTTGCCATTTTACCGTGAATATTTACAACAGAACCACAGTTGAAAATTGTGAAATATTTTCTTCGATCGCATAATTCTGAATAATAAGATTACTTTCTTGTGGAAATAACAAAATCGATGTTCTACGCCGATAATCCAAAGGCGATGAACGACTTACACCACATTATTGCCGATATACGGCTCCAGCTGCTCCAAAATTGGTCTAAAATTGGACTTTATTCGAGCCAGCTGCGGAGTCATATGCTCACTGATGGCATAAAAAATTGCTGATTGCTGGATTTTTCTTTTAGGATTCCAGAGAATTGAGCTGGCTTACCTCCGATACAATATGATGAAGTCTTGTACGGTAAGCCACTCTCTTAATGAAAAATAATTAATGTAATTAATTATTGCCTTGAGCTTATTATAACATATTGACAAAAATTAAGCTCACTTTCCAAGACCAGCCCCAAACTCCGAGCAACAGACAATGTTGCAACACTTAAAACCCTACGCACCAGCCCAGGATTACCCAAAAACAGAAGTTCCGACTTTGCTCCGGGGTATGGAATACTCTCCAGTATACCAAAGATCTGGAAACTAGAAATCTAACTTCTAAAAATGTAAAATCTAAAATTTCTGATTTATTTAATAACACATTTACTTTTATTAAATACTTAGAGGTAGACTTATGAAATCGCAAAAAATAATTTTGAATTTTGAAACTCAAAATTTAATTTTGATTTATTTCTTTAAATTATGTTATAATCAAATTATTTAGAAATAGCAAACTAATACACCAATACAATGATTGTTGTATGAATTTTGCATTCAATAACCGGAACTTAATGAAAAGTTAATTATTTTTCAATGTAACAACTATTTTATTAAAAAGTTACAATTCGTAAAATTGCTATAAAATAATCAGGCTTTCATTGGGAAAATTTTAATATTCCACAATGTAGCTTAATATAAATAATGTTTTCAGTTTCAGCAATAATAATGAAACCATTCATTTTGAAGAGTATTATGCAACTACATTGATTGAAATATTGTTTTCAATATAATAATTGAAGTAATCGGATTTTATTGTAAAATTAATTTTGATTAAGTGCGGACTGAAAATAATTGTTCGAATACTTTTGTGTTTTATCTCGATTGTGGGATAGCAATTTTTAAATTTACTTTTAATTCTGAAAGGAAACTGTTTCAAAAAATATTTATAATAACAAAATCCGTATTCTTTTAAATTTTGTATGAATACATAATTGAAATTGCGACTTAACACATAAACATATTTATCGATCAGAGAGAGATAATTTGAAAATTTGCTCTGACAACTTTCGTTATATATAACTTTATAGCAGTTTTCTTGGTTGCTACGCGTACATCTTTTATTAGGTAATATTAAAGGTAATAACGCTAATAATGATTATTGAGTTTAAAGAAGATTATGTTGAAAACTTTCTAATTTTATAGAGTTAGGGTGGGTTATAATTATTATCAGCGCTGCCCAACTTTCTTGTGTACAGTAGTTCACTATAGAAATAGCATTTAGGGTATTAGTAATTCCCCCAAAATTTTTTAAATATTAATAGTAATAGGATATACTGCAACATATCCAAAATATATTTAAAATTAGTTAATTAATTCAAAAAATTTGGATTGGAATATATCTCACAAGAATGAGCTTCGTTTAATAAAATATTCCAGATCCACTCTTGAGTTCTCCATTCACTCTTAAATATGATATAATAGTGTGGTCCTGTTAAGAAATTCGACAAGTTTGAAAAAAAAAACACTTCCTTAGGCATTGGTCAAACTTCACACTTTTGGGCATCCACAACCAGTTTTTGTGCTCGTTCACAGATGAATTTTGTTCAGAAGAAATGGTCATTGCTAAGTCCAAGATATCCAATTTGAATTTGGGGAGAGGTTGATGATTTCCATCATTAACTATTAAAACAGGGTTCCTTCGTTAAGAGTGAAGGGTTAAAATCGAGTTCCACACCATTTATACATTAAATAAATTAAACGTGATTTTTAAAACTGCCTTTCAATAAATCTGATTTAGGGTAGGACCTTTTCAGGACCCATGAATACGCAGTAAAGCAGTGGTTTATTTACTAATGGGGTAGTTAATATAAAATACATTAATCTTCAACGTTAGGAAAACGGAGGATACTGCACAGAAAAATTGTCAATACAAAATGTTTTTCAGAATTAAGTTTTTGTTTTTGTAAAATCTTTCATTTTTAACGACTGAAAACCTATTAGCTTTCAATTAATAAAGAATTTCTTATGTGGAAGTTACTTTTAGGTAGCTCTTTTATTAGTTTTACCTCTGTTTATCTTATATCCAGTGAACTTCAGAAAAAGAACAAATAATTTATAAATGACTGGTGCAGAAAAAAATAAAAAAGAAATGTGTTTATAAAGGGTTTAAGACTGATAATTTTGTTTTAAATTGCATTCTTTACAAACCGTAATTGCTGAAAAATATAATACATCAAACAGTTGAACTTTTTATCTAGAAACCTAATTTTATTTGAGTTCTTACAATTTTGTGGATGGACGCTTAGATATTAAAAATCATTTTAAATTTTTTATTAAGAAACGATAAGCGGCATTAAACGTTTAAAAGGCTATTTCGAAAAGGAACATCCAAAAATTTTCATAAATATTTTTCGTTTTTTTCTAAGTAGAAATTCGATTAAATCCGTTTATTGCTAGTTATATGTGCGAAATTAGCCAATTATATTAAATAAATTCAGCGTGAAACCTCCATGGCTTTACAAATTATGCAAGGGATTCTTAAAGCCAGAGGACAAGCTTCCACCTAAATTAAATCTCTAATTTTAATAATTTTTAATAAAAGTTTTAAATTTTATTCCATTTCTATTTTTAAACTATAAAAATTTTGAATTTATAAATCTTCGTTTAAACCGCTTCCAAACTTCGCGGTGCTCGAAAAACCTAGAAATGTTTCAACTGATTTCAGTTTTTGGCCCGACACTTCTAAAAGAGTGCTTCTACGGAAAAATTCTTTCCATTCTTTTTTGAAGCTGTGAAAATTTCCTACAATTTAAGCCCAACTCAATTTTTTTAGGTCCAATAGATCCTAAGATATAGGACTAAGAAGATAGGACTTCAAAAATTGGATTTTTTTTCCCAAAAATTCAAAATTTCAGTTTTGTCATCTGTCGGGCTAAATATTGGATGGATGGAATGGAATGGATGGAAATACTCATTCTACAAAAAAATTTATGAAATTTGTAGTTTTAAAGCAGTTATTTAGCTTTAAGTTAAGCCCTAAACGAAGTCTGTAGGGCGAACAGGTACCTCGTCATCTTAGAAAAACAAAAATTGGGGAAATAAGATGAGAGACCCAGAGAGAAAGCCCAGGCTGGTCCTCGTGTGCTGCTGATCATTGAGATGAGACGGTGATAGGTGATAGAACAACGTTCATACAAGTCTTGCCTTGCACAAAGCAGAGCACTTTAGCTCTGCTGTTTGGCATGAAAGAGGCCTAACTCTCGAAGGTTTGAATTTTGAACAAAACTTTTGTTAAATATTTTCCTGAGGAAAGTATCCTCTATCACTACCTAAGTTATGTAAAGAGCATCCGGGGACACCCTGTAAATGGTTATACCAGAAAAATAAAAATAAATAATTATTATAACTACAAATACAGTACTACATATTTTTTTATTAAGATATTGGTATGTTATAATTTTACAAAATATTGGACATATATGCATATTTTTAAGATATTTTAATTATTAGTATTTCGATTAAAATATTTGAATGTAGCTTTTTAATTGAATATTAGTACAATAATTCTATTATATTAAATTGCATTCATGAACACTGTTTTAATTAACGTTTGATGTACATTTTTTTTGTAATTTAATTTACTACAGCACTTAGTAAATCAATCAACTTTATTGCTTAATTAAATTAAATAATTAATCTAATAGATTTCATTTTTATTTATAATACCCGTGTTTTACATAATAGTAAATTAAATTATAATTTTATGTGGGTATAAATCACTGAATGCAAGGATAAACACTGTACTGCTATTTGGTACTGAAATGTATTTAATAAAATACTTACGCTTACTGCCACTTACTGCTTATTGCCGCTTACTACTTACTACTGTTACTACTGCCGTTACTATCTAATAATACGTGGTACGGTAATATTCGGTATCAGGTACATAGTAACGGCGGTAAATCGCAGCCGTAGTCAATATCAATAATAAGTAGCAGTATTAACAGTATCAGTTAAAAGCAATATTTGGCAGTAAGTGGCAGTAAGTAGCAATTATTGCAATTACTATTAGCTAAAAATTAGCAGTGTCTAATACTTCTGATACTGCGAGTTACTGATAATATTATCATTTACTGCACTTTAATGCTCAATACTACATAATACTGCTACTGATACTGTCTTCATTATTGGTCACCGAATGGAGACTCTTGACTATTGCAAAAAGTACCATACGTCATATTACTCTAATATATTATTGTTATAAAATGTTATTAATGTTTTGTATCAAAACACAGAAAGAAAGACTTTTAGATGGGCAGCGCTCAATTTTTTTATCGAGTACTATACATCATAATATATACTATGTATAAATATAATAAAAGTTTTCAAACGTGGGGTGAAGTACAACATTTTTGAATATGAATTGCTGAAAGTATACTTGTTTACAGATTAAATGGGAAGAAGTTACTCAAGGGACTTGGGGGAGCGTAAGTGATTAGCATTTTCAGCAATTCTTTGTTATTCAGTTGCAGTTTAGCAATGGCATCAGATTTCATGGAAACACATTGCTTCTTATTGCCTGTATATTCTACCAGAATACGAAAGTAAAGAGTTTTATTCTTTCCAATTTGGAAATTTTACATATTACTTTGTAGCTTTTACTGTTTTTCCAAAATACTTCCAAAAATTATTTTTTAAAGCTCTAAACTAAATATTCTAATTCGACTTGAAACAGCATCCATTCTAGTAAATGTACAGGCAAAGCGTTAATTATTTTATGTTTAATTTTAAATTGCTTTTAATGTTCACATTTTTATTAGCCGTGCCTATTATAATCATATATACATTTTTATAATTTAGCTGAGCGTCATTATAGGGTGAATTCGCCGGATTACGGCCATTTCATGTATGAAATTATTTTTTTAAACTTTTGTTTTACGATTTTATTATTATTTAATTTTATATTTTTTGGTATACAAGGCCGGGCGTAGTACGCCAACAGACGAACTCACCCAATAGCATGTTTGATATATTTATGATTTTGTTAAATTAAATCGGAGAGAGTTACAGCTGATCTGACTGACAGTACCTAGTACTCGCTGTTGCAGACAGTGGTCGAAGTGTGCCATAAGAAACGCCAATGTAAATTTCAATCTTCTCCCAAAACTTTTGGAGGTGATCCATGTCCTGGTATCAGAAAATACGTCGAAGTAGCATACAAGTGTAGACCGTGTAAGTGCGACAGTTTGCTTCTAATTTAGACCAAATTTACTATTGAACATTTTTTCAGATGAATTCCGTAGCAAAGTTGCTTGCCAAAATGAAAAAGTACAACTGAAGTGTAATCCAAATTCTCGAGTGGCTGTCTACAGTGCGAGTTTCGGAAGAACAGAATACGAAAGTATACAGTGTCCCCAACCTCAAGGTGTTCCAGAAGAGAGTATGCTCTTCATGCGGTTTTATTTTTTTAACTTCAACTTTTTTTAATTGTAGCGTGTTTGGTTAGTTATGCAACAGAAACTGTAATTCAACTGTGCCATGGCAAACGAAGTTGCAATCTTTCAGCAGACATTAACACTTTTGGAAGTCCTTGTCGTTCAGAATCGCGGATGTACTTAAAAGTTGTATACACGTGTGGTAAATACTTTGTTGTTTTATTTAAACGCTTATTTAACTGTTATTTCTTTTTAGTTCCAAGAAAAGTGTTAAAGGAGCAGTACGAAGGACAGCCAGAACCAGATGAACTAGGTATAGATTCTGAAATATTTGATGATGATGAATTTGAAAATTATGATGCTGGTAATGAATTTATAAGAGAATCAGCTGCATCTCCTTCATCACCGAACGTTCTAGGGGGACCACAAGGAGATAACCTAACGAAAGACTTGTCATTCTTCAATACAAAAATTCCTCCACATGTGAAGTCTGAAGGACGTGACACAGGTAAGTTATTCGTTGTAAAAAAAACACTTATGTTCAGACTGCATGACTTTAGAATGCACGTTGGTGGTGTATAGATCCAAGCACAGCTTATTAATTCCACTTCCAATTCTATTATTATTTATCCATTCCTTCCTAAAACTCACTGTGGGCTTTGGAAAATTGAATATACTGTTAAATATTCAATTATATTTCTTGGTAGAATACCTATCCTAATGGTAATTGATGATACCTCTTCATAAATCTCTTGATGAATAATCAAAAATTGTATCTTTATTAGTCGCAGTAGTACTAAAATATCTCATGTTTCTCATGTATCTCATCAACGATATTTTTCCATCGATTTCATTACATAGTTACAATTTATTGAAACGTTTTGCAATTAAAATGTAGCGGATCAAATTTTAAAAGAGTAAATAATATACAAAATTGAAACAAAATTATTTAAACTAATAACTGTTTTAAATTTATGTTCAATTCCCAAGCAATCGAGCATTCAATTTAAATTGGTAGGGGAGAGAAGGGCAAAGTGGAATGGTACTCATGACGAGGTCCTACCGACTTCCAAAAAATACCATTTCTATTTTTTTATGTTCCTAGAAATTAAATGTTGCAAGAGATGCTTAAATGTTGCAATTGATTCATAAATCCACTAAATATAGGGACAGACTGAAATATAACCACCAGACGGAACTCGGATGACTGCAGTTCCTAAGCTTATATTCTTATTTGGAATTTCTATTCTGGAGATTTTACTTTCTGTTCAGTAATATTGGATTTCACCCTACCATTTGGTGGCGTTTTTGCAAAATCTTCCACGCCTTTCTGCAAGAATTTCAAATGATTCTGGAATCATTTTCAGAGAATCATTGGAGAGCAACCAGAGAAAGGAAGCAATTCGGGAATTTGTAATTTTTTTAAACTTTTGGAAGCCTGTTGATAGATTTACTATCGAATTTTAATTTTACAATTTAAACTTCTTAAAATTTTGCTTCTTATATCTCAGCAATCTTTGAGCCGAATTTGATTAAATTTGACACTTGAGCGTACCAAGAGCATAGTGACCATTTATTGTTTTTTAGAAGGGTTCTCTTGGCAGATACTTCAGTGGTTTGTCGTTTTCTGCCGAGGGAAGACGGTCAGAATAAAGTTCTTATACTTCCCAGTTGACATGCTTACGTCAAATCACGTCAAAATCACGTTTATTTCTGATCATATTTCGTTGAGGACGTCAAATGACTAAATACTGACATTAGTGTGACGTGTTGTTTTATGACCTAATTTTAACGTCAGAAAGTAACGTCATTTCAATGTAATTCTGATGTCGTTTTTTTTGTTAATTTCGAATTGAACAAGTTTGTTGTTCTGAAAGCTCAAAAACTTATTGATTTTAATATTGTTTAATTCATTTCTTCAATTTTTATTTAAATTGTAGTTTTTAGTGCAATAATTTGTCTATGTTTAACTCGGTAAAATGTGCTTAATTCAAGGTCAAGCCAATAAAAATAATTTTGCAACTACGACGTATTTTACCCTCGTCGGACTCGCGGAATGTCGGAATTTTTACTTGTTGATTACAGCATGCACCAAGCAGTATACAGATGATTGTAGTCGTTCGTGAAGTCGTACACGGTGTAGTTTGTTCTCTGCAGGGGCCGCTTTAACCTTTACGCCGCCCCGGACAAAAGCACAAATTTCCGCCCCTTTATGGAGTTAGTGAGCTTTTTTTTTAGCTTTTTCGATCTTTTTGTGGCGTTTCGGGGAATTTCATTAATATTTCAATTTGTCACGTCAACAGCCAAAATGCCGCCCTTTAGATTTGCCGCCCCGGACAAATGTCCGGGTTGTCCGCCCGCTACAGCGGGCCCTGCTCTCTGGTGATTAGTGGTACTATGTAATTTATAATCTAATAATTAGGTAATTAATTGCGTGTTTGTGTTCTGTGAGGCGTTCAGGGGACGTCTTTGGTGACGTCGTATAATCGTCCTAAAATGACGTCTCTCGGCTGTGACATTAACATGTAACTTTTACGTCACTAAACGTAATTTCTTTGGTCATATGACGTCAATACTGACCAATTATCGACGCAAATATGACGTAACCATGTCAGCTGGGTTCGCCCGGGATCGAACGGAGGATTCCGGCTTAGTAATCGATGTACATAACTGACAGGCTGTGACCGTGACCTGCAATGTACATAAATAATCAGAGCCGGATTAAGAATAGGTGAGGCCCGGGGCTCAGATTTGAAAGAATCTTTATGGCTGAATACTTGAGGATACTATCGCTTGAGACCTCGTCACTACTAAAATTAAGTTTGTTAAAATTGTTAATTCCATTCATATTTGAATCAGTTTTGTCGATTTTTTAACATAATTTACACTTTATTTTAATTAATTTAATTTATTTTAATCTGTGCTAATTTATATTTTGTTGCTTCAATTTTTTTGAGGCCCCTAGAATGTGGTGGCCCGGGGATGCAGCCCCCTTAGCCCCCCCCCCCTTAATACGGCTCTGTAAATAGTCCAACTTAAATGATTATCGAAAAGATAACTTATAGAATATTCAAAGTAGGCCAAATTGAAAGAAGACGATGGAACTCGGATGAACGCAATTCTTGAGCTTCTATACTTCTTCTAGGTCAATGATAGTTTGAAATCGATTTTGACTGCTGCAAGAACAAACGTAGACCATCTAACACTGCAAATTTTATAAAATAACTAAATCGCTATAAAGGGTAATCCATTTTAGTCGTGAAAATCTGTATTTTCTGACTGACAAAGTACAGAAGCCACCTCGACGCTAAACCTGGTTTTGATTACATAATTAGTAATTAATGGCAAATATTCGGTGCTGAACAGACACTCTAACTTGGCCTAATAGTGATCGAATAGTCTCGTCTTCTCTACTTCTCTCGATTATGCGGGTCCGTTCTATATTTTCTTTGGGCATCTCAAATGCTCACACCTACCATTTAATGCACGGCGCCGTACCAATGATTTTTTAAAACTTAATAATTATTTTTACATTGTGAATTTTCCAGCTTCAATTAAGAAAAAATTGTTGAAGATTTCTGGAGAAACAATTTTTTTAATGTTTCAAACAAATTTAGTGATTATTTTTCATGAGAGAATTTAAAAAAACACTCCAGGGAAATGCTATCTGTACATTACCTACTGAAAATAAAATTTTTTATTTGCTAGCACTTTTTCGTAATCGGACACATTTTTTTTGTTTTGATAATAAATCTTTTACTATCGTAATTTTTTAGTGAAAATTCTGAATGCAACAATATACTAGCTTCAACACAGTTTGCTGTTCATTCCAAAACGAAACCGACACTGTTAGTACAGACAGAGTATACGGTTGCCTGTGGCGGCATTTAAAAAAGCGTGGAAAATGATATTTTACCAAACAAACTATTATTGCAGGCGAAGCAGTTAAGTTGCATCAAATTCAGTTTTAGCTAATCTGCTAGTAGATTAGCAAATTTGGTAATAACAATCAATTTACCGCTGTTATTTTTGTTTTAAAAAAATTTTAAATAGACATTTGTTTCATAAATAACTTTCAACTTTCAAAGTACACTGAAAAAATTTACATTATTTTATCATAAATAATAAAAATGACATAGGCAACTAATGTAAAATTACATAATATATTATGCATAATACGTAATATGTAATTGTACATAAGATATTATGTAAAAAATCCCCAAGGACGTAGAGACGTGGGAAGACCAAGGAAGAGCTGGGCCGAAATATTAAAGAGATATTGTGTACAATTACATAATATATAATGTAATTTTACAAATTACACAAAATGTAAATTTACAAATTACTTCTTAACTACAGTTAATTAAACGACAGCGACTGATGCATACCGAGTTTTGGCACTAGCCATGACATGCTTGTAGTAGGGACAGGCACTAAAAACCCTTATTGAGGGTTTATTGAGGCTGCAGCTAAGTATATCTATTCTGATATTTTAGGGTGTCCCCACTACAACCACGCGAAATGGTGCCTCCTCTTAAATACTTTTTAGGAAAGAACTAAATTGGTCCACGTAGTATATCTCAATAACCAATAACCTATACGGGGTGCTATATGGCGAACTGACTGAAGATTGTACTTATTGCTAACCTAAAAATGAGTTTCGATTACTTATAATTTTTAACCATCAGTCGGCCACATGGCATTTTGTATTTATATCAGTTTTTAGTTCAATTATCCTGCCAATGAATGCCTAGTCACTTGATGTATCAGAAAATTACGAATTGACTTTTAGTTTCAATGTACAAACAAAATTTTGACTTGGTCCCTCTACATTGCTGTATTTATAGCTTTCTTCCCTAACTGGAAATGATATGGGTAATTGGTCAATTTTATTCTTTACTGTAGGACTATTACTGGCTTTACTGTACATAAAGGATCGTTAAAATTTTTTAATTGTCACTTGAAGCATGCACCTTCTGCCAAAATGGAAAATGAATTAAAATTCACTCAAAAATTATGAACTGACTATTTCGATTACAGCATTTCTCAAGCCTTATTCAACCCCTCGTTTTCGTATTAACCTGTTCCGCCCATCCCGAGTTCCTGCTGTGCAGCAAAACTCCAAAGACATTCAGGCCGACGAAATCCCAGACCCCAACTGTACGATCACGGTCTACTCTGGTGAGAAAACTGTAGTGATTGGCTTCATTTCAGAATGGATAAATGCGTATACGTTTGTTTCACGTAAGTAGCTGTGCGATTGCTTGATCCTCCTCCCATGTAATGCGCATTTCTTGCTATGTGCATGTTGATTAGAATGATTATTTATTACGTTATAATGCAATTGTGTCTTACAGAAAACCAAGAACGCTTTTACTTGTACCTGATCCTTAGCATAGCAGCAGCCGTGGTTTTATGTTTAGTTCTCCTAGTCGGACGTTTACTAGTACAAAGACAAAGAGCTAGACGAGAAGCAAAATTTCACGCCACCACAGTTGCAGACCATTCTTTACCCAATGGTTTCACAGATGATATTAGCGAAATTGATGCCGATATTGGTTTAACTACTCCACTTCCTGTACCAACGGTTGCAGTTCATTCGCCCGCTTCTATGGGAACCATTGCGGAGGTAGTGAGATATCCTCATATTCATACACATACTCTACGACGACCACCTCCAGATAATGATATTCCACGTAGTCTTAGCAGCGCTTCCAATACTCAGTATTATTATGGATGACCAGAATGCCCGGGGCGCACTTTTATTGCCCCAAATTCTCCACCCGCTTCTGCGTGCCCGGGCCATCGTACTTATTGTTTTTAGTGACATTATGTGCGAAAAATTGTGAACGAGACCAAAGAATCCGACCTCTCAAAATTTTTTGTGACAGATAATCTTTTACTTGGTATTATTTTTTATCATTAACCCTAATTATTTATCTTAGGTATCACGTTTTATAATTAATAAAAACTATTGCTGTTGCAATTGTTTCTTGTAAATATGTTAGCCAATAAGCGAATGTATGTCTTTATGTTGTTTCTACAATGTTACATCTTTGTACATAATAAACCTAAATTAAATTTTCAAAATCATTTCTTCTACTTCTTCCATTAAGTTAAAAGCATGCTTTCTCTTCTAGGTTCTCAATCTTCAACTTCAACTTATACTGGATTACAACAATTTTTTTGTTTTGGATTTATTTATGATTTTTGCTGTTGATGTTTTAAAGCTTTTTTTGTTTCTGTTTTCTTCTCCAAGTTTAGACTCACACCATCACAAGCTTTAAAGCTTCAACAGAAAATTGAAATTTTGATGAAAGAAGGTTTTTTACTTGAGAATTACTTATTTTCATTAAATAATTTGCATATAGAATTACAAAGCTAAATTCGATTAATCCTGATTAATTAATTGTGTTAATTTAATTTAATTAAGGCAGTGTTCTAGTCTAGAATTTTGAAAAAATCGATTTTTTGTTTTCTGAATATTCTTGAAGTTTAGACAATGAAGAATATATCCTCGAGTGAAAATTTTAAAATTTCAGTAATTTATGTAGTTATAGCTACAGTTTTTCAGTTTTCTTTTTGGTAGGGGCTATAACGACATTCTTACTAATAATCAATATTTTGTCTAATTTTGTTTCAGATGACCAGAAGGGTTGCAATCGTGTCAACCAGCACACCCCACTTTTATTTTATACTCAACTTCACTAACTGATAAGTCGCTTAATTTTAATATTTTTAGTTCAAAAATTTTTAGATTGTCAAAATATCAATAAATATATTGTAAAAAAATGAATGGTAGAAATATTGTTCGTTTCCTTTTTATCGAGCTCGAAAAACCACCTAAACTTTATGGCTCTAAACTAGAACACTGCCTTAATTTAACAATAAGTAGTAATTATTTACTTCATCATCACCAACATCAAAACATCATTTTTACTAAATTTTTTTTTAAATTAATTAACTTGTAAAAATAATAAAAGCGGTGATATAACAAAATGTAAATTGGTAAATACTATGTTCTAATCAATTATGATCAAGCAATGTAGGTCGCAGTTTGCACTTAGATGGGTAACCGCTTTGAGAACACCGCTTGTTGTTGTCCTAATTCAACTGATAGCTCCATTAGACTAATTCCCTGTTATTTCAGTTATAATGACTTACTTAAAACTATCGACGAAGGAAAATCACTTTTCCAATAAAACTTGGGAGGGCCATACGTTTTCTTTTAGGAGAAGCTTTCTTTCAAGACACAAATTCAAGGTAAGGAGTTGAAATGCTTTGCCATTGCAAAATAGCAAAAATATTAAATAATGCAAAAGTTGCTTTAGAGAACAAAAATGTAATATAAAAAATATTATGTACATGCAGGGTGCTACAGAGGTAATCCAATCAGAAATTTTGGTGTGCAAGATCAAAAAAATGCAGGAATTAATGAAAATTGTTAAGGAATTAGAAATAAAAAGAAGAATAAATTGGTGTGCAAGATATTGTAAGAATTTGTAGATTATATAAGTTTTTTCTCTTGTTTTTTTTTGTTCTTTTTCTGTCCTTATATAGAGAGAGGAATTAATAGAAAGAATACAGATAGCTGTGGCGAAACTTACTCCTGGAAGAAGCTGTACAGCATACTGTATAAATAATACTGTAATAACATTTTTGAAAAGAAAAATAGCACAAAGCACAATATTTTAATTTTAGTGGATATTTCTTCCAAACAATGAAATTATGAAATTTTTATCATGGAACATTTAGCAAAACGTTTTCTGAGCAAGTAATGTTTTTAATTTTTGGATTTGATAAATAAGAAATCAGTGAGGTAAGTAAAATTATTTAAAAAAGAAATCGGATGTGGCCCTGCCCATTACTTTATTATATTTTTAAATTATAATAAATTTTAAAAAATTATTATTTTGAAAAAGAATATAATAAAAAAATGAAATTTAAATAATAAGAAAAACATTATTTTAATTTGCAAAATATTATTTTTTCTTGCGTTTCCGTATACCGATTTTAACCAAAATCTAATCAGCTTTAAGTCTCAATATTTATGTAGGTACTAAATACCAAAATTTGTTAAAAATTATTATTACTTTTTCAAGTAGAGCGCTCACAAAATTTGAAAATTGTTTTTTTAATTTGTAAAAGCTATATAAACAAAAATAGGATATTTACACGATTATTGATTAATACTTTTTTATTATTCTTTTGGAAGAGAATATAATAAAAAAATAAAATTTTAAAAATAGGAAAAAAATAATTTTTTTAATTTACAAAATATTATTTTTTTTGCGTTTCTGTGTACCGATTTTAACCAAAATCTAATCAGCTCTAAGTCTCAATATTAATGTACTAAATTCGAAATTTTGTTATCAGCACCTTAGAAATTCTCCGTTGTCGGGAGGATACCCTATATATTTTCTAAGGTCAAACCGGGAATCTTTTCTCAACCGCCAGGCTGCAACTATTGATTTTTAAATATTTATAAGAGGCCCCCTAAACATAAACCTTAATCCGGCCCTGGGTCCTACTCTAGGAAACCCTGTTCTCTAAAATCCAACGCTAGGTCCATGGGCGTACCCAGCTTTTGGCCTAGGGGGGAGGGCAAATCCAGAATTTTCTGTTGATAAATAATTCAACATAAATAGAAATGTGCATTTATTATATTTATTACAGGTACTACAGGTATTAGATAGGATCTGCCCCCCCTGGGTACGCCCATGGCTAGGTCCTCAATCAAACAACAAGCATCTATTGCACACCTCGTCTATCACCTGCCGTACACTAAAGCCCGCCTCAGACGATGCTAGTTTTGCTGCTGGATTGCCTGATGGGAGCCTTGCTGGCTGGCGAGTGCTGGCTGCGCATAGAAAATGACGTCACTGCTGGCTTGCTTGCTGGTTCCAGTGATGGATTTTTGTGATAGAACCGGTGCTATTTTTGCTGCTGCTATATTTCTGGGTGTTATTACCAACAGTTGTTGCAAAATTCCTCCAAAGAGATTTTTCAGCATCAAACACAGATTTTACCACATGAAATTTTCAAAATAAACATTGAATCTTAACTGTCCTGTCTTGCTTTACTTTCCTCTTACTAATGTCTCTACATCATATATAAGTGTTTTTAAAATATCACTTCAGAAAACTTTTGGTGAAACTAAATCAATGAAGCGATCGTTCTCTCGATCGTTGTTTTGTATCTTTTTTGTGTTTTTGCTTAACATGACAAAATAAGTACCAAACTAAAAATTAAGAAAAATATAAAATACTTCATAATTCTAATAATTAAGGCCCCCAGTACATTAACATGTTCTACTTCCCCTAACTAATGGTGTACGGTCAAATGTACGTCTGCATTTACTGTCACTAGAACATACCTATAAGTCAATTTATGAGACAATATTTAAAAAACATTAACAATTTAAAAACCTAAATTCAGTTAAACTTTTTAAAAATTATCGATTTCAGCCAATTAATCAGAAAGAACGAAATAAGATCAGAAAAATAATAATCAGTTTTGAAAGTTATATACTTTTTTAAATTTCAATTTTAAAAAATTTATTGTACTCGTCACAAACCTTCATCAGTTTAATATTTTTCACATAGTACATCTTGCTATACGCATTCTCTTCACCAAGTTTTGAACATTTATTCATAAATTCTGGTCAACATTGTTTGATCATTGGTTGCGATATCTAATCAAATGTAGAAAAAGTTTGTTTCAAGTAAAAGCAACTAATTCTACCGCAAAGCGGCTCAATGCATTTTCAGGTGTGACACTTCGTTGAGGTTTGAACTTCAACGGTTTTACAGTAGCGGGTATTTTCAAGGTGTGGGCTTCTGCCAACTTATCGATAGTGTCGATTCCTATTTATTATCACTCATTTTCACGAACTATTGTGAACAGTTTGTATTTAATATTTTGAAGACGGTTACGGCCTGACACTTGTGTGTCTCGACTGCTAAGTCGAAATACCCAGGAGGAGTAAAAACTTTATTCTGACGGTCTTTCCTCAACAGACAATTGCAAATCATCCATGTATCTACCATGAGAACCTTTCTAAATGAACTGGTCACCAAACACTCATTAGAACAGGACGTTGGAGGAGGATGTAATATTTAAGGTTAGAAAATAAACAAAAATAATGTAGTTCTCAAACACGACATTAAACCAGTAGTCCTCTAAAGTTTTTCATTTTAACCCTTATTTCATGGATTTATAAAAACCATGAATTAAACAACAAATTATAAAGAAGGGGTTGTTTCAAAAGTTCGTATTGCTTAATAGAAAAACGCACCCCGTAGCTAAATTGCTTAAAATTTGAAAAATATACCTTTTTTTATCGTAAAATATTTAATCTCTCTACACTCCCCTCTATGAATTTTGACTAGATTCTCTTCGATTTTGTACTTTTTCTGGAAAAATTGTACGTCGGGCCAGGGTTCGAATCCAGATCGAGAATAATATTTTTCAGCACATCCCCACCTCGTGAAAAACTACGTTACTGTAATTAGTATTTATGAAATTGAAATACTACAAACTAAATCAATTTTCAATGTAAAAAAAGTTTATTCATAATAATATTATGAATGAGAGTAATATTTTAGACAAAATAAACATTGGGCGTAATAAGAAGTGTGTGAAAGAAGGCGTTTGCAGAAATGTCAAACGTTGTAACCCGTATTTTCAAGATAATTCTTTTTAAATTTCTTTTAATAATGTAAATTAACGAAAATCAAATATAATGGCAACCCAAAAGCCTAGTGAATGGGCAAATACGTTAATTTCTCGTTTTGAAGAACAGGTTAGTGCAAAACACTTTTTGGTATTCATAATTATTTACTTAGTCACTGATCAATATTGACAAGATCTCAATAATATTACTTTGATGAAATAACTTTTTAATATAACAAATAATTATTAACAGCTAATTATTTGTGAATTTTCAGTTACCATGTCGTGCTGGTCCTCAAACTACTCATTCACGAATCAATGAGGAAGAAAACAGAAACTGTATTATTCAAATATCTCGATATCGTTTTGCTTTAGTTCTGGATGGTTTTGTAAAAGTTTTAAAACGTGTTCATGAAGTGGTAATAATAACTTTTTACCTTTAATAATATATAATAATTAACTTCTTTTAGTACCAACAAGCAACTAGTGGAACTCAAAGGCAGCATAATTCTGAGATTGAACGAAATTACTACGATAGCATCATTATTATTTTAGAAACACTAGAAAAATGTTTCAGTATTCAACCAAAGGATTCCATAAGCTTAACAATAGAGGAGAGTCAAAATTTAAAGCATTTACTCAAGGAAATTTGCGCTTTTTTAGGTAAGCAATTTATTTGCAGTTTTAATGAGCATCTAAAATATCTAATTTTATATTAATAAAACACATAGCTTGTGTGAAATATACAATTATTTTTTTGTGCTTGAATTATTCATGTAGTTGCATGTAATTAATAAAACCTATGAATGTAAAATCTGTTAATACTAAATGCTTCTACCTGCCCACTAATAAATCGGTAAAATTTGTAACTCGAATTTGCCTAAAAAATTATCTCTAATCAAAATGGTATGTAAAGCAATAAATCCAAACCATTTAGCAAAGTAATTGCATTAGACAATAGAGTTACCACAATCGTAACTTTCAGATATAATCGGGTTTCACATGTAACCTAGAATTAGTATGAGCATGATTAGTTCTACTTCCATTAAGTTTTATCCGACAACTTCAAATATGGTCAAACACAAGTGACCAAAAATGCTGGGGTCCAATAATGTTGTATCCTTCCAGCTGAGACCCCATTGTTCTACTGTCGAGTGCTTTGTAATGTCATCAATAAATTTTCTGATATCAATGTCTTTACAGGCAACTTTTTTGGAAATCAGTAGAAAAATCAAAAGCCGTTGATTTCAGATAATAAAAGATAAGAATCTCGTTTCTAGATAATTTTATACTCTTGAAAAAAGTACTGAACAATTCACACTAAAAAATCAATACTTGAGGTACTAGAGCCATTTGAAAGTAGAAATGAAAAGAAATTGCTTGAACCCTTAACTGGTATACTAGTTTTGTGAAATATATCTGATATTTTGGGGTCAGCAGATCCCAACTTGAAAGTAATCTTATTTTTTATAAAAATTGCTATGCAGGGTAATCTAGATTTAATTCTATTAACTAATTTTAATTAAAAATGAATTAATTCAATTATTAACAAATGAAAATAATATTAATTTAAAATTAACAGCTTAAGTGAACAATTCTATTTAAATATTAAAATTTTTTTGTAGATATGCCTATCGAGGTTCCTAATAATCAAGCAATTAAGTTGTTGGCCAGCAAAGTTTTGTTTGCTTTGAGTATTAATTTCTTTAACGTAGTATTTAGTCGTATTTCATCAAAACTTCAAGAGTTAGCGTCTTCTCCAGATGAAAATATAGATTACAGTGACATCGAACTTATTCAACATATCAATGTTGATGTGTCTCGACTTACAAGACTATTGTCGGGTATAACTGTCGAAATTTTATTTTTTGTTATCTTAACTTGTAATTTGCCCTAGAAGCTATTCAAAAGTTTAAATTGCTGAAGAAGTCGGCACATTTTGTACTCATGAATTCGTTAGAGAAAGCCATCTGGAATTGGATGGATACTTTTCCATACGAATTTGCTGAATTACAAAAGAATCCAAACGAGGAATTGTCTAAATGTTGTGAACAGTTGTTTGATACATTAGACACTTTTGCAGATAACAAAAAGGGTAGAGCTGCAGTTTGGCCACTTCAAATAATGCTATTGGTGTTGTCTCCCGTAAGTACTTTATTTATATAATAGTACCAAACCTAAATTATTCAATTTCAGAAAGTATTAGAGGAAGTGATTAACGCAGATGCTGGTGCACCATGCTCTCCAAAACATAGCAAGAAGAAACAGTTTATTGATTTATTAAAGCGTAGCATTAATCCTCATAGTAATTCTAGTAAACAACTCACCGAAGCAGCAGCCGTGACATGTGTAAGATTGTGCAAGACATCAACTTACATTAACATTTCAGATTCTAGCAATGTTGCTTTTACTCTAGTCCAAAGTATTCTCGGTGATTTGAAAGTAATTTTCTTATGTTTTTTAAAATCAATTTAATCAAATTTGAAATTTTTAGTCATTATTGTTTCACCCATCTAAACCTTTTTCTCGAGGACAAAGTTACTTATATCAGGATATGGATTTAATAATCGACTGTTTTGTTTCTTGTTTTCGTATTAAACCTCACAACAACGAAGTTTTAAAAGTGTGTTTAAATTTATCCTCACCTGCAACGTACCATTTTGTGTTGGTTAGATCTCTATACAGGTAATAAAAATCTTGGCGCCTTATGCTCAGCTTTTTCTAAATAATATTTTACTCGTTCAGAATTGTGACGCAGCCGAGGTTACATTGGTGGCCTCAAATCGACTTAATATACTGCAGATCATCAGAATTAAGGGCAATGTTTACAGAAACGTTAAATAAAGTTGCGCAAGGCTGTATTGCACATACACCCTTAAGGATGATACAATCTCTCACACTGAAAGGAAAAGATTCTCAATCTAAATTCAAAGATCGTGCTGAAGAATTACCGGGGCATCGTAATTTACTACTGTACATGGTTCGACTCATACATGCTGATCCCATGCTTATGCTTAATGTATGTGCACTTTTAGTTTTCTAATGAAAATTATTATAAAAGGTTTTTTTGTAGAATCAAGGTAAAGCAGGGCATGAAATTCAAAGTTCTACATTGGAGTTGATAAATGGTTTGGTTTCGTTGGTTCATCAACCTAACATGCCTGAAGTTGCTCAAGAAGCAATGGAAGCTTTGCTAGTTTTACATCATCTTGAAAAAATTGAAGTTTGGAATCCAGAAGCTCCAATAAATACTTTTTGGGATGTGAGGTAAATTTTGTTTTCCGGCGATGTTGCCAATTATATTTTATATGCTCAAAAATCTATTTGACATTTGTTTTAGTTCGCAAGTCTTGTTTTCCATATCACAAAAATTGATTCAGCATCAAATAGTGAACTACACTGATATATTGAAGTGGTTAAGAGAAATTTTAATCCATCGAAACTCATTTTTATTGAAGCATAAAGAGTATGCAAATCTAGGCAGTCAAATTGCAATTTGCAAGCAAGCCCATATTAAATTGGAGGTTGTATTCTTCATGTACTTGTGGAGTATTGATATGGATGCAGTTTTAACAGCTATGAGTTGTTTTGCACTTTTATGTCAAGAAGCCGAAATACGTTGCGGTTCTGATGAAGTTACTGTTACTTATTTAGTTCCAAATTACCACATCTATCAAGAATTAGCTCAAGCTTCTACCATTTTAACAACAGGTAAGAATATTATTGTAAGTTGATTATGAAAATTTGTAAAAATAATTGGAATATTTAATAATCAGCCAGCGGAGAAACTAGAATTTGTTTTTCTGATCTTGGAAATGGTAAGTTTAGGATTTTACTTGAAGCTGAGGTTTTGCTCAAAATTTTAAGCCGCTTTTAAGCTTACATATTTCTTGTGAAATGCAGCAAAACCCCAGTCTTGAGATATTATTTATTTTGTATTTATTTCAATAAAATTAACTTACAGGACGTGCTGCACTGCAAAAACGAATCATGGCATTGTTACGTAAAATAGAACACTGCATTAATGGAGTTCAACCAGCTTGGGAAGAAACATTTATGAACTGGAATTCGGTATGGAAAAATTTAGCTTCTTATCCTAAAGCGAAAGCAGAAGATGGCCAAACAGAACCGTTTCATAGATCTATGGGTAAGAGACGTGCATCGCACCAAAATTCTGAACACGATATTGAGGTAACTAACAAATTAGCTTAAAATTTTTGATTTTTCATTATGTGAAGTTACAGGATCAAATAAACGAATGGGCCAATATGACTGGATTTTTGTGTGCATTAGGTGGTGTATGTTTGCAAAGAAAATCGCCTTCAAGACCAACACTTTCTGCATCGTCTCATTCCAGTCTGTCGTCCATGACTCTTAATTCGTTGGGATCTTGTATGAGTGACAGTCGTAAATCAAGTGTTTTATCCAGCAATCCTCAAGAACAGCGCCAATATTGCCCAGTAACACAGTAAGTGCTATCTTTCTATTTTTTAGATTTCTTTTAATTTTTTCTTTAATTTAGATTTGTTGATTCGTTATTACGCCTATTGGTTTGTAATAATGAAAAATTTGGAGCGCAAATTCAAAAACATGTAAAGGAATTAGTAGGGCACGAAATGTCTTCAGCTTTATATCCAATTTTATTTGAACAAATTAAAACAATTATTGACAAGTTTTTTGATCAGCACGGCCAAGTTGTTTTAACCGAAGTAAACACTCAATTTATTGAACACATTATTTTTATAATGAAAAATATTTTGGATAGTAGTAAAAATAACCAACCATCAGAACATTTAGGTGTTACAAGTATCGAAGGTATGATGCTAGGTATAGTCAGATATGTACGTCATTTAGATATGACGGTGCATGCGATACATATTAAGACCAAGTTGTGTCAGTTGGTGGAAACAATGATGAAGCGTAGAGATGATTTAGCATTTAGACAAGAAATGAAATTTCGTAATAAACTAGTTGAATATTTAACTGATTGGGTTTTGGGAACATCACATCAAATAGCACCTCCAAGTTCAGGAGATGTTACCATTATTACAAGGGATTTGGATCAAGCATGCATGGAAGCTGTAGCTGCTTTATTGCATGGTTTACCATTACAACCAGAGGAATCTGATAGGGGCGATTTGATGGATGCAAAAAGTCAACTATTTTTGAAATATTTTACATTATTTATGAATTTGTTAAACGATTGTGGAGGTGGTGGTGGGGGTACGGATATGGAAAAGGAAGCATCTCGCCAGCGTTTTAGTGCTGGTAAACTTAATGCCTTGCGGAAGGCGACAATACAAGCTATGTCAAATTTGTTATCTGCTAATATAGACAGCGGTTTGATGCATTCAATTGATTTGGGTTACAATAAAGACTTGCAAACTAGAGCTGCTTTTATGGAGGTTTTGACTAAAATTTTGCAACAAGGCACAGAATTTGATACTTTAGCTGAAACAGTATTAGCTGATCGTTTTGAACAACTGGTGCAGTTAGTTACAATGATAAGTGATAAAGGAGAGTTGCCGATTGCAATGGCGTTAGCAAATGTGGTCACTACATCGCAAATGGATGAACTTGCTCGAGTTTTTGTAACGTTATTTGATGCAAAACATTTACTGTCACCTCTATTGTGGAACATGTTTTATAGAGAAGTAGAGGTTTCCGATTGTATGCAAACACTCTTCAGAGGAAATTCACTGGGAAGTAAAATAATGGCTTTTTGTTTCAAAATTTATGGTGCTAGTTATTTGCAAACTTTGTTGGAACCTCTAATAAAACCTTTGTTGGATGAACCAAATTGTAGTTTTGAGGTCGATCCTGCTAGAATTGAGTTAACTGAAGATATAGAAGAAAATAGGCAAAATCTTATTTTGTTAACTCAAAAAGTATTTGATGCTATTGTGAGTTCTGCAGATAAATTTCCTCCTCAATTGAGATCAATGTGTCATTGCCTTTATCAAGTATTAAGTAAAAGGTTTCCACAATTTCCACAAAATAATATCGGTGCCGTTGGTACGGTGATATTTTTAAGGTTTATTAATCCAGCCATAGTTAGCCCTCAAGAAATGGGAATTGTTACCAAGCAGGTTCCAATTTCAGTTAAAAGAGGATTAATGCTCATGTCAAAAATACTACAGAACATCGCTAATCATGTTGAATTTAGCAAGGAGCAGCATATGCTTCCTTTTAATGATTTTCTGAAAGCATATTTTGAGCATGGACGAAGGTAAAAACTTTATTTTGATTTCTTTTTTGCCATTATTATTATAATGGTATTTATTTTAGATTTTTCATACAAATAGCGTCAGACTGCGAAACTGTTGATCAAACCTCTCATTCTATGTCTTTTATTAGTGATGCAAATGTTTTAGCATTGCATCGACTTTTATGGAATCATCAGGAGCGAATTGGTGATTACTTATCAAGCAGCAGAGATCATAAAGCTGTTGGACGTAGGCCTTTTGATAAGATGGTCACACTTTTAGCATATTTAGGACCTCCAGAACATAAGCCTGTTGATTCCCAGTACGTCTTTTTATTTTGATTTTAAATTTTTGTGCATAAATAAATGTTTATTTATAAGTTTAAAATTTTATAATTTCAATATATTTTTAGCATTTTATTCTCATCATATGCAAGATGGAGTTCAATTGATATGTCCTCGTCTAATTTTGAGGAAATAATGAAAAAACATAATATGCACGAAAAGGAGGAGTTCAAATCTTTGAAAACTTTAAATATCTTCTATCAAGCTGGAACAAGTAAAAATGGTTTTCCCGTATTTTATTACATAGCTCGTAGATATAAGTGAGTAGTTCAAGAGTATATAACATAAAATTTGTATGTAATTATTAAATAATTTTAGACTGGGTGAAACAAATGGCGATTTGTTAATTTATCACGTTCTGCTAACTGTAAAGCCATTTTGTCATGCACCTTTTGAAATTGTTATTGATTTTACCCACACTAGTTCGGAAAATAGATTTAGGTGAGATACCTTATTTTTTTAAACAAAAGATTACCATTTTTTCTGTTTAGAACGGAATTTTTAAACAAATGGTTTTATGTTCTACCTGAAGTTGCCTATAATAACATATATACAACGTACGTTTATAACTGTAGTAGTTGGGTACGCGAATATACTAAGTACCACGATAGATTGTTAGCGCCATTAAAGGTAAAAAAATTTAAAATTCTCAAATATCGCCTTACATTTTTATTTTAATTAGGGAAATCGAAAACTGGTGTTTATAGACTCGGCTGCAAAATTAAATGATGTAATTGATCTAGATCAGCAAAAATTACCAGGAGCTACTCTTAGTTTAGACGAAGATCTCAAAGTTTTTAATAATGCACTCAAGTTATCTCATAAAGATACCAAAGTTGCTATTAAAGTAGGTCCCACAGCAATACAAATAACTTCGTCTGAAAAAACCAAAGTACTATCGCATTCTGTATTATTAAATGACGTTTATTATGCTTCTGAAATTGAAGAAGTGTGCCTTGTGGATGATAATCAATTTACGTTAACAATTGGTAACGAAAGTGGACCTTTGAGTTTTATACATAATGATTGTGATACCATCGTACAAGCTATAATCCATATTAGAAATCGATGGGAACTTAGTCAACCAGTATGCAAAAAGCCAAAAAGCATTTTTTAATTCCAACTTTTGAAATCTTATTTTTTAGGACTCCGTAACTGTACACCAAAAAATTAGACCTAAAGATGTACCTGGCACTTTGTTAAATATGGCACTTTTAAATTTAGGTTCTTCTGATCCCAATTTGAGAACTGCAGCATACAATCAACTTTGCGCTTTAACTGCAACATTTGATCTCAAAATTGAAGGACAATTACTAGAGACTTCCGGTCTATGCATTCCTTCCAATAATACCATTTTTATTAAATCCATTTCAGAGAAGTTAGCTACAAACGAACCTCACTTAACTTTAGAATTTCTAGAAGAGTGCATTCAAGGTTTTAGGGTGTCCAGTATTGAATTAAAGCATTTATGTTTGGAGTACATGACACCGTGGTTAGGAAATTTAGTCAGGTACTTGGACTTGTATTTTGAAACACAACACTCAGTTTTTCTTTTTAGATTTGTTAAGCCATCCGACGAAAGTAAAAGACATAAGCAAGTATCTCTAATTTTAGAAAAATTAATAGTGCTGACTATAGAAGAAGTTGAAATGTACCCTTCCATTCAAGCTAAAATATGGGGGTCTATTGGTAACGTTCCAGAACTAATTGATATGGTACTAGACAACTTCATACATAAATCGGTTTCTGCTGGTTTGGGATCTTCCATGGTTGAAATAATGGCTGACACTGCGGTTGCATTAGCTTCTGCTAACGTACAACTGGTTGCAAAAAAAGTGATAGGTCGACTGTGTAAAGTAAGTCAACTTTTTAATTTTAATTTTTGTTGTTTTTTTATGCCACATTTTAGGTTGTTGATAAAACTTGTCAAACTCCAACTCCTTTATTGGAACAACACATGATGTGGGATGATATTGCAATTTTAGCCAGATATCTTCTTATGCTTTCATTTAACAACTGCCTGGATGTAGTTCGGCATTTGCCGTATCTTTTTCACACTGTCACATTTTTAGTCTGCTCGGGTTCTTTGAGCATGAGAGCTTCGACTCATGGTCTTGTTATTAATATTATTCATTCGTTATGTACCTGCACAAAACCATCCTTTTCTGAAGATACCCAAAGAATATTAAGACTGTCATTAGATGAATTTTCTTTACCAAAGTTTTACTTGCTGTTTGGTATAAGCAAAGTTAAATCAGCTGCTGTAACAGCATTTAGGTCAAGTTATAGGCATCCAAATGAGAAATGGCTGAGCACAGAGAGGAGTTTTTCCGGTCCATCGTCTGATCGAGAAAGACTTTCATTAACCTCGTTAGAAGTGATTACTGATGCTTTGCTTGAAATAATGGAATCTTGTATGCGAGATATACCAGATTGTGATTGGCTAAACAGTTGGACAACTTTAGCGAAAAGTTTTGCTTTTTGTTTTAATCCGGCTCTTCAACCAAGAGCTTTAATTGTATTTGGATGTATCAGCAAAAGTATAACAGATCAAGATATGAAGCAACTATTGCGTGTTTTAGTAAAAGCGCTAGAAAGTTTCAACGATGTAGTTTTAATCGAAGCGTTAGTGATGTGTTTAACACGATTACAACCTTTATTACGGCCAGATTCTCCCATACACAGAGCTCTATTTTGGGTAGCTACATCTGTTTTGCAATTAGATGAATCTTCATTATATGCAGCAGGTTTAGCTTTATTAGAGCAAAATCTTCACACGCTGGATTCTCAGGGAATTTTTGAAGAAAGAGTGAGTGTGCATTCTTTTACAAGACTTATCTTACATATATTTTTTATGTTTTAGACTCTTGATTCGGTAATGATGTCGACAAGAGAACCACTGGAATGGCATTTTAAGCAGTTGGATCATGCTGTGGGTCTTAGTTTCAAAGCTAATTTTCACTTTGCCCTAGTGGGTCACTTACTTAAAGGCTATAGACATCCTTCACCTACGACAGTTTCGAGAACTTCTCGAGTGTTAACCATGCTGTTGAGTATTGTATCAAAGTTGCATAAACGTGATAAATTTGAAGTAACTCCCGACAGCGTTGCTTATTTGACAGGTTTGTAAAGGGATTTATTTAATGATGTAAAATAACATTTTTGCTAATTAGCTCTGGTGGGTGTGTCGGAAGAAGTACGTAGTAGATGTCATGTTAAGTATTCTGTACAAAGGTGTACTTCTGACGCAATGTCTCAAGATACTT
Organism: Cantharis rufa; assembly: GCA_947369205.1. Taxonomy (NCBI): domain Eukaryota; kingdom Metazoa; phylum Arthropoda; class Insecta; order Coleoptera; family Cantharidae; genus Cantharis; species Cantharis rufa. The sequence goes on along the minus strand of OX376309.1, from coordinate 948,612 downwards.
ACATTTCGGATAATTTAAGCAACTCTAGTCAACATAGCGGAAGTTTGCAAGGGAGTAATTCATCAAGTGGAAGTGGTGGGGTTAATCGGAGACAAAAATCGTGGGATTTGTTAGATCAATCTGCAATTGCTCAGGCCAGGCAACATAAGCAGCCACCACCTCACCAGGTTAGTGATTTGTAAATTTTTAATTTAAAATTGAGTAGTTTGAGTAATTTTGTGTTACTAATAAACTTAGGTTGGTTGGTGCTGTGCACGACAGATGTTTATAATAATTTATCATTAATTTATCACTAATCATTTGTAAATAATAATATTGAATAACTAGGTTAATAATTCGGCAGCTAATAAGGGCTGGCGAAGTTTAGATTTGGCTCATAGTTCAGGACCTCAGATTAATGGTAATTTGGTACGAGCCTTATATCGTACGAAACGTTCTAGTTCTGTACCAGTCCAGCAACATGCAAATCACAATGTAATAAATACAATGGCGCATAGTATACCCGTGGCCCCCGCCAAAGTAAGACTTGCCTGTCAACTTCAAAGTTAGCTCTTTGCTCCATCTTTTATAATGACGCTTATTATTTTTTATTGTTAAATTAGTTTTATTTTTGATATGAAAATAAAAGAAGTGTTGGTTGCTTCTGTTTTAAATGTTTTTCTGTATGAGCTGTCGCAAGTAAATTATGACTTAACTTGTGCAACAGCAGTTTTACTAATTCTTGCCGCTTGTCTTGTTTTGCTTGCCTGCCTACTGTGGGGGTGGCCACCACTCAGAGCGCACATGTCCTCTTCAAAACGCAACGCTCATTTTCGGTGCCAACCACCAAAGAACAAAAATCTGTTGATGACTCTGATACTAAGGTAATTTTTCTTGCAGTATCCCGTTTGTAACTTTTCACAAATTGGTCATAAATATTGGCACAATTTTAACAAGAATTTTTCGAATTGTGAAAAACGTTTTTAAATTTTATTTAGGTTCTTCTATTCTTGTTAATTCTAATCAGCTCATTGCATTGTTTTTGTTTTTTTGAATTATTATTGCATGCAATTCTTGAAATATTTGCATGCAATAGACGCTTCCTATACTTCTTTTATTGTAGCATAGAATTTTATCGCTATAAAAGTGGATCATAAAATATTTAAATATAGAAATTTTATTTTGTAAGTTAATCTTCTTTATTCTTGAATTCTATGAAGAACTGGTAACACGTTGTTACCTATACCTTTATACTAACAAAAGTGTAGTAATGATGGGGAAGGTGGAAGAAACATACAAGCACTGCGCAGTTATTTTTTTCAGTTCAGAATTTTTGCTCTAAATTCAGCCAGTAACAACTTGATGAAATTTTCGATACCATAACATATGCTAACCGAATATAATTCCTTCAGATCATGAAATATATTTTTTACATACAGGCAGGTTAGGCTAATCTACCGGGTGAGAATATGCAGAATTTGAGAAATATTGCCATGGGCTTCACTGCTTTAAAACAGAGGAAAATTCTCTGTTGGTGCTTCAATGAAGTCGATTATTAAAACTGTTTTGGATGCAGAAACCATTACAAACTCATAGTCCAAAGCCCTATTATTAAAATTTATAAGAATACAAAACTTACGATGGTGATTGACTACTTCTTTTCATTTATTTTTTTTTTATAGGTTTATAAAATTAAATTTGCAAATAAACATTTCCACTTTTATAGACATAAAATTCTGTACTTTCCCTGTTGCTATGGGTAACTTGTCGATAAAAATTAAGTAACATTTTAGAATCGAAGTGCGAGGGTGTCGGTTAGCAATGAGAATAATATCTTACTTGATCCTGAAGTGTTAACTGATCTTCAAATACAAGCATTAGTCCCAACTGTTATGGCCACTTTAGTAAAATACAGTACCGATGAAGCAGAAACGAGGGTTTTATATCAATACTTAGCGGAAGGTGCAGTTGTATTTCCCAAAGTATTTCCTGTTATGTAAGTTTTACATGTATCTGGGTTCTTTGTTTAAATAAAATTTGTTGTAGATATAATTTACTTGACGTGAAAATAAATAACGTATTAACTACATGTCACGATCAAGCTATTTTAAGTTCTGTTCGTAGTATTGTACAAAGTATGATAGCATGTGAAGATAACAGTCAACAACAGTTGCACTATGTACAAAGTTGTGGATTTGGTGGTCTATGGAGATTTGCCGGTCCATTCAATAAGGTAAGTTCTTTTTAATACAGCATGTATGGCATTAGAAGGGGAAGCACACACTTATAACTGTAGACCTACTGACGAAATTAATTTACAATTTTACTTATAAAAAACTTATTTTGTGGTAAATTTGTATAGTACAACACAACAGCGGAAAGCAGTGAATTGTTTGTAAACTGCTTAGAAGCGATGGTAGAAACTCATCTTCCCGTGGAAGAACCGGAAAGTGAAAGTGGCGAATTGCAACAGTATCCTTCTATGCTGAGCGTAAGTTCAACTATGAATTTATCTTCGAGTTTATCTAGTTTAACAATGGGTTCGCCAACTGAAAAGGAGAGGTTTGAAACACGAGACTTAGAAGTGGGTAGTAGTACTTCACTTGGTAGATCTTCCTTCAGTAAACAACGTAGTTTGAAAGTGAAAAATCATATTCATTCTGAAGGTTCACCTATTCATAAAACGTAAAATACTAATTTTTTTATTATCAGGATCTCGCTATATTTGCCAAATTATGTATTATAGATTTATTAAATTGTTACACACCTTTCGAGATTTAATTGTAGATTATTTTTGTTTGTCTTTTAAAGTTTATTAATTTAATACGAAGTGAAACTTCTTCCAGTAGCTGTTATTCAATCATAGATGTATTTTTATTGGTAGCACTCGAATACAGCGCTATAATCAATGCGCTGTAATGCATGTTAAAAATTTACTATTTTAGGTTTAAATATTTTTATTCTGCAGTTTAGACACAACATGGTAATTAAATATTAACAGTGTTACCTACTAATTATTGTGTGCATGCTAAAATAGCAATATTTTAAAGTTTAACAGAGAAATTAAATTATTATCGGTGCACTTACACTTATTTAAGCCGGATAACAGTATTAGAATTTAAATATTTTTATTATAAATTTTGAAAAAAAAAATTAAGAAGCTTTTAAAAAATGTATTCATTTTTGTCATTCATGACACTATATCGTAGGTTTTTTATAATTATTGTTGTTGTTATTATTATTGTGATCACTAGTTGTGTAACATGACTTCGACTATCAATGTTACTCATTGATAATGAGATATTGATACTCATCGATGGATAATATAGAATGCATTAAGCAAACCTTTTGTGTCAAAATTTAATCTCATTTGTTTCCAGAACTCCTAATTGTTGAAGATTTCTGTACAATACGGTTTATTGCATTCTTAGAATTGACGCACAAATAATTGAATTCCGTTTAGGGCTTACCAAATACAGCTTGTGGGTTTTAATGTCCCAAACACGAAATAACTATTTTTACCATTTTACAACTTTTTTTATGTATAGGGGACATGGGTATTAATGAACTAAAAAATAGTCGAATACTCACTTTCATTATTATTTTTTAAACCAGCTTAAAATTTCCATTTAGTTATGGTGTGGTCAAGATAAATCTTATGATAGACTTTGTGATAATATGATAGTCAATGTCATTGTGGAGTTGATGCTTGAAAAATATTTATTGGAATATTTAACTAGTATTGTTATATTTGTCTTGAATTTGGTATTTACGTGATATTTTAGTTGTAAATTTATTTTAGCATATTAATGTGTAAATGGATGTTCACATTATTTTTTGCAAATACTGAATTTGAATTAAGTATAGGCTATCCAGTTTTATTAAAATTACTTGAAGATCAGTCCAGTTTGCGGACAGTCATTCAAAACTTGTGAATATTAAGCACCAAAATCGACTGCACATTCAAAATTTTCAGATTATCCATCGAGTCTCTTTGAATATGGACAAATTTAATATCATTTTTATTATAGGGCTTATGATAGGTAAGATTACAGTAATCGTAGACGTTATTGTTGGTCATAAACTTGGGTAAGCAAACTTGCGTTGTCAAGTTGATTGAAAGAATTAAGTTGCAAGAATGGTTATACCGAAATATTATATAATATCTAATAACAACCTTTCAGAATTGTTAGTCAGAAAGGATAAAAAAATAAGTATTCCACCAAATGAATACCAGAAACTCTTCCCTATTGCACAAAATTTTTTTAACGATGGGGTTATTTAATTTTTAATCGTCCTAAAATTGACAAGTTAAAGGAAACTTAATTTTAGTGCCTTAAATTTTGTTGTTTTCTAAAACATTCTTTCAAAAATTGAAATACTACGAAGTCTTAACGAAAAATATTTTTAACCTGTTGATTTGTACTTGCACTTCAACTGTAGCTTAGATTAGTGTGCCTTCTCTTGGATTATTTATGTGATATTTTAGCACGTGCTAGTATTTACTGCCATATGGTGTCACTTGATTTTAGCTTCTTAATTTTTATAGATACAAAAGTTTTTGTAGACTAATTGTAAATTTAATCAAAAAATGTATAAGGAAATGTTCCGCTTTAAATTTTATTAAGTTTGTGTGAAAAATCACTGTAAGGCCACAACTATCCAATAGGTTGTTACTTATAGTATGCTGAAGTATTATTCACTAATGGTGCTCAAGAGTGATCTAATTTGTTTTTTAATTGAAAGGAAAATCTCATGTTTTAGTATTAACTGTCGAGTGATGAATGTGGTGGATAATAAGAATTGAATAAAATAAATTGCAACCTTTTAGATAGGTCGGATGAAGAGATCTAACGAGAATATCTGTTGTACAACATTTACTGGATACTTCCCTTAAACTTAAGCCTTCTTGTGGTGATCTTCCGGTTTTATGTTACTAACTGTCTATTTCAATGTGAATTAAAATATTTAATAGGAGCTAATCAAACATAAATTAGTTGTAGAAATTCTTTGATGTGATGAACTTTTTTAACCGACGACAATGCACTGCTTTAGTTAATCACCCAGTATTACCGTCATTTGTAAACTAACAAAGCATTTTTATCCACATTAACACCACGTTTTATAATTTCTTATAACAACTACCTCCGTTTACCTTATGCTGTCGCTAGTTTACAAATTATGATTTTTTAAAAAATTTTGTGTACAACGAACATTTTAATCAGACACAAAACTCAATTAATTTGATTTTTGAAAAAGCGTATATTATACATATAGATAACTAATTACATGCAATATAAAAATATATTTGAAAATTTGTATCGTAACAAAAATTAAGTGGTAAATGGAAAATGTTTTATTTAAATTTAAGACATTGCATTACGTAATACACACATTACAATACTCCAATTGTTGTTACTTGATTATTTACGATACGTCTTAATGTTTTCAATGTATTTATTGGTATTATTGTAAGTATGGATCTTTTAGCACAAGAAATTAGAATTAGAAATTTTCAGACAAATCGAAAATATTTTTATTTAATTGATACTTACAATATGGATTATCTAAATTGTAGTTGGCATAAATTTCGTGGCACATTATGATTACACTAATGTATATTGTATTTGTTTATTTAATTGAATTTTGTCAGTAACTTTGACTGTTTATTAATCGTACTATTAGTGATTGATCTATTTGTAATACAGATTACACCCATCACAGTATTGAAGTAGTATTAAGCTTTTTTATATTTTATTTATTTATAAATTGTATTTTTATAAGATATCGAATGTTATGCATATTTTTGTTTTTTGTTTGCCTATTTGAAAATTGTATTGTTTTTATTAATCTTTAACTACTCATAACACTTAATCGTCTACCAAAAGATATACAGGGTTTTCAAGTATTGTTTTGACAAAAATATATTTTAAAAATTGATGGTGTGCTTGCATGAGTAGGTAAAGGTTAAACCTATTTGTAACCAAATTTGTCTATTTTTGTAGAAGTCAGGAAGATAGAGTTGTAAGAAAGTTGCTATTCACGGCAACTTTTTACTTTTTTAACCTTTTTTTCATTTCAAATCTTTTACATATCTTGTGAGATAAAGTTATGGAAGTAATGTACAAATTTTTAGTGTCGCAATTAAGAATAAAACAAATGTTAGTGGGTGTTCTGACATGAAAAATTTTATAACATGGTTTTTGTATGTATACAATTTTAAATGTTTATTTAAATAAATAAAATCAGTTTCATTTAAATATTAATATTATTAATGCTTTTAAATCTTTTAAGAGGAGGAATCTGGTATACAAGTGAAGGGAAATCTGCTGATCAGCTTTTTGTTTTTTTGAGGAGGAATTCTTTCAAAAATCCTATTTCAATTTTCCTATTTTATTATGTGGTTCTAACAAATTATTTACTTTGGAGCAGGGTAGAATGAAGTTTTTGAGATGATCAAAAACTGGTCTAACAATAAAACACGTGGTTGGTGGTAAAAATTAAATATGCAATTTGAACAAGTTGATGTAATTGAAATTTTACAAAAGAATAATAAATACAAGGAAATTTAAGCTACTACAGTGGAATTATTTTAAATTATTCAGTCTTCTATTGATTACAAAATAGTAATGATTGGTAGGCAAAACATTGCGCCTTTAACGGTCATCCACTTCACGTAACCAATCCTTCGTGAGTGCCACTGTAGCAGTTGCACGTAGTTCTTTATCAGGTTCAATTAAAGATTGAATAAAATCGGCAAATATTATGGCATCGACTCGTTTCCATCCATATTTATCTACTAATACATCTTCCACTTTCCATATTTTCATGTTCTCAGGTTTGATTTTTCTAAGGAAACCTGCGCAATAAATACATTTTATTTTATTTTAAATTTATTTTAAACAATTTATTGTTACCTTCAGAATCGAAATATTTTTTAGATTGTCGTCCACTTAAAGCTATATATTTTGGAATTCCATCAAGCACTTCCCATATTAAGCCCAAATGATCTTCCGCTGACGATAACGTTTGGCTACGTTGAGGATTAAATAGATATTCGCCAGTGGAAATTTCAAAGGCGACACATGCAACGGACCACAGATCAGCAGAATAAGAATAATCAGAATCGATAATTACTTCTATTGCACGATACTGGATAGTTTGTATTATTTCAGCGTAATGGTTATTCTGGAAAAAAGATTAAATTTATCATCCCCCAAAAGTCTGTGGTATAGCAAGTTATTACCTCTGGACACGCATTTCCTAAATCGGCAATTTTGATTTTTGTATTTGGATTCATAAACAACGGGCGACATGGTCTACCACCGTTCTGCGTTTGTCGTTCAGTGGGGACCGGAAATTTGTTTGTAAATTTATCCCCGGGAGCTGATTTATCACGTATATAAAAATCTGGAGAATTTTTAGAACAACTGGCCTGGTCGTACAGGTCGACATCGTCGGACCAGTGAGAAGTACTTACTAACAATAAACAGGTCATTAATATCGCAAAAATTGGAAGTTTTAAAACTCACCGTATGATTTTGGCATTTGGACGCCAAGTTCTCTAAATCTATTAACGTATTGCACCATGTTGTGTATGTACGTATCACTTACTTTAACTAAAATATTTTCAGGTTTTATGTCGGTGTGGATGACGTGACATACTTGGTGTAAATAGGTTAATCCGAGTAAAATCTGCAATTGAAATTGAAGGAATTGGAACGATTAAATTAAAAGAATTATTGGAATCTTACCTGTTTAATAATATTTTTAGCGGCAACTTGGTCAATTCCTTGGTAGTTGCTTAAAATTATTAAATCCAATAAAGATGGTCCCATAATTTCGAAAGACATACACATGTGGTGCCCATTCATACTTATTTGGTTGAAGTAATCTTGTAGAATGACGATGTGCTTGTATCCAATGTGGTTTGGATCTTGGTGTTTGACATACCGGAGTATATTTATTTCGTCCAATGCCACAGTCCTGTACGCAGCCTGTGCTTTACAAATTTTGATGGCGAAATACATTCTGGTAGGTCTGGAATGGAATTTATATATTAAACGGTTGTGGTGGGTAGAGGTATGGACATACTCTATTAGGTCTTCGGCCAACCAGACCGTGGAGAAATGACCCCATCCTAACTTTCGTATAATTTGGTAACGATCGTTTGGTCCGAAAATTTGGCCCAGATTTATGGGCATATATCCTCCATATCCATAGTCGAGTGCATTCTCAGTATTATGGATATAGTCGTTGTCAACGATTTCTTGAAGCTCTTTAGAATCAAGGGTGGTTGGATTTTTAGGATTGTGGAAACTAAAGTAAATTTCATTTAATAAACATTGCAAAATAATAATTTGCTGTTTAATGTTAGAGTGGTTACAATTAAGGATAATTTAGAGGAAAAATTTTATTTTCTTACCCCGATGGGAGTACAGGACATGAGAGAGGTCGTTTCGTTACGTTAACGAATGAATATTGTTCAATTGCTTCTGTTTTTTGTTCCAAATAGTTAGGTATATCCCGTACCGAAGAATTTCTATCATTTCGTGCAAGTAATTTATGAGCAAGTAGTAAAGTTAGTCCGGTTAGTAAATGACTCACAAAAGCACATAGAACCACTTGGTAACTGTTTGCTGAATCTGGAGGTTCGGTATAATTCAGCGTCAAATTTACAAGACATTGAAAATCGTTTTCAAATATTAAGTTTGACATGATTATATACTAATAGTACAATTCCGCGTGAAACGCTTACATAAATATCCGAAATTCCAATTTTAGATTCTGCCGCAAGAATCACTGCCAACTTTTTACTAAATAAGTTAATTAATCGGAAGTTTCGTTAAATCAATTGGGCCAATTGTCAAAATATGGAAATCTTTGGAAAAATCAAATTTTGTTTTATTTTTGAATTTCTCGCACGCTCGATTTCGTTTGACGCGAAAGCGGGAACATTTTTAAATACTTTTTGCTTTTTTTGGCAATTATCCAACTAATAATAAACAAAACTATTAATATAACATAACAAACGCATATTAATGCTGCTAAATAAAGTTTATATTATTTATTTTATTTTCTCATAAGTTTACATTTCAAAAATTTTAAACTTTTTATATATTACTTTTTATTTAATATTTTAATAATAGGCGGGAATAATTAAACAATCCAAAAGTAAAATTATTTTTGAGTTTCCTATATGCCCTACTCGTATTTTTCATCCAAGTGATTTTTATTTTCGAAAATAAAAATAAAAAGTATTGCGGTGTTTTGAAAAATTGGGGACACATTGTCACTAACTACCTAAGAAAAGTGCATTATTTACCTATAAGTGTCTTCTAGTACATTAAGTTGAGAACTAAACGATCCCTGAAAATTAATTTTTTCTTCGTCGCAATAATAATCACTTTGTTTAGAACTACAATGTTGTTGCCACACCTTAGATTCCTCATCAGATGAACTATTCGAGTCTTGGTAAGATGTCTTTTTTACTTCTAAAAGCTTTTTATAGTTTTCTATACACTGCTCTTCACAATGTAAACGTTGTTTTTCTATGTCCAACCACACTTCTTGATAACGGTTATTGTCTTGAGAGTTATCAGAGAGTATTTCATTCGTTGCTTCTACCTCTTCGTTTGAAATCCAAGAACGAGAATGGTGAGGGTATAAACGTTCAAATAATTCATCGTGAACACCTTCTTCGTTATGTATTGTAGGCTCTGATAATTCACTATTTTGAATAGTGGACTGCAGATTGATAGGAACTCCTGGAGCCAGGGTGGCGTTTGCTGAAATAGGGTTAATAGAAAATATTTCTTTAACGACTCACAAGACGGCACTTCCAATTGCTCCCTATTTCTTGGCACACGGGATAAATCAGTCATAATGGCACTGACGTTTGAAAATGTGATATGTATCGAATCGCGACATAGGAACGCAAACAATAATAATCGTATGATAATTTACTCAACTACGAGGATGGAGCACCAGCGCATGTGCGACCTGAAAATACGCTCGATATTAAACCTCCATAAATTGATTTATGAGACCATTGTTTATGGATGAAAGCTCAAAATAAAATTCTAGCTAACTGATCCATTTCCAAAATTTGCACTTCACCACGCTGAAGCTGCAACAACCCAAAACGGATAGGCTGAAAACATCGAAACGCCAATGCAATAACTATATTTTTGGCAACTTTTAGCGCAAATTTTATTGGATTACCATATCTAGGTCACAAGGGAAAATTACCAATTTATCTTTTCTTAATACCTCAATTCATTAGATGGGTTCGAGTTAAGAGAGAATTTTTGGCACAGGCGTATTTTCAAAAAAAAACTTTTATGCGTTAGTATAATCACTGAAATGATGAAGCTTCATTCAAATCACCGGTACTTTTGTCTGCTTGAATTTGTCGTTTATTATTTTCAAATCAACGTCAAAATCTATTTTGTATTTTTTAATTTGGCTAATTATGTTTTGCCTTGAAGAATCGTTTAAAAGAAGCTTAATTAAATTTTTTCGTTTCAAAATTTCAGATCGTTTATGGCATATGAATTTTTTTAAAGCTACACAGAGAAAAATTGTTAGTGTTTTGAAGTAATTTTTACTTCAAATTGAAGTCCAAATCAATTTGAAGTAAATATTCTTCAAAAGTGATGCGCAATGGATTTGGATTAAAATTTTTTCTCTGTGTATACCTACATTTTATTACAAAACTCAAAAGTGAGAAAAGATAGAAATAAAAGTCGAATTCTCATCTCTTGATAATGCCACAGTACAGTGAAAACTTTTCTTTTTTTTTTTCAAAAAATACTTTTTCGGAAAAAAGACTCTAATAAGTCAATTTTTCATAACACTTTGCACCATCTTCCGTCACAACTTCAAAATAAAACATAAGTATTAGCAGAAATTGGTCCAACATTGAACAGCTTTGACGATTGCTCTATTTACTGGCAATCCCTGTACTAGCTAAGCATTCCCGGAATGCAGTCTTTATTTTCATTGCAGAGAAGTAGTTTGCCGTTTAATATGAAAGATGTTATCAGCACCTTGCAAAGGAAACACAAACACCTCAGCCAGTGATTGAACCTGCACGACTGCGGTACAGCAATCTGCTTTAATTATTTAATGCCGATTATTAAATTTTATTTTACAAAATTAAACATTTGATTGAGAATTATTTGTTAGAGAAGCATTCATTGCGACACCGTAAATCTTAGAAATACTATAGACAAGCTTTTTTCCTACAGAAAATCTTAAGGCAATCCAAGAGGAAACTGGGAATCTTTTAAAAATTTCGTAAAAGAAAATCTACTGAACAAAAATTTGTCTTGTTGCTGATCGCTTGATAAAAACTAAAGCAGTGTCCACAATACATTGTTGGCGCACAACTCGGTGGATCGCTTCAAGTTGAAACAAAAAAAAAAAAAAACGCCAATGAATCGTTTTACTTTAAATGAAATTAACGTTTCCTTCGGGATTATGTTTTTGACAAAACTAAGTAGTAATAAACTGATGAGCCTTGTGGTTAATAAGCGAGCCTCATAAAACAAGCAGCGTCTTATTGGTTACGCCACTGAAACTTAAAAATATAATAAAAAACAATTTAATATAAAATATAAAAAATTGATATGCTGTAGTAATATAAAAAAGTTTGAAATTTGAAAACAAAACAATATTTTATTGGAGTTTTATTTTGTATATTTATATTTTTTTAGTTTTACATTTGAAATTTAACATGATGTTTTAATAAAGTGATAAATGACTACAAATGAAATAATGGAAAACATTAAAAATTTATCAATGGCTAAAAATCAACTTGCCAAGTTTTCTGATTCTAATTAATAGTCAGATTCTGTGTCTTCTGAGGGTGCATCTAGGTCTCCAAGTAAGTCGCTAACAGATTCGTTCGAATCTATTTGATGATAAAGCCAAACATCTTCAAGTGTTTCTTCAGCTTTACGCTTTAAAGCAAACCTTTCAGATTTACTTGGAGGTATCTTATCTAATATGGTGTTTAGTTCGGTAACTAACCATGCATTATTGCCTGCTTTACGTTTGATTTCAGACTCTTCTGGTGATTCATGTAGTTGATCTAAAATTCCAGTAATTTTGGTTTTTAACCAAACCTCATCAATTGTGTCAACTGCTTTCCGTTTTCTTGGTTTTGGTGTTGGTTGCCTTTCCTCTTCGATATCTCTTATTCTTAGTGGTGCCTCTACAAATGTAGTTTTATAGTCGCTGGCAAATTGTAGAGGAGCTGATCCATATGCTTCTGGAGGTGGCATACTCCTTAAGTAGTATAATGCTACATCCCACGACTTTATACCTAAAGTTTGAAAAGAAAAAAATTTCGATTACTTTGATTACAAATAGAGTTGAATATTTTTTAATTTTTAAAATATTGTTTTATTAATATTTATTTCATATAATATAATAGCTAGGCTCTTAACCGTTACATCTGGGACATGTACAATTTTAAAAATTTAAAACATTTAAAGAATTGTATAAGCAAAAGGGCAGAGAGTAGTACTGCAAAGCATTGTAGGTCATTTTACAGATACCATAAAAAAATGCATCATTTTAGAGATACACCCTCAAATTGGGGATTTTCAAAAATTAATATTAAATATTAATAAAAATAAAAATATTAATTATTTTGGTCAAGCATCAATCACTTTCTGTGAATCTTAATATCAAAATTGATACTGAAATGGTTTCTTTTTATTGTTATTAAGACCACCACTCACGATACAATCTCACAAACGATTCTGTTGGATGCGACGAAATCAAACGGAATTTGATTGTGTATTGTAGCAGTTTGACTAAGTTGGTCACAGACAAGCCGATCAGTCTGCTACAGTACAACACTGTTGGTAGTGTTGTATATTTGAACGTGTGTTGTGGTTTTCAACTTCGTTGTACGATTTTAATACTGCAAAAGTATAACTAAAAGCAAAGTTTTAAAATGGCTTCTAGGGAAACGTTTTTAAGAGGTTTTTAACCTATATAAAGAGCAAGGGGGTCTCTGGAAAATAAAATTGCCATTCTATCACAATAATAGAGTTCGTAAAAATGGAATGGATATTTTGGTTACGAAGTTTCAAGAAGTGAAACCAGATAATAATGAAGATTTTGTTAAAAAAAAATCAATAAATAAATAAATTAAAAAAATGTTCAGTAATACAAAGCGCAATAGCCCCTAACAGTGGTATATTCATCCACCATATTTATCATTTGGAAATAAAATTCGTACTGAAAATCACATCCGATTTCCAACGAAATTGTACTGCAATCGCATTCAATAAAATCGTACTGCGGCGTTGGACTGTGAGTGGCTACCTTTATGAGACCACAAAAAAGTCAGGACAATTTCAATGAAATTGGTTCTGTAAATTAAAAGTACAACCAGAACCGTATTTAAATCTGTAGACCCTAAGCTGAATCTGTAGTGCGAACCCTACAGGTTGTTTTGTAAGAATTAATTGTTATTTTAAGAAAACATGTTAGGCAAATGTAAGATAAAAAAAATAGCAGCGGCCCTCTTTTTTATTTTAGTTCATTCAAAATTCAAATTTTGAAATAGTACTTTTGTGGTGCGAACGTATAGGCTGCAGTCTAAGTAGCAAAATCTCCAAGCCTTTTAAAGCAAAGCCCAAACTTGGGCAAATAAACTGGACAATTAACAAAGGCTGTAAACCGTACGTCTCAACTAATATATATAATAACTATATAAAATTATTGAAGATAGAAATATGGATGTAAAATTATGATTAATGTTAAATAATATGCAACGAAAACGAATGAACCCACACATAGATGATCGCCAAGCCTGGAAGAGAAGCTGGAGGTATTTTAGCATTTGGATTGCAATTTAGTAGACTGCAGCGAAATTGTAGGTGAGTGAAAACTATCGAAGCAATAAACAAACTGATGATATGAAATTAAATCAATTAAAAGAATTTAGTCAAGATGATGTAAAATTATACGAACAGCTTTTGGTTTCAAAAATGCAAGCAAAAAATAAAATCAAAGCAAACCAACACAATAAAAACCATTAACAAACCTCCTTCCTTGTTGTCCTTCCTCATGATGCGGTTGCACAAGATGCATGTCCTTTACAAAGGAAGTGTCCAATAGATTGACAATTTTGTACTTTGAATACTAAAATGTAGATTAAACAGCTCAGAAAATCAAATTTAAAATGTAATTAATTTACCCACATACAGATAAGCTAATTAAGAAAATAAGGATGCAGAATTAAAAAAATCAAAAGAAAACGCACACCCAAAACCAAGTATAGGAACCATATCGTGTCCTGTTTCACAAAAAGTTAAAATTTAAAATTTTTTGTTAATTATTTGAAATTGTTGGGATATTTTATTCGTCGGTTATAACTAACCTTTGTGAAATCGGGCAACGGTATTTTAAAGTAGCTAAAAACTAGATATTTATTTCTAATTGGTTAAAACCATAAATTAAACAATAAAGTAATTAAAACTTTGTAACTAAGAAGCATATGTAAAAGAAATTAGAAATAAGAAAATCCATCACCAAAAATAAAATTATAATTTTCAGATTTTTTAAAAAAAATTACCACAACTAAAAGTTTCTTTCGGTAGTATTTGAATATAACCAATAGGTACTTACAATGGGACGAGCTAGTGACTGGTCCATCTTCCGCTGGATTCATAAATAATGTTGCTTGTTCTGCGGAAAGAGTATCTACGGAAAGCCTGAATTATTTAACTTAAAAATTATAAAACAATTCATTTACCTAAAGTCCAGTTGGTACAATAGCACCCAGCAAGACTGACAACAGTATCACATAATGAACATCTTAGATGTCGTATTATATGACCCGAGGGATTATAATTTTGGACAGTACCTTCACTTTGCAGAATAGCCTTTGCAACAAATGCCACAATCATTTCAAAATATTCTACAAGAACAATTAGGTTTTCCAAAGGTTTATTAACTTTTTGGTAGCTATTCTGAACATAACAGCATGCTAAAAGAACTCTATTGCACGTAAGCACGTTGTCCATTAACTTTTTGCAAACTTTTTCAAAACAAGATTGGCTTATAGGCTCGACTTCGTATTCAAGTAACTCGATCAACTTTTTATTATTTTCCACAAGAATCATATATAGGCATCGCATTAAATTGTTATGTGTGGAAGAATTGATAATTGGAATTAAAATTTGTACCTCTTCTTCAATTTTATCTATGGCATCCCATAGAAGTTGTACGTATTCAATTTGGTTTAATGGAAAATTTTTGTAATTTTTTATTGCTGTTTGAATTTCCTTTAAAACCTTTCGTTTATTTAATGTTTTCTTCAAAATATTTGATTTCCTCTGAAAAAAGTTAAAACGTCTATGCTCCTTCACAAAATAAAATATTTCTTACCTTTGAGTGTCTTCTGTGAGCTCTTCTAGATTTTGTAGATACGGCATTAAAAGTTGCTTTGGTTTTTTCTATTAGTTCCTGTAATAAAAAACATTCAACTTAACGGAATAACAAAAATAAAAATTATATATTTTTACCTCTTCCGGAAAATCAACGATTTTCATAGAATTTCTGTTGACAATTTTATATTTTATGGTTTGTTCTTTCTGGAGCTTGAATAAACTTAAATTAATCAAATGTATACATTATTATTTATATTTTACCTTAACGTTCACCGTTAAAAATTTTTTTTCCATTGTGTCTCTCTAAAAAAAAAATTGTTTTGAGCAAAATAATAGTTTCTAATAAAGTATCTAGATCAGGGATGGGCAAAGCACGGCCCGCGGGCCATCTCCGGCCGCCAAAGAGTTTTAATCCGGCCCGCCAATATCCATTTTAAAGTAGCAGTGTATGGCCCTCCGAAATAGATTTTAACAGCCTCGTCGGCACAAACAGGTGTAAAACAGATACGTAGATAAAACTGCAAAAATTGCTGCCACCCGCCTGTCTGTCCATGAGAAGCATGGATGAAGTACTATGATAGTCGTTCGTTTTCCAAACGCGACCCACACGCAATGTACTTATACTTATGCTACGTGAAGTTTACACCTAAGACATTACCTGAATGAAATAGTAAAGCGCCCGCCATATTCAACCAATTTTGATAAAATCAAATTTGAAAATTGCAGTACTTGTTTAATTTACCATGCGTAACAATTTAACAACACAAGGTTTGTAGCTTATGAAAATAAAAAGTTGTATTTTTTTTTGGAATTCTGGCCCCCCATAAAATTTTTTAGGTTCTTTTTTGGCCCCTAATGAAAAAAGTTTGTCCACCTCTGATCTAGATAGTATATTTTTCGAAAAATTCTGTTGAAATATTCATATGATGAATTATTTTCAATTAATAGTTGTAACCATGGCAACACGATAAATGTAAAATTATATCGGAAGTTTTTAAGACATATTCGTCTTAATATATAATAATCAAGGTTTACTTTGTAGTCAGCAATTCATGGAATAGCAAACTCCAATCCCCGTATATAAAATTATTTTAAATAACAAGTAAATGTTGAAAAATAAATGGTAACCTTACCAGCATAAAAAGAGTTTTCTTTAAGTAGGATAGCAATAAATAATTATTGCTAATTATTATCGTAACGTAGTAAATGAATTTTGGTATCAAAGATTTATTTAAGTAAAATAAAACTAAATAAAATATTAAACATAAATAAACTTTCAATTTCTACATGTCAAATAAACTGGTAGCGGGAATAAAATAAAAAATGACAATAACCTGCAATTTCAAAATTTCCAATTTCCCAATACACCAATACAGTGACGTACGAAAACACAAAAATAATAAATTGAATTAATTAATTAACATGACTATTGACTTATTCGGCATGTTTCAAATGCATAATTAATATTAAATTTAAATAATTTATTATAATTTTAAGCAATCATTAGGTTTGTTCGTGCTAGCTACACTTTTTACACTTTAGTGTAAAGTGTACACTTTTCTGTTCGTGCTAGCCGAGCGCTCTGTTCGTGCTAGAAAGTGTAATTACACTTTTTACACTTTTCTTACACTTTTTACACCAGCTCTGGAGCAGGTGTAAAAGTTTACACCGTTTACACTTAATTTTGATTGGCTCTTAGATTTTTAAAAATGAAATTTAAAAATGCATACTTAAAAACTAAAAGTAATGGTTGCTAAAAATAAAACGTTAACAATATATTTTTATATCAAGTCTTTGTCTTTAATTTTTTTATTTACTATTAATTACTAACAATTTACGATTTACTATTTTTAGTTACTATTTTTACTTTGTTCTTATTTAAAAATGATTAAAACGGCGTGGATGATTCGGAATGCGGAAGGAGAAAATCATTTAACTTGGTATTTTTTTGCTAAATATTGGTCTTTTATAGATTTTTATATTTAATGACAAATTAGGTTAGGTACCAACATAACCTACCAACGCAAATTTGATTTCAAGGGGTGGAGTTATACTCAAGTTACACTTTTTGTGTTCGCGCTAAACTTACACTTTCGGGAAAAAGTTAAAGTGTAAATTACACTTTTTACACTTAAAGTGTAAAAGGTGTAACTAGCACGAACAAACCTATTAGGTGCGCCGCTGAAAATTGGAACGGATGAGAACGTTGCAGTGGCTTTGCATGCCGCAATTATAAACATTTTTTGTAATTTTCCAAAATTGTTACAGTAATATAATAAATTAAAATTGTGCGGAATTAAAGCCATGATTCAAACGGTAACAAACAATTCTCAGGTAATTTTTTAATTGTTCTTGTAATAGTTTAACCTCAAACCAAATTTAAATTTTTCTTATTTTATTTATGGCAATTTCATTTAGAACCTACTCCAACAACAACTTTTGGTTCTGAAAGTATGGAAAAATTACGGTGGAGTGCCTTCGGTTGATCCAAATTGTATAGAACTAATGGTAAAATTGTTGCATTTTGAAAATTTTGTGTTAATAATAATGACGTTACTTTGTAGACTCTAATGAAAATGAACGATATAGTTTTTGAAGTTAAATATAGCAGAATACCACAATTTAATTCAATTCCAAGTCTTCAATATGGTGATACGATTGCAACAAATCCAACTTTAATACAACAAAATATTACTAAATTTGTAAGTAGGTATCTAATTATTGCAAAAAAAAAATTGCAAATAATTCTTTTTAGAGTACGAAGAACGTTGATTCTAATTTGGATTCAAAAGGACTCAACCGCCTGTATGTTTATAAAAAGTATTTCCGAGACACTTACCTCCCGGCATTTTATCACGAAGTGTATTTATTGTTTAATTCAGCGTTACAAATTCTACAAAACTAAACATTTTCAGGTGGCTGAAAGATGTAAACTCGGAGCATTCTATCAAATCATGGTTTAACTTCATTATTCCTTTTCCATTGAACAGGCTTTATTTAAGAAAATGCAAAAACTTTTATTTTAATTTTTGTTACAATAAAGCGAGCACTCAAGAATTAAGTGAATTTAGTACAGAGGTAATATTTAAATATTTTACACCTACGTTTGTTACAAACCATTTTTGTAGATGTACCGAGACGCGCTAAAATGCCTGGAAGATTTTGAACTCTTATTGAAAGATGGAAGACATTATCTCTTGGGTTCAACTCCAACTTCGTTGGATGCTTTGGTGTACGCTTACTTGCTGATAACATTGAATATGCAATTACCAGATGGGCAGCTTAAGAATTCACTTCAAAATTTAGAATTATTGACGCGGTTTGTTGGAAGGATTTCCCAAAAGTTTTATCCCGATATGATTCCAAGTAAAGTTTTATGTTCAGTCTACGAAACGTGACCTATGGTGAAATTCCCAGACAATTTGTTAGTTTTGTAGTTCAGTTTACGTTACACAAGTTTTCAAAGAATTTCTCTTATGAGTTGTCATAAAGAAATATAGCGACGAGTTGTCATACGGAAACACTTAAAAGTAAAGTTCAAAAGAAAAATCATAACAGAAATCCTATGATAATTTACATAACGTAAGCTGCACTTATTAATGGCACAATTTATTGACCAGTTTTTCTGTACAAATCCATGCGGCAGTGTGATAAAATCATTCAAAACCGTAAAAAATTGTTGGCAAAGCTTTTATTGTTTTAAATGATTTATTTGGATGTGATTAGCAAGAATCGAGGTTTTTTCCACACCCCTGAAGCCCGCGTCCATTTCCGTGAGGCTACAAAGATACAAATTTTTGGTTTTTGGTAATATCTTGTGTTCTCTTTGTCGTACGGCGAAAATGGTCGTGTATAAAATAACAGGTGACAAAATTCTGTACAAAATGTCTCAATGTCGGCGTTTGTGAAGCACAGTCCCTAAAGGAAACCGGATTTATACCTGAGATACCCTTCCCGTATTCTTAGAACCAAACAGCTGTTTCAACTACGAAATAAATTTTTAAACAAAAGGTTATAATATATTGCAGACAACACAAAACATACTTATCATCAATGATGAATTACAATTACAGTTGAACCTCTCGAAACGAAAAATCGGCTATAACGAGTAAGTAGGCTTGTCCCTTGAGTTCTCGTTATAGAGGGGTTATACTGTACTATAGTCATAAAAAATAATGGAACAAATTTGCAACAGTCCACCAGAACGAGAGAAGAGAGGAATTTGGTAAGCAAGAATCGATATTTACTGCATTTGTCAAAACACACAACTACTGCTCCGAAACTATAAGTTCCATGAAAAAATGATAAGGAACTATTTTGTACAGAATTTTGTCACCTTTAATTTCATACGGGACCATTTTAGCCGTACGACAAAGAGAAAACGAGATATTACCGATAAACCAAAAATTTGTACCTTTGTAGCCTCACGGAGATGGACGCGGGTCTCAGAGGTGTGGGGAAAACCTAGATTCTTGCTAATTGCTGAATGCTAAACGGATTCATTTACATATTAGAATGATGACATTGGTAATGTCATCCTCGGCATGCTTGGTTTTTGGGCACCTTGTATTACACCTAACAAGTTCTAACAAAGAACGTCGAGTTCTAACAAAACCTTAAAAAGGAATTTAAATTTATTAGCATACAATGAAATTTTAATAACCGGATGTGCCTTAGGTCATTTTTCATTAAGACTGGCCCAACCAAAACTATCCATTCATAATAACGTGAAAAATGATTGCGATATGCATACCCGATTTAGCAATTAGAGGCCCACGTTTTGCTAATTCCTTTGTTTGTTTTTAATTCTTTCAAATGAATTCTTTTTAATTTAAAATTTATTCTGCATCAGTAAATATATTTAGCTTACATTTCAAAAAAATTAAATTTTTTGTATAATTGGATTTAAGACATTGATAGTTTAAAATGACCCACGTTCAAATTTTACTGTATTTAACAAAACAACAAAATTACACTTTTCAATGCTCGACAGCGCTTATAGGTAGACCAGTCATATCTAACACTAGAAATCGCTAAAATCGAAAAATAAGAGCGATTTTGAATATTTGGTTGAAAAGACCATATTATATAATGGTCAAGTGACCAGATTGGACGATTTGATATGGAATGATTCGATATGCATATCACACCTCGTTTTGTTATCCTCGAAGTTATCAAGGGTGGATTGTTTTGGTTGAGCCACCCAGTAAATTTTGTTAAGAGTTTTTGGATTTTTAACTAAAATATCTATTTTACATTTTTTAGAGGAAATAAGTCCTGGACCCCCTTCAAAGCAGAATGAAGACTTAAGTTCTACTTCGATAGTTTTTGCTGGAATCTTTGTTATGTCTGTTATGATTTGGTATGCCAGTCTACAATCCTGATAGTTAAACTAAATGTTAGAAGATAGTTTTTAAAAATATTTTAAATCCAAAGAGAAACTTTCAATTTGTTTGTAAATGTAAAGTGAAGATTTCATTAATTTGTATATTATTTAATATTAAGAGCAATATCCAGTGATAGTTCCTAATGAAGTTTGCATAATTGAATCAGTTAATATGTTCAATAGTATTAGTTTCGAGCAAATCACAAACAGCTATGTTTTAATACGAGAAATAATTTTAAGCCCGCCTCAGATGATGCTTGTTTTACTGATGGATTGCTTGCTGGTTTTCTACCTGCTTGGTTAGGTGATGGTTTCTGTGCTTGGTTGGCTTCACACGTGTTTTATGGTTTCAATGTGCACGCAGGTAGTTGTATAATAAAAATAAAACGTTCAACAAAGAAAATTCGAAATTTCTCGGTTGCATTTGTGTTTACGAACACGGCGCGACATTATCATTGGTTAGCGCTGAAACCCATCACGTAAACCAGCAGCAAAAATAGCACCGGTTCTATCACAAAAATCCATCACGGGAACCAGCAGTGACGTCATTTTCTATGCGCAGCCAGCACGCGCCAGCCAGCAAGGCTCCCATCAGGCAATCCAGCAGCAAAACAAGCATCGTCTGAGGCGGGCTTTACATACATATAATTTTTATTTAGATGGGCAGGATTAATCACAATCTTCTAACCACAACAGCATTAATTACGTATGTCCCAAGAGGGTAATCATTTTGAATTTTACGTTCCTCAAACTTCATGAAGACTGCATTAAATGTTATGAAAGCTTTGCAAGGCTTTATTTGGTAATTACCCCCTTGATTGATTTACTCGATGCCAACTGGCCATTGCTCTTAAATTAGTGGTTGTGAGGGTATCCAAATAAAAACCGATTGTTTAAAATAGTCTCTTTTTTTGTCACAAATTAAACCCAAGTGTTTCATTTACAAACATTTATTACACTACAATTTTTTACAACAATTTTCTCTAATTTAAATTTGTTCTTGCTTTATTTTAACAGTCTGCTTTTTCTTATTTTCTAACGACATTTCATAATTTCTTTGTCTGCGAGCTAATCGTTCTCCTTTTAAACATTGAACTACACTTGCATCGAAAGAATTACATACACCAAAAAATTTTAGTATTTTATTCTGAAACAAAACTTAAATAAATTATCTATTATTGAAGTAGCCACGTTTTAAGTTGGATTAAAAAACTTGGACAATAGAAAAGCATTCCGAGCCCATCAGGTACTTAAAACGTTTCTATCTTTGAGATACAATTCAACGACAAAAGTGAACTTACTTCTTCGTGACACTTTTTTAATAAATTTATAAATTCGTTACATTTATCCGTATGTAAATGGGGCGATAAATCTGTGTGCATTTCGATTAATCTATTTTCATAAAATTTGTACTACCTTATAGGTTAAAATTCTTGTCTGCTAGTAGTACTGTAGTACTCAAACAATTTTCATCTTATGAGATACAGGATGCTAAATTTATCACTGATACTTGCGGAACAATAAATATTAAATTTCATCTAGATTTTACTCACTGAGTAAACAAGGTATAAAAACTGTTAGAATTTTGAAAAAATTGAAATGTAGAAAAAGAAAAGTTATTTATAAAATTTAAGTAAATTTAACGAAAGTTGAGGAGTATCGGCAACATTGCTGAGAAAGAAATATTCTATTGAAGCATTGGCAACATTGCTAAACAATTTTTCTTATCATTTCTTATCTGTTCTCTATTTTACATGCATTTTTGTTCCCGAAGTCGTAGCGAATGCAAGTTTTCTAAAGCTGATTATTGTACTGTGAAATAATATTTTTTGATATTCATCATATGGAACGTGAATGATCACATTAATTAACCATCGAGTTAACATTATTGGTAAAATTTAATTGTTTACTTAATTACTTGCATTTTTCGTTAGTCAAGTTAAATTTGTAGTCCTTTGAGAAATTCTAACTGACTTTCAATTTGTTTCAGTTGTGCATTGAGCGATTAATTTGTACGAGGGAGGTGTTACGGAGAAGGGACTTTTACAGCAGTTATTGAATCGTTTCAACCGTTGACAAGAAGTACAGATACTGTTTCATGCATTTAATGATTCATAATACAGCTGGATATTTGATAATCAATTTAAAAGATGAATAACACTAGAAGTAAAATTGAGCAATTTTAATATGTTTGATTTGCGGAATGCGGTCATCGGAGATTTTCTGCTTCATATGGAGTGGGCTCATTTGACGCTAACCGAAGAAATATTATAAGTAGGATTTGAAATGTGAAACAATTAAAATTCTTGGGGTTCACACCGAAGCTGGAAGATGTTCAAAAAACTGATGGCATTGAGATACCCTTTGACTTACTAGCAACAGATCGCCAAGCAAGATTCTATAAACTACCAGGTATTTTTGTAACTTAAAATAGCCCATTCTAAAAAAAATTGATTTTTTCATTAATTTGTTTATAATAATATATATGAAGGCTACAGGAATAAAACGAGGGGTGTCCATTATTTTGCAAAATGAAACCGTTAAACCCATTTCTTACCTTATTTTGACACTTTAGGTTGGTAAAATATGTTTGTTAAAAAACTATGAATGTCCATAAAATTTAAGGTTTAAATTTTGTTATACCGGTATAAAACAAGGTAAGCATTAATATTAAAATCGAGATTTCTCAATATCTTTCTTTTGTGACATTCCTCGTTTTATTCCTGTAGCTTTCATATATGGGTGAACAGTAGCCTGCTTATGCTTACTTTCCTTTGTGGATAATAACAATACAATAAACCAGTAGAGCCTACGTTGGAAGAACATATGCATATCATCTGTATCCGGACAACACCGTCTGTGAAAAAAGCAATTACGTTCACTGAAACGTGTACATTTTTAACATTTTGTGATTGTAATATCTCGGGCTTGTAGTCTAATCCGAAACTCAATTTTTTTTTTACGTAATGCCATTATACAGTACTCTTACAACATAAAATTTCAGATTTTTATCTGATCCCCCAACCAGAGATATTTTAGTAATTTTAATAATTTTTAAAAGAAAAACAGAGTAAATCTTAGGGTTGATATTTGGTGTGTGCATTCATCTGGTTATCATCTCTTCGTTAAAAAAAAATTTAACAGCAACATGAGATTTTTCCCTTCATGCATAAATTTCTTAAATCCGATACAGATTGGTGTAAATGTACTCGCCTATGTAGAAAAAGAAAAGTTGTAGTGGAAATTACTTGGTAAATTATCAAACAAAATGGCAAAATTGAATAACACCTGTTAGATCTCTTTGAAACTCAGATAAATATTTACGGACCATTAACTCGTTAGAAAATATTTAAGGTTCGTTATATTTAATATTTATTATATAGTGCTGTGAAAGTTTTCAATATTTTGTCTTTTGACATGTAACATCACTAATTTAAACTTTGTTTGTCTAGATCAGAGATGGGCCAACTTTTTTCATTAGGGGCCAAAATAATTTAAAAAAAATTTTGTATTTTAGTAGACGGCTAAGCTACGAACCTTGCGTTGTTAAATTGTTTCACATGGTAAGTTAAAGAAATTTCAAATCCTTTCTTTTCAAAGTTTGCTAAATTTGAATGTAATGTAACTTTTATTTCTTTTTATAAATTTTAAGTCTGTTTTTGTTTATTTTTAAAACCAAAAATAGCGAACGAGTGTTAAGCAATACCGAATGAATTCTATTGGAAAAATTTCTATGTACGTTAAATGCAATTAATTTCATTTGGCTTCGCTTTCCACTCTCTCGCTTTATGTGTGCACCGACATTACTTGGGGAGTTCTCAAGTCACAACATTCGGCTATCGCTAGAAGTGTCCTTCGGCGAAGTTGACTAACGCCTGTGATTTTTATTTTTCATATGTACTATATTTTTATTTTTTAACATGTAATTTCTACTTTGTAGATTCAAAGTAATGAGCAATACCTATTGGACAAGGGTACACCTACCAAGTTCTCACGTCTAAATGCAGTGTTAACAAGTGCAGTAGTCGTTTGTAAAACTTGTATATTCATATACCACCAAGGATTTTGTAATATGTTAGTTTCATGAATAAAAATTAAAACACATTAACCAGTCTTCATATAATAATTTATTTGTATTGCATCACAAGGAAATTTATAATTCAATTATATTTTGTAAGGATAATTTATATCTTCTTTCTGTATTCATAATACTTAGCACCGTAAAAAATTTTGATTTTTAAATGAACTTTTCACCTTTGAGTATCAGAAGTGTAACGCTTTCAAGGGATATAAATAACTAACATCTTTTAGTTTATATATTCCTAATATTTAAACGCAGCTAAATGAACTTTACACCTTTGAGTATCCAAAGAGCAGCACTTCAAAGAGAAATAAAGTATAACCAACAACTTTTAGATTATGTATTCCTAATACTCAACTGCTGCAAAAATTTTTTGATTCTTAAATGAAATTTTCAGTTTTGGGTATTGAAAGAGCAGAACTTCCAAGAGAAATAAAGTATAATTAGTTTATGTAATCCTATTTCATGGCAGTAAATAAATGAAATTTTTAATTTTAGGTATTAAGAGAACAGAACTTCGAAGAGCAATAAAGTATAATTTACATCCTGTAATTTATGTATTCCTAATACTTCACCGCAACTAAGTTTGTTGATTCTTAAATGAAATTTTCTCTTTTAGATACCAGGAGAGTAGAACTTCGAAGAGAAATGCAATAAAATTTACATCCTCTAGTTTATGTATTCCCATTACTTAACTGCAACAAAATTTTTAATTTTGGGTATCAGGAATGCAGAACTTTGAAGAGAAATAAACTACAATTTACATCCTGTACTTGATGTATTCTTAATAATTAAGCGCAGCAAAATTTGTCAATTTTTAAAAGGAAATTTCACTTTTGGGTATCGGGAGAGCATAACTTTGATGGGAAATAAAGTATCATTCACATCCTCTAGTTTATGTATTCTTAATACGCAACAAAATTTGTTAGTTCTTTTCTGAAATTTTCACTTACGCGACTCAGGAAAGCAGAACTTCGACAAGACATAAAGTAGACTAATAAACATAAACTTTGTCAATTCTTTAATGCAATTTTTACTTTTAGGTACCAGGAGAGCAGAACTGTGAAGAGCAATAAAGTCTAATTTATATCCTGTAATTTTTATTATTTTTAAATGCGTCTTTAAAGTAGAAAAAATTTGATCGACATTTGAACCGCCTGCCAGCGTTTCCCCCAAACGAAAACGCATTTTTCGAACTTCGCATTAAACCACGTCGGTTTTGGTCAAAAAAAGACCATCTAAATTTTTGAAAAAACTTTTTGACCCCAAAAATTGAAAGTCTTAAATCGAAACATTTTTTGACGCTTTCTTATGCTGTTTGGCAAGATAAATCGACTGGTACAGGCAGATTTTATTTAAGAATGTTCTTTTAGGATTTACGTGTTTTTAAAGTTGAAAATATTTGATCATCATTTTGAACCGCTTACGAGCGTTTCCCCCAAACGAAAACGCGTTTTTCGAAATCCTCACATCAAACCACGCCAGTGTTGGTTAAAAAAAACCATCTAAATTTCTGACGATTTTGAAAAAAATTTTCACCCCAAAAAATAAAAGTTTGAAATCTTCTACTTTTTCTACGGTAAATGATATGTAGCGACATCTAACCATCAAGATCGGAAATAAATCTTACCTCGCTTTAAATTTCTTTAATTATTTTAAATATTACTTAACAATCAAAACTACACAATGAAAGTGTTGAGCCAACAAATATGTTTTATTCTTTATGCTAAAAATCCTCTCACGATTACAAACAAAACAATATTTTTTTCATTTTAAAGGTTTGCGGAAACCCAGCGATTTGCCCTATTAGTTGCATTCATATACCGAATATCAACTCCGAGATTACACTTTTTTTTCCAATAATAATTAATTTTTAAAGTAAGAAGAGTACCAATCAGAACAGAAATCAAAAGCAGCAAAACTTTGAGAACCGCTGTTGTAACCGTTATTTACACCATCCAACTGCAAACAAACATTGTATATATAACCTCACTTTTCTATTATTTTGTATTCAAAGTATACAAATAAATGGCGTCTTCACAAGACGCTTGGTACCTCTCATTATTGGGATTAGCAGAATATTTTCGAACATCTAGTCCGCCTATGATAAAACCATGCATCCAGTGTTTACAAGCAGTTTTTAACTTCAAGCCTCCACCTCGAGTGGAAGCTCGAACCCATTTACAACTAGGCAATATTTTGTTAACTCATACAAAAAATACAGATTTAGCTAAAACACATTTAGAACAAGCAGTACGTATTCTATCTTGTAATTAAGTTAATCCTATTATCTAATTCTTATTTCAGTGGCTGTTATCACAAATGATTAATTCCTTCGACGATGTTAAATTTGAAGCAGCAAGTGTTCTTGCTGAATTGTACGAATTACAAAAGCAGTTAGCACTCTCTAAACCAATATTACGTAAAGCAATTGAACTCTCTCAACACAATGTTTATTGGCATTGTCGGCTAATTTTTCAGTTGGCTGTAAGTAACCAATTTGCTTAATTATAGTGACCTAATAGTATTTTATTTTAGCAAATACATGCAACGGAGAAGGATTATCAACTTGCTAGTAGTTTATTAGGAGTTGGCGTTGATTATGCACACATTTCAAATGCCTCGTACACACGAGTTTTGTTTCTTTTAAGCAAAGGAATGGTAATTTACATGTTTTACTTTTTATTATTCAGTTTATTGTACAAATTGTATGCAATTACTATAGTTAGCAAAGTAGCACTTTTGCTGTTTGCTTTTTAATCGACCTATTTAACCTTAAAGACGGTAACATTTAAATAAGGCCTGGAAGTTGGTGCTCGTTTATTTTCCAAAAGAGAATATATTTATATTTAGTGTATTTTGGTAATGCTACATACTATGTCTTTACAATTGTGATTGATAGTATATAAACTTCTCGGAAATAAATTATACAGGGTGTTCTATTCAAAGAGATCAATTCTTAAATTAAAACAAATTACGAAAAGATAAAATACAACTATTTTATTATGAAGGTAGTGTGGGGTCGAAGAGGTAGACTTGAGTAATAATCGCTTCATTAAAGATCGGGTTCAATTTTAATTAAAAAAAGAAAATTTGATTTTAAGATGATTAACACAATTTTGTAGTTATTGTTGATAGATAAAAAGCTGCAAGATGTTCAACCGGTATTAAATCAAGCAGGTCATTTGGTTGAAACGTGGACCGGGAGTATGTACCAGAAGGAATACTTAAAAGTTTATTTTTTAGTACTACAAGTAAGTCATAACTTATATTATTTTATTTGCTAACATTTAGGCATCAATAACATACAAAAGCTCGCCTCTTTGCTTTCATTTAAGTTGCAGGATGAAATGAGACACTTTAGTCCCTTTAGTCTCTCAAAGGAGGAACTAAGGTGGCTACTTTTGAGTTTACTCTTAAAAATTACAAAATAATAATTTCTTGTTACTAACTTTAGGTTTGTCATTATTTGATGGCTGGACAAGTAAAAAGTGTAAAACCCTGCTTAAAGCAATTACAACAGAGTATACAAACGATTATGGCAACAGATGATGGTAAAATCTTGAAGTTTATGAACTGTTAGGTAATTTACCATAAATTTAGCTGTTACAGGTCCAAGTGCTGGCGATATGTTTCTTTGGATGCCTAAAGAACATTTGTATGTTCTTGTATATTTGATTACAGTTATGCACAGTATGCAGGCAGGATATATGGAGAAAGCTCAAAAATATACGGATAAAGCTTTAATGCAAATTGAGAAACTGAAAAGTATGACTTCGTTGTAGATAATTATTCTTTTATTGATTTATTTTCAGTTGTAGATAATAAACCGATTTTATCAGTATTCCAATTAATGTTATTGGAACACATCATAATGTGTCGCTTAGTTATGGGAAACAAAACTCAAGCTTTACAAGAAATTACAACGGCTACTGCTTTGTGTAGACAACAGCCGCAATTATTGGAAAGACATGGACCACAACTCCACACATTGTTGGGGCTCTATGCCATGAGTATGAATTGTATGGAGGCTGCAGAAGCTCAATTTTCTTCCGTACTAACGGTAAACAGTGTTTTACTATATTTATTTACGACTAAATAATTTTTTTTAAGACTTCAAGTGAAAGAGAGTTATGGACTTTTGCGAATTTGAATTTGGCAATAATTTATTTAAGAGGAAAACGGGAACAAGATTTCACTGCGTTACTTGATAGAATTAATCCTGAAAATTTACCCTCCCATTCGCACAGTTTACGAGCAGCTGCTTACTATGTACAAGGTCTACAAGCATTTTTTCAAGGACGTTATAACGAAGCAAAGTAATGAATTATAATTTTGAATTGTTTAGTGATTTTATAATAAATTTTTTTTAGGAGATATTTAAGGGAAACATTGAAAATGGCTAATGCTGAAGATTTGAATCGACTTACTTCATGCTCTCTAGTATTATTAGGTCACATATTTTTATCTCTAGGTAATAGCAGAGAAAGTATGAATATGGTTACACCTGCAATGCAACTTGCTAGTAAAATCCCAGATGTTCACGTTC
This sequence comes from Cantharis rufa, assembly GCA_947369205.1. Taxonomy (NCBI): domain Eukaryota; kingdom Metazoa; phylum Arthropoda; class Insecta; order Coleoptera; family Cantharidae; genus Cantharis; species Cantharis rufa. The sequence continues at coordinate 919,201 of OX376309.1, read as the reverse complement.
AGTTGTGGGCTTCTGCAATTTTAAAAGGTTAGTATAAGTGAGGTCAAACTTTCATAATATTTCTAATTATTTTTTTAGACTTATATCGATTATGCGGTGATCCAAACAGAGAAAATGAAGCATTCCAAAGACATCTAAATTTTTCTCAAATGTTGTTAAAAGATCATTTTCAAGCATCTCAATTACAAGAGCATAATCTTATACAATGGACTCACGGTGAATTTCCTGATTTTTCCACCCATTCCTCTGCTACATCGGAAGTATTAATGTAGTATTGATTGTGGTTTTAGTTCTTTAAGTATTTTTGATTTTATATTAATATATATTTAAATTTGTTGTATATAAAATATATTTGTTTACTATTTTTCCACTCAGGTTCAAATATTAATAATATTCCATATTAACGTTTATAGTTCATTCACTCAATTGTTTGCTAAAGTTGACAAATGTTACATTGTTTTTGAAAAATACATTAAATTTATGTGGACTGACTATTTTAATATATAAAAAATAAAAACATTGTTAATCCTAAGAAATTTATTCATGACTTGAGAAATATTTAAACAGACTCGATGTCATTAACAGCTATGCCAGAGCGTATTCTGATATTTTGCAGGCTAATTAGATTATCGAATTCATAAAATTAAATACAAGCTTTTTTTTAATTTTCTGCGACATGGCTACTTACATTTCCTTATACGTAATTCATTGATTATTTTCAATTACGGAGTGAAATATATCGAATAGTAGCTTTATTTTTTGTTTACGAAAATGTAAGGATTTTTCCTTGAATACCTAATGGAATGAAACCATAACAAAGTTTTATGCTGCTTACTTGACAATAAATTAGGTATTTTTGTAACTGAAAAATCAGCAACTCTCTTAATTTGATAAATTTTTCAGGCCATATTACTAGGGCTTAATTGCGTATTAATCGCTCCTCTAGATAATAAGCTTTTTATCTTTGTTTAAATTCTACCTACTATTATCCACTTTCTTGCATTGCGTAACAATACTGCAAAAAAAAATTTGATGTAAAAAACATACTACCGCAACTTGATACCTGGCATGAAGAAATTTGATGTTGACATTGGTATAACTTCGGTAAGATTGTAAAACCTTCCAAGTAATTAAACAAATTCAACTTTTAATAAACCATGTTTATAAAGCATAGCGTCGCGTCGGTAGCCAAAAAGAGCACTAAAAGGATTTTCACTTAAACAAAATATTTTTCAACTTGGACGTTTATATTTATTTAATAACATATTTATACAAATAATATTATTACTTTAAATAATTTAAAATTATTTTTGTACTTCACTAATACAAATAAAATTGCTAAATTTAAATTTAGCATTTTAAAACCTCAGTTTTAATGAAATTAAGTAATCGCAGCATTATATTACTTACCATAATAATAACTCGAGAATAACTTTGAATATTGTGAAATGTTTACGAGCAATTTTCTCCTTTAAAAAAACAACATTTTATTTTGAACTTGATTTATTTGTTGTGTGGAAATATACATTAGCTGCTACTACTAAATAATTACAGAAGTGGATTATTTAACTTTAATATATACATTATTTCCTTAAATTAAAGGCAGTCAAACAGAATTGAAATCTTCCAAAATTTACATGAGTGGACATTGCGTTTCAAATTTTATGTTACCTTTTATCTCAATATTTATTAGTCAACTTATAATTATTACATTAGTAATTGCAAGATGTTTGATATGAGAGTAATATAAAAATTTATAAATGGTATATAAAAATAAAATCTACAAATCTTAATAATTATTTCAATTTATTCCTAAAAGCATGCATCGATAGAAAAAGGTTTCGAGAATAAATATTTTAAGGTTTCTGTTTAAGTTGGCATTATTATTTCTTTTGTAAAGTATCATTTTTATTTATTAAGCACATGATTTTAAATCACTAGATGGGAGTAGTTTTTTAAAACGCTTTAATGCAACTTTGTGCTTTGAAATTTTTTAATATTTGTGCAACCAATCGGACCAGGAACAAGCAAGAGATCATATGACCAATCAATTTTTTACACTAAAATTTCTCAGTGTCAATATTGAATTTTAGTTGTATCTTCAAAAAATGAGCACTTGACGACTATTAGTTTAACTCAAAAATTAAATAAACCTGCATCTATTAGAAAAGTTTTGTACAGGTTGTTTAAGCAATCATTTATCAGATTGTTAGATTTTTAAGATGTATATTACACAATTTCTGCAAGTAAAAAGAAATAATATTTTTTCTCATATTTCTCAATATTATTTCGTCAACGTCTTGCAATTTATACTAAAAACTAAAAAAAGCAAACAAAAAAGTTAATTTAGAAAATCCACTGCATATTATTACAAAGAAATGAAGAGTGTGCATATCGAGCTGACTAAAAATGTAGCCATATTTTCCTATTTTTTAGGAAGTCCTGATTAGGCTTTTTGTATTGAAGTGTTCTAGTGAAGCTTTATTTTCATTTTTGAGCTATTATCATATTTTCGCTTTTATTGATTTTTATTTATTAATCGAATTTCAACGTACATATATCGTGTGTAGTCCAGTTTTTATTTTACAGCCCAAGAAAAACTATATTCATTTTACTTATAGATATTCCGTAGAATATTTCTTAAAAATGTAACAAAATGATAAATGACTGCTTCGACAACATGTATAAAGCTTTTCTGGTAGATGCAGGCTTACGTAATTTTAGAGGTAAACTGATAGTTGCCAAGTTTCAGATTTTGTAGGTTCAACTAAAACTCAAGATTGACTCGGAGAAATTTTAGCAAAAAAAAAATTAATCGGTTACATGATCTCTTGCTTATTCTTGGTGCGATTAGTTGTAGAAATATTAGAAAATTTCAAATTGCATTGTTGCATTAAAGCGTTTTAGAAAAATTCTCCCATCTAATTATTAAAATTCACAATTTTTATAAATAAAAATGATACTATGCAAAAGAAATAATAATGATAACTTGACTAAAGCCTACATATATTAAAAAGAACTGGATCATTACACACGATATGTTTTAAGAATGTTAAAAAACATGATAAAATAATAAAAAAGAACACTTCAAAAACAAGACTAAAATTTCAAATTTTGATACAAATACCAACTTTTCATTAAATTGGCAATAAAATATCTCCAACTTTTATTCAAAATTTGTATGTTGAAATCCCTAAATTTTAATAATTAAATACTTCAACTTCAAGTATATTATATGCACACTCTTCTACCTTTTATTAGATTTTATACCCAAGTTCATGTACAATAACAAAATTTCTAAATGAGGGCTACGTAAATAACGTAGCAACATGCAGTGGACTTTTAAAACAGAATAATACCGAAGAATAATAATAAAAAAACTCGAAAAAACTTAATTAAGAACGTTGTTAGGGTTACTGGTGTAATCAAGAGACTAGTTTTAAAGAAATTTGATTAAAACATACGCAATATCCACTCATGTTCCATTAAATAGCTTAGCAATAAGCCAGGACACTCTTAGAACTTAAAAAAAAGTAATAGGTAATTTACAGTTGGTTGTTTCATTGTAGATCCAAAGCAAGTAAAAAATGTAGGAATCTGAAAAGAATACAATAGTCAAGAACAATTCTCTTTAATTGGTTTATAAATGTTTCAGCGAGGGGTGTTTCACTAAGAGTATCTACTATCACAACTTGACTTGAGAGTAACAAACCAATACCAATAACAAAGGGGCATACAATGAGTATATCGGCAATTTCTGATATACTATATTACAACTGTTACGTTGATTATAGAAGTCAAAAAAATTATACTGCTCTCGAAGTTTTGTCTCAAGTCTCTTAGTTTTTGAGTTACAAATTTTTGAAAAATAAGAATGAGACACCCCCTAGGCTTTCACTGTAAAAATCTATTCCCCGTAACACATTCGGAACATAGTAAATAATTAAAGTAATTACTCACCAAGGATTGTTTGATCGATAACGTTTCAGTTAGCCCGCATGACCTAGATTGGCTTGCGATTTTTGACCCGTTCTTTATTCTGCTTGTCCATAATGTCTGTCCTCCTCATAAAACCATTACAAAGTATCCGCCGATCTCATTGAGTGTTTACCGTGAAATGCAGGCAGCAGATACGCAGCATTTCCTTAAAAGAAAAAAAAACTATTACATTTGTTATAAATAATTTATCAAATTACTCACCTAATAGGTTACTCCCTGGCAAGTTATGGTTTATATCTTGATTTATACTATTTTCAACCAGGAAAATTTACAACAAATAATCTGAAAAAATTATTAAAAGTAAACAAAAATTCTATGTAACAAATAACACATAAAAAAGTTTGACTTTGATACTAACAATAAATAACACAAAAATGGTTTATTTAAAAGCATCGTTAATAGCATTAAATAAATGCTTATTTAAAAACATTTTATTTCAGACTTCTTGCATATTAAAATGCAGACGCGACCATCACAACACAAAAAACATTCTCAAATTAGTGAGGTTGGATATCTCATTTGGCGCCAAACAAAATAATCCAGTGTCGGCGCAAAAGCATGGCCAACTCAAACATGAGCAAATTTTGATTTTTTCAGTTGATTATTTTGGAAATATATAAATTGCATTAATTTTTAATATCAAAAAAAAAAGTACTTACAAAATTTAACAGCAATAGCCATGCGTTACTTCTTGAAAAAATGGACCGAAATGAAGATAAAATGGCGGTTACCAAAGTTACCCCGACTGCAGAATAGCTGTTAAAAAATACATAAGATGAGTACACATTAATTACAAAATAAATTATTTACCTTTTTGATGTTCTAGTTGCTGTCAATTAGGAAAATGTTCTCTTTTTTCTTCCAAACGATTACAGCATTATGCCCATTTCCAGTGCCGCAGTCGAATACTGTTGCTATGCGAAAAGCAGTTGCTAGGGACGCTACTTTCTAACGGTCAAATCCAAAATGGCGACTTTTCCAGCATTAAATTTACTCAAAACGGCAAATTATTCTATATCAACTATATATGAATAAAAATAGTTGAGAATTTGCGTTAATAATTATTTATCTTGAACTTTTTCACTTCACTAGTTTTTACTTCACGATACTTTTCGGCATTTGCAATGGTCGAAAATCAGTACCACTAATTTACTCCACTTTTAAATTTGCTTTAAAAACTACTCGTCGAAACTCTAATCATTTGATTATTTTTTTATTAATATTGTAGTTATGAAAATAACACAATAATTAATCACAAAAAAATAATTATTATATTCGAAGTAATATGGAATAACGATTCCGCTGCTGGTCCAAACGAAACTGATTTTTTGGTCAAAAACTACCCCCTTTTATATCATCGCAACTGATGCTGCTTCCTAATTGGCTGATCAAATAACCAATGCTAATTTGCGCATGACAATTGTACCAATTTTCACGAAATTAGCATACATGTCCGGCTACGTAGTTTGATATTTTCCCTTGGTAGTGATTTGGTTTACGTTTTCTCTAATGAAAAACTTTACCATTTTCTTCTCCACGAAATTTCTCATCTTTTGATGTAAATTTCTTTGGGCACCATCATCTTAATTATTACCAAGCTTAGTCTAAAAGTTGAAATTGTCCTGAATTGTTAAAAAATTACGATGTTTTACATCCTAGCATTTCCAAAACTGCTTGGATTTTCTTAGATTTTTCTTTGATCGGAATAGAATTTTCTCCTCTTTCTAGTGGTATAAGGCTCTTTTAATTTCGATGTCACGTTCTCCGCCAAAATGAAGAATTGTGCTAAAATTTTGCACAGGTCATTATGTCTTGATAAATGTTTCAAAAACTTTCCCAAACATATTTTTCTAAACCTTATGATGTTGATTTTCCCGGATTTTGGATACATGTAGTCCACAAAACGTCTACCACAAAATCTAAATGTTCCTCAAGCAGTCAAAAATTAAATGTAAAATTTGGTCTTTCTGATCAATGACCCGAAATTATCAATACACTAGAATTGGTTTTCTGGCCTACTCAAGTTGATTTCATACAAATAGAAGCTTTTACTTACTCATTTACAATGGGTTGACCAAAATTGCTTGAAGACATAAGGTACTTGGAAGCAATTCTCAAGGTCTACCAGAAACCAGACACTACGAACCACTTATCAGCAAATTGCAAATGTAATTATATTACTACAATTTTGCAGTATCAATTTAGCAGATTTGAAATCTTTGATTTTGACGAGTTTCAAAAATCGCCAAAATTTTAGATAGAAAATTTTAGAAAACGCCAAAAAATGTTTGGATTTGAAACTTTCAATTTTTGGGGTGAAAAAACACCAAAGTTAACCTTACGATTTTTTCAAAAATCGCCAAAAATTTAATTGGTCTTTTTTTGATCATAACCGACGTGATTTGATGCGGGGAGTTCGAAAAACGCGGTATCGTTTGGGGAAAACTATCGTAAGAGGTTCAAAATTACGTTCAAATATTTCCAACTTTAGACGCATAAATCCTAAAATATCATACTTACGGCAAATCTGACTGCGTCAGTCGATTTATCTCAAGAAACTGCATAGGAAAACGCCAAAAAATGTTTGGATTTGAGACTTTCAATTTTTGGGGTGAAAAAACACCAAAGGGTTAACCTTACGTTTTTTTCAAAAATCGCCAAAAATTTAAATGGTCTTTTTTTGATCATAACCGACGTGATTTGATGCGGGGAGTTCGAAAAACGCGGTATCGTTTGGGGAAAACTATCGTAAGAGGTTCAAAATTACGTTCAAATATTTCCAAATTTAAAGACGCATAAATCCTAAAATATCATACTTACGGCAAATCTGACTGCGTCAGTCGATTTATCTCAAAAACCTGCATAGGAAAACGCCAAAAAATGTTTGGATTTGAGACTTTCAATTTTTGGGGTGAAAAAACACCAAAGGGTTAACCTTACGTTTTTTTCAAAAATCGCCAAAAATTTAAATGGTCTTTTTTTGATCATAACCGACGTGATTTGATGCGGGGAGTTCGAAAAACGCGGTATCGTTTGGGGAAAACTATCGTAAGAGGTTCAAAATTACGTTCAAATATTTCCAAATTTAAAGACGCATAAATCCTAAAATATCATACTTACGGCAAATCTGACTGCTTCAGTCGATTTATCTCAAAAAACTGCATAGGAAAACGCCAAAAAATGTTTGGATTTGAGACTTTCAATTTGTGGGGTGAAAAAACACCAAAGGGGTTAACCTTACGTTTTTTTCAAAAATCGCCAAAAATTTAATTGGTCTTTTTTTGATCATAACCGACGTGATTTGATGCGGGGAGTTCGAAAAACGCGGTATCGTTTGGGGAAAACTATCGTAAGAGGTTCAAAATTACGTTCAAATATTTCCAACTTTAAAGACGCATAAATCTTAAGATATCATACTTACTGCAAATCTGACTGCGTCAGTCGATTTATCTAAAAAAACTGCATAGGAAAACGCCAAAAAATGTTTGGATTTGAGACTTTCAATTTTTGGGGTGAAAAAACACCAAACACCTTACGTTTTTTTCAAAAAACGCCAAAAATGTAAATGGTCTTTTTTTGATCATAACCGACGTGATTTGATGCGGGGAGTTCGAAAAACGCGGTATCGTTTGGGGAAAACTATCGTAAGAGGTTCAAAATTACGTTCAAATATTTCCAAATTTAAAGACGCATAAATCCTAAAATATCATACTTACGGCAAATCTGACTGCGTCAGTCGATTTATCTCAAAAAACTGCATAGGAAAACGCCAAAAAATGTTTGGATTTGAGACTTTCAATTTTTGGGGTGAAAAAACACCAAAGGGGTTAACCTTACGTTTTTTTCAAAAATCGCCAAAAATTTAATTGGTCTTTTTTTGATCATAACCGACGTGATTTGATGCGGGGAGTTCGAAAAACGCGGTATCGTTTGGGGAAAACTATCGTAAGAGGATCAAAATTACGTTCAAATATTTCCAACTTTAAAGACGCATAAATACTAAAATATCATACTTACGGCAAATCTGACTGCGTCAGTCGATTTATCTCAAAAAACTGCATAGGAAAACGCCAAAAAATGTTTGGATTTGAGACTTTCAATTTTTGGGGTGAAAAAACACCAAAGGGGTTAACCTTACGTTTTTTTCAAAAATCGCCAAAAATTTAATTGGTCTTTTTTTGATCATAACCGACGTGATTTGATGCGGGGAGTTCGAAAAACGCGGTATCGTTTGGGGAAAACTATCGTAAGAGGTTCAAAATTACGTTCAAATATTTCCAACTTTAGACGCATAAATCCTAAAATATCATACTTACGGCAAATCTGACTGCGTCAGTCGATTTATCTCAAGAAACTGCATAGGAAAACGCCAAAAAATGTTTGGATTTGAGACTTTCAATTTTTGGGGTGAAAAAACACCAAAGGGTTAACCTTACGTTTTTTTCAAAAATCGCCAAAAATTTAAATGGTCTTTTTTTGATCATAACCGACGTGATTTGATGCGGGGAGTTCGAAAAACGCGGTATCGTTTGGGGAAAACTATCGTAAGAGGTTCAAAATTACGTTCAAATATTTCCAAATTTAAAGACGCATAAATCCTAAAATATCATACTTACGGCAAATCTGACTGCGTCAGTCGATTTATCTCAAAAACCTGCATAGGAAAACGCCAAAAAATGTTTGGATTTGAGACTTTCAATTTTTGGGGTGAAAAAACACCAAAGGGTTAACCTTACGTTTTTTTCAAAAATCGCCAAAAATTTAAATGGTCTTTTTTTGATCATAACCGACGTGATTTGATGCGGGGAGTTCGAAAAACGCGGTATCGTTTGGGGAAAACTATCGTAAGAGGTTCAAAATTACGTTCAAATATTTCCAAATTTAAAGACGCATAAATCCTAAAATATCATACTTACGGCAAATCTGACTGCTTCAGTCGATTTATCTCAAAAAACTGCATAGGAAAACGCCAAAAAATGTTTGGATTTGAGACTTTCAATTTGTGGGGTGAAAAAACACCAAAGGGGTTAACCTTACGTTTTTTTCAAAAATCGCCAAAAATTTAATTGGTCTTTTTTTGATCATAACCGACGTGATTTGATGCGGGGAGTTCGAAAAACGCGGTATCGTTTGGGGAAAACTATCGTAAGAGGTTCAAAATTACGTTCAAATATTTCCAACTTTAAAGACGCATAAATCTTAAGATATCATACTTACTGCAAATCTGACTGCGTCAGTCGATTTATCTAAAAAAACTGCATAGGAAAACGCCAAAAAATGTTTGGATTTGAGACTTTCAATTTTTGGGGTGAAAAAACACCAAACACCTTACGTTTTTTTCAAAAAACGCCAAAAATGTAAATGGTCTTTTTTTGATCATAACCGACGTGATTTGATGCGGGGAGTTCGAAAAACGCGGTATCGTTTGGGGAAAACTATCGTAAGAGGTTCAAAATTACGTTCAAATATTTCCAAATTTAAAGACGCATAAATCCTAAAATATCATACTTACGGCAAATCTGACTGCGTCAGTCGATTTATCTCAAAAAACTGCATAGGAAAACGCCAAAAAATGTTTGGATTTGAGACTTTCAATTTTTGGGGTGAAAAAACACCAAAGGGGTTAACCTTACGTTTTTTTCAAAAATCGCCAAAAATTTAATTGGTCTTTTTTTGATCATAACCGACGTGATTTGATGCGGGGAGTTCGAAAAACGCGGTATCGTTTGGGGAAAACTATCGTAAGAGGATCAAAATTACGTTCAAATATTTCCAACTTTAAAGACGCATAAATACTAAAATATCATACTTACGGCAAATCTGACTGCGTCAGTCGATTTATCTCAAAAAACTGCATAGGAAAACGCCAAAAAATGTTTGGATTTGAGACTTTCAATTTTTGGGGTGAAAAAACACCAAAGGGGTTAACCTTACGTTTTTTTCAAAAACCGCCAAAAATTTAAATGGTCTTTTTTTGATCATAACCGACGTGATTTGATGCGGGGAGTTCGAAAAACGCGGTATCGTTTGGGGAAAACTATCGTAAGAGGTTCAAAATTACGTTCAAATATTTCCAACTTTAAAGACGCATAAATCCTAAAATATCATACTTACGGCAAATCTGACTGCGTCAGTCGATTTATCTCAAAAAACTGCATAGGAAAACGCCAAAAAATGTTTGGATTTGAGACTTTCAATTTTTGGGGTGAGAAAACACCAAAGGGGTTAACCTTACGTTTTTTTCAAAAATCGCCAAAAATTTAAATAGTCTTTTTTTGATCATAACCGACGTGATTTGATGCGGGGAGTTCGAAAAACGCGGTATAGTTTGGGGAAAACTATCGTAAGAGGTTCAAAATTACGTTCAAATATTTCCAACTTTAAAGACGCATAAATCTTAAGATATCATACTTACGGCAAATCTGACTGCGTCAGTCGATTTATCTCAAAAAACTGCATAGGAAAACGCCAAAAAATGTTTGGATTTGAGACTTTCAATTTTTGGGGTGAAAAAACACCAAAGGGGTTAACCTTACGTTTTTTTCAAAAATCGCCAAAAATTTAAATGGTCTTTTTTTGATCATAACCGACGTGATTTGATCTGGGGAGTTCGAAAAACGCGGTATCGTTTGGGGAAAACTATCGTAAGAGGTTCAAAATTACGTTCAAATATTTCCAACTTTAAAGACGCATAAATCTTAAGATATCATACTTACTGCAAATCTGACTGCGTCAGTCGATTTATCTAAAAAAACTGCATAGGAAAACGCCAAAAAATGTTTGGATTTGAGACTTTCAATTTTTGGGGTGAAAAAACACCAAACACCTTACGTTTTTTTCAAAAATCGCCAAAAATGTAAATGGTCTTTTTTTGATCATAACCGACGTGATTTGATGCGGGGAGTTCGAAAAACGCGGTATCGTTTGGGGAAAACTATCGTAAGAGGTTCAAAATTACGTTCAAATATTTCCAAATTTAAAGACGCATAAATCCTAAAATATCATACTTACGGCAAATCTGACTGCGTCAGTCGATTTATCTCAAAAACCTGCATAGGAAAACGCCAAAAAATGTTTGGATTTGAGACTTTCAATTTTTGGGGTGAAAAAACACCAAAGGGTTAACCTTACGTTTTTTTCAAAAATCGCCAAAAATTTAATTGGTCTTTTTTTGATCATAACCGACGTGATTTGATGCGGGGAGTTCGAAAAACGCGGTATCGTTTGGGGAAAACTATCGTAAGAGGATCAAAATTACGTTCAAATATTTCCAACTTTAAAGACGCATAAATACTAAAATATCATACTTACAGCAAATCTGACTGCGTCAGTCGATTTATCTCAAAAAACTGCATAGGAAAACGCCAAAAAATGTTTGGATTTGAGACTTTCAATTTTTGGGGTGAAAAAACACCAAAGGGGTTAACCTTACGTTTTTTTCAAAAACCGCCAAAAATTTAAATGGTCTTTTTTTGATCATAACCGACGTGATTTGATGCGGGGAGTTCGAAAAACGCGGTATCGTTTGGGGAAAACTATCGTAAGAGGTTCAAAATTACGTTCAAATATTTCCAACTTTAAAGACGCATAAATCCTAAAATATCATACTTACGGCAAATCTGACTGCGTCAGTCGATTTATCTCAAAAAACTGCATAGGAAAACGCCAAAAAATGTTTGGATTTGAGACTTTCAATTTTTGGGGTGAAAAAACACCAAAGGGGTTAACCTTACGTTTTTTTCAAAAATCGCCAAAAATTTAAATAGTCTTTTTTTGATCATAACCGACGTGATTTGATGCGGGGAGTTCGAAAAACGCGGTATAGTTTGGGGAAAACTATCGTAAGAGGTTCAAAATTACGTTCAAATATTTCCAACTTTAAAGACGCATAAATCCTAAAATATCATACTTACGGCAAATCTGACTCCGTCAGTCGATTTATCTCAAAAAACTGCATAGGAAAACGCCAAAAAATGTTTGGATTTGAGACTTTCAATTTTTGGGGTGAAAAAACACCAAACACCTTACGTTTTTTTCAAAAATCGCCAAAAATGTAAATGGTCTTTTTTTGATCATAACCGACGTGATTTGATGCGGGGAGTTCGAAAAACGCGGTATCGTTTGGGGAAAACTATCGTAAGAGGTTCAAAATTACGTTCAAATATTTCCAAATTTAAAGACGCATAAATCCTAAAATATCATACTTACGGCAAATCTGACTGCGTCAGTCGATTTATCTCAAAAACCTGCATAGGAAAACGCCAAAAAATGTTTGGATTTGAGACTTTCAATTTTTGGGGTGAAAAAACACCAAAGGGTTAACCTTACGTTTTTTTCAAAAATCGCCAAAAATTTAAGTGGTCTTTTTTTAAACATAACCGACGTGATTTGATGCGGGGTGTTCGAAAAACGCGGTATCGTTTGGGGAAAACTATCGTAAGAGGTTCAAAATTACGTTCAAATATTTCCAACTTTAAAGACGCATAAATCTTAAGATATCATACTTACTGCAAATCTGACTGCTTCAATCGATTTATCTCAAAAAACTGCATAGGAAATCGCCAAAAAATGTTTGGATTTGAGACTTTCAATTTTTGGGGTAAAAAAACACCAAACACCTTACGTTTTTTTCAAAAATCGCCAAAAATTTAAATGGTCTTTTTTTGATCATAACCGACGTGATTTGATGCGGGGAGTGCGAAAAACGCGGTATCGTTTGGGGAAAACAGTCGTAAGAGGTTCAAAATTACGTACAAAGATTTCCAACTTTAAAGACGCATAAATCCTAAAATATCATACTTACGGCAAATCTGACTGCGTCAGTCGATTTATCTCAAAAAACTGCATAGGAAAACGCCAAAAAATGTTTGGATTTGAGACTTTCAATTTTTGGGGTGAAAAAACACCAAAGGGGTTAACCTTACGTTTTTTTCAAAAATCGCCAAAAATTTAAATGGTCTTTTTTTGATCATAACCGACGTGATTTGATGCGGGGAGTTCGAAAAACGCGGTATCGTTTGGGGAAAACTGTCGTAAGAGGTTCAAAATTACGTACAAAGATTTCCAACTTTAAAGACGCATAAATCCTAAAATATCATACTTACGGCAAATCTGACTGCGTCAGTCGATTTATCTCAAAAAACTGCATAGGAAAACGCCAAAAAATGTTTGGATTTGAGACTTTCAATTTTTGGGGTGAAAAAACACCAAAGGGGTTAACCTTACGTTTTTTTCGAAAATCGCCAAAAATTTAAATGGTCTTTTTTTGATCATAACCGACGTGATTTGATCTGGGGAGTTCGAAAAACGCGGTATCGTTTGGGGAAAACTATCGTAAGAGGTTCAAAATTACGTTCAAATATTTCCAACTTTAAAGACGCATAAATCCTAAAATATCATACTTACGGCAAATCTGACTGCGTCAGTCGATTTATCTCAAAAAACTGCATAGGAAAACGCCAAAAAATGTTTGGATTTGAGACTTTCAATTTTTGGGGTGAAAAAACACCAAAGGGGTTAACCTTACGTTTTTTTCAAAAACCGCCAAAAATTTAAATGGTCTTTTTTTGATCATAACCGACGTGATTTGATGCGGGGAGTTCGAAAAACGCGGTATCGTTTGGGGAAAACTATCGTAAGAGGTTCAAAATTACGTTCAAATATTTCCAACTTTAAAGACGCATAAATCCTAAAATATCATACTTACGGCAAATCTGACTGCGTCAGTCGATTTATCTCAAAAAACCGCATAGGAAAACGCCAAAAAATGTTTGGATTTGAGACTTTCAATTTTTGGGGTGAAAAAACACCAAAGGGGTTAACCTTACGTTTTTTTCAAAAACCGCCAAAAATTTAAATGGTCTTTTTTTGATCATAACCGACGTGATTTGATGCGGGGAGTTCGAAAAACGCGGTATCGTTTGGGGGAAACTATCGTAAGAGGTTCAAAATTACGTTCAAATATTTCCAACTTTAAAGACGCATAAATCCTAAAATATCATACTTACGGCAAATCTGACTGCGTCAGTCGATTTATCTCAAAAAACTGCATAGGAAAACGCCAAAAAATGTTTGGATTTGAGACTTTCAATTTTTGGGGTGAAAAAACACCAAAGGGGTTAACCTTACGTTTTTTTCAAAAATCGCCAAAAATTTAAATGGTCTTTTTTTGATCATAACCGACGTGATTTGATCTGGGGAGTTCGAAAAACGCGGTATCGTTTGGGGAAAACTATCGTAAGAGGTTCAAAATTACGTTCAAATATTTCCAACTTTAAAGACGCATAAATCCTAAAATATCATACTTACGGCAAATCTGACTGCGTCAGTCGATTTATCTCAAAAAACTGCATAGGAAAACGCCAAAAAATGTTTGGATTTGAGACTTTCAATTTTTGGGGTGAAAAAACACCAAAGGGGTTAACCTTACGTTTTTTTCAAAAACCGCCAAAAATTTAAATGGTCTTTTTTTGATCATAACCGACGTGATTTGATGCGGGGAGTTCGAAAAACGCGGTATCGTTTGGGGAAAACTATCGTAAGAGGTTCAAAATTACGTTCAAATATTTCCAACTTTAAAGACGCATAAATCCTAAAATATCATACTTACGGCAAATCTGACTGCGTCAGTCGATTTATCTCAAAAAACTGCATAGGAAAACGCCAAAAAATGTTTGGATTTGAGACTTTCAATTTTTGGGGTGAAAAAACACCAAAGGGGTTAACCTTACGTTTTTTTCAAAAACCGCCAAAAATTTAAATGGTCTTTTTTTGATCATAACCGACGTGATTTGATGCGGGGAGTTCGAAAAACGCGGTATCGTTTGGGGAAAACTATCGTAAGAGGTTCAAAATTACGTTCAAATATTTCCAACTTTAAAGACGCATAAATCCTAAAATATCATACTTACGGCAAATCTGACTGCGTCAGTCGATTTATCTCAAAAAACTGCATAGGAAAACGCCAAAAAATGTTTGGATTTGAGACTTTCAATTTTTGGGGTGAAAAAACACCAAAGGGGTTAACCTTACGTTTTTTTCAAAAATCGCCAAAAATTTAAATGGTCTTTTTTTGATCATAACCGACGTGATTTGATGCGGGGAGTTCGAAAAACGCGGTATCGTTTGGGGAAAACTATCGTAAGAGGTTCAAAATTACGTTCAAATATTTCCAACTTTAAAGACGCATAAATCTTAAGATATCATACTTACGGCAAATCTGACTGCGTCAGTCGATTTATCTCAAAAAACTGCATAGGAAAACGCCAAAAAATGTTTGGATTTGAGACTTTCAATTTTTGGGGTGAAAAAACACCAAAGGGGTTAACCTTACGTTTTTTTCAAAAATCGCCAAAAATTTAAATGGTCTTTTTTTGATCATAACCGACGTGATTTGATGCGGGGAGTTCGAAAAACGCGGTATCGTTTGGGGAAAACTGTCGTAAGAGGTTCAAAATTACGTACAAAGATTTCCAACTTTAAAGACGCATAAATCCTAAAATATCATACTTACGGCAAATCTGACTGCGTCAGTCGATTTATCTCAAAAAACTGCATAGGAAAACGCCAAAAAATGTTTGGATTTGAGACTTTCAATTTTTGGGGTGAAAAAACACCAAAGGGGTTAACCATACGTTTTTTTTCAAAAATCGCCAAAAATTTAAATGGTCTTTTTTTGATCATAACCGACGTGATTTGATGCGGGGAGTTCGAAAAACGCGGTATCGTTTGGGGAAAACTATCGTAAGAGGATCAAAATTACGTTCAAATATTTCCAACTTTAAAGACGCATAAATACTAAAATATCATACTTACGGCAAATCTGACTGCGTCAGTCGATTTATCTCAAAAAACTGCATAGGAAAACGCCAAAAAATGTTTGGATTTGAGACTTTCAATTTTTGGGGTGAAAAAACACCAAAGGGGTTAACCTTACGTTTTTTTCAAAAATCGCCAAAAATTTAAATGGTCTTTTTTTGATCATAACCGACGTGATTTGATGCGGGGAGTTCGAAAAACGCGGTATCGTTTGGGGAAAACTATCGTAAGAGGTTCAAAATTACGTTCAAATATTTCCAACTTTAAAGACGCATAAATCTTAAGATATCATACTTACGGCAAATCTGACTGCGTCAGTCGATTTATCTCAAAAAACTGCATAGGAAAACGCCAAAAAATGTTTGGATTTGAGACTTTCAATTTTTGGGGTGAAAAAACACCAAAGGGGTTAACCTTACGTTTTTTTCAAAAATCGCCAAAAATTTAAATGGTCTTTTTTTGATCATAACCGACGTGATTTGATCTGGGGAGTTCGAAAAACGCGGTATCGTTTGGGGAAAACTATCGTAAGAGGTTCAAAATTACGTTCAAATATTTCCAACTTTAAAGACGCATAAATCCTAAAATATCATACTTACGGCAAATCTGACTGCGTCAGTCGATTTATCTCAAAAAACTGCATAGGAAAACGCCAAAAAATGTTTGGATTTGAGACTTTCAATTTTTGGGGTGAAAAAACACCAAAGGGGTTAAACCTTACGTTTTTTTCAAAAATCGCCAAAAATTTAAATGGTTTTTTTTTTATCATAACCGACGTGATTTGATCCGGGGAGTTCGAAAAACGCGGTATCGTTTGGGGAAAACTATCGTAAGAGGTTCAAAATTACGTTCAAATATTTCCAACTTTAAAGACGCATAAATCCTAAAATATCATACTTACGGCAAATCTGACTGCGTCAGTCGCTTTATCTCAAAAAACTGCATAGGAAAACGCCAAAAAATGTTTGGATTTGAGACTTTCAATTTTTGGGGTGAAAAAACACCAAAGGGGTTAACCTTACGTTTTTTTCAAAAATCGCCAAAAATTTAAATGGTCTTTTTTTGATCATAACCGACGTGATTTGATGCGGGGAGTTCGAAAAACGCGGTATCGATTGGGGAAAACTATCGTAAGAGGTTCAAAATTTCGTTCAAATATTTCCAACTTTAAAGACGCATAAATCCTAAAATATCATACTTTCGGCAAATCTGACTACGTCAGTCGATTTATCTCAAAAAACTGCATAGGAAAACGCCAAAATATGCTTGGATTTGAGACTTTCAATTTTTGGGGTGAAAAAACACCAAAGGGGTTAACCTTACGTTTTTTTCAAAAATCGCCAAAAATTTAAATGGCCTTTTTTTGATCATAACCGACGTGATTTGATGCGGGGAGTTCGAAAAACGCGGTATCGTTTGGGGAAAACTATCGTAAGAGGTTCAAAATTACGTTCAAATATTTCCAACTTTAAAGACGCATAAATCCTAAAATATCTTACTTTCGGCAAATCTGACTACGTCAGTCGATTTATCTCAAAAAACTGCATAGGAAAACGCCAAAAAATGTTTGGATTTGAGACTTTCAATTTTTGGGGTGAAAAAACACCAAAGGGGTTAACCTTACGTTTTTTTCAAAAATCGCCAAAAATTTAAATGGTCTTTTTTTGATCATAACCGACGTGATTTGATGCGGGGAGTTCGAAAAACGCGGTATCGATTGGGGAAAACTATCGTAAGAGGTTCAAAATTACGTTCAAATATTTCCAACTTTAAAGACGCATAAATCCTAAAATATCATACTTTCGGCAAATCTGACTACGTCAGTCGATTTATCTCAAAAAACTGCATAGGAAAACGCCAAAAAATGTTTGGATTTGAGACTTTCAATTTTTGGGGTGAAAAAACACCAAAGGGGTTAACCTTACGTTTTTTTCAAAAATCGCCAAAAATTTAAATGGTCTTTTTTTGATCATAACCGACGTGATTTGATGCGGGGAGTTCGAAAAACGCGGTATCGTTTGGGGAAAACTATCGTAAGAGGTTCAAAATTACGTTCAAATATTTCCAACTTTAAAGACGCATAAATCCTAAAATATCATACTTTCGGCAAATCTGACTACGTGAGTCGATTTATCTCAAAAAACTGCATAGGAAAACGCCAAAAAATATTTGGATTTGAGACTTTCAATTTTTGGGGTGAAAAAACACCAGAGGGGTTAACCTTACGTTTTTTTCAAAAATCGCCAAAAATTTAAATGGTCTTTTTTTGATCATAACCGACGTGATTTGATGCGGGGAGTTCGAAAAACGCGGTATCGTTTGGGGAAAACTATCGTAAGAGGTTCAAAATTACGTTCAAATATTTCCAACTTTAAAGACGCATAAATCCTAAAATATCATACTTACGGCAAATCTGACTGCGTCAGTCGATTTATCTCAAAAAACTGCATAGGAAAACGCCAAAAAATGTTTGGATTTGAGACTTTCAATTTTTGGGGTGAAAAAACACCAAAGGGGTTAACCTTACGTTTTTTTCAAAAATCGCCAAAAATTTAAATGGTCTTTTTTTGATCATAACCGACGTGATTTGATGCGGGGAGTTCGAAAAACGCGGTATCGTTTGGGGAAAACTATCGTAAGAGGTTCAAAATTACGTTCAAATATTTCCAACTTTAAAGACGCATAAATCCTAAAATATCTTACTTTCGGCAAATCTGACAACGTCAGTCGATTTATCTCAAAAAACTGCATAGGAAAACGCCAAAAAATGTTTGGATTTGAGACTTTCAATTTTTGGGGTGAAAAAACACCAAAGGGGTTAACCTTACGTTTTTTTCAAAAATCGCCAAAAATTTAAATGGTCTTTTTTTGATCATAACCGACGTGATTAGATGCGGGGAGTTCGAAAAACGCGGTATCGTTTGGGGAAAACTATCGTAAGAGGTTCAAAATTACGTTCAAATATTTCCAACTTTAAAGACGCATAAATCCTAAAATATCATACTTACGGCAAATCTGACTGCGTCAGTCGATTTATCTCAAAAAACTGCATAGGAAAACGCCAAAAAATGTTTGGATTTGAGACTTTCAATTTTTGGGGTGAAAAAACACCAAAGGGGTTAACCTTACGTTTTTTTCAAAAATCGCCAAAAATTTAAATGGTCTTTTTTTGATCATAACCGACGTGATTTGATCCGGGGAGTTCGAAAAACGCGGTATCGTTTGGGGAAAACTATCGTTAGAGGTTTAAAATTACGTTCAAATATTTCCAACTTTAAAGACGCACAATTCCTAAAATATCATACTTACGGCAAATCTGACTGCGTCAGTCGATTTATCTCAAAAAACTGCATAGGAAAACGCCAAAAAATGTTTGGATTTGAGACTTTCAATTTTTGGGGTGAAAAAACACCAAAGGGGTTAACCTTACGTTTTTTTCAAAAATCGCCAAAAATTTAAATGGTCTTTTTTTGATCATAACCGACGTGATTTGATGCGGGGAGTTCGAAAAACGCGGTATCGATTGGGGAAAACTATCGTAAGAGGTTCAAAATTACGTTCAAATATTTCCAACTTTAAAGACGCATAAATCCTAAAATATCATACTTTCGGCAAATCTTGTTGCGTCAGTCGATTTATCTCAAAAAACTGCATAGGAAAACGCCAAAAAATGTTTGGATTTGAGACTTTCAATTTTTGGGGTGAAAAAACACCAAAGGGGTTAACCTTACTTTTTTTTCAAAAATCGCCAAAAATTTAAATAGTCTTTTTTTGATCATAACCGACGTGATTTGATGCGGGGAGTTCGAAAAACGCGGTATCGTTTGGGGAAAACTATCGTAAGAGGTTCAAAATTACGTTCAAATATTTCCAACTTTAAAGACGCATAATTCCTAAAATATCATACTTACGGAAAATCTGACTGCGTCAGTCGATTTATCTCAAAAAACTGCATAGGAAAACGCCAAAAAATGTTTGGATTTGAGACTTTCAATTTTTGGGGTGAAAAAACACCAAAGGGGTTAACCTTACGTTTTTTTCAAAAATCGCCAAAAATTTAAATGGTCTTTTTTTGATCATAACCGACGTGATTTGATCCGGGGAGTTCGAAAAACGCGGTATCGTTTGGGGAAAACTATCGTTAGAGGTTTAAAATTACGTTCAAATATTTCCAACTTTAAAGACGCACAATTCCTAAAATATCATACTTACGGCAAATCTGACTGCGTCAGTCGATTTATCTCAAAAAACTGCATAGGAAAACGCCAAAAAATGTTTGGATTTGAGACTTTCAATTTTTGGGGTGAAAAAACACCAAAGGGGTTAACCTTACGTTTTTTTCAAAAATCGCCAAAAATTTAAATGGTCTTTTTTTGATCATAACCGACGTGATTTGATGCGGGGAGTTCGAAAAACGCGGTATCGATTGGGGAAAACTATCGTAAGAGGTTCAAAATTACGTTCAAATATTTCCAACTTTAAAGACGCATAAATCCTAAAATATCATACTTTCGGCAAATCTTGTTGCGTCAGTCGATTTATCTCAAAAAACTGCATAGGAAAACGCCAAAAAATGTTTGGATTTGAGACTTTCAATTTTTGGGGTGAAAAAACACCAAAGGGGTTAACCTTACTTTTTTTTCAAAAATCGCCAAAAATTTAAATAGTCTTTTTGTGATCATAACCGACGTGATTTGATGCGGGGAGTTCGAAAAACGCGGTATCGTTTGGGGAAAACTATCGTAAGAGGTTCAAAATTACGTTCAAATATTTCCAACTTTAAAGACGCATAAATCCTAAAATATCATACTTACGGCAAATCTGACTGCGTCAGTCGATTTATCTCAAAAAACTGCATAGGAAAACGCCAAAAAATGTTTGGATTTGAGACTTTCAATTTTTGGGGTGAAAAAACACCAAAGGGGTTAACCTTACGTTTTTTTCAAAAATCGCCAAAAATTTAAATGGTCTTTTTTTGATCATAACCGACGTGATTTGATCCGGGGAGTTCGAAAAACGCGGTATCGTTTGGGGAAAACTATCGTAAGAGGTTCAAAATTACGTTCAAATATTTCCAACTTTAAAGACGCATAAATCCTAAAATATCATACTTACGGCAAATCTGACTGCGTCAGTCGATTTATCTCAAAAAACTGCATAGGAAAACGCCAAAAAATGTTTGGATTTGAGACTTTCAATTTTTGGGGTGAAAAAACACCAAAGGGGTTAACCTTACGTTTTTTTCAAAAATCGCCAAAAATTTAAATGGTCTTTTTTTGATCATAACCGACGTGATTTGATCCGGGGAGTTCGAAAAACGCGGTATCGTTTGGGGAAAACTATCGTTAGAGGTTTAAAATTACGTTCAAATATTTCCAACTTTAAAAACGCATAAATCCTAAAATATCATACTTACGGCAAATCTGACTGCGTCAGTCGATTTATTTCAAAAAACTGCATAGGAAAACGCCAAAAAATGTTATGATTTGAGACTTTCAATTTTTGGGGTGAAAAAACACCAAAGGGGTTAACCTTACGTTTTTTTCAAAAATCGCCAAAAATTTAAATGGTCTTTTTTTGATCATAACCGACGTGATTTGATGCGGGGAGTTCGAAAAACGCGGTATCGTTTGGGGAAAACTATCGTAAGAGGTTCAAAATTACGTTCAAATATTTCCAACTTTAAAGACGCATAAATCCTAAAATATCATACTTTCGGCAAATCTTGTTTCGTCAGTCGATTTATCTCAAAAAACTGCATAGGAAAACGCCAAAAAATGTTTGGATTTGAGACTTTCAATTTTTGGGGTGAAAAAACACCAAAGGGGTTAACCTTACTTTTTTTTCAAAAATCGCCAAAAATTTAAATAGTCTTTTTTTGATCATAACCGACGTGATTTGATGCGGGGAGTTCGAAAAACGCGGTATCGTTTGGGGAAAACTATCGTAAGAGGTTCAAAATTACGTTCAAATATTTCCAACTTTAAAGACGCATAATTCCTAAAATATCATACTTACGGAAAATCTGACTGCGTCAGTCGATTTATCTCAAAAAACTGCATAGGAAAACGCCAAAAAATGTTTGGATTTGAGACTTTCAATTTTTGGGGTGAAAAAACACCAAAGGGGTTAACCTTACTTTTTTTTCAAAAATCGCCAAAAATTTAAATAGTCTTTTTTTGATCATAACCGACGTGATTTGATGCGGGGAGTTCGAAAAACGCGGTATCGTTTGGGGAAAACTATCGTAAGAGGTTCAAAATTACGTTCAAATATTTCCAACTTTAAAGACGCATAAATCCTAAAATATCATACTTACGGCAAATCTGACTGCGTCAGTCGATTTATCTCAAAAAACTGCATAGGAAAACGCCAAAAAATGTTTGGATTTGAGACTTTCAATTTTTGGGGTGAAAAAACACCAAAGGGGTTAACCTTACGTTTTTTTCAAAAATCGCCAAAAATTTAAATGGTCTTTTTTTGATCATAACCGACGTGATTTGATCCGGGGAGTTCGAAAAACGCGGTATCGTTTGGGGAAAACTATCGTAAGAGGTTCAAAATTACGTTCAAATATTTCCAACTTTAAAGACGCATAAATCCTAAAATATCATACTTACGGCAAATCTGACTGCGTCAGTCGATTTATCTCAAAAAACTGCATAGGAAAACGCCAAAAAATGTTTGGATTTGAGACTTTCAATTTTTGGGGTGAAAAAACACCAAAGGGGTTAACCTTACGTTTTTTTCAAAAATCGCCAAAAATTTAAATGGTCTTTTTTTGATCATAACCGACGTGATTTGATCCGGGGAGTTCGAAAAACGCGGTATCGTTTGGGGAAAACTATCGTTAGAGGTTTAAAATTACGTTCAAATATTTCCAACTTTAAAAACGCATAAATCCTAAAATATCATACTTACGGCAAATCTGACTGCGTCAGTCGATTTATTTCAAAAAACTGCATAGGAAAACGCCAAAAAATGTTATGATTTGAGACTTTCAATTTTTGGGGTGAAAAAACACCAAAGGGGTTAACCTTACGTTTTTTTCAAAAATCGCCAAAAATTTAAATGGTCTTTTTTTGATCATAACCGACGTGATTTGATGCGGGGAGTTCGAAAAACGCGGTATCGTTTGGGGAAAACTATCGTAAGAGGTTCAAAATTACGTTCAAATATTTCCAACTTTAAAGACGCATAAATCCTAAAATATCATACTTTCGGCAAATCTTGTTTCGTCAGTCGATTTATCTCAAAAAACTGCATAGGAAAACGCCAAAAAATGTTTGGATTTGAGACTTTCAATTTTTGGGGTGAAAAAACACCAAAGGGGTTAACCTTACTTTTTTTTCAAAAATCGCCAAAAATTTAAATAGTCTTTTTTTGATCATAACCGACGTGATTTGATGCGGGGAGTTCGAAAAACGCGGTATCGTTTGGGGAAAACTATCGTAAGAGGTTCAAAATTACGTTCAAATATTTCCAACTTTAAAGACGCATAATTCCTAAAATATCATACTTACGGAAAATCTGACTGCGTCAGTCGATTTATCTCAAAAAACTGCATAGGAAAACGCCAAAAAATGTTTGGATTTGAGACTTTCAATTTTTGGGGTGAAAAAACACCAAAGGGGTTAACCTTACTTTTTTTTCAAAAATCGCCAAAAATTTAAATAGTCTTTTTTTGATCATAACCGACGTGATTTGATGCGGGGAGTTCGAAAAACGCGGTATCGTTTGGGGAAAACTATCGTAAGAGGTTCAAAATTACGTTCAAATATTTCCAACTTTAAAGACGCATAAATCCTAAAATATCATACTTACGGCAAATCTGACTGCGTCAGTCGATTTATCTCAAAAAACTGCATAGGAAAACGCCAAAAAATGTTTGGATTTGAGACTTTCAATTTTTGGGGTGAAAAAACACCAAAGGGGTTAACCTTACGTTTTTTTCAAAAATCGCCAAAAATTTAAATGGTCTTTTTTTGATCATAACCGACGTGATTTGATCCGGGGAGTTCGAAAAACGCGGTATCGTTTGGGGAAAACTATCGTAAGAGGTTCAAAATTACGTTCAAATATTTCCAACTTTAAAGACGCATAAATCCTAAAATATCATACTTACGGCAAATCTGACTGCGTCAGTCGATTTATCTCAAAAAACTGCATAGGAAAACGCCAAAAAATGTTTGGATTTGAGACTTTCAATTTTTGGGGTGAAAAAACACCAAAGGGGTTAACCTTACGTTTTTTTCAAAAATCGCCAAAAATTTAAATGGTCTTTTTTTGATCATAACCGACGTGATTTGATCCGGGGAGTTCGAAAAACGCGGTATCGTTTGGGGAAAACTATCGTTAGAGGTTTAAAATTACGTTCAAATATTTCCAACTTTAAAAACGCATAAATCCTAAAATATCATACTTACGGCAAATCTGACTGCGTCAGTCGATTTATTTCAAAAAACTGCATAGGAAAACGCCAAAAAATGTTATGATTTGAGACTTTCAATTTTTGGGGTGAAAAAACACCAAAGGGGTTAACCTTACGTTTTTTTCAAAAATCGCCAAAAATTTAAATGGTCTTTTTTTGATCATAACCGACGTGATTTGATGCGGGGAGTTCGAAAAACGCGGTATCGTTTGGGGAAAACTATCGTAAGAGGTTCAAAATTACGTTCAAATATTTCCAACTTTAAAGACGCATAAATCCTAAAATATCATACTTTCGGCAAATCTTGTTTCGTCAGTCGATTTATCTCAAAAAACTGCATAGGAAAACGCCAAAAAATGTTTGGATTTGAGACTTTCAATTTTTGGGGTGAAAAAACACCAAAGGGGTTAACCTTACTTTTTTTTCAAAAATCGCCAAAAATTTAAATAGTCTTTTTTTGATCATAACCGACGTGATTTGATGCGGGGAGTTCGAAAAACGCGGTATCGTTTGGGGAAAACTATCGTAAGAGGTTCAAAATTACGTTCAAATATTTCCAACTTTAAAGACGCATAATTCCTAAAATATCATACTTACGGAAAATCTGACTGCGTCAGTCGATTTATCTCAAAAAACTGCATAGGAAAACGCCAAAAAATGTTTGGATTTGAGACTTTCAATTTTTGGGGTGAAAAAACACCAAAGGGGTTAACCTTACGTTTTTTTCAAAAATCGCCAAAAATTTAAATGGTCTTTTTTTGATCATAACCGACGAGAAAACATACGGCGAAGCGCTCCGCCGGGCGCCGTATGTTTTGTAGGGTCCGGCGGAGCCGAAATTTTTATAAGGACGAACTGTCAAATTAAAATTTGACATTCGCACTTAGAAAAATAAATTTCAAAATAATATTTGTCATTTCATCATAACAACAAGATAGTACGGTTATAAATGTACTGTCAAAGGTATTCGACTGCTGCACTTGCGATGAGAAGTTACTTACGAGGTATCGGGGAAGCTTACGTAGGAGGTATCGGGGAACGTATCGTACTTTACCTTCAACACCTCGTGTGTTGTTACAATACGTGTGTTTCATCTGTGATGAGACATACCTTATTACAAGTTGATGATGCATACAAATAAATATAATATGACAATTTATTGTGTTTTACTTTTATTCCTGACACCCTATTACAAAGACATTGGTAATATAATTCAACGTACAACTGCAACACCTGATGTAGTAATAACTTGATGTGAGCGTCACTTGGTAAGCGTGTCCTTGTCCGATGAGTACTGCTGTCCTTGTATGGTGAGTATGGCACATAATCTACAAAGTAGAAAATACATGTTATAATATTTTTCCAAGTAATTAGGAAACATTCATTCGTAGCATCATACACGAGCACCCTACTCCTTTGTTGGTTACGCCTATGATGATGCTACTTACTTGTATCACACGAAACATTATTAACTCTAAATGAAAAGATACATATTCAGTGGTGTGCAAATTTATTTTAACCAATAGGTACTTTGCTGAACAAAACATTATTAATGTAAAATATTTAAATCAAAATACAAAGTTTCACAAAATTGTTACAGTAGATTGTTCCGGTTACTGATTTAACAAAGTTTAAATTATCCCATCATACCTTTTGTCAATCGTTTATTTTTTGGTCGTTGGTTTTAACTGTTCAATCCAACACCTTTACAAAGCTTTATTATGGCAATATTACAAATACTTTTTAGTGCATTTCTTTCGCAGAATTACCGGGGCTAATTTTCGATTTCATCCTCTTACTTTGAAATTTTCCATTACAAAAATTTGTCGATTATAGAAAAATTACATCATAAATCTTCTTATATTGAAAGAAAGATTTAGAAAAATCTTTCTTCAAAATAAGAAACTGTACGCAACTGCTTAGAATTTTTCTACAGACAAAATATAATGCGCAGTTGAAGTATGAACAAAGTGAAAGTAAAAAATTGAAAATTGACCAAAAAATAAAAGGCAGACCAGAAAAATGCAGTAAACAATCAGGGATCTGTCAAGAAATTGATCTCACGAATTGAACTTTTTGCTGTCGAATATTGGAAAGAGGACAATTTTCTAAGCAAAAAAAAAAAAAAATTCAAATTAGATTATCCAATAGTTTTCGAGACCACGACATTTAAAAATCAAAGTTTTCCATGCATTTTACATAGGGATTACACTATGATTTCTACACAGGTGTTGTTTTTATTTAGACAAACGCGGAACTTGTTTTCAGGGTGGATCCGTGATTTGTCGTGGTTATTTTCGTCAAAGCTTCCTTGCTAAAAACATCCCTGTATGTAGCTCCAACTCGCCAAAGGTACTACTCGAAAGGGGTGAAATTCATTTTAGGGTGAAATCCAAAAACATCCTCCGACCCGCTGCAACTCGGTGTAATATATGTGGTTACTAGCAAGGGGTTGTACTAGACAGAGTAACAATCCTGTCTGACCGCTATCACTAAGACAATATCAGAGCACACGTATGAATTGTAGAAATCGTAGTTGCTTCTTAACTTCGGAAAAAAGTCCGTATGATGTACATGTAAAATTTTGATTTTTAAATGCCATTTTCTCGAAAACTAATGGATAATCCAACGTGAATTTTAAAAAAAATGTTTAGGAAATTGTCCTCTTTCCAATAGTGTATAGGTAAAAGTTCAATTAGTGGGATCAATTACGTGACAGTAACCAACAATCATTGCAAAGTATGAAAAAAGTCCGTATGATGTAATAAAATTGCTAGAGGAAAGTGTGATTGTTTTATTTTAAATAATGGCCTCAAGGGGTACTCCATATATGATTGCAAAGTAAGTAGATTTATCAAATGAATATTTAAAAACATTTAGATGCACACCTCCTTCCTTAATGGCACATTAAAAATTGCAGGTCGTCCTGAAACCTGAAAGAACATCAAAAGATTCCAGGACTTTTCTGTAAGATTATGGTGTACAAAAATGGGGACGTGCTTTGTCACCATATTTGCTTGACCTACTTACAGGAAACTCCAAGAATCTCGGATGAGATGCCAAATAGGACGACTTGGAACCTTTAATATGTTATCGATAGAAGGACGTACGTCCAAACATATTTCCCAAATTCCACTCGGTAATTCTGAATGTGTACCACTTTGAATTGTTGGAAACTAATTTTGGGGAATCGAATAAAAAAGATTTGTCACGGTTCTCCCACTGCAAGTCCCAAAAAGTTGATGATATTAGCCAAATTGAGTCCCCACTAAATTTTCCAACAACGAATTACTTGACTTTCCCAGATATTGAAATATGTTTAAGTCTTACTTTTAAATAACTTAGGAAAAGTTTAAATTCTTTACGTGTTATTAATCTACTTAACTACATAACTTACTGATTATTGGTTCAAAACGAAGTGATTGAGTGATTTAGTTTGCGATGTGCTGATTATCATGCATATCAAATTTAAAATTCTCATTCAATCACTTGTCGATATTTCGCTGGGTCTCGGATTTGACTTGACGAGAGTCAGAGCACAAAATCGAGCAATCAAAATAAATCATTTTATACCAAAGTCTTGCTCCAGTTTTCCGCTAGCCAAGAATTGACTATAGGTACGGGCATTAATTTTATAGAATAATCAGCAAGTAATGCAATTGAAGTAAATTAATCACATGTAAATGAATTAAAACTTTTAATAATATTATCACATGTTAATAATGCTAAGGATAAAATGATTTACTTGCTACTTGAGACGGAAGTAAATAAGAGCAACTGTAAAAAGAGTGCCTGACGTTATGAGTCCTTGATTAAATTAGTGGCCTGTTATCGAGACTAGCACCAGCAATATAAGTAACTATAAAGAGATACCAATCTTTTAAGAGAAAACCTGCAATTGAAATTAACCATTATGGTAATCTCTCGAAAGATTAATATTATTTTTCCAAGGATAATTATTGTTAATACTGTTTGTCAGTGTGAACCTTGACAATGGGCTTAACAATAAAGTATAAATATAAATAATTGAGGTACTTCTTCGCAAAATATATATTTTTTCAAATATTTATTAAATTATTCAACATGTTTCGCATGTTTAAAAAAAAACTTAAATTTCATTATAAATCTTTTAAAATATTTTTTTAAAAAGCTGAATTTCTTGAAGATGCATGCAAGCCATGCGAAACATGTTGAATAATTTAATAAATATTTGAAGAAATATATATTTTGTGAAGAAGTACCTTCGCTTGACGTTAAAATCCATGTTTATATTACCCCGGGGGGCTTAAAAGAAAATTAGAAACATTTCTTATTCGATTCCCTTATCAATTTCCAACTTGCAAAATCAAAAAACTTCAATATTGTTGTCAAACACAAGTAATCACAATAATGGGGGTTGACATCTATTTGAACACGTGTTCCAGTAAAATGATAAAGCCTAATGATTATTTTAGGATCGTTCATATCGAGTGATCCAATCAGGTCGCTCAACCATTTCAAAAAAGTTCAAAGTTACCCCATTTTTAAATTTTACTATCTTTTGTTGCATGTGGTTATTACCATGTTTCTCTAACATGTGAATGTTTTGTGACATTTGTTTGTTGTGAATGTTTTACATTTCAAAGAGTTTGCAGAAATTAAAATATCTTAAACCTTAGTTTTCCTATCTTAATTTGCTTAAAAAGAAAAGAGCTATAAGATTGCCCTTTACACATTTTCAACTAAATGCAATCTTAAAAGGTGAAAATTACTCTAAATGTTTACTTCTTGTAAAAAAGTAGCATATTTATGCGCAACTTTTTGCAAGAAGCGGTAGTGTCCAAAAGTCAAATTTTTTTTTATAAAGAGATTGAACCTAGTTGTATTGGAATACTAAATATCAACCCTGAGATTTACATCTCTTTTTTTCCAATTTTTCAAAATTTGGAAATTTAACAAAATGACACTTTTCAACACAAAGCAGTTATGATGGGGTACAAGATGAAAATGTAAAATTTTTAGATTTAAGATAGAGAGATTTTTAATTTTTATTAGGTCCTCTGCTAACAATCTTTAGCGTTAAAAAGTGCCCTTTTGTTTAATTTACAAACTTCAAAAAGTTTTAGAAAAAAAAAGAGGTATAAAACTCCAAGTTGATAATTGGTATACCAATACAATTAGATCCATTGTCCTTTGTAAAAAAATATTAACTCCCTTCAAAAACTACCCCATAAAGATGACGCTTTTCTAAAAAAAAATAAACATTTAGGGTGAACTTTCACCCATTTCAACGACATTTAGGTGAAAATAGGTAAGAATCAATTTTGTAGTCCGTCTTTGTAAACAAATTTCTTTTAATCTCACATTATTAGGTTAAATAGATGATAAGAATTTTCAGTTTCCGTAAGCCGTTTGGAATGCTAGAAATGCTGCGCCTTGCGAAACAAAAAACAATAAAAAAAAATCTATTTTTTTAAAAACGGACGAGCAACCAGAATATTACTACTTGGATCTGAACGATCTGCGGTTTATTCTCAAAAGGGCCGCTATCACATTTCATTTATAAAATAGTTAATTGGGTTCGTGCTCCCATTAATGTCAATCTGACAGAATATTGTACAAATAAAACTAACCTTTCACTTTTAAATCCATCCATTGAACTTCACATTGATAATTTTTCCAATGGTTATTCTTCCTATACTCTTTCCGTACTGCACTATTCGATTTGTTATGATATCTAGAACAAATTAAAATCTAAAATCAGTAAGAATTTCTGAAAAAATCTTTATAAATTTAACTTAAAAACATCCAAAATAAGTTGCATACTTTAGCGATTTGATATGATATTCAGTATTGTTTACTCGTACACATTTTTTTATTATTAAACGAGGTTTAATGTTGTCGGTTTCACAATTCAATGTATTTCCATATGTTTATTTGATAGCTGCCGTTAATGACTGAACTGTTAAAATATTAAACTGCTATATAGGAATATTTATGCAGGTGCTGTCAACAACAAAGCATGGAACTTCAATTATAATTTCCAATATTTCAAATTCAAACAAATAGCTATCTGTTGGCACAAAAAATTAAACTAAACGTACCTTTTAATTTGTATCCAGTTATAGCTTCATCGTGGGGGTATTCAAAACCAATCAAACAGTTGTTGTGAAATATGTAACAACCGATTTTTAAAACTTCCAAGTTTTGGGTGTCCCACACACATAACCGTGACGTCTCCTATCAGGAGGTTGGCGATCATCATGACTATTTGTATCCGTGAAACTGCCATCCCGAATAATTGCTTCTACATCTTAATATTTGCAAATAACGTTGTCCACATCTTTTCCGTTCCATTTGCACTATTTGCTTCGTTATACATACTAAAAGAAATTAAAAATCTCAGATTAGTAAATAATATATTCTCACAAGTTCATAATATTGAACACACAAACAATCAAAACGAAAGTGGTTTCCGTACTTGTCATTTGACATGTCGTTTTTAAAAAATAAAAGTAAAACAGAAAACTGTACAAAATGTGGCGCCCTCTAAGAATAAATTTAATTACTACACTGCAGTCAGGCGACAAACCATTTATGTAGATTTCTTTGTTTTGGCACATAGTTGTTTATGTAGATGCCTATGGTGTTTCTTGAAATTTTAATCAACAAAAATCAAAATAAAACTTGAGAACATTTTAACCACATGCAATTTAAAAACTACCGTAAAGCGTCATTCTGATCCAATTAACGCTCAATATTGTTAATTAAACTAATCAAATTAAAATTTTAAGGTTGTTAAAAAGGAATTCAAAGTATATGAGAAGTTTTTAAAATCTTTCCAGTATTATTATTTGCATAATGAAGAAAATTCTTAAAGTTTATTTGGTCGATGTTTTAATCTGTTCAATTTGCAAAACTTCTACAAAGTTTTTTGTAGCAATATTGCAAATACTTTTGAGTGCATTTCTTTCATCAAATTACTGGGGTCAATTTTCGATTTCGTCTTACTTTGAAATTTTCTCATCATAAACCATCTGATACTGAAAGGAAGACTTAGAAAAATCTTTCTACAATATAAGAAAATGTACGCAACTGCTTAGAATTTTTCTACAGACAAAATATAATGCGCAATTGAAGTATGAAGAAAGTGAAAGTAAAAAATTCAAAATCGACCAAAAAATAAAAGGCAAACCAGAAAAATGCAGTAAACAATCATTGCCAAGTAGAATTATCAAATGAATATTTGAAAACATTTAGACGGACATCTCCTTCCTTAATGGCACATTAAAAATTGCAGGTCATCCTGACAACTGAAAGAACCCCTGAAGATTCCAGAACTTTCCTGTAAGATTATGGTCTACAAAAAAGGTGACGTGCTTTATCACCATATTTGCTTGACCTATTTACAGGAAGCTCCAAGAATCTCGGATGAGATGCCAAATAGGACGACTTGGAACCTTTAATATGTTATCAATAGAAGGGCGTACGTCCAAACATATTTCGCAATATGTTTGCGTGAGTATATATGAGTGCAAATTCCACTCAGTAATTCTGAATGTGTACCACCAGTTTTATGCAACAAAAAATGTAAGAGCCAAATTGTTGGCAACTAATCTTGGGGAATGGAATAAAAAAGCTTGTCACAGTTCTCCCACTGTAAGTCCCAAAAAATTGAAGATAGCCAAATTGAGTCCCCACTAAATTTTCCAACAACAAATTACTTGACTTTTCCAGATATTGAAATATGTTTTAAGTCGTTCATGTAAATAACTTACAAAAAGTTTAAAATCTTTACGTGTTATTAATCTACTTAAACTACATAACTTACTGATTATTGGATCAAAATAAAGTGATCAAGTGATTTAGTTTGCGATACACTGATTATGATATTAAAATTTTTCCGGCCAGATCTCGGATTTGAGTCAGACTTGATGCGAGTCAGAGTACAAAATCGAGCAATCAAAATAAATGATTTCATATTTAAGTTGGTAAGCATGGTACGAGCATTAGTTTTATACAATAATCAGCAAGTAATGCAATTCAAGTAGATTAATCACATGTAAATGAATTAAAACTTTTAATAATATTCAAGTTTCAAAAATAAATTCACTAATTTATGCCCAAAAATCAAAAATTCTTCCACTTTCCAGATTAAATTTGTTGCAAATATCTTCATAAATACGCAAAATAATATAAGACTATAACTTTGGAAGATTCCAAGCAGCTAAAATAAAAAAATAATATTTTTCTTCAAACCAGGTCTATACACCAAGCCCAATGATATTTAAAAAAGTCGATGTATTTTTACTAGTTACAAAAATTACTTTTCTATTATTCCATGATAGACGTTTTTAAATGACATTGGATTTGGTTTATAAACTCGTTTAGAATAAAAATATAATTTTTTTAGTTTAAGTATTTAGACCATTTTGAAGAATGGTTTTAATTTATAGAAAGTGCAATTAATTACTAGGCCATGGCTGTGGCATAAAATGCAATCTAAAGTACGTACTCTTACAAGGAATAAAATTCAAGAGACATATACGGACCATGGTAGGAGGTCGCCTTCGTGTTAATCTTACTAAATAAATTTAAAAAATATTGAACAAGAAAAATGATTGTACTTTACTCTTCTTTAAAATGTCTTTTTTATTTATTGCTAATAAATAGAATTGTATTAAAGTAATGTTAATAATAAATGCTACAATCTTTCAGATGATCTATCAATAAAAAAGCAGCTTTCAACAACAATAACACTATTCTGATCCACAGCCGTTTTTTCCACCTATGATTTTAGCTTGATATTTAACATTACGCACCTTTGCCGATATACCAGATAAGTTGCAAAAGTACAGACTTTATATTACACCTGCTTATAAAGAAAATTTTTATAAAGAAAATATTTTTTTATTCAATTTCCTAATCAACTTCCAACTTGCAAAGCCAAAAATTTAATGTCATTGTCTTTAAATATATTGGTACTTTAAACGTAGCGAAACTTATAACGCAACTAGATATTTTACGAATCAACTCGGTTGAAAATGTTAATCCAATTAATGGGATGTGTGCTCATGCAATGTCAATC
Source organism: Cantharis rufa (assembly GCA_947369205.1). NCBI lineage: Eukaryota > Metazoa > Arthropoda > Insecta > Coleoptera > Cantharidae > Cantharis > Cantharis rufa. The sequence continues at coordinate 885,887 of OX376309.1, read as the reverse complement.
TTGGCATAACATTGTAGAAATAAAACTAACCTTTAATAACCAAACTGAGAATGCAACTAGCCCCATACATACAATCGTTAAGTTAGCCTATTTATTAAATAACAAACATAAATATTTTTTATTGAATTTTTCAATTTCCTACTTGATTTAGAAAATTCAATTTGCTTGCAAAAAATAAACAATCACACTAATGAGAATTTATGTCTATTCGAACATGCTTCACAGTAAAAATCAAATACAAGCAGCTATTAATGTAGATTGCAAATTTGCTTGGAAAAGTTGAAGTTTGAAAGTGCAGTCATGAGTGATTTGAGAAATTTTTCAAAGCAATTTATAGAAATGCATCGAGATTGGCTTTGTTTATGGCTAATTAAAATTCAGAATTAATTAAAAAATTAAAAGAAGTTGAAACGACAAGATATGGTAAGATATCCAAAAATTTCCACTTTTTCAATATGATAATTATGTTGATTAACTATACGGTCAAACATATTTTCAAACATGGAAGTCAACATATTTCTCAAATCGCATACCTACACGCGAAGATCAGTTTGCACAAAGTTTGACATGTTTGTTCCAAAGATGTACAGTGTAGGTTTAAATCTTGAATCTACAATTTGTATGTACAAACAAGTCTGACAAACTTGAACATACGTTTAGGGAGGGATGATGAAAATGCAAAAACTCTTTTAAGAATACTGTCATGTTATTGAAAAAGGCGTATCTGCTAAACACTAGTTTAGAGATATTTAGATAACATAGTTATTTAGAACAATAATTTATTAATTTCTTATGTTTACGACTTTATTATGTACAGTTAAGATTTGTACGAGTAATCAAAATATATCCTTATTTGCAGGTCATTTGTCATCATCATCACAAAATGACCAAAATTGTTGATAAGCCCTTTTCAATTAATGCAGCAGAATAACCTATGGAAATATAATTAAATGGCAAATATGTTGGATATAAAGCACTTTCATTTGAAGTAATGGGATTAATTTCATCCTGGCATAACATTCTATAAATTTAAAAATACTGACCATTCATTTTCAAACACTGCAAATCCATTGATTGAACTTTACCTCGATAAATTTTCCAATGGTTCTTTCTCCTATAAACTTTCTGCACTGCACTGTTCAATTTGTTATGAAATCTAAAACAAATTTAAAATCAGTAAAAAAAAATCATCATTAATTGTGCTTCAAAAATAAATTGCATGCTTTTGCTATTTGACATAAGTAATATTCACTTTTATTTTTTCTTTAACGTTAATTTGAATGCATTCTTTTTAATTTTTATTAAATGAAGATTACTGTAGTCATTTTCATGATTTCCTTTATATTTATGTGAACAGCACTAACATAATTATTCTTTGTATAAAAAAAATTCAAACAACTTGTTTGACTTTGATTTTGCCTTTTCTTGCTTTGTTCATTAATTTAATTTGATCTGACGATTTGAAAGTTTTAGCGATTCGAATGTTAGAATGAAGTAAGTTATTATTGTACCTTGTTGAATACTTAAGCGCAGTAATTTATAGCAGAAATATTTTACTTTTATTTTTACTGCTAAAATTTTTTAAGTGGCAATTTTGTACAAAAATTGTAGCATTTTCCATTTATTTTTATAGCATTTAAATAGCACCCATTATAATCAGTAATAATTTTTCAAAAGTTCATAATTTACTTGGTTTAAAAACGCAAAACAAATAAACATCATAGATAAGAGATCATTTTTGTACATTTAAACAAAATGATGTATGGTGGCACCTAACGATAAATATGAGCAGTGGCGAATCTAGAAGATGTGGGCCCGAGTTACAGATTTAAAAATGCCCCCCTTCACTTTGTCTAATTCGATAATGAGAAATTATGGTCCAAAATAAAATATATTATTTATTAATAGCATAAATAATGATAACTAACAAAACTAAAAGTGTTTAAAGTTTACCTACTGTTCTCATATTATGCATACTGCCCTATTTATAAAAAACATTTTATCTCAATTTTTGTCATTTAAGAATAATACAAATAATGTTTAAAATAGGACATTTTTTGACATAAAATTCGCAATTATTAAGTCATTGATAATGATAAGTTATCAATAATAATGAAAATTGTTTTTCAGGCAGTTAAAGGTTGTCTTTAGATCAGTACGAAGTCAAATACAAATATTTCTCTGTAGTGATTTACAATAACATCTTTTCGATGTCTATAGTAAAAAACTGAAACTGATAATTTCGGCAATAACTTGAAAATTTGGTAAAATAATAGCATCGATTTCAACCTAATTGGTTGATATGATCTAGTGTTCAACGATAAAGTTGACAAATATTTGTAAGTCTAGTTTGGATTCCCATAAATAATCAAATAATTTATTATATGAATTAATTGTATTTAAAAATTTTATTCTGCTTTTTTAATTTATTTCAAAACACATTATTATTAGTTACGCATTAAAAATTAATCAAAATTAGGGTTTATGTTATTTTTATACAAAAGATTATTGTAATAAAAAAATACAAAATTGGGTTTTAACCCAATAATATGTGGTTCTATACTTTTAAGTATAGAAAAATTATCTGTTATAGCTGAAGTTCAACCACAAGCAGCACATTCTGCATTTACAAAATCATTAAAATTCCAATGGACATACCTACAAAGAGTTCTAGAAAGTAATGAACAAACATATCAACCGCTTAGAAAAACCATCAGAAACAACTTTGTGCCAGCACTTTTGAAAGGCCAAGTCACAGACGAAGAATTAGATATATTCACTCTGACAGTGAATAAAGGAGGTTTAGGTATATCTGATCCAGTTCAACAATCACAACTATATTTTCAAACATCTAAAAAGGGATGTGAAGAGCTATCTAGAGCAATCACAACACAATCACCACTTGATATTGAAATGCACAACAATAATTTAAGAGTTGCAAATTTGGCATCTAAGAAGAAAAGAAAAGAACAAGAAGATGAACAAATGAAGATGACTATAGAAAAATTTCCAATTGAAAGAAAACGCGCTATTGAACGATCTATAATTGACAAATCAAAAATTAAATCATCTGGATGGTTAACAGTACTACCTCTAGGTAAACATAATTTTGACCTTTCGCCCAACGAATTCAAAGACGCACTAGCCATAAGATATAAAAGAACCCCACCAAACATGCCATTATCATCTGATGGATGTGGCGGAATCAGCTTCACCCTAGAACAGGCATTATGTTGTAAGAAAGGAGGACTAATTACAAGAAGACATAATGAAGTTCGAGATGTACTAGCCGAATTGATGGAAAAAGCATGGGGAAAGGTTGTTAAAGAACCAATCATTAGAGAGGAAACGGAGTTGTTACCAGGATTGCGAGGCAATTTAGCCTGTTATGGAGTTTGAGAATCACAGAGAGAGTCTTTATTTGACGTACGTGTCATTGACACTGATGCTCCCTCATATGTATCTCGCTCCGTGGCAGCAGTTCTAAAAGCGGCAGAGGAAGACAAGAAAACAAAGTGCAAATTGTGAACAGTGACACTCCACCTTTACACCTTTAGTATGCTCAGCCGATGCCATCCTTGCTCCCCAGATGACATGTTTCCTGAACCAACTTTCTGAGAGACTATCCGACAGATGGAGAAAACCTCAAGATAGAGCGAAAATCTGGCTAAGAGCACGAATAGCGTTTGCCATTATACGTGCATCTAGTATGTGCATACGAGGCGCTAGGATGAAATGGAGACCTAGTGAAGAATTACTAGATTTTGATGATGGAGCAGCTTTACCTCTCGGCTACAATTTTTACTCAAAATTTACTCTCGGCAAATAGGATATTTGATACCAGCAAGAATATTGTTTAAAATGATTTGAGGAATCAGAAGATACTTCTTCGCATAAGAAAACAATAAATTATTGTAAAAATAATATTTCTTCTTAAAATCATCTTAAATGAAATTTTAAAATATAATCAATTCAAATAATTAATTACATAATTTTCAAAACTAGAAAATTAAGCAAAATAAATTGAACGATATGGGAATCGAAAAGTAGACTTACAAATTGCCACTCTCATCGTTTACCACTCGATCGTGACAACCAGTTGTAAGAATTGCTAACGGTTAAGCTATTTAAAGCACTTAGTTATTTTCAAAAACTCAAAACTTAAGGAGCATTCGACAAAACCGCGAGACCCAGTATTATAATACTTTAGCTCCTAGAATCACCAAAAAAATTGGGATCTCGATAGTCCCTAACTTTAAACTTTGTATACATATCAATTTTTTTCTTTTATGGTTGCTTATACAATATTATTATTTATTGGATAAATTGAAAAAATATTGCAACTAAAAAAAACTATTCACATTATCAATGTAATTATGATAATTGTAAATGTTTTGAAATTATAAACTTATAAGAGAATAGTACACAAAATTACCTTTCCAGATGTGTTTTTGAAAACTCCGTCCTATAAAAACTGAGACTACAGGCCACAAAACAAAAATCTGTTTATTGAAATATCTTAGAATTTTGAGATGCAGTGTTCTTTCTTAGTGGGTCATATTTTGAAATTTTGAAAACTTTGCACTCAAGCAGCTACGGATACTATTAGGCATTCGAATTCTGACGAAAATGTGTTCTGAAGAATTCGTCGGAAAAAACAAACGCCTGTTTTCCAATAAAAGTGTTTCTACTGGCAGCAACAAACATGTCAGAACGTCAACGTTAAACAGGCGTTTGCTCTTTCAGAACACATTTTCGTCCGAATTCGCATGCACAGTAACCGTAGCCTTATGCAGAAATACATTTCTGTACTTATGTAAATTTCACACATACACGATTTCTAGAGTGTTGATCTGTAAATATCAAAAATGAAATGTCACAAACCTTTTCATTTCCTATGCGGTACCCTTGATCTGTTAACCATTATCTCAATAGCTTTGGTAACGCTCAAAACCAATCTAGCAGTCATTGTTATAGAATTTTGCATCACCCATGTTTATAATTCCTCAGTTTTAGGAATGTTGTAGTTAGCGTAAATTAGCGCTATAATGTTGCTATGCTTATGACATGGACAATACTTTTGTGGTATGAACGTGACCCTTCGAGGATCGCATCTTCTAAACAACAACACATAAGAAATTCAGAAACAGTACAACTTTAAAAACATGTATTACCTCCACAGAGTATGTCTGTTCTGTTTTGTAGTACTCTTCACAACATTTTCCTTAATGACAGCACCTTGCATCGTGGAATGAAACTTGAACACAGAATACATTTCCATACTTGAAGTGCTTGCACGTTTTTCGTTTGTAAGATTACTGAAAATAAAAAATTACATTCGAACTTAGCCTTTGTTAAACATTTTGTTATTGTAAAGTACATACTATGCAGAAGCTATGTATATCAACTTTTTGAAGAATAATACTAACGAAATAGCAGAAAATGTGTGATAATGCCACCGCGGAGGATGATGCTACTAATGCATATTTGTACCTTGTTTTAATTAAATAATTACATGAAGTTACCGAAACATTCCTGACCTGTCCCAAAACTTGTCTGAAGAAAGAAAGAAAATAATTTCTAAACTTGACTTGCATTTTCACTTTAAGCACAAATATTAAAATATCTTAACGTGAAGTTCACAGATTACTCAAAAAATACACAAGATTTGGTAAACAAAAATATTAATGAAATCTGAAACCGACACACCCTTTTTGAAAAGTTTAAAAAGTTATGACAAGTGGAGACGCAATTGCCACCTAACGGTTTTTTTCGTAAACACGTTTTTCTCAATTTTTTCTCTATTTACTTTTGAAGAATTTTTCCAGTTTGGGAATATACGAATAAATACAAATACAAAAAATAGAACGACGTTGGTAATCGAAAAACTTGAAGGGTAATATCATTTACAACATTCAAGTTGCTTGTTCTTAAAGTGCACCAACAACGAAAGCGATAGAACAAGGCCGAAATGGACCAATATAAACTTACGGGTATTTATGTATTTGTAGGATAGATTTTAACATAATTAACTTTTATCTTAAATTTTTTTAGAAAAAAAAGTAGAGGTGAAATTGTTTTGTTGACAAAATGGCTTTATCGAAAGAGCAGGCAGAGTAATTGGTTTTGAAACAAATAATATGGAAATTATGATGACCTGGATGCAACCAAAAATTGCCTTCGGCACGAGTTAAATGTGACGTAGGCGTACCTTGGAGAAAAATGAGTGAATTTGAAAATGAAAATAAAAGAAAAACTCGAAAGAAAATAAAATAAAAATGTTTTGTGTACGTTGTTATATTAAACAATAATTATTATTATGTGATATTAAGCAGTTGAATGCAAAAATGAACAAACTAAAAGAGTCAAACAAGAAAAGCAATAGGCACTTGCATGTTGAGAGGTACGATATTTGTGAAAACGATGAAAGAGTAAAAACGGAAGAAAGTCGGGGTTTCCAAAAATTTTTCAAAATAAATTTCCTGACTTCCAAGTTTTTCAGACCATTGGGGTACGATCAGAAAATTGTAAATAAGCAAAGGAAACTTTGGGAAGAAATTTTAAAGTTGAAGTAGGACGTTCTGACAGTCTACGAAAGCACGAAAGACAATAAATAAGTTATAAACTTAATAAAAATAATAAATTCAAAAGTTATATTCTCTTTCATTCAATCAAGTTTTAGTTTCGTTTATTAGTAGGAATTTGATAATAATTTACCTTGAAAAAATGAAAAGCGAAACGACAGGCCATGTTCAACAATATTTGAAGCCACCAAATTGCTTCAACTTCCAATTTTTAGAATGTGACAAAATAAACAAACTGAAAGAAATGCATAATACGAAAACGTACAGAAGTAATCCAAATAAAAAAAAACATTTAGGTAGATAAATACTTCCTTAATGTTACGCCACTGGTATTTTTAAATCAACAAATGTGCAGTCAGTTAGTTTGCGAATTCTTTTTTTATTTATTAATACTTTTGTAATTTTTTGTGTATGCATATGGTAAATATAGTGAGCGGATACTATGTTCACATAAGCAGCATTTTTATATTTTCTTGTTGCTTGAGCGTCGAGCGCGAGCGATTGTATTGGTTCATAAATCATAAATTATACAACACTAACGCACATAGCCATAACTTGATCGCGTGTAAAGTAAAAAATTAGTAAGTTGATATAATCGATTGAGTCGTGAACCATCAAACCACAATGGCAAATTATCATAAACCTGAAGCAAGAGTAGTCGAAAATTTACGAGATATTGCAAATAAATTGCGTATACATTCGATAATTTCAACACAAGCTTCTAATTCTGGGTAAGGATTAATGTACCTTTACATGATTAAATTTTATAAAACCTATTAATAATATAGCAACTCATTCAGTTTGATGATTTTTTTAATAGGGAAATTCCTAACCTCCATATTGTAAACCGGTAGAAACATGTGGTTTCGTATCCGACTTCGTAAATAACATTATTCGATTGGTCCAAAGTTTGATCTTGACAGTCGATTAATTGTTGACGTTAAGTTTCCATAATGGTACTAATTTACTTTTATTTGCATAGGCATTAAACTTATGAACCCTCCTTTTAATGTGCAATTAATTCGCTAGGACGTTAAACGTTATCCTTATCATCGTTGTTTATGTAGATATTGTACCCCACTCTGGTCGATTCTATTAATTTTTTTTTCAATACTTCGATAAAATCACTTATACTGTGCATTGCATGCTGCCTGTCCGCAACTGCTTTTACAGAGTTGTTATTTTATATTTTCGCACAAAAACATAATAGCAACAATGCCGGGCCAACAAATAGATTTTCAAACTTTAAAAGATGTTGCTAACAAGTTAAGAATACACAGTGTCGTATCTACAAATGCCTGTAATTCTGGGTACGTTTTATTATTAATTTTTACTAAATTTAAATATATTTTTGCGAAAGAAACGCATAATCATCCACGTGAATGTACGATTATTAACCTAACAATAACCGGTTAAAATAGGTATAAATCGTCAAGTTTTAATTATTTTTAAATTAAATTTTGCCTTTCCAACCACAGACAATGGAAAATTATATTTCTTATCTATTGTAAAGTTAACCGACCTTGTATGTCCTTCCTTCGATAAGAATTTATGTGAAAGTCAAACAAAAGATAATAAACTTGTTTAATCTTTTCAGGCATCCAACATCATGCTCTTCAATAGCCGAGATCGTCTCGGTTTTGTTTTTCAATACTATGCGATACAAGATATCTGCACCTAAAGATCCATCGAGCGATCGTTTTGTATTGTCCAAAGGTCATGCCGCACCAATTTTATATGCGGCATGGGCCGAGGCTGGGCTTTTTCCAATTGACGATTTAAAAAAATTACGAAAATTGGGATCAGATCTTGAGGGACACCCAACTCCAAGATTGAATTTTATTGATGTTGGTACTGGATCTCTTGGCCAAGGTTTGGCTATTGCTGCTGGAATGGCTTTCGTAGGAAAGAATTATGATAAAGCCAGTTACAGGTAAACAGAGACGATTTTTGAATTAATACCAAATCTTACATAATCTTACATAAATTAAAATTTGCGTGCTGAGTAATGAATGTAATTAAGCATTTACAAAATTAATTATACCTCAAATTAGATGAACGTAATGTAATGTAAAAACAATAGCCTTTACTTCATACATTTCGTTCTCAAAACAATTACTTGCAATTTTATGGAAGATTCTACCTGTGATTGATGTACACCTCTACAATAGAAGACACTTTTCCAAGAAAAATTTTGTTTAAATTGAAATTTTTTGGGATAGCCTTCTTTAAAACAATGCTTTTAAATTCTTCCTTCAAATGTGTAAACGGTTGAGTGCTTTTTTAAACTGCAAAAAAATTATCCATAAGTAATGTGTCTAAAATCAACAATTTTTTAGTCACAAAATCATTTTCAGAAACATTGAAAAGTTTCATTATCATTTTATGTTTATTTTGTAAATTCGACATCTTTTAAACTAATCTTTTTTCAAAAAAATTCATCTCCCCTTTTTGGATGGGAAATTTAAAGGGCCACAACTATTATAGCATAGAAAATTTTTTTGAAAAACCAACCCATTTCACGAAAAACCGAAAATAATAAGCACAATAAAACAAAGCAGTGTTCATAGCAAAAAATAAATTTCAAATTTAATCCTAATTTAATAAAAACGACAATAAAGAATTTTATTTTAGAGTGTATTGTCTAATTGGTGATGGTGAAAGTGCAGAAGGTTCAATTTGGGAATCGATTAACTTTGCCGGCTTTTACAAACTGGATAGCTTGTGTGCAATATTTGACATCAATCGCTTGGGTCAATCTGATCCTACAAGTTTGGCACATAATGTAGAAATATACCAGAAGCGGTTGGAATCCTTTGGCTGGCATGCAATTGTGGTTGATGGGCACAACGTAGAAGAATTGGTAAAAGCATTCCACGTTGCTGCAACCACCAAAGATAAACCTACGGCACTGATAGCTAAAACTTTCAAAGGAAAGAACTTTCCTAAAATCGAAAATTTGGATAACTGGCATGGAAAACCTTTGGGAGATAATGCCGATCGTGTGATAGAACATTTACGTGGCCTTATTAAAAATCAGGGTCCTTCACAAATTCATCCACAGAAGCCTTTAAGTGATGATGCTCCGAAAATAGATATCACTAACATAAAATTATCTTCTCCACCTTCGTACAAAATTGGACAAGTTTTGGCAACAAGAGCTGCTTATGGAACTGCTTTAGCAAAAATTGCTGAAAATAATCCAAGAGTTATTGCTTTGGATGGAGATATGAAAAATTCAACTTTTTCCGAAAAAATTAAGAAAGTTGATCCTAACCGATTTATCGAGTGCTTTATTGCCGAACAAAATTTAGTTGGAGTTGCTATCGGAGCAACCTGCAGAGATCGCACAGTTGCTTTTGCTTCAACTTTTGCTACTTTTCTTACAAGAGCATTCGATCAGGTAAAGTTGAATAATTATTATATTTTTATAAATTGAATTTCAATATTTTAGATTCGTATGGGTGCTATTTCACAAACAAATGTTAATTTTGTTGGTTCTCATTGTGGCGTAAGTATTGGAGAAGATGGACCTAGTCAAATGGGTTTAGAAGATATTGCCATGTTTCGAGTTATTCCAGGTAGTACTGTTTTCTACCCAGGTGATGCAGTTGCTTGCGAACGTGCAATCGAATTAGCAGCAAACACTAAAGGCATTTGCTTTATTCGTACAAATCGACCACCTACACCTGTTTTATATGCCAATGATGAAGTCTTCCAGGTAATATTAAAATCCTCACTTTGCCTTTTAAAATAATTAATTATTTATTTTTACTTGGTAAATAGATTGGAAAAGCACATATTGTAAAGAAATCAAATCAAGATCAAGTTTTGGTAATCGGTGCAGGTGTGACACTCAACGAAGCTATAACTGCCGCTGCAGAATTGGAAAAATCTGGCATACATATAAGAGTACTAGATCCATTTACCATAAAACCTATCGATGCTGAGGCTATCATTAAAAATGCAAGGGAAGTTGGTGGTAAAATTATAACTGTAGAAGATCATTATCCTGAGGGAGGATTGGGAGAAGCCGTGCTTTCTGCAGTATCGGAAGAGAAAAACATTATCTTGAAGAAGATGGCTATTCCAACTGTGCCACGGTCTGGAACTCCAACAGAATTATTGGACGTTTTTGGAATTTCTGCCAAACATATAATCAAAACAGTTCAAGAAATTTTAAAATTATAATGTGGTTATATTATTCATTATACATTCCGCATAAAATGTTATATTTTAATACTGGAAATATTTTTAAAATAAAATTTCAAGGGCTTTTATATAGCTTTTTATTTAATAATAATTAAAAACTTCAGTTTCATCTGAAGTTCTATCTGCAAAATAGAATTATTAGGGTAGGGTCTATGGGGGCCCACTTTATTTTTTGTAAATCAATAATATACTTTGCAATTATAACAAATTTTAAAATGTAGCAGGTATATTTTGAAATAACTTGAAAAATACCAAATTTCAAAGCGATATCTTCCAACACGAAAGTGTTGGTACCGGTCCGGTCCTGAGGATCAGCGGCCATGTTAGATACCAACCTTTAGAATTTATATAATGTTATACTTTCGCGTTGTGCGGAACAACTATTAGTCTAGTATTATTCTTAATTAATTTGACAATCATGTGCGTGGATGTATTTTTTGTACAATATTTTATCACGCGAAAAGTATGAGACACTAAAAATTAGTTTAGATAAAAAAATACGTTTTAAGGTTGGTAACAAAATCAGATAAAATAAAATTTCGCCCGCGAAAATATTGGTTTAAATTGACACGGTTGCTGATGTTATCAAGTTGGTGTGTAATTATTATGAGTGGATAATAATTGTTTAGCACTACGAATTGAATGATATTTTAGTACAAGAAATGCTAGTACATTGTCGGAATGTTTTATGTAAATTTTTTAAAAAAACGTTCCTGTTTCATTCGAGTGACTTCAATTTTGATTTTAGATTAAAGAAATCTAGATTTTGGTAAGCACGATTTTATGTTGCTAAATTATAGTAGGTACGATAATTAGGTTAATGACAAACAAAAATTTTATTATTCAATCATCACATATTAGTAAGATTCAAATATATTATTTTAAAGTACTTCTGTATCATCATTTTTGCCAGACAATGGACTTGAAAAATGATTACCTATGCAGGAAAATGATGCAACAATATGTAGAATTAATGTTAACCCGTATTTTAAAATATTCTATATTTAACTCAACTCAAGGTATTTTTTTGTACAAGGTCGAAATGCTATGTGTGGTATCACAAATTTTAACATATCACTATTATAGTATTATACAAAGTTATTCGTACACCTACCCTGTATATAAACATTTTTGCTATGCACACTTCAATTATTTATAAAATTATCGATGGGCACTACTTGTAATCGTCTTGGCGTAAACTCGACTAATCCGAGTCTATGAATAGTCTATATTCTATTAGTATTAACCCTCCGCTAGTCGCGTGGTCTACCATCGTAGACCATGCCAATGTATTTCGTATAGAGCTTAAAATACCGCGACTAACGGAGGGTTAATATTTTTTTAAATTTTTTTTTACCAAATGTTTGGAGTAGCTATTTTGGGATATACAATCAGTATGCTTGGGGTCGTTGTCTTGCTGGATTTGAAATTAACACTTAAAGTAAAAATTAATTTCTTTTCGTACATTATTTTTTTGCAATTCCACCTTAGTCCCTGCTTCTAATAAATTTAAATAAATATGTACGAATAATTTTGTGCTCTCTATGTTTTCCAATTCGTTGGAGATAAGAAGGCTTGAGCGCAATTGGAATAATTTTCGTATCGACTTTTCCGATATAAGTAAAAGAGAACTCTTCTTTACCACAACGTATGCATTTAGTGAAGCGGCCCTCACGACGCACGTTGCTCATTCGTTCTATTTTATATTGTTCCGACTCGCGTCTTGACCAACAACATTTTATTTGACTTTCTTCATGAAACAAGTAATTTAAAATTAGAAATAAATCGTTCTTTAGCGATAGACGACTCTGTTAATAGAATTTACTACGCGAAAAAGTGAGTCGATTGTCTGGATTGAATATTTTTAACAATGGATTAGGATAATATTTTCCAGGTTAGTGGGGAGGAAATATGGTTGGGAGAGCGAAATAACTTTCTGGACAAGTTTGTTCCTTACACTAAAAAAGATCTACACTCTTGGTGACTTGAGAAATATTTCATCCGACTACCGAAAATTGCATAAGTTTTAGCCTCGTGGTTTATAAGAATCGACGATGATTGATCCACATTTTTCTCTCTAATTATGCGCATGACTAGGAAGGGCAGGTTTCTGTTGAATTCAATTTACGGTAACTGTAATAGGTCGCTATGGAAACTGTCAAAATGCGGAAACAGTCCAGAAAATATTTACCATTGACAATAAGAAAGAGGTCATTAACATATTTTTTCATACACCGAATTACGCCATGGCCGATCTAGGTGAAAGCAGGCACACGATTATCCAAAAGCACAACAAAATCTTTCGTGACCACAATTCTAATTCAATCAATGGTGAATTATTCGTAGGAGGTTGATGGTCAATACTCAAAACAATCGATTGTTCAGTTTCAATAACATTTGTTTGTCTTTATTAAAAATCGACAACAAATAATATGTGATCAAGAGAGAAAAACAAACGAAAAATCACAACAAATAATATATGAGAAAACAAACAAATAAAAAATTACTTTAAATCAATTTAGTCTATTAACTATACAGGGTGTAACAAAGAAGACCAAAATACATTGTTTTATTTAAATATGACTTAGAGGTCGAGCGGCCTTATGGCCGATTTGGAAATTGCATTCAGCGCGGGATGAAGGAGGGGGATGAATTTAAAAACAAGCAAAAGGTGAATTGATATTTTGAGTTTCACCTCAACAGCGAACAGTTGCGGTAAAAATATTGTGGCTTTAGATCGGATGCTCTAATTTTTTATTAAAATTTTACTGTTTTCGAAAAACTAGGATTATATTATGCGACTTTGTCCACAGAATTGAACCTAAAATTTAACCACGACACAGTTAGTACAGTAATAATGTTAGTTCGCTATCTATTTTTGTGTAATTTTAAATGTCTTGCCAAGATATACGCAACTCTGACAATCATCAGTCACCTCAAATAAATTTTGCAAACATACCGTTGACGTCATAAGAATTACAAGCCATTCCTAATATAAATAGCTTTTAAAATATCACCTAAAGCGCATTTCATTATTTTTGATTTTAAACTATAAATCGTCTATTGAAACAATGTATTGAACGTAAAAAGGAAGATTGCCAAATTAATTACCTCCAATCAATTTTTGAAAAAAATTGGAGGTACGGTAATCGAAAAAAAATTTCAACTTTTTTTTTGCATTTTCGAGATCACCGTGTTCAGAAACGTAAAGATCTGCAAAAAGTAAAATAAAAATTTCTGTGTCGGTCTGTCTGTCGGTCGGTTTGTCTGTCTGTCGTTGGATTTTGTCGATCGATTTGCTTCCGAACCATCCAACCAATTACGACCAAATTTGGTATGGTGGTAGGGTTCACGGTGGAAAGGTGAAAATAAGGTTTTCGTCGCGATCTATCAATCAGGAGTGCCACCACAAGAAAATAATACGGGATTTAAAAAAAATATTTTGTCTTGCGATATGTTATTTTAAAGGCCTTAAAAGGCTTTATCTAGAATAGGTAAAATTAATTTTCTATCTGTCGTCTGTCAAAAATCACAAGTTGTCAAAGTTGAAACTTTAAGAGTGAATAACTCAAGAAGTGCTGAAAGGATCTTAACCAATTAACCAAATTTGGTACGTACGTAGGTACATTGATCCTAATGGATATGAGAGCATATGTAATCCTTCGATAGAAATCAGTAATGCAACATGGAAAAAATAAAATTAACTTTTTTGGCAAAAACATGAAAAAAGTTTTTGTCGATCGATTTTCTTCGGCATTTCTGCGTCGATTGCAATCAAACTTATTGGACGTATGCCTCGTGGGCTGGAATGGTGAAAATAAGGTTTTGCCAGAGAAATCTTCACCAGGGCCACCACAATAAAAAAAATAAAAAAAAATGAAAATGTCGTCGTATCTCCAGAAATGTTTAACCGATTCAGCTAAAATTTGGTGTGTCGATGGAGCTTTGAAAGTATAAGTATTGGTGAGAAAACAAACCGAGCCAATTATAACAGGGCGGGCAGGTCAGAAAAATTACAGAAAATATTAACTGAAATCTTAATTTATATATTTTTTGTGAGAATTTGTCAGATGGCTTGTAAAAATAAAACAATATATTCAAAATTTTAATAAACGTTATAATTTTGTGACGTATGTGTCAAAATTAGGTTAATGTTGATTTGTATACCGAGTGCAGCATAAGAATTGAGTTTAGGGCTTGTAACAATTTATTTTAGAATACAAAAATAGGTGGTTCGGTGGGAAATATTTTATAATATCGTCGTACGGACTGACGGAACGTTACTTTATAAGTAAAAGGTTCTGCCACTAGGTAGCGACCAAGTTTAGGCTGTTTGTTAAATTTTTTCGCAAATGTTTTCAGAATCAGTAAATCGACAGTCAGTAATTTACAAAAATTTATTTTGGAAAAATCCGCTAGATGACCGAAAAAATTTGTTGTACCAATCTTGGAGAAATTTTATTTGTGACTTCTTACGGTATTATGTGACGTATATAAAAATTTTGGAAAAAATTCAGTGGCGTACAAAAATAAAAAATTTTTTTCATTTTAGATTTTGTTAAAAAAACTTTTATAGGTAGATTTAGGATAGGGGGTGATACATATAGATATCTTTGCCAGGGCTACCGATATCTTTGTTAAGGCTACCACAATAGAACAGAAAAATTAACATTATGTCATCGTATCTCCGGACAAAATTTGGTGTGCTGGTGATTGGAGGTATTGCGGCAGAGAGTGACGATATTTTTTTTATTAAATGAGTTAATAAAAAATAAAAATAAAAACCATGACAAAAATGAAAAAATATTTGCGAGACCAAGATAATTAATGATATTGATATTTGTAAAATTTATGATATTTTACACATTTTATTTGAAATTTCTTAGTTTTAAGTTCTTTTTTAATTAAATCTAAAATTTACTATGTTATTTGTTTAACGTGTATTTTTAATAGATAGACTACGTATTTTTTGTTATCATATTCAATGACAAAGTTCAATAAACTATAATCAAAGGGCAACACTTACATTTTTCAGTAATTAAAGTTCAATTATTATTATTTATAATGCTTTACGTGCTTAGTAGGATTACACATTTAATTAGTACTATTATTTTATAATATGTTTACATTTTCAGCCTTATAACATTGTCAGTTAACAAAACACAACAATTAATAAACAGTGCATTTTTTTGTTATCTATATGAATAATATGCATATTACATGTAATTATTACAAAATTAATTGCCCATTTAAACTAGAGTAGCTCAAAATATTAGAAATCAAGTCGCAATTCAAAATGTTTTGAAGCCGTTTTTTGGCATATAAAACTTTTTAGACGTTTTTTGTTGAAAATTTCATTGCCTTCAATTTTGTTTATATACATTTTTTTATTTTGTCGAGCCGTTTCTCACTGACAGCTGCTTAAACAAGACTCGGTAAAATACAAAAAATATTCTCATCTATATATCTCGGAAATAGTGCCACAAAATAAAAAAATGAATGGGCATTTTTTCTTGTGAATTTTATTCTCTACATTTTTGTTTATACAAATTTTTCTATTTGGTCGCACCGTTTCCGAGATATAATGACAATATTTTTTGTATTTTACCGAGTCTTGTTTAAGCAGCTGTCAGTCTGAAACGACGCGACAAAATAAAAAATTGTATACAAACAAAATAGAAGGCAATGAAATTTGCAACAAAAAACCTCTAGAAAGTTTTGTTGTAAAATGGATTTTTATATGCCAAAAATTAGCTTCAAAACTGGCTATTAGCATTGTTAACATAGGAGCCTCCGAATTTCATTTTCGGAGCCAAAATATTAACCCCACCCTCAGTTTCAATGTAGATTTGTGAAAAAAACTGTAAAGGGGCTAGCTCCATAGATTGGGGAGCTAGCTTTTTAACAATTATTTCAAATACTTTACTGAAATTTGTTCATACAACAGCAAAGTTTTTTTTTTAATTTCATAACTTCTAAAAAGTTTTCGACTCTACAGTTTAGGCGCCCCTAGAATTTTGCCGCCCTAGGCCCGGGCCTAAGCGGCGTAAATCCTGCAGTGGTCACAGATGGAGTAATATTTCAAATTTTTCAAACAATTACATGTACGTAGTATTTCTGAGATATGCACAACCAATGTGTGAAAATATTTACAGAGTACGTGAAACCTTCAATAGTGATTAATTTTTTATTTCAGTGTTCGAGACCTTGAATATCCTTGAATTTTAAATGTTTCCTTGAAAGATTTTTTCCATTTTATTAAATACAATTTTTTTTGATTAAATAATATCAATATTATTGTCATTTTTTGTTACTTGGTTCACTGGTTGTGGTCACACAAATTGCTCAACACAAAAAAAATGTTCATTGGCTGTTGCATCAAAGTGCAGTCGGCTTGTCTAGTAATCGTTTTAAAACTCGATAATGTATAATTGGAAACTATGCTACTTTGCGTTATTAATAAAATAGTACATTACAGTCGTGTCCGGTTATAACGTACTTTCAAAACCCGCATTTGGTTTATGATAAGCTGATAACAGAATTTGTTATAAGGAAAATCATAACAATTACCTTTTGTCATATGGCTCTAAACTTTTTGCTCTATTTGCTCTAAACGGAAATTCGCTATAACCAGGTACGTTATAATCGGAGCTAAGAAAGTTAGTAACAACCACACTGTTTGTCACAAGCGGTACTAATATACTACTATGTTATTTTTTGCTTCTGAAAAAAATATATATAACCAGATTATTTAGATTATAGATAAATTAAAAAGAGATCTCTAGTTATGCTTACTATAAAAAACGAAACGTGTAGGCGTCCAATTGTTGGTGTCGGAAGTAAACATAATTATTTTGCCAATGAAACTATATTTATCGAAAGTTACATTCATAAAATAAAATATAAATAAGATTAATCTGGATTAATGGGATACTTTTTGCAGTTGTTAACACGAATCCTATAAAGCTTCTTAAAAGTTTATATTCCTCACACATTAAGTTTTATGGATTTGGAATTAGTTGATAAAAATCAACCTAAAATACATTAGGTCTTTTGTTGTTAAAGAAAAATAAGAAATAACCCAAGAATTGCTCGTCTTTTGCTGTATTAGGTATCAGTGTATAATAAATAATTTGAGCCCTTCCCAAAGAGAAGTTCTGGTTACGCTACTGGAGTTGAACCCAGGAACCGGAAAATGTAACAAAATTTGAAGCGTTTCTCGTCTCGTTCTGCGGCTCTTAATCAGATATTTTGAAAAAAGCGACGAAGAGCCAATATTTGGAATTTGGCCAATATTTTTGCTTCCGCTTGATACGCACTGAGATTGGAAGAACGTGTAGACTACTCGAACGTTCGATTTGGTTTCAAATTTCACATAAAGATTTTGAATTGCCTATGATTAATAGATAATAAAAAATTATCAATATTGAATAATTCAATTACTTTGTCTTTTTTAAGCAATTTAATTTAAATCGACGTTTTCAATTCATGGTTAAACAATTTACTAATCAAGGATTTTGTGGTTGCGGTTGTAATGAAAAAGTTCAAATTTGTCGCAAATTTAAATTTCAATATTACGTAAAAATTAAGTTATTTCAGATATTTGGTTTTCAACATAAAAATGAATAGGTTTTTGTATACTTCAAGTTTAAATTTTATTGCCAGCAATTTATTGTAGAAATATATGCCGCGGTTCTTAACCAGTTTTTGTCGCGGACGGCTTTTAGGTGTGTCGCGTTGTTGGTCGCATATTTTACTTTTTTTAATTCACTGTCTTGTTTACTTGGATAAATTTGTATTGTTCTTCTGTTATTCAATTGATCAACTAGGGCAATGGTGGCGAATCTATGACCCGTGGGTCAGACACTGACTCGCGAAGGATTCTTAAATGACCCAGGAGTTGATTTTTGTAAACTTATTTTTTATATTTATTATAAACGAGAGAACAGACAATCGCTATCACTGAACTGAAATAACTCTTGCTTTGGCTACTCTGATTAGATAAACAGTGAGTTGACCCTGGGTTAACTTTTACCTGAACTTGATACCACTGGCCCTTAGAAGAAATAGATTTCCACATTTCCGTCATATATCTTTCACTCTAACCTCTCGTCTTTTGTACACGATCTTTTCCACACTTTTTGTACGACCTGAGACCACAAAATATGAATGTTGTTCAGGAATTTTTTATAATGAAAATTAACACCAGGTAGGTACATAGACTTTACTGGTATATTTGCGTACCACTTGACAAACTAGCACACCTCGTATGACACTGCGAGGTGTTTATATTGATGATGTTGCTTAATATCTGAGATGTCGCTACTTGAATGCATAAACGACAACAGCGACAACGCTGTACGTTGGATCGATAATCGTCTCCGAAACACGTTTCGCCAATTCAGTTCAGTTCCAATATTCGTATGATGACCACCTTTGATTTTTGATTTTACTGAAATATTACAGTGTAGATCCAAACAGTATTGAACTGTTACCCAAACTCTCACAATAGCTATTTACGGGTAAGTGACCGAAACATATGCTTTACGTAATGAGTAAGCATATAGCACAACGAGTCGCGTGAGCTTACGAATTTCGTAAAGAATTATTTCGGCGCGAACTACGTATGCAGCTTTTTCTCCAAGACAGGATCTTTCCAAAGAAATGACCCGAATTAAAATGCCTCGAACATCATTCTTCCTGCTTGTGTTTATTCAGGTTACATGTTTTGCTACCAAAATATCATTTTCGAACTAATAAATTGCTGTAACTGATAACTACAGTCTTGGAGGAAAAACAGTTATCTCGCTTTCTACATACAAACTAAACTTAAAAAAAAAAATTTATTTGAACAAGGGACACCCGATATTTTATCAGGAACTTTTTTATTTGGTAAACGAAATTCTCTATAAAGTTCTTATATTTTTTACGATTATTGCAGCTTGTCGAGTGAAAGGTTACGGCGAATTCAAACACTAGAATATAATCAAAACTTGATATCGATTTAGGTAATAGATATTGGGTATAATTTGAATGTTTGATTTGACAAGCCAACATTGCTCTCATTATTTAAAAATCGTAAATCGTAATAACAGCATTTCCTTCTCCTTGATTACATTTATTATTTTGTAATAATTATATTTTAATTAAAATGTTATTACTTAATAATATTTATATTCTATTTCTGACCTGAATGCACTATTCTTGGTGCAATAAATCATAAATTTAGATAAAAGTCTCAACATAATACAAAACTATTGTTTCTTGCTCGGAGCTTTTTTTAATTTTTTATAATTTACTGCATTCGAATAGCATTTCACGAGCATACTTTAAATAAAATATGGAAAAAAATTAATATCTAATAAAACAAATCCAGCACTCGCCAGAAATTCGCAAGCACTTCCAAATGACGTAAAAAATTCATAATGTTTTTGGGGACTGTACGCAGAGAAATTAGATAAATCTGGCATACATACCGGGGACTGGATAATAATTACGTGGTATGTAATAGCTGTTTTATTGAAGAATAATATAGTGGACTGCATTTTTATTAAAGAAACTGCCGGAAGCACAGCACAACAGGTTAGACTCGCAAACCTGTTTTTTATCTGGTGTTAAAAGGCAAGATATTTTTTGTTAAAGGTCGAGGGTTTTAAAGGTTAAAAACCCTTGGGTGTTTAGTTGGCTGGGTATTACGTAAATAAGAAAGGCAAAAAGATATGTATTTATATGGCGGTAAAATTAAAACTTTATTTATTTTTGGTTAATAAAAAATAATTAGAATAAATGAATCGATGATTATAATGGAATGGAACTAGTACGTCAAAACGATAAGTACAATGTACAATCGATCGATCATCAATCGAATTAATTGATCTTTAAAGTGTAAGTAATATATTTAGCTATAAACGGAACGTCAGCAGTAAATTGAAAGAAATATCGGATGACGCAATAATTTGTAATAATTATAGTAGAGTGTTTTGAAGAAAAAAAGATTAAATAAGGTATAATTCAACATCCGGTAAGGACTTTTTGTTGAAAGAAGCAGTTCGAACTTGAAATTTGCAGTTCAGAATGACATTTATAAATTGAAGGTGTGTCGGCGTTAACCAATGATGTGCGGAGGCTTGTCTTGACGTCAGACTACGTCACGAGTTGCAATCACCTGGTAGACTGAGCCACCGATCATGAGTCTCTTTGTCGCTAGCGCGCTGAACGATCTTATTTTATTTGACTTTATTTTAATATCGGTTTGATTTTTATTTATTTAAATTTATTAAAATTATAATTTCGTTAAAGTCGAACTCGCTCGCTTTGGATTAAAATAAATTAACACAATATGCGCGTTCTAGCATTACGATTGTGACTACGGCGGGAAAACTATCAAGTGTCGCTGGTTATTTCATTAATACGGTTTCGTATTATTTGTAGGAACGAAATTGATGATGCTGTGAGTGACGATAATAAATTTGAACAAAGCAAAGGAAAAAACCAACTATTATTACCAAAGTGTGATTTGCGAAAGTAAGTGATATTGTTAAACTAAAGTGAAAATTAGATTGTGATACTACTTGGCCGATTATAAAATAATAATAAATACCTAGACGTTAATACCATTTTGTCCTCGAAGTAAATTGGAAACTCTTTTACGCAATGATCGCACAAATCGTATGTTTTACTTTATGGTCTATCATTTTTGGTCTCAGCCGATCAAACGAATTGTCACCGTTTCCTTGCGATAGGTAAGTTCTTCATTTTTTTATTTGCTGTTTTTCCGGAGTGGATGATTACAGTTGTCCTTGCCGCATTTCTTTCCAATAATATTCCAAACTTCCTTGCAATAAACGTAAGTAACGTGAGATTGATGTGACCTTGATATTCGGCATTTCTCCGCATACCTACAACCTAATCCATCGTAAATTATGACGCTCGAATGCCGCTCTTTCGAGTTTGTTTAATTGATCAACCGATCGTTATTTATTTAACTTGCCCGATTTTTTTCCCGATGCTGCTGCTGCCAGGTACCTACCTAATGGAGTGCGAGAGCTGTCGTTCACTCTTGGCAGCGGCTATTATGGCCATCAACGTTTGGCTAATCTACTAATGTTGCAGCGAAATCTACTGCCATGGTCGTCTTCTACACACCATTCAAATGGCGAAGGTGAACGAAGATTCCAAAACTTTTGTCGATATGAAAATGAGATATTCGCCAAACGAAACTTTGCAAAGGTTCGACCAATTTATGGAGAAACATGGTAACTTTCCGACGAGAAAACAAGTTTCCGCCTTTATATCGGACAACTTCGAAGATAAAGGACAAGAATTCGAAAATTGGATTCCCGGCGATTTAATTGACAATCCCAAATTTTTAAATAACATCACCGACACTTCGTTACGTCAGTTTGGTGCAGATTTAAATAAAGTGTGGAAACAACTGGGCAGAAAAATGAAGGCCGAAATAGAGCAAAACAAAGAACAGTACAGTATTATTTGGGTTCCGCATCCCGTAATCGTGCCCGGAGGACGTTTTCGCGAATTTTATTATTGGGATTCCTACTGGATAATACAAGGCTTACTCATATCAGAAATGCACGAAACCGCCAAGGGAATGTTAGAAAATTTTTTGTATATCGTCGATAATTATGGTCATATTCCCAATGGCGGTAGAATATACTACTTGGCTAGATCACAACCTCCTCTTTTAATTCCCAGCATTAAATTATACGTAGACACTCTGAAAGATTATAGTTTTGTTTCCCAAAATATCGAAATTATGGAAAAAGAATTTGATTATTGGATGACAAATCATACCAAAGTTATTCAGTATAATGGTAAAAATTATACTTTAGCTGTATACGGCGATCGTTCGAATGGACCAAGGCCGGAATCTTATTCGGAAGATGTAGAAAGTGCTGCCATGTTTAAAGAAGAACATCAAAAACAAGCTTTTTATTCGGAACTTAAGGCTGCCGCCGAATCGGGATGGGACTTCTCGAGTAGATGGTTTATTACTAATTCCACAAATAAAGGTACCTCTTAAAAGCCATTCTATTCTATGTAGTTCCGGAATTTATACTCTCCTTTTATTTTAGGTAATTTAACAAATATAAACACCAAATCGATCATACCTGTTGATTTGAACGCAATGGTTTATTGGAACGCCGTGATATTGGCGGAATTTAACCAACATCTCAATAGAACGGAAAAAGTTAAAATGTACCAAGATATCGCCGATCAATGGTTAGAAGCCGTAACTGCAGTATTATGGCACGAAGAAGTGGGTGCTTGGTTAGATTACGATTTAATGAATTCGATGAAGAGAGATTATTTTTATCCCACCAATATTTCTCCCTTATGGACTGGATGTTATCCCAAAGAAGATAAAGATAAAATTACTAGACACGTTTTGAAATATTTACAAACCATGAACATCATGTACCCAGGCGGAATTCCAACAACCAAAGAACACACCGGAGAGCAATGGGATTTTCCAAATGCTTGGCCTCCACTGCAGCACATTATGGTAGTCGGATTGTATAATACAGAAAACGAGGCGGCTCAACGTTTAGCATTTGAAATTGCCGAAAAATGGGTCAGATCAAATTATAAAGCTTTTTCTCAGACAGCCACGATGTACGAAAAGGTAAATAAAAATTATTATATTATTTTTTATTGGTATTTTTAAGCACGTCATTCGTGCATTCTAGGAAAGATAAGATGAAGTTTTCACAAGTCCGAGTTTCATTAAATACCGTGTGACGTACATGGGTCATTGAACACTTTTGCAGATAGACATAGAGGAAGGGAGGGAAAATATGACGGACACAGACGGCCAAGGATTAGGAGAGGGAGGGAATTCACAATGGTGGGATCCACTATCCCATTATTAATTTTGGTTTAACACCAACAAAAACTATCAAAAATTAATATATTTTCAATTTTAATTTCATTTGGGCTTGTTCGCTCACTCGTCACGTTATTTTCATGGGCACTCTGCCTCACTTTAATGGGCGCTCTGCTTTAGTAGAGTGACGAAACATTTAATTAGTAGGTAACATTTTTTTTATATCGTTCAAGGATACTTAACCAATTAAGTTATATCCGTTTTTATGATATCTACACTTGCTCAAAAGTTTATTCCTTAAACACAAATTTCTAGGTAAACTAATAATTTTTATCTCGCTAGATAAACCTTGTTCAAATATAAAATTTGTACTTTTCAAATAGTATCTATCATTACTTTGCTTGGGAATATTTTTATTTTTTTTTAAATAAAAAATAAACTTCCAAAACCTCCACTAATCCAAAAAGCTTTATCTACCATAACTTCTGTTTATGTCTAGAACGAAAAGCAAAAAATTGTGTTTAATGTAGTTCCAAGCATTTTCCACTTAAAAATTTATATTATAAAGGGCTGATAAAAATTTTATTTGAAAAAATTACGCGATAATAAAATTATCATCAAAACTCCTAGCACGATTACGGTAAAAGCACTAGCACTTAATAAATTCTATTGGGTGTGCATTTTCCTGCAAAAAACAATTGGCGAAATTAAAAAATATTTTTCCAAAGAAAATTCTTCTTGATTTATATTATCAAATTCGTAACATATAATACAGGGGAGGCCAAGCTCCTGATAGTCCGAGCCATTTTTCAAAATTTGAAATTTTTGAAACATACGGAACGAAATGGATAAAAATATTAACTTTTTTTTTGCTTTCTACAAAATAAATTTGAACATTGCGGTTTATTCAAAAACAATTGTTATGCAATCGCTCAATCGAATCTGATTTTAAAGAATAGGTTTAGTGTGTATTTTGCGTTATATAATAGATATAATAGAACAACAATATACCATGAATAAAATATAAACACAAATAGAAAAATTAATGGGCATTTTTTCTTGTAAATTTTATATCCTACATTTTTCTAGTTTGTCACATTGTTTCTGAAATACGATTTCTTGCTGATTCTGAGCACAGAAAAATTTCATCAAATTAAAATTCAGATATTAAAATTTTCAAGAAAACGTAAAATAAATCCGATAAGGTCCACAGATGGACATAAATTCGATTTTGCTTTCAGATTTTAATTTTGAAAATCTGTATTTAAATTAATTTATATTTGGAATGGTTGAATTCATCTTTTTTATTCGTTATTAAGTGCAAGTTTTACAAAACTATATTCTGAGGTAAAAGATGTCAGATTGTCTGTATACACAATGAAAAGAACATGGTAAAACACAAAAAAACGTTTCATTAAAAAGATATTTTTGGAGTTAAAGGATTCTTCCTTACAACTCACCAATGAAGAAGCAACCGGAAAAATGAAAATTCATGCTCTTCAAAATGCTCTTCATAGTCGTCTTCTTGTAGTTTTAGCACCATTGATTTAATATTAGCCATTTTTTATTTTTTAATGGGGAAACGTTTTTTATTTTTGATTTCTAAATAAATAAATATAAATCACAATCGCACTTGTCTTCGAACCTAGCTCACGTGGTTATGGATTAAATAACTTTTAAAAGCGCTATTTTATATATAAAAAAGGTATATAGATAGCATGGGTTAATAATATTATATATTTAAAAAATATTTATTTTTAAAATACTCGAAACACAAAAATAAATTTTTATAAAACCATACGTATTTGGTCGTATAATGTTTTAGATCTTAAAAATAATATAATATCAAATAGGATATAAAACCTTATGAGAAGTTTAGAAACACCTGTTGTGGTTCAGAAGATTATTAATAAATGTACTACTAAATTGGAAGGTAGAGTAATAAATTGCTTTAGCACCAATACATATCAATAATTACATGTATTGCATGTCGTGTATTGCAATTTCCAATTTAGTAACGTAAATGAATCTTTTCAACTAAAGTAATAATATTTAAACGTGGTCGACTTATTTATTCTCTTTCTAAAAGAAAATTTCTTTTAATTTACTTTTAGTATGATGCTACAGTAGCCGGAGGTTATGGTGGGGGAGGTGAATATGAAATACAATGGGGATTTGGGTGGTCGAATGGTGTAGTTTTAGATCTACTTAATAGATTTGGACATAATCTTCGAGTGGACGATTCTCCTCCAATTGAGAAGTACGAGTCTATTCCTCAAAGTGCTGCGGTCCATTCACCTTCAGCATTTGGACAAATAGCTACTGGATTATTGGCTCTTATAGTTTCTTTAATTGCCGGTTTTATAGGGTGAGGTAAGTTGTCGAAAAAAAAATTTTAAATGCATTAGTTTCAACAGAATTTTTTTTTGTTTCAGGATTTTTAAATAAATTATTGGTTTTAACTGCAGCTTCTGTGATGGCATGCGTGTGGAAGTGATTGTTTCATCAAATGTGTGATAGTAAATTAATAGATTTTGTTTTGTATAAATAGTTTTTATCAAGAGTGTTTTAACGGAACTTTTTGTGGAAGTATTTTTTAATGTTAAAATTGATATTGATCAAGTATTATTTTCAAGTTCCTTATTAGTTAGTACACATATATATATACCTATAGATATAGTTGTAGGAGAGCTAATACCAAATTTATTTATGATTGTTTTTAATATTTTTATTTATTTATTTATTTCGTTGTATTTATTATCATTTGTTAGTGATTGGATGCCGCTATAGTTAAGTAAAGTAGGTACTACTATTTTAGTATACATTAATTCAAGGCTTAACGGATAGTGCCCTAAAGTACATCCCGAGGCCAATGTAAATGAAACAATATTTTAATAGTAGGCAACTTAAATTTCTCGTGCACCTATCAGCGACGGTACAATTTTATAGCATAACTTTTTTTCAAAATATTGTTTTCATAGAATTTTAAATTCAGAAAATACGTATTAGATACAGACACGTAATAATTATGTAGGATTTAATTATAAAATTCATCAATGAGAAAACCTAATCGTTGCACTGCACTGCTTTATAATGTACCTACCTATTTACATAATATGCTTTAGTATGCATTCCATTATTAGTAAGTAGTATTTTAGTTTTGGTGCTTTATATTTAGTTGTAGGTAGTTACGAAATCGTTTATTTGCTGATTTGGAAAACTTGATTCAAATATTTTACGATTTAATTACTTAATAATAAATAATTAATTATTAACACAATAATGCACGGACAACCGATTCTCACTAACTATTTTTGTATAATAATAATAATATTAATAATATATTATTATTATTATTATTATCATCAAGAAACCTTGAATTGAAATTCTTACCACATTCTTAACTGTGTATAGGTACTACTCTAACATAACATTGTAGAATAACATTGTACATATTTTTGATTTAACTAATAATTCCTGTTGTACATAGTTTTAATATTAAAAACAGTTTGAATGCGATCGAGTATTCAATTTTTTTTTTTAAATAAAATTAACCCGTGATTATTTTGTGCAGAATTTCAATATACAAAAGACGGACCAGCGCCAGTCAATCCCATGGAGAGTTTTTAAAAAAACGGTTACCTTCTAAAGCGCAATATACCGAGTTGTGCAGTATACCAAAACGTACCAGAAATCCAAGATAAAGTGTCTTCTAGTGATTGTCGTCAAGAAGCAAGTGCCATAATTTGTGAGTGCCGTTTTTAGTAAATTAAAACTTATATTCTAATTGCAGTGGCGCACACGCGTAAATGCGATTTTTAAATGACCATGACTTTAATGTAGTAGAAGTTATCCTCAGATCTGAATCTGAGAATCTGTTTTTCGAGTCGACCAAACAAGCAATAGAAAAAATAATTTACAATATTTCGTGCACAGTTTCGCTTGCATCCTATTAATAATCAGTAATTTAAGTAGGTTGAAATCTACATCTTGAAATATTATTTGAGGTGGATCTGAACTTCTTACACCCTGAATTAGGACACGATTTAATTTTTTTCAAAATTCTTCAAGGTGTAGAAGTTATAATTTATTATAGTTTTTAGTAGCTAATTGGCTTAAGGTGTGGATTTCAAACTCTTATTTCTTGAAAATAATTTGAAATTTTTACTGGTTGTTTGTACGATGCAATAGAAGATGTGTACGAAACATTTTAAGGCGTGGAAGTTGTCGTTTAAATTTACTATTATTTGTTTGGGTGACTAGAAAACCGTGGATCCTCTAGATACGAATCTGAAGCTAACTTTCACCACGTATGACTATTATAATTATTATTGTAAATTAAAGAAATTATTATTTAAATTTAGTCATAGTTAGAATATTTAGAAAATAAGCGATTTTTTTCTCATTTCGATAGTAGTTACCAATTGTTATAAAAATTAAATATTTATGTTTTTTTGATTATGGAATTATGTATCTCAGCTATACACCAATTTTGTGTAAATTTTTATAAGTAGTAGGTACCTACCTAATTGAAATTTTAAAATACTCATGTTTTCGTTATTTATCAAGAAATTTTAAACATCCACTTGTGCTGTTACTTGTATGTTAAACGTGTTCACTTCAGGTAAACGTAAACACTCACACAAATAACTTTTAAAAAGATTTGTGAACTGTTTACATTTACCAATTTCATTTAGACATATAAGCCATTACGCCAATGAAAATTGATCAATTATGAACAAACTTTTTAAAAATGTTTATCTGCCATTGTTGCAGGAAAAGGGGGAATAATAAGTTCAAAATTAGTACCTATCCGTAAAGAAAATAAAACTTGACTCGAATCGTAATCAATTGTTCGATTTAATTTTACTTTGAAAACAAAAGCACAACAGCAACATGCTAAAAGATTTCTTATAATTCAAAGTTGAAAACTGTTGAAAATAAAACTATTTTTTATATCATTGCATTTTTATAAATTTTGTAATTTTTACTAATAGTACCTATTCCTTTTGTTTTCCCGTGATTTCATTTCATCGCTTGGAAGAATTATAACCACGAGAGAGTTACTTGGGGCATAAGATGGGAACTTTGATTTTGAACAAATTGCTGGCAATGCAACATAGATTTTGAACCCTATCAATTGCTGATCTATACAATATTTTGCTATTAATAACGACTACGGAGCGTTACTTTCGTCAGGGGTGTTATTGAAGCTGCCCATGGTAACATAAATAATGTAATCAAAACACAGAAGCTAGTGTCAGTAAATTATTGCATAAGTGCATTTCGCCATTTAAAATTTTGAATCCAAAATAGTAAATAATAAAAACATAACTGGTACAAACGAAAATAAGGCAGGTACAAACGATTTCGACTATTTTGGATCAAAAATTCAAAATGGGGGGGGCTGGGGAAATGCCCATTTTAGATATTTTAAAATATCTGAAAAACAAAATAGGTACAAACGAAAATAAGGAAGGTACATACGATTTAGACTAATTTGAATCCAAAATTCAAAATGGGGGAGGCTGGCGAAATGCACCTGCTGACGATATGTAAACCTACTTTATTATCTAACAATAAGTATTACCACGAGGATGGAAGGTGGAAAGATCAGCTCAAAGGATATGTTGGAAAGATGTTACGGTCTACATTAGCAAGTCGGATACGATGGAACGTCTAAAAGAAAATATTCATGAGGCAATGGCAAACGCATCACTTGAAACCTGCAATAGTTATGAATCACTCTAATCAGAAGAGTATGAATTTGTAAGGTCACCAGAGATATTGTACTTCACACCCACTTTTTAAATTTAAATAAATAATTTGGAGTTGAATTTTATTTATTTTAGAATTATTAAACCAAATCTGTTAGTTATAATTTTGTCACCTCATCGGCATACAAGTAAAAGCGACCAACTGCAAAAATTCCGAAAATTAGATAATTGACAATGAATAACCAGTGCGGTTACAAGAAAAAATTAAATTAATAAGTTATAGACATGATAAAATTGACTATTCAATGTTATTTCATAGACGAAGTTAAGCTAAAAACTGCTCTCCTGTAAAACTCGATTTTTACAGTTAGTCAGTTTGACTTGTATGCCGACGATATTATCTTTTTTATGACCTATTCCAGGGTGAAGATAGGTTTGTAATGCAGCAACCATTTTTTTTTTAATTTCTCATTCACCTTCCTAAAGCAATTAAATTATGAATGAAAAAAATAACAACATAAATAAATAAAATTTTTAATAATCATTGTAAAATCTAATAAATAAAATAAAATAGTACAAGAACAAGGTTAGTTAGGTAAAAAGTCTTTTCTAAAAGTATTCAAAGTATAAAACTTGTTTCAGAATTTGTAAAGAAGAGAAGGATAAGCATTTAATATGTAAACATCCTCGTACAGATCTTTAACCACAAAGAGATTGGGTTGGTCACAGTAATAACAGATC
Source organism: Cantharis rufa (assembly GCA_947369205.1). Taxonomy (NCBI): domain Eukaryota; kingdom Metazoa; phylum Arthropoda; class Insecta; order Coleoptera; family Cantharidae; genus Cantharis; species Cantharis rufa. Next base: position 855,789 of record OX376309.1, on the reverse strand, counting down.
CAACTTATCCTTCTTTCCTATACAATATAAAAATTAAAGCTTTATTGTCTATATTTTAAATAAAATATCATAATTTTAGTTCGATTTACTATTATATCAAGTTTAGTGTATCTGACTAGCCTGGTTCTATCCTGGACTGTAGAGTCCATATCCTTCATAGCACTTAACTCGAACAATTTTCAAAATTATAAGTCAAATATTGCAAATTCATAATTTTAAATTGGTGGCATTTTGCAGCCGTTTTCTATTTACTTTGACTCGATACCCACAGTAAATACGTAAGAAAACACTGAAAAATACCAAAAATACGCCAAATATTCCTAATAAATATATGTGATGATTATAAATTAAACAACTCAATAATACTGAAAAGCCTTGTCTTATGGTGGTTATAATAGCAAAAACTAAAGGACCAAAACTGGCTATTGTTTTAAAAATAAATAATTGTCCTACTGCCGAACAGAAGGATAATAATAAGCAGTCAAAAATAAAAGAAGGAAACTCGATCATAAAGTTAACCGATGAAACAAAACCTCCTTGTTGCAATAAGGAAACGGCAGTGAATATGCAGGAGAATAAATTGACTGCACACATCATTTGTATAGGGCTCATTCCAAACTGTTTAAACAATGCTCCTTGCCAATTAGAAGTAAAACTGTCAAATACAATGTAAGAACATAAAAGAATTATTCCAGAAAATGTAGTTACGCTGGAACCTAAACAAAAGCATTTAAGTGATTGATCTATGAAAGTTTATTTATACCTACCTTTATGATCATTATTTGTGTCGAGCATAAATAATAACATGCCGATGGATAATATTATTGCAGACACGTATTCGTAATACTCATATTTGGTTCTCGATACTACTTTGCCCATCACCATAACTGGGATTGTTTTAGCCGCTTTCGCTAAAACCTAAAATAAAGATAAAATTAATAAGTTCCAAATATGAATTTTTAAAATGGCAATAATTTACTTGATGAAGAAACGAAACGTATTTTAAAGCTTCATACTGACACCAAGAACTTAAAATATTTGAAAATGAGCAGAACACATATTTATATAAAGGTGCCTTATGTCGTGGTTGTCTCGTGCATAAAATTACAATTCCAGACAAACAAAAAGCTAAAATCCTATTTACAAACACAAGGAACTGGGAATCTGTAAAATTTCTAGTAGTTTTTTGAGCGTTGGTATAATTCTATAAAAAATAAATAATTTATAATTTTTACATCTTAAAAGCCTTAGTTGTACGTACTTGTGTCATAACCTTTTCTTGCAAAACACCCCACGTTAAAAACGATCCTTGTAATCCCACAAAATAAAATAATAATAAAAGGGTGTCTTTTAATAAAGTACGAGGTTGTTGCGTACTTGAACTAGCTGCACCGGTCCGATCGATTATATCTTCTTCTCCAAAACATTTTCTTATTAGAATTGAAAGATAATTATTTCCTAAAATATTGTATCGATATTTATATAATTTACAAACATTTATTTTTATTCTTTACCTCCTACTTTATCCAAGTAATTTATTTTACGAATGTATCTATAGATTATGTAGCCCGGTAAAAATACCGTCGAGTATCCAACTACATTTCGTAATGCACGTATTATCCAACAATATTCCGCTTTACAACTTTGAATTAATTCTGCTGTGGACAACCATTTGTTAACTAGAAATAACAATCCTATCGATATCACCAATATTACACTAAAATCAAACTACTCATAAAGATTTCCCATTACATAGTTGTTATCGTTACCAGATGATTATTTCTGCCCTATTTTTGGCCATTTTTCAATTTTACTCCCAATTGTAATTGATGTAGAATAATTGTCTTCCAACTTTTCATTGTGTATACATAATTTTTTGTTATTACAAGCTAACAGCGTACGTGTAATTTTTCTAATAAATTTAATTACCACAAATAATTATTACTAATCAGGGAAACCTAACCTATAAAATTAAAATATATTTTCTTTAGGCAGGTTAATTAATTTTCCTAAACAACCGACTAGATCATATTATTTACACACATATGTTACAAGAAAAACTAATGTTAGAAAATTATATTTTACAAGTAACTGTGTAACTGTTTCATTTTCTTTACAATCCATAGGCGTAACCATTGCTAGGAACACTTCACTCCTGACGAGGGAACTGAAAAATAAATTATTTTAAGCGAAAATACTTTAAATAACTTATGAGTATTTCAAATATTTAATTTTGGTTAATTTCTTACTAAATCCCACAAAAAAGTAATAAAATCAAAAAATTCACAAAAAACGCAGTGGCGGATCTACCTCTAAATTTGTTTTTAATTTTGACAAAATCTTAACCTAATATTTGTTTTTAAACTGAAGTTGATTACTTTCATACTGTGATATTTCTGAATCTTCAAATGGAAGCCCACGGTCACAAGAAACTAGAGCATAAGTTACAACAAGAATTTCATTATAATGTGCACCTATTAACTCTAAATTACCCACCAGGGAAGGAATTCAAAAATGTGTTCAAAGAAAATATGTTTGCTAAAAGGAACAAAGTCGGTTTTCAAGAAGTCGTTTATTACTTACTTGGGATAATTGATCCTGATAAGCTAAAAGAAAAGATACCTACTTGGCCTGTATTAGACTTGCGTATGGAGCATTCATTTCGGTCTCAAGTTCTGAATTACATTAACGAGTTGAATTCGATGTACGAAGAAATCAGTTTGCCAAAAATCGCTGCTTCGCATTTAATTTCTCCCGGTGGAGTGAAATTTATAACGTTTATGTTTAAACTGTCCAAGTTTGTGCTTTACGTTCACGTGAAACAAAGTTATAAGTTTTCAATTATTTTACTTCCTGTGAAGCTGACGAAATGTAAAAGTGTCACTCTAGAGCACCTTAGGAAGTTAAATATATATAATGCCAACATTTCAAGTGGGAGAAAACAGTTACAAGATCTTGCTGATATGCAAAAAAATGCTGAAATAGAAGCAGAGTCAATAATGGACGAGCAAAAAAAGGCACATGAACTATGTAAGATTTACGAAACTAAATTGGAGGTTCTCAAGAAATCTGCTTCTTGTGATGACTTGAAAGAAAGTGATATGTTTGTTCAATGTGCAAAAATATTGAAAACTTTTACAGAATTGAGAGATAAAATGTACAAATGTAATGAATTGAGTAAATACTTGAATTCCTGTGATAGTGAACTCGAATATACAAAAGGAACAAGCAATTGTGAAGACGAACATGGAAATCTCGATTTAATAAAGATGTTTGAATTTTATTATGAAACGTCAGAACGTCTACGAATTGAAATAAAACCACCGGATGTGAATTATCTTAGAAGCCAAATTGAGCGATTTCAAGAGTTAAATCAAAAGTTTATTGCTATGATAAAAATTGCAGATGATCTAGTCCCGGAACTGACAAAATTAATGAATAAAGTAAAAAAAATATCTCAATGAATTTTCCCAAGATTTAAAAGAAGTTGATTTCTGGAATTGACTGGAGACTTGCAATTCTGCAATTATTTATTGGCCGATTATTTATCGGCATTGTCTTCCATTGTTATTGCTAATGATACTTTAGCAGTTTAGTGAATAATAATTTAATTACAATTCTATTAATATTTTCATATGTTTGTATTGTTAATAAATTAAAATTTTTTGATAACATTTTATTTTTTAAAACTCGCCCTATACAATACAAAAATATTTATCAGATCTATGGCAGATCCAGCTTTATTTAATATCTGAAAATTATTATCGTAAACCTATTAATTGCTAAGCTTTACATTTATATCCTATGTGGAAGGCGCTACCTCTGCCACAGATTCCAAACCAAATAAAATTTTTGGTTTTCATTACGGAAAAAATTAATCGAAAAAGTTGATTTCTTCGTCTGCATGATAGTTGCATACACTGTGCTGCAAGCTTCCTACTCGAACAAGGTCTAAAGAGAAAAAAGAATGGATTTGAATTGAAACAACTAAAAAATCAGAATGTGTGCCTTCGAATACCTTTCATGCCGAAAGATAAATATAATTTCTACAAATGAGTGAAAAACCGGAGAACGAATATTTTCTAGAAAAATGCTGGGCAAAGTGACATAGCTAACGATTTAAGAATTTTCACAACTTAAAATACACTCCAAAAACATCCAGACTTATGCATCTTATTCGTATGTTATTAAATTTTAAAATCTATGAAGAATAGCATATACAGCTATTCCCTTTAAACTCATAATTTTTATAAAGACTATTTATTAAATAAAATGTATATGATATAAAAAACTCTTAACACTATTTAAAAATGGACGGCAACTGTGAGTACAAATTTTGTAAAAAAAATACTGAAAACTACATTATAAAAATTGATTTAAGGCCAAAGCAATTCGATGTTTGGTGATTGAAATTCTTCAATTATTTGGTATTGCGAAAACACCACCATCCAACAGTATATCTACAAACAGATAAATTAGGATTTTGGTTTAAACATGAACATAAAACTTACGTTATAAGCCATCCAGATCCAAATGACTAATGCATAATACACAGTGATGAGCTAGAAAAATAAAAGTTTTGTCGAGGAACGTAAGAAATAATTAAAACTTACGTAAATGTAGTAACCACCGATCAACCATAAACCAAAAATGAGTTGAAACAAAATTGCTATCCCAAAGCCAATGAGCCATGGCAACATCATACCGCGGTTCAACCTTTTCATTCCGATTATTAACAAAACGGAAGAAGCAATTAAATATAAAAAGTATAGGTTTATGAAAGCACCGACAACTTGCATTGCTGAAAAAGTAGGTAACATTAGTAAGAGCTAATCGAGAATACTATTCTTCCATACATAAACGAATGTCGGCTTCAAAAAGTGGATTGTATAATTGGGAAGAATCTCCTCCAGCCATGTCAAATATTGTAAAAGCCATCAACACCACCGAAGCTGCTACCGTATAAAACGCAATCGCTTTACATCCCGATTGGATACTATCTGTCCATATACACGGAGACCAACACGACTCTAGCAACACCATCGTGGTTTTGTCCTGATACACAAGAAGATATTATTTTTTTAAACAAAATAAATAATTTAACCGTTTTACTGATTTTACCGCACAAAATTCATCCCTGGCACGCCCACTTTTTAAAGGGAGTGCCCAAGATGAATCAGTAATTAAATTCTCACAAATTTAATTAATTAATAAGAAAACCACAGTATTTACCTAAAAACTTTTAATTTTTAACTGATATTACATCCAAAATTGTATTTAAAAATTGCAACGAAGTTTTAACCGAATGTCATTTTTGTTTACAAATTTTCACGAACAGGCCCGGACCGTTACTATTTAACATTTGACAGCACTAAACTTAATTATCGGGTTTAAACCTTTATAAAATAATTTAATTAGTAAATTTCAATTACAAAATAACCCAAATATTTTATTCAAGTTACTCGAGGTGGTATATAATAATAATAATAAATATACAGCCATGGGTGTCCGTGTGGGTGGGCAATTGAGGGTTTCTGGATTTAAAAAGTTTATTTTACGGTAGAGTAGAAGAATACAAAAGTTTCTTTTTTGTAATTTGAAATTTTTTGGTAATTTGTACCGGTGGTACTGTGTATAGCGTTAAAAAGAAGAAATTAGCTCAAGCGGTCCTAAAAATTTGAAAACTCGGCGCCTATGTTTCTGGTTCACCACCATTTTACAAAAATATTGGAACAATCACCACATTATGGAATACGTTCCTGTTTAAAAAAATGCGCCTGTTAGATTCTTGGTACAGCGCGATGACTTAAGTCAAATAAAAAATTAATTATACGAAATGACGATATATAAATTTAAGAGCAATTTATTAAAAAGTAGGAAATGACATTTGTGCAAAAATATAAATAATTTAGTTTGGTTAGAATGAGACAACCTGTAGATTTTTTGTTTAAAACCTTGAGCTGTGGTTGTCTACGTAACTGAAAAACGTTTTATTTGTTTATTGTACTCACACTCAAATAATTTAACTAAATCTATCCTTATCTTTCGAAAGTTGTATGTTGCATCATCAATTATCAAGGATGGGCATACGATGAGCAATTCCTCGTTACTAGTAACGACACACATTAAAAGTTTGTGCATTCAAAAATTCCTAATTTACTTTCATTCATCGTGTTTATGTATTTAGTTGACTTATCAACAAGTGACAATGTTATTATTTCTTATTTATTTTTTTTATTGAATTGCTGCAGTTACATTCGGTAGGTTCAATTTATTTACTAGAAAAGTTATCTCTATTGATAATATTATTATGTTAAGCATGTGTTTACTCTTTTCGTACTTCCTCAAATAATTCCCATAGTTATTTATTAATTTAAAGTTTTTTTCCTTCTAAATTTTATTATTTCTAAATAATATTCAACGAGTTTTCTCTTTTTAAAATTGAAGGAAAGTCTTAATTTAAAAGGTTAATACTTTATAATTAATTCAAAACTAAATGAGTGCATTTTAATCATTCGGTTAAGGAATATTTAATTAAAATTATAATTTATTGTTTTTAGGATGACACAAAATTTACTTATGGTCATAATTTAAGATAATGAATAATGAGTTCAAACGATGCATACCAGGAGTTTGAACTTTATTTGCAGCAAGTTAATGTAAGTACTTAAAAATATGTATTTTATATATTATGGGTAGGCCTCGACTTCCCTTTTGTGATGTGTGCATCCGATGTATGCTCATTTATTTAAAAAGGATAAATTTCGTTTCGACTTGAACGTTGCACTTGACATTTGAACGAAAAAACTTCTGATTTATGTTTATTGCTTATTCATAAAGTTTATGTTTTTCTGAAGGTTGTCTTCGCTGGAAAACAATTTTAATGTTTAATTTTGTTTTAGGATGAAATTATGCAAGTGTTTGAAAATTGGAATACTTCATATAATTTAAAAAGTTTGGAAAAGGAAAATGGAATACTAAAAAAAACAAATCCATCTCAAAATGAAGAATGGGAAGGAGATAATATGTCTTTGCAGTCTTACGATTCAGATTTAAAAGAGAGAAGTTCGAGTTACAATGGAGAAAGTAATGAAAATGATGAAAGCGAAAGAATCTCCAACGGAGAACAGGTACCTATTAATTGTGCTGAATGTACATCATGTTCATGCTGTCATCTTGTTAATAAACTAACAACAAATTGGAATTGTAAAGGATCCATGAGTTCTAACGGCTGCTCTATGGTTAGTTAAAATTGTAGTAAATTTGTAAGACTGATTTTTTATGTGTGTGATAACAGGATACTGTTGAATGTAATGGAAACATTAAATATGCTTCTGCTATTTCTAATTATGCATATTATCCTGAAAATGCTAATTTATCATCATTATTAACAATATTATCTAATCGAGAGGTGGCATTAAATGGAAATGATTTGCATACATTCATGTGGCTATATTGGAAACATTGGGAATCAAATTATAGATTTGATTGTTTTAATATGCCTTTTTTGAAGAAAATGACCGTCAAGGTTAGTTAAATCATTCATGTGTAAATGCTTTTGAAGTTAATTTGGTTTGGTGGGTGACTGGCCGTGTATAAATAATTTCATAATTACAGGTGAATAAACAAACCTGCTCGCAGTTGGATCGGCATTTAGCTGGTGAGTACATACATGCAATATGTCTGTTCGTGTGCGGGAATATAAATTTTTTCGTAGTCTCAGTGTGAAAGTGAATGACAATTGGCCGGTACGTAAAGCGGAGCAGTTATGGAGGCAGATGAGAGCACACAAAATTGCAGGTTTGTTGGTATTAGCAGTTTGTGTGTCTGCCTCCTCTTGTAATTTTTATGTCACTTTTTGCATTCGTTCTGCATAAATTTCCTGTTTTTAACACCTAAAACTAAGAGATAATTTAAATTTTTATATTTTTGCATGCATGTAAATTTTACGTGACATTGAATGCTTTTTTTAAATGTCAACCAATGAGAAAATTATTAAAATTTTGCAGTTACTTTTTGTTTGCTTTAAAAAACTTCATTTTTCAAGAACAAACTTTAAATATATGCAGGATATTCACCAAAAGTTGCAGATTTTAATCAATAATCTGTTTTAATCAGTGGTTCTCAACCATTTTTTAAAACATCAAATCAAGAACATCGGACATTCTAACAACTTTTGCTAATCAATAATTATGGTCACATAATTTAGCCAAGTTTTTGATCTAATCCTCTCCTTTTTGAAAAACCTGAAACAATATTCTAAAATTACTCTAGTCTAGTGCATCCTATTTCAACACAATGAACAAACGGCACATAAAAACTTTGCGTTCTTCCTTTGATCAATTTTCCCCCAAGTAGAAGTTGTGACCTTGACTTTGTTTGCCATAAAAAAGGATTTCCAGTTAGTCAATGAGTGCTTTTCACTGTTGTAGTTGAAAAATTGTATAAAATTCTAATCTTGGTTGACCTTGAAATATAAAATAACTAAATATAGATTATTTTAGAAAAGTCATCTTGTCTCAAGTCTCGAAAACTAATAGCTTCCAAGAAAATCGAATAAAGTTAATATGTAATTAAAATTGAATGATCTTAACTAGATTCCTTAAGATCCCACCTTGTGGAAGTATTTTTATTAGACATTATTTAAAACTGTATTTGAAACCAATTTTTCTCAAACTTATTTCAAATTGAGCACATCTAGGTTGGGTATAGCGGGTAATAATCTCCCAAATGAAAATTGGTATACCGAAACTATTTTGTAATTCATTCTTTTAGATTGCAATTCCTTAAGTAAAATTTCGGATTTATTATATTTGAATATTATTCATGAAATAAGTTTGCGAATTAACTTCCTGAAAATTTTGAATTTATTTAAAAATACCCTGCAAAAATCATTGCATGCGTTCAAAGCATCTGCACACAACAAAATTTTCTTATTTATAATTAATTAAGAAAAATCGAAATAAAGAAATACAAAACAGATTTAAACTAAGTTGCTGCAAGAAATTAAAGAGCTAACTGCAAAGCTAAACTTAATTAGTCCAAAATTAAACTATGCAACCTTATTTTCTGCTATTACTCTCACCTCACTCTTTTGCTTTATGTCAACAGCACTCTACCATTGAACTTGGTAGAGCATCAGAGCTCTACCAAAACTCAGCAAACCAAAAATTATTATTATAATAATATAATTATAATTAAAATATTATTATTATTATTATAAAATTCAAAAAACCTCTGCAGTTGAATTTGTCATTAAGGCCAAATTTGAATGCTACAATCAGCTCGGAGCTGAAGATTGCAGTCCTACTCCACCCTATACTTCCATTAATAATGAGGTGGAACAATGATGGCAAAAAGCAGATGAAAAATTGAATAATTTTTGATCTCAAGGGCTCTCACCGGTTTCACTATAAATGACTATATAATTTGATAGTAGCGTAGGATGCTTTTTTTACCTTTTGGTTTCATTTTTTTGTGCGTTGTGATGTGCTAATTACTACGTAGAGTTTTTTTAATAAAAATTTTCAAAACTTAAAATATTACAGAAATCGAAGCGGTAGAAGCCTGCAAATGGCTAAGAGCAGCTGGATTTCCGCAATATGCGCAAATGTACGAAGGTAGTTATAATTGTGGAAATTTGTTATAACTTTTACAAGCTTATTTTTTTATTAGAAAACCAATTCCCTGTGGATATTTCTGCAGCCCAACACGATCACCCTTTATTGGAACCCATAGTATTACAATCATTATTTCGTCGTTTACATACTCTTAATCAATGTGCACGTATGTGCCAACAACCAAGTACTCATGTAGATGATTCAGAAGATGAGCAGTGTGCTCTTAGTGATAACTGGACCTATCAGAAAGATTTGAGGAGATGGTCACGAAATATTCAAGCAGATGAGTTATGTAAGTATTATTAATGTTATTACAAAATTGTTGATTTAAAAAATATTTAGCTAATTTACAAGCCAACTTTCAAAAAGAAAACGAACCCGATGATGTTAACAGTGGTGACAGTAAAAATACTAGTAATAATAACGCAATCGTTTATCCAGAAAAATTAGAAATAAAAAAGTTTCCCTTTTCCAATGAACATAAATTAGTACGTCGAGCTACTTCCACAAAATTTCCACATCACAGGGATGGTATTATTATGACCGTCGATGACATTGCTAACACGTCACTAAAACGATTGGGAAGTGTCAAACATGTTGATGAAATTTATTTTAGTAATTTAGAACATACTGCTAATAAAGCTAAAGCTCAAGATTTGAAAGAAATATTAAACTCGGAATGTTTGCAAATGAGTCCGAAAACAAAGGAAGGGTACAAAAATTCCATTTCCTGTAATAGATTTTTTGAAAAATTTTTATTTTGTAGTAAATCGTGGAGTAACCTACAAGCTATCGATCAAGTAATAAAGGAAGAGGTTTTGCAAGAACAAAGTGGTCAACCAATTATTAGCCTTTCTTGTACACAATTACAAATTTTACGTAAATTAGCCCTTCTGAAGTTGACAGCACACATAGAAAAATATTGTCCTTCTCATAGAACGGGGTGGAACTGGGAACTTCCAAAATTTATTAAAAAAATACGTAACTCTTCGTACAAAGGTTTGCTTCTTCCCACAGGTGGTTTTTTTTGTTTTGAATTTTAATGTTGTAGAAAATCAACTTTTAAATTTACCATTAACCACAGTCCTTCAGAGAACTGGCCAACCATTACCAAAAGGTATTCAAGAAGCATTAGAATGGTTACACTTAAATGAATCGGATCAAGTTGGTTTATTTCGGAAACCGGGAGTACGATCCCGAATTCAAGCACTCAAAACTTTAGTGGAAACACAAGGTGAAAATATAAATTTTAATGACCAACAAGCATACGATGTTGCAGATATGGTCAAACAGTATTTTAGAGAGTTACCTGAACCAGTTTTAACAAATAAACTATCTGAAACATTTATCCTAATTTTCCAGTGTACGTTAACTAATTAAAAAATTAATAATGATTATAATATATTATCTGCTATTATTTACAGATGTTCCTCCATATTTAAGAAAAGAAATGGTATTGTGTACTTTACTTCTTATGCCCGACGAACATCGTGAAGTTTTACAAGCTTTGATTCATTTTTTATTGAAAATTGCGAAACATTCGCAAGTTAATCAAATGAATGATAGCAATTTGGCAATTTGTTTTGCTCCTACTCTTTTCCAATGCAACAACCATTCCTTATTTTATAAACAAAGTTTAACTGCTTCTAATCCACGCGAGTTGATCGAAATTAAGGCAGCACAAGAATGTCTTCTTTATATGTTACGAAATAACGAAGAAGTTTTTAACGTATGAATTTTGTGTTGTCACTTAAATTAGCTTATTGTGTTCTGTTTTAGGTACCTCAAGAATTATTAAATCAATGTAAATTGAGCGAAATTAGTGGAAGTGTGGCTGTTCAGTTATCAGAATTAGGCTCAAATATTGAAGGGGGTTGGCAAGGTTATATGCACGAATGTCACCTAGCTTTACTGAGAGAAGTTAGGGAAAAAAATCGTGGCTGGTTGATGGTGTCTACTGTTTACTCAAAATTAGAGTTATCGTATAAGAAAGTTGTGGATGGACACCCGTTGAGGTTGTGGAAAGTAGCAGCAGATATCGAAGCTCCTCCTACCGAAGTGTTACATAGGATACTTCGGGAGCGTCACATATGGGATGATGATCTTCATTCTGCAAAAATTATTGCACAGTTAAATAAGCATTCAGAAATTTTTCATTATGTTCGTAGAAATATAGTACCCTTACTCTATGTTGATTATTGCGTAGTTCGTACATGGAACGCTGAGTTACCTAGAGGCACTTGTGCTATTGTTGAAACTTCTGTGGAGCATTCTGATGTTCCCGACATTCCAAATACAGTTAGAGGAATTGTTTTAGCTTCACGGTATTTAATAGAACCTGGTGGTTCTGGAAAATCGAGGGTATTACATCTTTCTCGTGTCGATATGAGGTAAGTTTTGATGATGTACATTAATTTGAATAATCTATTTATAACTTCTAAACAGGGGTCGCATGCCGGATTGGTATCATAAAAATTACGGTCATCTCTGTGCCATTCATATAGCTAAAATTCAAGATTCCTTCCATCAGAATGCAACCGGTCCTGAAAGTAAAGTTTAAAAACCAAAGATAAGTTGTTTTTTAGTACTAATGTACGTATTTAATATATTTTTATATATGTATAGCAAATTATCCAATTTATACTTTTCATACCATATCTAGTCATGTTACAATTGGTGCTTTGTTTACAATTTTATTATAAATATTTTTATTAAATTATTGAAACTTTCTGATTATAAATACAAATAACATGTGCCAGTAATTTTGAAATAATATACGTATTTTTAAAAATAGAATAGAGGCAAGAAGATGTTTTATGTTGAGGTGCAGCCATATGTTAAAAATTGACACAAATATTATACGTACTTTTATTGCGACAGATGTTTTAGCTGATGCATTTAAGTTTTTTAGCGAAGTTCATGCCTGAACATTTTTTAAATATTATTTAATTTATCAAACACAGATTCAATCTATTTGATATTTTTTTCTGAATTTTAAATCCTATCCTATTAGAACCTTATCTCAATCTATATTCTTAATTTATTTCTCAATCTGATTGAGATTTGAGATACAGTATAGCTCGTTGATGTCATGATGTTTAATCAGGAGGTTGTTATATGTCTTGACTGGATCGTTATCAGTCAAGATGCATGCAAAAGGTGATTGTACTTTTAAATAATCACAGATGAGAATATAATTCAGGGTTCTAACTTTTCTTTGAAACCTAGTAACCTGGTTGGGGAATTTTTTTAATTTCAATTAGGGGGAAAGTCTTTTAAAACATTTAGAGTAAACTTGGTGTTCACTGGTTATCATGAGGTGGATCACGATTATTTTATTCTAAATTGACTCAAGTATTTCATTTATTAGCACACACTGAAACACAATTTGGCGAAAATTAGACTTGAACTTGATTAAAATTAAAATAAAGATGCACAAACTAAAAATTGTAAACAATTGTATCATTTGATAAAATAAATTAAGAATACATTAAATAAATTTATGATGTAGTTGGAAGTGTTATATGTCGGTTACATTTTTTTACATTGGAATTATTAAGTAATTATCATCAACGATTAACAACATTAATTAACATGGTGTAAATGATGAAGAAGAGAAAATGCATTTTGTTTCGCCATAGATGGATGAATGTTTAAATGTGATTCAACTTTTATATTATTGTAGAAAACATAATAGTTAATTAATTAATACCCTTTAAGGTGTGTGGTATAAGTAAAAAATGGTACCTGTTACTAGAATAATAGGATTTATTTATACTCTCGAATTCGCCAAAGAATCAAATATTTCCTACTTTTTTTCTCACTTTGCACAGATCTTTTAAACTTTTTATTTTAAAAAGCTAACAATACTCAATACAATTAAGGGCGACTAAAAGTGGACAGTGTTATAACTGTTTTTGCATTTCCTCTAAGTGCCTCCGTGCACAAGCCATTCTCCAAGAATAGAGGAGACTTTGATTTTTTTGAAAAATTAAACAATTTAAAATATTTTTTTAAAAATAATTTATCCATAGTATATAATATATATATATAGAAGAATATATTTTTTAAGTATATAAAAAGGATCTTATTGCTATAATTGCATGATTTATAATAAAATAATTATATTATGGAGGACGTAATAATTATTACAAAATGTTAGTTTATGATGGAATTTGTTAATTTTTGTCTATAAGTATTATGCGCTTATCATAAAAGATTGTTTTAAACAGCATTGTGATTGTACGAATTACATCACATTTTTCATGAAAACGTAAAACATCACAGATGTTTTCTATGCTTTTTATTTATTGTTTAATGTTTAATGCCTAAATTGTAGAATATTGATATTAAAAATATTACAGTTTAATTTTTAAAACCACATATGTGTCTCAAGTCTCACATAAATTCCTTTTAAATATACATATATCACATAATTGTGAAATTTCTTGAAAATATTCTGATTTAACTTATTACGTTATTGAGAGGGCAAATACGGTTTGATAATGGCTCTTTCTTCGAATATTGCAAATATAAAAATATTATACTCAAAAATTTAAAATAAAAGAATTTATATGAGACTACGCATAATGTACTTACCGGTTGTGCTAATTGTTAAACGAATATAAAAATTTTATGCATATTTGATGGTTTAAAGTTTTATAAAAATTTAAATGTGGTTTTCCCATCAATGTGAGGTTGATCATTAGAAATATTTCTATATGAGCAATGTTATTACGTGTTTAATGTACTTATACTACGGATGTTTATATTCAATATTAAAAAAACTGTGTAGCTATTTTTTTTCTATGTATGAACTTTGATTAAATAGTACATATGTGTATGTATATACTACATAATCAAATGTGTGAGTTACCAAATAGTGCAATACCAAATCAAATTATGTTAAGTAGTGGTACAAAATGTTATACACTTATAGTTTTTAAGTATTTTTGTAACATCATTTTTTTCTAATAAAAATTGTCAATAGAGATGATTTTTGCTATATAATGTAGTCCCCTGTTTATTAGTAGATTTGGGTAACGACAAGTGATAACAAAGTTTAGCGGGAGCGTTGACTAGAAATATTCAAAATAAATTCTTGCATTTTATTTAAATTTTTAATACAAATTTATAATGAAATTTGGTTTCAGCCAAATCTGTTACTTTTTCCAAACACTCCCGATCTTGATACATAATCGAGAGTTTGCTGAGAGGGGTAAACCACGGTCAAAAATTGTGTACACCAGACTTCCTACTACTTCGGACTTCCTCAGACTTCCCCAGATTTATTCTGTGATAGTTTTATACTCCAGAGTCAATTTCACTTTAGCTAGATTTTTGGGATATCTACTATGCGATATGCTAGCTAGCTAAGCATAATAATATATAGCATATCGCATATGCTATTCAATATGCTAGCAGATATCCCAAAAATTAACTAACGACAAATCGACTTAAGAGAATAAAACTATCACGAAATTAAAAAATTAATTTATTAAGAATAAAAGTTATACTAATCAAAAACAAGCTAAAATTACAATTTTTTAAAATAAATTCGGTCTCAATCGTACTGCCGTCATAAGGAAGAACACCGTAACTGTGAAAAAGTTGAAACCGAGATAAACGGCAAAAACATTTAAATGCAACGCAATAAACATAGCAATAAATGCAATTTAAGAAGATTTTTTTACCTTTTAATGAGTATTTTTCTGTTTTTTATCGTATTAGATCTGTAGAATAACGTATCATATATACTAACTTGATATTAACTCATTTTTCAAAAATTTCCGACTTACGGTGTTCTTCCTTCGCATTGAATGGAAAAATGTTAGTTTTCCTAACTTGTATTGAAAATATCTATGCTTACCTAACTGCAGTTCGTGCATTTAAAGAAAAATGCAATTTTTCACAATTTCAAACTATTCACTAGCTACATCACTCAAGAGAAAATTTTACTAAATCCATGAAGTGGGCCCTACCTACAATAATAAAGAAATTTTTTTGTTAGTTATCATTGCAGATGAAAACGGTTTTCTTCAAATTACCTTTATCACTGTAGTCCTTTTGCCTTATTCCTAGTGGCCAGGATAGCTTCTTCGTTGTTTCTTCCAATAAACATAAGTCACTCACAAACACGAACACTTTCATATTTTGTTTCACTTAAATATTAAAAAGAAAATTTTTCTCGATTATTAAGAAAGCTTTCAACAAAATTCTTCACGATAATTTGAACTCGAAACACCACACTCGCGTTCGCGGAAAACTGAACATTTTTCCGAATTTTCTCGAGACGATTACTTTTAAGCTGAATACATGCACTAGCGCTTTGCGGAATGCGATTTTTGTTTTGATTGGTTAAATTTCAATGAAATGTTCAAATTTTACTAATCAAAATAAAAATTGCATTCCGCAAATCGCTAGTGCGTGTATTCAGCTTAAGGCCTTACAAACGAATGACTGATATGAGTGCGTACGGGGCACCGCGTCATAAAAATTACAAACAGGAAACAAAAAAAAGTTATATACGAAGTATCACGCGGTGCCCCGTACGGACTCATATCAATCATTCGTTTGTAAGGCCTTAAGTTGAATACACGAACTAGCGATTTGCAGAATGCGATTTTTGTTTTCATTAGTAAAATTTGAACATTTTATTGAAATTTAACCAATCAAAACAAAAATCGCATTCCACAAAACGCAAGTGCTTGTATTCAGCTTAAAAGTAATCGTATGGAGAAAGTCGGAAAAATGTTCAGTTTTCCGCGAACGAGAGTGTGGTGTTTCGAGTTCGAATTATCGTGAAGAATCTTTGATGAAAGCTTTCTTAATAATCGAGAACAATTTTCTTTTTAATACTAAGTGAAACAAAATGTGAAAGTGTTCAGGTTTGTGAGTGACTTATGTTTATTGGAAGGAACAACGAAGGAGCTATCCTGGCCACTAGGAATAAGGCAAAAGGACTACAGTGATAAAGGTAATTTGAAGAAAACCGTTCTCATCTGCAATGATAACTAACAAATAATTTTCTTTATTATTGTATAGGTAGGGCCCAATTCATGGATTTGCCAGCAAGTGTCAGGTTAGTAAAATTTTCTCTCCAGTGATGTATAGCCAGTGAATAGTTTGATATTGTGAAAAAATGCATTTTTCTTTAAATGCACGAACTGCAGTTAGGTAAGAAAAGTTTTTTCGCGTTCTGAAGTAAAAAACTGCAAATAACCTTAGATCATAGATCTAAGCAAATAACTAATTTTGTTTCTCCGTAGGTTTCTATTGCTTGAAAGTTATGGTTAATTCGTTAAGCTTTCAATAAATCACATTGTCAAGCCGTCAACAGGATAGATTTAAATATATCCCAAAATAAAAATTAACAAAACATTTCGTTAATTATATTACCTATTAATATAGCAGGCGAATAGTGAAGTATTTAGGACTCGGATCTAGTTGGGAAGTGGTCCTAGAAAGGGATTAAAACTATGGAGTTCAGAGTTTACCGGATCAAAATCAGTCTCCAAAAAATCAAACTTTTTTCTTTTCAAGAAATAAAATCAAAAATCTTTCAAAAAGGTAATAATTTTTTTTTAAAACCAGAAGCGACCTAACGTTGAAACCGAGTAACTTTTCAAGACCTAACAATTATATATTTTTTATATCAAAATGATGAAGATGCTCATATGAACTGCTCATATGCAATTTCTGTTATGTGGCTTGCTAGACGATACAATCGAAGCGCAGCAGCTCCCATTACGTATTGCACTTGCGACTGACGCCAGCCGTAACTGCACTGCTGCTACTGTTTCTTGCAAAACGTACCTTAAGGGGCCAAAAAAATTGCAATTTTAGCTTGTTTTTGATTAGTCTAACTCTAATTCTTAAAAAATTAATTTTTTAATTTTGTGATAGTTTTATACTCCTCAGTTAATTTGACTTTAGTTAGATTTTTAGGATATCTGATATCTGAATAACAGATGCTATTGATATGCTAGCATATCAAATAGCAGATATCCCAAAAATCTAACTAAAGTGAAATTGACTCAGGAGTATGTACAACTATCACAAAATAGGTAAATAATCGAGGAATAAACCACGGTCAAAAATTGTGTACACCAGACTTCCTACTACTTCTGACTTCCCAGACTTCCCATAAGTTGTACACCAGACTTCCCGTGAGATTTACCCCTTGGTTAGCTGTATAGATTTTGAAATAAATAATATATCCTGTGGCACTGTAATTTCAGACTTATTCTTCTTTACACACCGACCAGCGTATTATTCTTAATTGTAGGTAAAACATTTCATTTTACACTATTTTGTGTAAACAATAAGTTGCCCACACAATTTAGTCATTTATCTCTTGATTTTATTTATTTTAGGATATAATTTCACTTTGATTACACTAAGAAAATAAGTAACACATATTTGGAGTTTGAAACTTTCAAAATAAATAAGCATTAACTTATGAGCAATGTCCAAAGTTTTTATTTATATAATTTTTTAAAAAATTACTTTTATGCTTATGTTCTGGCGCCCACCGTTGTAGATGCCCTGTCGCTGATCCTTGATAACGGACAACAAGAGCCTCAGTTGACTCTATAGTATACAGGGTGACCCAGACCACCCGTATCAGTACTTTTTTTCAAAAACGGTAAGTCGTAGAGAGTTGGGCTAAAAAAATTTATTACAAAAGTCCTAATGACGAATCTAATGGTGATATTATTATTTCCGGGAAAAGTCGGCATCCAGAGTAGTTTGCTCCAGAAAGTCCAGAAATCCAGAATTTTAAATGGCACCATATGTCGAAAGTGGTATCGTTGGAAAGCTCTTTAAAAAATAAGCAAGTTTTGTAGGAAAAATTTTTTTATTACTCCCACCCCTTTTAAGTTATATTCGACTTAAGTTATTAAATTTCAATTTCTTATAACGAACTTAATTTTAAAAGTCAGCACTTAAAATCCAGCTACCGCGTTAGAGCAATGTCACAAGTGTCCAAAATGTCTTCCATTTACTTCTAAACACTGTTGAGCTCTTCTGGTCATACTATCAGTGGCTCTAAGTACTTCTTCGGTGTTTAATGATCGACAGGCATTGCAAATTCTGAGCTTCATATCATCTCTCGTTGTCGATTTTTCTGTATAAACAATATCTTTGATCCGACCCCAAAGAAAAAAATATTTCAAGTGCTGACTTTTAAAGTTAAGTTCGTTATAAGAAATTGAAATTTAATAACTTAAGTCGAATATAACTTAAAAGGGGTGGGAATAATAAAAAAATTTTTCCTACAAAACTTGCTTATTTTTTAAAGAGCTTTCCAACGATACCACTTTCGACATATGGTGCCATTTAAAATTCTGGATTTCTGGACTTTCTGGAGCAAACTACTCTGGATGCCGACTTTTCCCGGAAATAATAATATCACCATTAGATTCGTCATTAGGGCTTTTGTAATAAATTTTTTTAGCCCAACTCTCTACGACTTACCGTTTTTGAAAAAAAGTACTGATACGGGTGGTCTGGGTCACCCTGTATATAGTATAGTTATATTGATAAAATAAAAATCCAATTGAACGAATAATATATTCTTAAATATAATAATATAATACCATCAAGGTAAAATACTTAACAAAATTTGTTATCTATGAATTAACATGTTATTATTATTTTTTAACCGATTTTTTTACCAAACTTAATATTCTCAAAATAATACAATCAAATTAAAACTTATCACAATCTATGGTATAGTCTTAATCAATAATACTACAATAATGTATATGCATTTAGCTGGTAAAATTAAGAGAATAAATGGAAATTTGATTAAACTGAACGTTTCCGATTCCATATCATTTCTAAAATAATACGAATGTGCATGTGGTTTTTCAATTAACATCATGAAAACGTAAAATTGCTCTTCCTTTTATTTCAGATTCGCATAATTTTTGAACTACTAAGCTTGCTTCGTCTGCTGCAAACTCCGTGTGAGGTGGTGGAACAATCTTTAAAAATTCATAATATAAAACCAATAACATCACATTTAAAACCTTACCTCTCCGTTAGAAACTAATTCGACCAATCGTTTTAAATGTTCAATAGAACCTTTACCAACTGCTTCTATTTTTTGTTGCCTCTCTGCTGCTAATCGAGAAAATTTGGGCAAAAGACGTTCGGCTACTTCTTCGCTCACCAAAACGACTCCTTTCTGGATTAAAACTTAATAAGAAAACGAGCTTTGCGATATAAATATGAACTTACAGCATTCAGACATTGTAGCGACCTATGTAACGATCGAGACGTCGTACCAAAATCAATTACAATATCCACCAGTCCTTTACAAGCATCTTTCGTTCTCTCAATTAATTGTTTTTCATACAAATCTTCATTCCACTGCACGATGTTTACACTAAAATATCAATAGTTTGAAAGGATTTTTGTTAAATTACAAACTCTTACTCGTGAAGTTCTTTTGCTAACAAAAATCCTTCGTCTTTGAGGCTCGCTACCGTAACGTGAACTTTATTTTTATACGTAGGAATTTTGAAGTGATGCTCAGCAATTCGTATAGCCCACAGAGCTAATCCTCCAGTACCAACTATCAAAATTTTACAATCTTCCTCCGGAGATCGTTCGGCGAGTAATTGTGAAACGTATTCGTGCGCTGTAATAACGGCTGTTTTTGCTAATAAAGCACCAGTAGGGAGCATCGCAGCAACACTCAGTGTTAAATTATCGGGCACAGGTACAAGGTAAGAAATATCAGGAACGACTATGTATTCTGCATATCCATGAGGAACGCCTTCGTATGGGTATAAAACTACTCGTTGTCCAATTTTAATGGTTTCATTTTCCACCACATCTGCGCCTAATTCATCTACCACTCCTGAAACCTCGTAACCAGGGAAGAGTGCACTGTCGCGTATTCCATGATGTGCAGGATTGCAGTAAAGATTTTCTTCTGTGGATTGACTAGACGTCGATGACACGCTGGATACTGACGCAGAACGAGCTCGCATACGGTAACACGCTCCTGCACATACGACTCGAATTCTTGCCCCACCTGATGGAACTTCTGGTACAGGCACTTCAAAATTGAACACGCAATCCTTTATTACTGGACCAGGTGATTCAATTGAAACTTGTCGACATAGTTTATTCATGTCTGTTTAGGTACAAAGACTTGTTACCGATTCTACAAACAAATAATTAACGTTTAAAAATGGTGATTACCAAAAATAAAAGATTTTAGTTTTGCCATCAATCAAAAATATTCGGTTTATTAATGGAGGAAAGTTGGCAGTTGTAAAAATAAACAATTTTTTGCCTTATTACCAAAAAATTATATGTAGGACTTTGTATTTTGGCACGTTTTAGGATTTAGAGGTGTGACGAGAGACATTAACACTGTCAAGATTTATTTTAAAAGTAAAATGACCAAAATTAAACTAAATAATAATAAATATTTTTGGACAAAATGATCAAATTTGCAAATAATTTTTTGATCTCCAATAAGCAATTTTTTTTTATGAATCGTGCAGTAGTTAATAAATACCTAATTCTAATTTAATGTTCATCAAATCTTTAACTTTTGCATAAAACGTGTTATTAATGTTTTAATCAGTGTTTATGATGTACTATTAAGTTTGTCGTTATAATAATTTTGTCCAAAAGTGGAAAAACTCTGGGCTTGGACATTTTCATTGATGTGACGTATTATAGTTTTTTAGGTTTACAGATAAGCACTCCCTGGGAGGTTTCACCTATTTCACTGTACCCATTTTTTTTATTGTAATTATTATAAAATGAGGCATTATAATAAGTTATTAATTTTTTTAAATTATACTGGCTATTACTGTTTCAAAAACAATAATTTCAAAAATTTGATTTGCAAAATCTGGAAATTATATAAAAAATAAAATTTGCATAGAGTAATTTGAAGTGATAAAAATAGACCTGTCAAGTGGAAGTTTGATAAAAAATTAAAACTGATAACCACCACAAGTTAAAAAGTACCTACTTTTCGCAAAGTGTGCACACATAAAAATATTGAATTTAATTTGGTTAGACCACATCGGTGCCGGTGGTTTGGTGTTAGTTACCAAGCAAAAAATCTTAAGCTTTAATGAATTTTGAAA
This sequence comes from Cantharis rufa, assembly GCA_947369205.1. Lineage (NCBI taxonomy): Eukaryota > Metazoa > Arthropoda > Insecta > Coleoptera > Cantharidae > Cantharis > Cantharis rufa. The sequence goes on along the minus strand of OX376309.1, from coordinate 834,044 downwards.
ACAGCAACACAATTAGTCAAGATCAAAATGAAAAAATATTAGGCATATTATGTTTTATGTAAAATTAGGTCAATAACTAAAGAAGTCTACAGTCTAACAATATTTTATGATTTTCAAATTTTTCCAAAATTAATATTTTACTATTTTAAAATTACTCCCTTAAATTTTTCTAAACAATAACACGAATTAAATTAGAGAAAATAAAAAAACTTTGTCAAACACGCACTTACATATAATTTTTGATAGCTTGAAACTTGAATACTCATGAGATTTAAAACTAAAGTAGCTTATTTAAATTTGTTGAAATGATAAGGAAATCTACAAAAGTGTTGTTTTAAATAGGCCAACAAAGTACACGAGAAACAATGATGATATGGACAAACGCCAAATATAAATTTCACTCAAAAATGTCATTCTAAAATTAATTTTGAACCCATTCTGTAGGGTCGTGGTGACCGGTGAATCACTTTCCTTGTATCTGATCCCCCAGTTATGAAATTTTTTTAATCATAACAAAAAAGTGAAAGGGTACCTATACCTACAGACAAACGAACAGATTATTTTTTATGTAATTGTGATTTGAGTTTAGATACAATCGTGGGTCCTATTAGATCACTTGAACTTATTTTTTACTTTTACAAAAAAATAAGATAAAATTGTTTACTATTGTAAGTACCTACACACAATACTCATAATATTAAAGTGTCAACTGAAATAATATACATTTTCTTTGTTTGCAAAACATTTTCGTTGGCCAGAGCATCACTTTTCATGGTTAGAAACAAAAATGCAAATGAGTATTTAAATTAAATTATTTGTTTGTTTGGTCCGAAAATAGATTTTATAAGTTGTTAAGTTTAATTAGATTTGACATCGCATCATATTTAACAATAGATTCTCCGCAAATCGGCTGAAAAGTTAGGGTGTTTCGTGCAGTATTTATGTTTTTGAAAATGAAAAACATTCAATTGATTTTGTAGAAATTTAAAGACCACCCATCGGGAATTTTAAATTAAACAAAATATTATTTTATAGCTGGAATAGCCAGGTATTATATCATCTGCTTTCCTTTCGTTCTTTATCCCATGCAAATAGAATAAATAATATAAATACGTACATTGAAAAGCGCGTTCATTAAACGAATATCACCCACCACATTCAAACAAGTAACAAAATTATTTGTATTTGTACGTATAAAATTTTCAACAGCAACTCATTCGAGGACTATTGAAAGTCGAATGCGCGGGCAATTTCTTACATCCACATGCGCTATATCCAATATTATTATCGATCTTAATTCTTTTATTTTTCCAAATTACAAAACTTTTAATTATTTTTATCCAAAATGCAAGTCAAAAAATTATTAGCTTTTCCAAGTTCTTACTTTGGAGTTCAGAGTGATCTTCAAACGTAAAATAAATACAAATTAATCAGATATCGATTCTATTGGCTACACATAATATACCTAATATTTTTATTGGTCGATAAAATTTAAATTTAGTTCAAATTATTTGCAGAAATTTAAAATGTTATCAAGGATTAAAATGACCTTAAATAAGTGTTTCAAAAATACTTACACACAGCTTTTGAATAATAGTTTTTGGTACTTCACAGTTTTAAATTTTTTTTTTTTATTTACAATTAAGATTTTCTGAAACAATTACTGGTATAGGAAAAAATACTAACAGCAAACTACCAAAAATATTATATTATTCAAATTGGGAAAATTTGGTTTTATTTATTTACAGACAATTTAACCCGTGGGAGCAATAAAATTTGATTATGTTTAAAATTAAGGAGCACTCAAATGAATAATATAATCGGGTTTATGCCAAGAAGGTATTTGCTGCCCTTATATTTTAATATGAAATTTTAAATATTAATTATTTTATTATTTAAAATTTAAATTTATAAATTTTGTTTAAAATTTCTGAAAATTTGTAAATTTATTAATAGTAAACCTGCGAATACACCAAAAATAATGAAGCAATTCTAAGCAGTAAGTGGATGGTTTTTAAAGGAGAAATTAAAATAAATATGGTTTAAAAATTCTGAAAAAATAAAAAGCGGATTTTTGGTGGTGAAAATCTGTATCGAAAGATAGATACTCCTCTCACATTTTCTAACGAGTAAAGTTAAGCCTACGGAAGCAGTATATCCTCTGTCTTCCTACAAAATACATGCAGAATGCAGTTGATCGAGCCATCTCCTTCACCACAAAGTTTTGATTTTTTTATCATCAAGTACAGGGTTAAGGTAACCAGCAAGTGACAATGAATAGAGTTCATCGTAACTCAGATCTATTTTTCTTCAAACCCTTTTAAGAATGGAAGTTTTTTCTTATCATTTTCTTCATTGCAGTGAAATGGTAGACTTTGCTACTCAAATCTGTCTACTCATTCAGTAATCTCCGTTTTTGTAACTTATAACTTATAAAATATATTTTTTAAATTTTTAAAAACCTACAAACCAGTTTAATGGTCCCATTTTGTATTTTGACGGAATTGCACATAATAAACTCTTTCACTTATTACCTATATGTAACTTATATAAAATTTAGCATAGTTATTTTGAAATAAAGTCTTCACAGAAGACACCGTGAAGAAACACCTCGATTAATCTTCAGAAATATTTAAAATAAATGCATTTTAATAATCGGTGATTGTCGTACAGGTTCGGAGTTGTGAAATAAACTTTGGTTCAATTGATTTGACACTCCGCGTATTTATCATCCATTTGTCTATGTAGAATATCCTGTTGTGGTTGTAGAAACGCCCAACAAAAGGTAAGGATAAACTGAAAGAGTGTAGTTTTTTATGTGCTTCTAATGTAAAACAAGGATTTTATATAAAAAATTTACAAATTGGTGTATTTCTATACATAGGACGTACGTATTTTTGGGTAAGTTCAATAAACACGTAAACATTATGTTAGGTTAGATTTATGTGTCTTAAATATTGAAAATGCCGGGTTTTTATTAACAATTTTCCCTACCATTTTATTTATTTATTGCAGTATGTAGTTAAAGTATTCTACGTATTTATGGAATATCATTAAAATTAATTTTTTTCTTATATTTCAAAATTTCATACGTCAACTTTGAAGTTTCCTTATAAAGTCATTTTTTGATGTACAGTTACACCATCATAATAATCATTATAAGTGGATAAACTTTAATTATTGCAAATTTGTTATTAAAATGATACATAAGAATTTTTGATAAATGTATGAATCAAACTCCAGTGGCGTAGTTTACATCATAATAAAAAGAGTCACTAGTGCAGCAGCTGTGCTTTGTTTTTGATATTCAAATTTCTATCGAGAAAATAGCGAAAACTGTTGTAAGTATAACTGGAGAAATTTCATCTCGATGGTTTTCAGCAAATCACTTTTTTGTACACTTAAATAATAAGCATAGCTTATCATTCTTTATCATACTTCCTCCAGTCATTTATATTGGTTTGGATGTTGTAATTTTCCACAATTTTATCTAATACCTTGCGTTCGTATATTGCTCTTAGCCATCTTCAGAATCGTGGTATTATCTAAATACCAGAGAAGAATATCGGAGGACAGGAGTTTCCTTTTCGGATAAAATCTTACGACTTTGAATTTTGTTTTTATATTCCCGAACAAAGATTTTCCACCATCTACTTGCAGTTAAAATTCAAATAGTTAAGTTTTCGGTTAAGTGTTTTTTTTTGCTCTAAATTTTCTGTTTCAATTGAAAATGAAATTTTTAAATTTTAAAAGTGTAGTATTATTTGCTTTAATTACATTTATTTAAATCGGATTTCATAAAATAGATTAACGGAAAACTATAATTTTGTAAAAAAAAACGTTTAAAATCGGACGATTATTAACTGTACATTGTCCTCTCGACTAGATCGTTATAAGAAAAACCGTATTGTATTTTTTATTTTCATTAGCCATGTTTATTAACCGTTAATCAGATTAATAATTACAAATTATACCACTTGTTAATATAATTACGGCAATTTAAAATTAAACAGTAATTTCGTAACGAAGTATTTCCGTTTTCCGCCAAAAGGTGGCGATTGTTAAGGGTGCGGGCGTTGTTTCCCGGATCTATCCGGAGTCTGTATGTTCAATAGGGGAGGAGTGGGTGTCATCTCGCGATTCGTATAGATTTAATTTAGTAAACTAAAATGTAGGGTAATTGTGCAAGTTTTGATGTACCGGCACCGATTTTATGACAAAAAATTGTTAATTAGTAACGGATTTATTATAAGTGCAAATGTTTGGTAATTGTTGTGGATGCTCAAATAATAATCAACAACCCGAAAGTTTGAACGATGGCAACGAAATTAAAACTAATAGTGATATTATTGTGATAAAACAAGATAATTTAGAACAAATTAGCAATATAGATAGTGAGATATTAAAAGAAAAATCGAATGTTGTGAACGAAATACCATTAAATTCTACCGGCCAAGAAGACCTCGAAATACCCTCATCTTCCAAAGATAATATTTCCATTGTAATTGACCAACCTAAAACTACTTCTAATCTTAAAAGACAATCGACGACTTCTGATTCCAAAGCTGACGATTACGATAACGACGATGACGTATTTTGCGAAGGTCTAGGTCCTCCGGTAAAACTAGCCGATAATTTAGGAACACCATATCCAAATAAAAGGGATCAACGCCGCGTGCCGCTTCCCCAATGGTTTTCCGAAGACGATGACCAAGAAATTGGTGGTATTCAAGAACCACCCGCGACTCCAGTTGGTCGAGATGAGCTTGCTCTTCGACGACACCGATTTTTCTCTGATCTTATGAATGCTGCTCAAGATATTTCAGAACACAAAGTTCGTTTCAATCCTCTCGGCCCTATTGTAGCAGGCGGTGAGCTCACGTCTCCTTATTTTTTTTGCAATAGATGATAACGCTTTGTTTCTGCATCAGTTTCAGACGTTTTACAACTACCAGAGGCATGCGCAGGCTATTTTAACCCTACAGTGCGCGGTGATTTACATATATTTACATCACAGTTTTTTTGTATTTTGTATTACAAATAAATGTAAAAAATTGCGCATTGTAGGATTAAGCTTGGCTCATGCTCCTGACAGTTTCGAAACCTTTCCAACTACTCCAAGAACAAGGTTTATACTTCCACATTAGGCCTATCCATCATTCGTGTTTGCCGAATTTAAAATAGTATTTCGATTTAATTTTATTATAAATAACATTTATAAATTTTTATATCCATATTTGGGCTTGGTGGTGCATATCTTGTCTCACCATGTTTTGTTCCTCTCGAAATGACGATGTGTTGAACTTTAGAATAGAATCACACGCCCGCGAGCCACGAATTCGTTTTGAATCGTTATATTGCAAAAAGGTTAATTTTTTATTGAAAAATTAGTTTAATTCTAAATTGCACTTGGTTACGTATTTTTTAAATATCTTAATTTCTCAATATTTTCGGGAATTAATATAAAATAGATTTGCACCAATTATAGTTCGTGCCAACCGTTTCCAAAAATACGTACTTTCGTTCAACGCCTCCCGTCTGTCGGTGGTTTTCTATCCTTTAATATTTAGTTATGTAATTCTAGAGTACAATTTCGCATTTTAAATTAAAATAATTTTGTTCTAAAAAAGGTAAGAATTTTTTGTTTGTTTTATTTCATATGAAATCCGAAGAGCACACTTTTCAATAAAAAATTAAATTGATAATTAACACTACATCCGTTAGTTAATTAATTTGTTATTGTGGCGTTTCTATAAAAACCTAATTTGCTGACGAATTGTGTGTAACTCGATAATAATCGAACGTGATTCATTAGTCATTTAATGAGTAAGGCTTTGTATTGGCGCGAAATTATTTGTTAAAATAATAAACGGTAAAAATATTTTGGCAAACTGACAGAAGGCTTTTTTGGATTCTATTCAAATGTTATTGTTTGTCTTGCATAATTGATTAGTTAATTGCATATTTAAAAATAGGTTATTTAGTTATTAACTTCCTCGCCGAAAATGAAGTTAAAAATTTCGTGATATTCAAATTTTGTTGTTTTGTAAAAAAAGGTGCAGTGACAAAATACTATTGGTGCTCCTATCGATAAGTTTATTTCAATTTTGAGATTAGATTGTTGAAAAATTCATATAAGTAACCAGATATTTTTTTTTATAATTTAAATGATATTATATAATAAATGATAATTCCAAAGACAAGTAGTATATTTTATTTGTTATTAAAACTAGGTTTATGCAAACGGCGTAACGTAACGCAAACGATTGGTTTCATATTTAGCTACATGAACCAATGAGAGTAATTGAACGTACGTTGCGTTGCTTTACGCCGCTCTCTCGTCATTTCTCTGATCAGAATGGCAATTGGTGGCAAGCGGTTAGCGTTTTGGACTTCCTTAATGCATCTCCTTGTTCTTTTTGTCAATGAAGTATAATCTAAATTTAGAATTAAAAACTTTTTTAATTTTGGCTCCGAGTTAATAAAAGAGTTTTATTTTAATGTAAAATAATTTTTTTTAAATATTTGTTGAAACAAATATGTGACTTTTTTTATAATATTTCTGTACCCCATTCATTTGAAAGCCTCAGGAAAGGTAAAATAAGATGTAAATCACTTTTCAGAGTGTATCAATAATGATTTTTGAAACCCTCCCTCGGGGTTAAATAATTTGAGCCCCTTTTAAAGAATAATCTCTGAGTTTTGTTACATTCGGGTTTGAAAACCCTAGTATAATATACAGAAAAATTTTTATTTTGTCTTATAACTAAAATGAATTTTGAATATCCAAAAAAAATTATAAAAAATATTATTTTATGTCGCTGTAAGTATTATTATTCTTATTCTCTTTTTCAGACCACGACTGCTGTCAAAACTCTTTTAGTGATTTAGAATTTTTGATAACACGTTTAGAAACTGTAACAGATCGCTTAGAGAATATTTATTCATTCTCCACGGAAATGTACGTTTATAAAACAAATAACTTTTCAACTTCTAATAATATTTTTTAGATCAAATTCCATTAAGACTACTGATATAAGTATTACTACCGAAACACCAAACATGAGCGTAGTCGGTTTTCAAGATATTTTGCAAGGACCATTTGCAACATATTTAGTGTGTTCCCAACAAATTGGGGGAGATGTTGCGACTCATTCCGCTCTTGTCGAAAGAGCATTTCAAGCTCAGTTGCAATATTTAATCATTGCTAGTCAATCAAAAGCTCCGGCAAATCAGTCAGACCAAATGGCACTTCTTCAACCAACCAGTAAGAATATCGGCGCTATTCAAGAATTTAGAGAAAAACATCGCACTTCTCAATATTTTAATCATTTATCTGCGATAAGTGAAAGTATACCAGCTCTTGGATGGGTTACCGTGGTAAGAATATTTTTTATTATAATTATTCCATACCTCTCAAGTCGATTTTAGAGTCCAGCACCATCTCCGTATGTGAAGGAAATGAACGATGCTGGTCAATTTTATACCAACCGAGTTCTGAAGGAATGGAAAGAGAAAGATAAGAAACACGTAGATTGGGTAAAAGCGTGGGTGCAAACTCTTAGTGAGTTACAGGTATACTTACTCATCAAAATTTATTTCTTGTGTAATCATAAAAGTATTTTATAGGCCTTTGTCAAGCAACATCATACAACCGGTTTAGTATGGTCTGGTACGAGTTTGCCTTTTGTGGGTGGTGGTGGTGACGTTCCACCTCCCCCACCTGGATGTCCACCTCCTCCTCCAAATCTATTGGCCGATGTTGCGGCTTTAGACATTGGAACTGAGCGTTCTGCACTTTTTGCCCAAATTAATCAAGGGGAAAATATAACGAGAGGACTCAAGAAAGTAACGGATGATATGCAAACACACAAAAATCCAACTTTACGTACCGGTCCAGCTCCTTATAAACCCACACATCCTTCGGGTCAATTTGGTGGCGTTTCTGCTCCCGTTGCAGATAAGCCTCCAGTTTTTACTCGAGATGGTAAAAAGTGGAAAATTGTAAATAGCCAAAAACTTACTTACCAACTGATTTCTAATAATGTAATTTTTTAGGAATACCAAAAAGGTAATCGGGATCTCGTTGTTGACAACACAGAAATGAACAATGTTGTTTATTTATTTAAATGTGTCGACTCTGCCGTTTCAGTGAAAGGAAAGATCAACTCCATAATTTTAGATTCCTGTAAGAAAACTTGTGTTGTTTTTGATTCTGTAGTTGCTTCCATCGAGTTTATCAATTGCCAATCGGTGCAAATGCAAGTCCTAGGTAAGGTACCTACCATTTCAATTGACAAAACGGATGGATGTCAAATGTATTTAAATCAACAATCGTTAGATGTAGAAGTGACCAGCTCTAAATCGTCAGAAATGAATGTTTTAGTACCCCAAGCAAACGGAGACTATGTAAGTTGATAAAATTTAAAATTTTGAGATTAAATTTCTAATAAAATTTCTGCTTTAGACCGAGTATCCTGTACCGGAACAGTACAAAACAACAGTGTCCAATTCTGGATTGTCTACAATAGCAGTGGAATCCAAAGGTTAATTTATTGATATTGGAGTTTGTAAAATATTTCTTCCTAATCAATTTTTAACTTGATAAATTTTATACTAAACTAGATTGTATTATTAAAAAGTACAGTTATAAATGCAATTTGATAAAATGCTTCTCATATTTGGTTGTGGATGTGTTTGTTAACAAGTGACTTGTCATTATTTTAACATAATTTATTTTTTCATATTTATGCGTAGTTATTCTCAATTTAAAGTATGTATATTTCACACCATTATCAAGTTTGTGTTTATGCTTTACAGCTTATGTTGTTAATAAAGAAATTCAGTGCTATAAGCATTTACCTCTTTTTTTTGTATAGAACATCACGGAATTAGTTGCACACTCCTTTTAATTTATAAAAAGCGAAAAAATATGAGCAAAATTTGTTACGGATTGATGGCTGCACTCGATGTGCTTTCATTATGACTTGAAAGCATACGAATTCTGAAATACACGTTTTTTCGTGACTCAAAAAAAATGAAATGTGAACAAATTGGATTACAGGCATTCCATATATGATCAGTCTTTAAATGTGACATTTCAAGATGGGAACAACGTTGTAAGCCAGTAGTAGTTCGTGGGATTGTACAGTGGTGGTACTAAAAGTTCTTCATCCGAAGTTGAAAGAAGGGTGCAAAATTTGCCCAAGCTTTTCACTGGCCAATTCAATTTATAGTTAACAGAATTTGTTGCAATGATAGTATGATGTCTATTGAAACAAGTAGTGTATCAGTCTTTCAGAATGTGACCCCTCGGATAGACGGTAAAACACTAAAAAAACTATAATTTTTGGTAAATTAAAAAATACGTAATGTAATTTAAAATTTTATTTCTTTTTGACGCAACTGTAAGTTTGTAATCTTGCTGTATTCTAAAAAAGAATATGTACTTATAGACCATCTGGAGGCGCACTCACAGATGTGGCTGGAGAATTTTGCCCCTTGGTTTTGGTGTGTAAATAAAGAGCAAAAGATACGATGGAGGTATTCCGGATCCCTCCAATTTACACCTATTTTTTTTTTATAGATTTTGTGTTTCCAAAAAGCTTAAGACAAATTTTTCTGGTAAAAAAATTATAAAAACACCATAATATAGATTGGGTTCGTATCAGAAATGGTCATATCTCTAATTTCTAGGGAGAGTCATAAATTAATAAGTTTTCTGTGGTTTTATAAAAATATAAAAAGAAAATAATGTTCAGGTGAGTTAGGATTTTTGTGTATGGAAGTCCCCACAGAATTTTTGAAAAGGACCGGGCTGAGAAATTTATATATCCACCATAAGGCGGGGGGACGACAATTAAAAATTAATAAATATAAAAAAATTTTAACATTTTAGTTCTGGAAGCGTTAAAAAATTGTTTTCTCATCCGGCTGAAACTTGGGAGTAGCCCAAAAGTTTACATTTAAAGGACAATCTGTAATGATATTTACGTAATTTATATTTGGCGCTTAATGAACGATTTAAAGGATTAAAACATACTGTCAAATACACATATATTACATTGGAAGTGCTGAACGTAAAATATTACCAACCATCTAACGAAAGGACGTGAGTTGAGACACAACCAAAAAAAAGGTGGGAGAAGAAGAGCTACAACGGGGAGGAAGGGACCGTTAATGGCGACCGGTTAGATTGGGGTAGTCCAGCAGACGAGACGTGTTTACACGCGACCTAAATTTATTTGTTGTACTATTGTGTTATATTATTTTAATTATTGTGGTTCGGCAAATCTAGAGGTAAATATTATTGTAATATAATTAAATTCAAAAGGCACGAGTTTCGAGCAATCGAATTAAATGAACATTTGTATTAAAAATTTATAAACTTTAATCATCACAAGAACTCATGTGTAGGCGTGCTCACAGGCTAATGTTAGAACCACATATGGTAGATTATTATCACCTATGACTAGCTAAAAAGCTTAATACTGATAACACAAAAACTACAGATACTCCTAGATTCTATGAATGAGATTAAAGTTTGGGTTATTTTGTACGGAGGCCATTTTGTATAGGTCACTCTCGAGGCTCGTGTGTTTTGCTTTTATGTTTGGGATTAAGTTGTTATGTTTATCCAGTACATGATGATACTAAAGGTATCAGTTGATTCATGTGCTGACTTGCCCTGTATATTTGATTAATAACGACTTATGTATTTTGACCACATATGAATATGACGTATATGTAATTTGCCCGATCACAATTATGAATATTGAAATGACAAACAAAATGACAAAAAGCTAACTACAATGTGTAAACTGAAATTATACGACAATGATTTACAAATTATAACTATTTAAACTGCTCTGTGTTTTATATGTGTTCACTTTACGTTTCTCCTAACTCAATTTGCTACTGCTAAAGTTCATTCATCACTACGAAGGAAATACTACGACGTGGGGGTAATGTCTCGAGTGTAGGTTACGACGTGGGGTCCTAGCATTTTAGACGATACGGCATTTCGCGTGTGGTGGCCACCATTATTATAGCGCTTAGGAGGTTAGAGTAGGGTTTCGAAGGTTGGGATTCGGTGGGAAATTTGAGTTTACGTTTTGACATTACAAATGGTGCCGTGACCAGGATGATTGTAGCAATGCGTTTATATATTCTTTGTTAATGCTTGCATTAACCGAGTGTGTATTTACATATTGTTGCGGTCAAGTACTTCTTTCGTAGGGAGGGATGTGCAATGGCGTAGCTTATTGAGTCACAGCAGGTTAAAATCCAGGGTACCCGAAGAAGACATCGACACAGGATTATATGTATTATGAGGGGTTTGAGGTGGTAAGAAGTAATTTGATAGGTGTATAACTTATTATGATGACAACAGTCAAACATCGAGGTGGTAGTGACAGAAAAGGGCTGTCGAGTGATAAGTTATTCACACCTATCGCAGTAAGAACTAGTACTAACTTACCATTTATATTAAACAGGAAAAGTGGCCAATAAGTTGAGCGAATTCAGAGGACTTACAACGGAGCAAGGAGGAAATGGAGGAGCAGATGATGGTTAGGGTCTTACAATAACAGAAAGGATACTTTTCCAGATGAGCAGCCGTACAAAAATGGTAGCGAAGCAAGGGTGATGAATAGAAGCCTTTATCGAAGAGCAGTAAGAGACAAACCAGGAGCCAAGGAAGAGTTTAAGTATTATAATGTATCGTATAATGGTAGTAGTAGTAGTACTAATTGTAGCCTCGCAAGCAAATGAATGTTTAGTAGATTGTTTGAAACAATAGAATGGAACGATGTGGAAATTTCATGCAACGGAATGATGATTTTGGAAAAGATGTATGGTAAAGTTTACAGAGTATTTATAATGAAGTGTCGGCTGGTAAGGGTAAATTTCAATTCAAGTTAGTGGGAGGGGTACGGTTTACACATGTGTAAACTCACGATCAGGGAAAAACAGATTTGCACTACTCGAAAGTATGGTGTAAAAGGTGATGGTATGTTTTCATAATTTATACGGCCATTTGGGACGTCAAAGATATATAGAGTCATGCATGATAGTTTCATCTTCGAAGGAGGTTCATGAGAATAAAAGGTTTGGTTAGAGCATGTGATGTATGTTAGAAAGTCAAAAATCCAAATCGTCATCTCATAGGTCCCATGCATCCTATGGTAGTCGAGAATCCAGGTGATCGAGTGACTGTTGATTATTATGGCTCGTTACCATGAAGTCGAGGAAGATTCACACGCATTTTGTAGTAATCAATTCATTTCAGAATTCATAATACTTTATTCAGAGCATAAAGTGCAAGCCAGAGTATCAGCCGACATGATTTTAAAAGATTTTCTCAGACCATTAAGCCTTAATATTGTTTTGAATGATCATGGATCACAATTTATTTCCAAGCATTGGAAAACTGTTGCAAAGGGAAGGTATTGTGGTAACTTATTCGTCTATTCGACACTCAGGTTTATCCGAGAGGATAACGAAGGAATTAGGTAGCTTGTTTAGGACTTATTGTCAGGAATCACACTCGGGATGGGCACTACATTATCTTATATCGAATCACTGTTCAATCGTACAACGCATCTATCAACTAAATATTTTCTTTATGGAATCCTGCTAGGGCATAACCCATCTAACTATGTAACCAATTTATTAGAATGTTACATCCCACGTAGACCTGCCTCGTCCATAAGTCAAGGTAGAAAAGAAGTGAGGAGAAATTTAAAGCAAGCTGGTGAAGTAGAACAAGCTTCAAAAAGCTACCAAGATCGCTTCGCTATTGGTAATCTGGTTTTGTTACGAAAGAAAAACATATCCGATGCAGCTCGAGGAGTCATTGCAAAGTTTTATCTGCTATATTCCGGTCCTTGTAAAGAAACCGATTATCTACATCCCAATGTATACACAATAGGGGAGATGACCACTGGTAGTAGAAAGAATGGGTCAGGTTCTGTATGGCACAAGTTTACCTAAGGTGGGTTTGTTAATTATTGTTAGGGGGCGTAAGACGAATTGATGGGAAGATAAGGAACAATTAGGTTGATCACTAGGAGAAGTAACTTGTTGAGATTAGGTGCAGTATAATATGTTTGTTATGTTCGTGTGTATATGGTAAATGGCTGATGTATGCAAGTTGAGATGGAATAATATGATCACAAAGTTAACCACTCTTGTTTAGTAAATAACACTGTATGATTTGTGTAAGATGAGTAAGACAAGATATTGTTTTTTTTTTGTTTGTTTCATGAACCTGTAAGTTGGAGAAATCAATCAGGGGTAAATAATCAATCGAGCAGCAGAGGCACTTAGCGCATTAAACAACGAAACTGAAGGCAAATGATTGGATGGAACAACTCGGAGGGGTAGCACAATTGAGAAGGTGGTTTGACAAAGGAGGAGTATGGCCGTGTGGTCTATTAACATGGGGGCGATTAGAGGAAGACGGTTGGAAGACAGCTGATGTCGTTCGAGTTATCCAGATCGTTAGTGTCTATCGAGATGTTTTACTATGGATTGGCGTATTCATGGTTTTATGCATATGTGGTTCAGAGGTGACAGCATTGGCATCGAGAAGAGTAGGCCAGGGCTCTCGTCTATGTAACGTCATTGATAGGAGAGAAGCCAAATTTTAAATCGTACATCTCTAGAAAGGTTTCCCAGCGTTCATGTTAATCACTAAGCAAACCTTTGGGGGCGTTCTGTAATGATATTTACGTAATTTATATTTGGCGCTTAATGAACGATTTAAAGGATTAAAACATACTGTCAAATACACATATATTACATTGGAAGTGCTGAACGTAAAATATTACCAACCATCTAACGAAAGGACGTGAGTTGAGACACAACCAAAAAAAAGGTGGGAGAAGAAGAGCTACAACGGGGAGGAAGGGACCGTTAATGGCGACCGGTTAGATTGGGGTAGTCCAGCAGACGAGACGTGTTTACACGCGACCTAAATTTATTTGTTGTACTATTGTGTTATATTATTTTAATTATTGTGGTTCGGCAAATCTAGAGGTAAATATTATTGTAATATAATTAAATTCAAAAGGCACGAGTTTCGAGCAATCGAATTAAATGAACATTTGTATTAAAAATTTATAAACTTTAATCATCACAAGAACTCATGTGTAGGCGTGCTCACAGGCTAATGTTAGAACCACATATGGTAGATTATTATCACCTATGACTAGCTAAAAAGCTTAATACTGATAACACAAAAACTACAGATACTCCTAGATTCTATGAATGAGATTAAAGTTTGGGTTATTTTGTACGGAGGCCATTTTGTATAGGTCACTCTCGAGGCTCGTGTGTTTTGCTTTTATGTTTGGGATTAAGTTGTTATGTTTATCCAGTACATGATGATACTAAAGGTATCAGTTGATTCATGTGCTGACTTGCCCTGTATATTTGATTAATAACGACTTATGTATTTTGACCACATATGAATATGACGTATATGTAATTTGCCCGATCACAATTATGAATATTGAAATGACAAACAAAATGACAAAAAGCTAACTACAATGTGTAAACTGAAATTATACGACAATGATTTACAAATTATAACTATTTAAACTGCTCTGTGTTTTATATGTGTTCACTTTACGTTTCTCCTAACTCAATTTGCTACTGCTAAAGTTCATTCATCACTACGAAGGAAATACTACGACGTGGGGGTAATGTCTCGAGTGTAGGTTACGACGTGGGGTCCTAGCATTTTAGACGATACGGCATTTCGCGTGTGGTGGCCACCATTATTATAGCGCTTAGGAGGTTAGAGTAGGGTTTCGAAGGTTGGGATTCGGTGGGAAATTTGAGTTTACGTTTTGACATTACAAATCTAATGATAATTTTTGATTATCATATTTTTATTCAATTTTATAAGAAAATAAAAGTTTACAAGTTTATAGCTTTGTTATAAGCAGGCATGGGCTGAAGGGCGCGGGGAGGGGGCTTCTGTTCGATTTTACTTATTTTCTAGAAATTATCTTCTAGGGCAATTGCACCCATTGTGTCCCTTTATATCGGCGCCTGGTTATAATTGCTTACGCCCATTAAGTGGACGCAGTCAGCGTGAAAATTTTTAAACAACTGTAATGAAAGAATGAAATACGGCTCTGTAGGTTTTTTAAAGAGGGCGTTCCTTTATGGAAAAGGCGCTATATGTTGGCAGTCGTGGCGATAGTGGCTCTTTAAAAGTGTTAAAAGGATCGGAGGTGTAACTTCGATCCCGGTATGAATAACTTTAAAAAGTTTAATTATTGTAAAATTTATTTATTTCTTGTTTTAAATTATAATTATAAATTTTTGTAACAATACTATGTATGCAAAGGGACATTCTTTGTACAATTTAAGCAACTATTATCAGTTTTAAAGGTAATTTAATAAACATAACCTGAATATTTTCCCGGTTTTTTCGGTTTATATCTCTTGAAGAAATTATTTAGCATAAATTATGGCTAAAGTGCAGTTTTATTTTTGAATTGATTTAACGAAATCGTAATTGTATATTCATTAATTTCAAAAGTTTTAGAAAAAAACAACCTGTTGAATTCAAAATTTTTGGGTTCACCCCCTATCGAAAAATTGTACCCCTTTAAACGTGTTTTAAAAAGAATTAGAAATTCTATGCATTTGGGTTGTTTTTAAAACATCGTAACAAGTTTTTTGTTGTTTAAATAATGGCTACACAAAGCGAAGAAAATTCTTTAGATCGCAACAGGTAAGATTGTTTTTGTATTGTGAACTAAAAGCAATATTTTCTATTAGCGTATTTTTTTACAATTAGATGTACTTACTAATGTATGTTTTAAAATTAAAATTGTTATTAGTAGTCTATGGTATTTATGGGTATTTAAATTTTCTAATCAAATGTTCGTCTTAAGTTACTGTGCTATCTATAACAAGTTGACTATAACATTTATTAAGATACGTTCTTGATTTAGCTCGTTTGATGCCTTGTGTAGTGAAGACGGGTTGCCGAGTTCCAACGACACAACTGGAAAGCACTTTGACGATACAAGATCGTTTATAGACGAATTGAGTCAACACAAATTTAATATAATTTTTGGATTTGATTACGGAGAAGAGGTTGCTAAGAAAACTGAAATAAATATTCAAGCATATCAGAAAAAATTCATGGAAAAACATTGCTCGTTTGCAGATACTAAAACTCCAGAGGCTCTTCCGATATATGAATCGGAAAACCAACCTTCAACTTCTAAACACGATCACAAAACACCACACGCCGAGAAGGAAGTTTGCAAACCAAAGTTATTAGGAGATAACGAATCTTGGACTCCACCTAAAGCTCGCGAAACTCCTTTGCCGTTGCTTCCGTGGGCAAATAGTAAGGAGGTGTGGCAAACAATGGTTTATAAAGAGGAAGCTACTTCTCGAACCAGGAACTGTAGATTGTTTGAGGATCCCACTAGTTTTTTGCCACGAATGAGAGCAATTTTAGTAGATTGGATAATGGAAGTTTGCGAGGTCTACCATCTTCGTCGAGTTACTTATTACTTGGCCATCGATTATATCGATCGTTATCTCACTATTAAACCTAACATTCCAAAAAATCAGTTGCAACTCATTGGAATATCTGCCCTATTTATTGCAGCAAAATTGGAGGAAGTTTATCCTCCTAAATTATCTGAATTTTCTTATGTTTGCGATGGAGCATGTACAAATCAAGATATTTTACATTGTGAATTACTTTTATTAAATACACTGGGATGGGACGTGAATCCTATGACCCCAACTGGTTGGTTAAATCTCTACATGCAAATACATTTTGATTCCAAAAAATTGTGCAAAGATGAGGCCAAGGTAAATAACGTAAACCAAAGCTTCTTCTTTCCTCAATACTCTGCATATCAATTTATTCGTGGATCTCATCTTATCGATTTATTCTCATTGGATCCCGGCTTTTTACTATTTAATTATAGCGTAATTGCTGCAGGTTCAATGTATTATTTATTTGGTAGAAGTGTTGCATTAAACGTATCTGGTGAGTAATTATTTTTTTAGTTATTAAACAATGCTTATGTTGATGTAAAATTTAAGGTTTAACTTGGAACGATCTCAAAGACTGTGCCGAATATATGGCGGTATTTTATAAAGTTTTACGTGACACACACGATCCTAAATTACAGTGTGTTTTATCAAATGATGGAGATGAACGGGCATCGTGTTCCTACATTGCTCACAATTATAACATCAAATCCACTTCGATGTTTGAAAATCATACACTACAAACACATGCCATGTGCTTAAGGTTATTTGTAAGTATTTCTGCCTTTTATAAATACAGTGTGTCCCCGGATACACTTTACATAACTTAGGTGACGATAGAGAACACTTTTCTAAGAACAATATTTAACAACAATTTTTTTCTAAATTGAAACCCTCGAGAGGGTTTCCTTTTAAAGCATTTTTTTCAATTTCCACCTTCACGTGACCATATCCCCGAAAATATTGAATTTCAGTAAAAATGGTTTAGTGCTTTTTTAAAGAGCGTAAAATAATCTACAAACTGCATTTAAACCTTTTCCGTATAAAATCAACGGATTTCGAGCTTTGAATTAAAATAATTGAAAAAATGTTAACTTTTGTATAGTAAATTTTTTTTAAAAGCCAGCGCATTTCACAGAAAATCATAAAATAATAAACAAGGCAGCTACAAAAGAAAAAATTAAATTCACAAAATTTTTTTTTATCTTGAAAAATTATTTTAATTTATGTAATTTATGATTTATTTTTAGGAAAGTGCAACCCTTTATAGACTAAGAAGAATGGGCTTAAATGTTCGGAAAGCTTTTGTGAGAAGAAATACAGTTAAAAACAATAGCGAAGTAGCCTCGCAGGAAGAAGAGAAAACGGAAGAAACCTTTGTTGAAGTAGAATCTGAAGAAGAGAATGAAGAGGGGGAATCGCCAATAGTTATGTTTGCTGTTGAAAAACTAACAGCAGAATTGGCAACCGAATTAGAAGACTTCTCAATTCCGAACGGATTATTCGATAACGATCAAGAAAGTGAATTTTTTAATAACAAATCTAAATATTCCTTTGATGAGTTATTAATGGGAATTAACGATTGTACCAGTAAAAGTTTGCTTCCAAGCAAATTAAACGGTGAATCACAAGATGACGAACAGTAGTGATTAGTCCACTAAAATTTTAAATTCAATTTTTGAAATGTACAAATAGGTAAATTGTTTTAACGTGTTAGTATTATGTCATATTTGTATTATTATTTTGTAATATTTTAAACTACAAGTACAGTTTTAATTGTTATGCGCAGATAATGAAAAAATAATTATTATCTATTATGAATTTATATTTGATTTTAATAATAATTTTATGAAATTAGGTTGAAACTTTAATCTTTGTGCGCTACATGACGTTGGAAATAAAAGCGAACCATACATTGAAACTAATAAGTTCATAGTAATGGTTGTCATAATTTATTTATTATTTTTTAATTTAACAGAAAATGAATTTTATGAACCCATGTTTCAATGTATGGAACATTTATTTTGCGACAACATCGTATCTTTTTATAATTTAATTATTTACTTTAAAATAAGTTTTGTCAAAAAAATCTAAGCATGTCACAACAAAAAAGACCTTTTATTTTTACAAAAAATGTTTATGTGGAAATTGTTTTTAATTATTATAAATACTAGTTAACTTAATTTTTAGTCGATGAATTAGAAGGTGGTAATCCAAAAATTATGCCAAAGTTTTAAATGGATTGTAATTTTTTATGTATTAAATTTGTTATTGTTGCCAACAAAACTCTTGGAAATAAATAACAACTTTAAGAACTAGTCTGTGATTTTTATATCTCATGTAAATTAACCACTTAATTTATTGTAAGGAAAATATTGATATCGTAATTTTATGGAGGAATTCTATGTAATTTACATATTTTTTGGCTAAATTGTAATTGATTCATTTATTATAACTGTATGAAAACTTGACAAGTTTAATATTTTTAATGAAATAAAAGTTAATATTTTGGTAAGACTTTATCTCATTATCAAATACACATTTTTATCGAAATTCGTTGAGCTGTAATCGTAATGTAACCGCCATTTGCCTGAGAATAACACGATATGCAGCATTTGACTAGTGCTGGTCACTGCACTCGTTGATTATATAACTTTTACTTTTGATAATATGAAAAATAAATTATTTACTTATATAATTGAATATAATTTATTTAATGTAACTATACAGAACGAAACGATTTTAAGTTAAACACAGCCCTACAAATTATTAACTAGTAATAATTGAAACTTATAAATTAAATAATACTAATTTACAGGTACTTATTTAACTATACTACTATAAGTATAAGAAAAGATTATTATAAGTTAAAACACAGCCCTAAAAACATGTACAAAATTATTATCGTAAATTAATTGATACTAATTTACGGTTACTAATTTAACTAACTAACATTGCACTAATTAAATGGTAAATAATTACAACAATAACATTTCTGAAAATTACTAACTTTACTTTTCAATGAGATTTAGAAATAAAGAAAGTTTTATTTTACATTTTTAGTAAAATGAATGTTCCGGTACTTCATCCACCTTTTGGACTATTACTTTTGGACCACCAGGTTCTGTCCATTGTATTGTCTTGGACAAAAACATGACAACACTTCTGCCAATTTGGATTGACATAACTTTCTCCAAGTTTAACTTGGGTTCCCCGGGTGCAATATTTGCCACGTGGTAGTAACAGATTGAGTCGAAGTCTTGGTAATTGCAGATGTAAATTTCCAGCTAAAAAAATTTTAAGATGAAAATTAAGAATTTAAAATGTGATTATTATACGTACGAATTTTTTTTGGGCCCGGGTGAAAGTATGTTTTAGGATATATTCTCCAACACAGGTATTACCTTTTGCTAACCTGATAAATAGACTATAAGTCATACCTATGGCAGCATGAGTACCAGTTACGTATTCGCTCACATAAAGGGTAGGCTTCATTCTAGTTACAACGTGGTGGAACTCTTCCATCGGACGAAAAGTTATTACGTGTCCTCTACTGACTGTATTGTTCTCCACTACCGCATTCTTAATTGTGAAAATCTTATGAGTAATTTTTTCAAAGAGATCATCAAAAAATGGATTAACATAATTACAACCACTTAAAGCGGTACATTCACATCCCAATTTTGCTCCGTTTGGCCGCAACAAATTATTATCGAATATACTGTGTGTTGACCGAGTGAGAGTCTTGACTTGAGACTTTTTTTGGTTTTTATACGGTTTTTTGCCTTTTCCAGGAATCTTCGACTTAAAATCTTCTGAGGAACTACCTTTATTCTTAGTGGATTTTGAGGTCATAGGAACATTTTCCTTTTCTTCACAAAGATTTGATTTCTTTGTATCAAACTGGGTCTCCATTTGTTGCTTGGTAAGCTGTTGCCTGTGGTACTTTAATATATTCACATATTGTTGGACCACCAAGATTTCCTCTACACTTGGACTTTCAAGTAAATGCAAAATACAATCTCGTTTTTGCTTAGAATTAATCCTAGATTTTACGGAATAATGTTTAACGACTTGCTTCTTAAATTCATGTCGGCGCCAGTTCTGCATTATTAACTTCTTTTTATCTACAGATTGTATAAATATATAAATTTATAATATAGAACAAAACTTAGGCGATTTATAATAATTTTATATCGGGGGATCCCCTTCCTCTCGAAATATATTTTAAAATAAAATTAATAAAATAATATTTCTTATTTTATTAGATATTTATATGTTATTAATAAAATATTTTGTTTTATCCCTGCAATCGCTGCAAATTCAGTAAAATTTTATAGCTTTTAGATCGATTTTTTTTGCGTGAAATATCGTATTTAATTTTTAAAAATATAAAAATCTAAAAAATGTCAAAAAGATCAAAAATATTGCAATATTTCTGAAAATATTGAAGTCATTTCATTTCGAAAGAGTAATACGTTTACTGGGTATTTTCTGAAAAAATTAAATTTTTGAGAATAACGAGTTTCAGTTTTTTCAGAAAAATTGCTATATTTTTGTATTTTTTTGTATTAAAATATTTTGCATCCTTGTATTTTTAAAAATCTATTAGTACAATATTTCACCTGAGAGAAAAAGAAATCCTTCCCAAAAACACCAAAATTGGCATCGATTTTTCTTTGTTCTTTGGTATTTTTCTGTTAAACATTATTTATTTATAAATATTTCAGTCAGGATTCTTTTTAATGTAAAAAAATATGGGCTTTCTAATTGTGTATAAACAACAACGTATTTCAGCAAAATCGAATTATGGAATACGATGTTCCATGAACGATGAAAACGAGGATTTCAAAATTTTGAAAAAAATGTTGATCTTAGAAAATATCTACATTTCTGAAAAAAATCAGCCAAATGTTACAAAGTTTATTTTCTTTAAAAAATGATAACTGTCTTTTTCCTATGTGCACAAATAAACTAAAAATTAATTTTCCTGATGTACAAATTTGTGAACAACTTTGCATAAAAAATCGTAATATTACTGCACAGCAACGGGATTGCTATGTCCACCCCCCGGTCACCCCACATGACCGCGCCTGCGTACATCATAAATATTGTAATATTTCTGCCGAATTATTGCTTTATTCATAAAAACCATTTGTTATCGGAATTTAGATAGGTATTTTCGGAAATCGCAACAATAACACAAAGAATCATGTTGTTTAGATTAAGTTAAAATTTAAAAAATTCGTCAAGCGAACAACATAACCTGATTTTGTTGTTGTTGTTAATGTCGGCAATAATTAAAAGAGTAACAATTTTATTCCCTACTTTCATAACAAATTATCTCAATTTTGTGGAATTACTAATTTTGAATTAAAATTCAGTTTAATCCGAAAGAAATGTTCCTAAACCTCCAAATCATGATGCCGCCAAAAAGCCGGGAAAAACTGTCGATCGTTTTAAGAGGTTTTTTCATTGGCATTTATAAAATAGACGATTTTAACAACTCAAAAATGAGGACCTCAACGTACTAATTAAATATGACCAATTTACATTGCTTAAAAACTATTTATTTATTAATTAAAGATATTTTTACCTTGCAAAGATGAAATGGCTGTGGATGTCGTTAAACGAATTGCATTAATGGCGTTCTTTTGCGTTAACATGGCCGTTCTTCAACTTTTTGCGGTTGCCATGGCAACCGTAACGAATAAATTTAAACTGAACTTAACCAAACTTATTATGTTAAGTAATTTTAGTTATTAGACGAATTAATTTAACAAACTCTTAAATAAATACACAAAATAAGTTACCTAAATTAAATTCTAATATTTTATTAATTAATTATTCAAGATGAAGAACATATCGATCAAATATAATATTCGCTGAGAAATATTGTAAGTTGTTTGCAACTACAATTAAAAGTTCATCTCTTCTGTGTTGGGTTAAATTCCAATAAAAATTATTAGTTAGTTTTATAACTTCAGTTGTTGTTATCCAATATTTTACGTAATTCTTTTTGTAAGCGTATCTTGTAGCTTTCGAAGGACTAACGATTTCACCGTTAATATTAACTGAATCAGTTGCACCAGTTCTAATGGTTCTCTTCCATAGTTGCAAAACTTCATCTATATCGAGATTTAAAATTGACTCAAACTCTTCCGGATATATTAATAAAGCACTTGTGCTAGGTCTTTGAATTCTGTAACAAATAAAACAACTTAGTTACGTTCAGGCTCTTTGCCAAGAGGGGGCACCTGGGGAAAAAAAGACATTTGCTTGTAATAATAAAAATTCCCGGAAGGGGATTCCCCGAAAATGTTACTTTTTTACAAAAGGCTTTTTATGAGTGCCCCTTCCGAAATGAAATCCTGGCTACGGGCCTGGTAACAATAAACAATTAAGTATAAGTAACAATAATTTTAAATAGTATTCTACTTTTTGAGATATCTCAAGAACTGGAAGATCTATTAATATAATAATAATTAATCAAGGGAGTAAACAACCGAGGGAGGGTCCGAAAATATATTGGTTCAGTAAATATTTAGAGAAGATTTATACTTACTCTCCTAGAGGCGAATTAGAAGATCTGCATAAATTTGATATATCGTCGCTCATAATTCGAGCATAAATTTGAAAAATAAAAACGAACTGTGAAAACCAATGTTTAAAATTGTAAACTTACTAAAAATTTCCAAAATCTACACTGCGTACTTATAAAAAAATCGATATAAAAATTGCTACCTGTAACTCAACCGCTATTATCTATACTTTTAATGGTAATAAAATGCTGAAAGAAAACAATTGAAACATACTTCAAATACTAATGTAGAAAATATTCTAAACACAATTACTAATATAATATAGTCGAACCTACATTATTGCAATTGTAGATATTGTTGAAAGTAATGTGATTCAGAATAATATTTTATTACACCTTGCAGGAATATTTAGGGAACCCAAAATAATTTAATAGTAATTTATACTACAAGTTAACAAGCAAGTGTGTAAAGAAATTTTTTGAATTTCTGATTTCAAACGGCCATAACTCGGATATTATTGATTTTTTAAGCTTAATAGATTAGAACTTTTTTAAAGATCATTCTTTTATCTTAAAATTAGGATATAACCCCTTATCGTCTAGAATCAACGGATTTCGAGTTATAAATTAAAATAAAGAAAAAAATGTTTTAAAAAATTCAGGTTTTATTTTTTTTTACTTTTCTTGCGAATCCCGTATCTCTTAAACGAAACGTCTTAGAACAAAGCTGATGGCTCAAAGCGGGTAGGAAATTTAATGGGCTACAACTTTGGTCAAATAAATTTTTTTGGAGAACCTACCGTTTTCATAGAAATTCTGAAAATAATGAACAAGGTGTAGGTAAAAAAAAATAAATTAATGGAAAGAATATAGATAGATGTAACAGAACTTACCGAAAGAAGCACCATTATAAATAATAGCGTGCAACACTTTTTGAAAAGAACACGCCTGTGTGCTGAAAATGAGCGAGGCCATTTTGAAAATGTATTAAAATAAATTTTGTGAATTTATTATTTTTTCACCTATATACACCTTGTTCATTATTTTCAAAATGTATATGAAAAAGGTTGATTTCCCAAAAAAATTCATTTGACCAAAGTTGTAGCCCGTTAAATTTCCTATCCGGTTTGGGTTATCAGTTTTTTTTCTAAGACGTTTCGTTTAAGAGATACGGGGTTGGCAAGAAAAATAAAAAAAATAGAACCTGAATTTTTTAAAACATTTTTTCCCTTAATTTAATTTATAACTCGAAATCCGTTGATTCTAGACGATAAGGGGTTATTAGCTATTTTATAGATAAGCGAATGATCTTTAAAAATGTTCTAACCCAGTAAGCTTAAAAAGTCAACAATATTGGAGCTATGGCCGTTTGAAATCAGAAATTCAAAAAATTGCTTTAAAGTGAGGTACCCTCAAGGGTTTGGACTTAGACAAAAATTTTATTTGAAAATTTGTCTTAGGTGGGGGACCAGATAAAAATCTTAAATTTTATGACTCGATTAAAAAGATTCTTTAAGATCCAGAATTCAGAATCCAATATAAAAGCCAATTGTTGAGTTTCATTCAAGTTTATTAATTTATTATAGAAGAAAACATAGATAAAAAATTAAACATAATACAGAACATTTTACAATAACTAGGTAGCGATTCTTCCATTTAGTCCATAAATAAATTTTGAAAATATAAAATGTTAAAATTTGTTATTACCTATTAAATTAGAGCTCCGTTTTATGGAATGTAAATTCTAGACTTATTTTTTAAAACTTTTTAAAAAACAAAGTTGACGGGTCATTTTGTAATATTTTGAATAAATACTTTTATAACATAGAAACGTGAATCTAAAAACTATTAACTATAAAATTAATCGACTTGATTGTAATAATTTTGTGTCTCTTCTGAAACTAATTCTGTGAAATTAGTGTCTTCTTTTTGCCAGGATGGACGAATATCACTGCAAGAATACCCCTGGTCAAAAGATTCTTGATTTTGCGAACACGTCTTACAGTTTCTACACCTTTCGCAAACCTCATTATTAGTATTATAATACGAATTACCAAGATTTGCTTCATTAATTATGAAATAATTATAATCGGTTTCATTGCTAATGTCTCGCAATTCAAGTTTAATTCCGTCGTCTTTTTTTAAATTATCTTGATTTTTACTGGCAAGAATGCGATCACTGTAAATACTTAGTACTTCTTCCAAAAAATCATCCTCGTCACTAGTGCTGATTAATTCATCATCAGAAAGTAATTCTTCGGCAGTCTAAAACGCGGTAAAAATTTAATTTAGATTAATAAAAACCAGGAAATAATATAAATTTTGTACTTACGGGAATAATTGTCATTTTTATTAGAATGAAATTACTTAATTTTTATTTTTACTATACTTCAGGTTATTATTTTAAGCACAAAACTTGGATAGGCATATCAATTTTCAATTATAATTTATCAGGTCATTTTACAACATTTTGAAACAGCGATTGTTGCAGTGCGCACATTTTCTTTCAAAAGACTTTTTTTGAATATTAAACTATCAATTTTTCAAAATATGTTTCCAAGTTCTCTTTTTGAAATATTCATTATTCGATTTTTATTAATGCGAAGAAAGTTTATTTAGAATGGAATATCCACAAATAAAATTACCCCAAATAATAAGAATGGAAATTATTACATACAGGGTGTCCCCGTGACCGTGGAGAACCTTTGAGGTGGTGATAAATGACACTTTTCTAAGACACATTTTCGAATTAAAAAATTCTTTTTTCTTAATTTAATTTATAACTCGAAATCCATTGATTATAGACGATAAGGGGTTATAACCTATTTGTAGACAAGCGAATGATCTTTAAAAAAGTTCTAATCCATTAAACTTAAAAAATCAATAATATCGGAGCTGTGGCCGTTTGAAATCAGAAATTCAAAAAATTGCTTTAAAGGGAGGTACCCCCAAGGGTTTAGGTGTGGACAAAAATTTTATTTATTAGAAAAGTGTCCCTTATCATCATCTCAAAGGTTCTCCACGGTCACGGGGACACTTGAGGCTTCATTATATGCATTATGTAGCTTGCATTGATTTCAATCGTTTATTATTAATTTTTAATTACATTTTTTGTAATCAACATATAAAAAGTATTCAACTAAATTACAGTAACAATTTTTTAACTTTTATAAATAATTAACAAATAAATAAACTCACAACAATCAGCAGGTACATTTTCGCAAAATACTCATCCACCAACAAACTTCATAAATTAATTTAAATTGTACTAAAACAAAAACAAAACACTTAGATATGTAAATTGTAAAATTAAAATTCTTTAAGGTTTAAATTTTTAAAAGACGTTAAAAAAATAAAAATTTTAATTACGCAATTTTTAAAAATATTAAATAATATTTCACTGAGAATCTGGCCCGAAGAAGTTCTTTTTACTCGAATGGAAAAAATAACAAAAATATTCACAATCTCAAGAATACTGTTAAATCTTGATAATTAACGTTTTTATTAACTACATACATCCACAGGCATCCACTATCATATTAGTTAATATTTTTGACGTTATTGTTTTATTGTCGTTCATATAAAATAACTGAAGTGGTTTAAATCGGGTTGCCGCACAACATGGAGTTAGTTCCAGCCTTCTGATTGAATTCCTACTTTGTCCATACATAACTTTCTGAAACAAAAACAATAAATTACTACTAATTCCTAGTTCGTAAATGTGAAATATTTTTTATCAAAAACAAAATTATAAACTTATAATAATGGAATTTCGATATTTTGATATGCTGGTCAGTCATGAGCTGGTCTATCAGTTCTCCAAAGGATGACGTTGAGATTTGGGACACCCTGTATAATCTTACGATTTATCGAATTATTTTACGCGATGAATAATTGATTGCGAGAAATTGAAGTAAATTTATTTCTCCAATTTTCACCTGTGTAGCTTTGGAAATTATACATGCATTGACTTAAGGCAGTGTTCTAGTCTAGAATTTTGAAAAAAATCGATTTTTTATTTCTGCATATTCTTAAAATTTAGACATTGAAGAATATATCCTCGAGAGAAAATTTTATAATTCCAGTAATTTATGTAGTTATATAGCATAGCTATTTTCGGTTCTAGTAGGCCCTAGGCCCATATACCTTTGGGGCCCCCTCGTATAGAATTAAGAAATTATTATTTTTATTGAAATAGGAAATTATAAAAATATTTAGCGGTGGAGGTGGAAAACTTGGTATCACAAATTCACAAAAATTATAATATTAATTTAACTCTAAATTCATTTATACAGGGTGTCCCGTAACCGTGGAGAACCTTTGAGGTGGTGATAAAGGACACTTTTCTAAGACAAATTGTCAAATAAAATTTTTGTCTAAGTCCAAACCCTTGGGAGTACCTCACTTTAAAGCAATTTTTTGAATTTCTGATTTCAAACGGCCATAGCTCCAATATTATTGATTTTTTAAGCTTACTGGGCTAGAACATTTTTAAAGATCATTCGCTTATCTATAAAATAGCTAATAACCTTTTATCGTCTAGAATCAATGGATTTCGAATTATAAATTAAATTAAGAGAAAAAATGTTTTAAAAAATTCTGGTTTTATTTTTTTTACTTTTCTTGCCAACCCCGTATCTCTTATACGAAACGTCTTAGAGAAAAAACTGATGACCCAAACCGGATAGAAAATTTAACGGGCTACAACTTTGGTCAAATGAATTTTTTTGGAAAATCAACCGTTTTCACATACATTTTGAAAATAATGAACAAGGTGTAGGTGAAAAAATAATAAATTCACAAAATTTATTTTAATACATTTTCAAAATGGCCTCGCTCATTTTCAGCACACAGGCGTGTTCTTTTCAAAAAGTGTTGCACGCTATTATTATTTATAATGGTGCTTCTTTCTGTAAGTTATGTTACACCTATCTGTATTCATTATTTTCAGAATTTCTGTGAAAACGGTAGGTTTTTCAAAAAAATTTATTTGACCAAAGTTGTAGCCCATTAAATTTCCTACCCGCTTTGAGCCATCAGCTTTCTTCTAAGACGTTTCGTCTTAGAGATACGGGATTCGCAAGAAAAGTAAAAAAATAAAACCTGAATTTTTTAAAACATTTTCTCCTTTATTTTAATTTATAACTCGAAATCCGTTGATTCTAGACGATAAGGGGTTATAGCCTAATTTTTAGACAAACGAATGATCTTTAAAAAAGTTCTAATCTATTAAGCTTAAAAAATCAATAATATCGAAGCTATGGCCGTTTGAAATCAGAAATTCAAAAAATTGCAAAATTGCCGGTAACTCGGAGACCCAGGCACAATTTTATTACGAAACTACATTTTTCAACATGGTTGACATGATATCTCAAGTTTGATTTACCCGATTTACTTCAAATTTGGTGTCGACCTTTGGTGTATGTCTATCTATCACCCCTACCACTTTTATAGCAAAATTATTTTTGTAACTATTTGAAACGTTTACTCAAAGTTTAAATGCGTTTATTAGAAAACTACATTTTTTGATCTGGTTGACACGATATCTCAAGTTTTGTTTGACCGAGTTATTTCAAATTTTGTACCAACCTTCTGCCTATCCCCACTACCACTTTTGTACCAAAATTATTTTGCTAACTATTTTAAAAAATTAAATATTATGGGAAAAAAACAGGCCAAAAACTGTTTTTTGTTTTTAGACAGCTGCCATTTCGCGAAAAAAATTTTTCAGTTTTCTTTTTGGTAGGGGCTATAGCGACATTCTTACTAATAATAAATCTTTTTTGTAATTTTATTTCAGATGGCCAGAAGGGTTGCAATCGTGTCAACCAGCACACCCCATTTAATTTTATACTCAACTTTACTAGCTGATAAGTCGCTTAATTTTAATTGTTTTTGCTTAAAAATTTTTTTGCAGATTGTCAAAATATCAATAAATGTGTTGTAAAAAAATGAATGGTAAAAATATTGTTTGTTTTTTTTTATCCAGCTCGAAAACCCACCTGAAATTTATGGCTCTAGACTAGAACACTGCCTTAACAGGGCTAGATGCCACCAAGCAAATAGCTTCTCTTTTTCTCTCTTCAAAACGAAAATAGATGGATTAAAAAACTACAGTTTTGGAGTTTTGGAGTAAATAGATAGAAATTTTTGGACAGCCTATGTGTAAGGCAAAAGAAAAAAAAACAAATTAAATAAATATTGCAAACCTGACGTTTAAAATATGTTTGTTATTTTAAAAAATTGAAGGAATGGTAAATAACGTCAAAATTTATCTATAAAAATTGTTTTGGATCTGAGCGTTAAAATTTATAAATTGCACAGATAATTTTAGTAAATTATTATTGATATTACGACGTTTTAAATACACTATTTATGCCAACTCTTGATTTTAATAAATGTATTTTTATGTCGAGTCCAAAATTTCTGTTTCTAATCAATTGTTTATAAATGTTGTTTTTGCATTATAATTAATTTACCGCATGTGTACTCTCTTTTTATCGGCAAATTTAAGTTGAACCCATCTTATCATTAATTTTGGATTTAATTTGTAATGTTATGGATTATTTGTTAGCGAAATGAAATGACTATGGATTTTTCCTAAGAAACAAGTGGAAAATAGAGGTACTAACTTGAAGTATGGAGTTATGTTGCGTTGCACTTAACGTAACCGATGCTGCCGTCGAACATGAGCCTTTACAAAAGTAAGCATTATATCCAGCAGGTTGAATTATCCAGTCGTCCCAGCCAATTTCTGCGAAGGAAATGTACAAATTTTCCCTGCAGCACTCGTTAAACTCTGGCGAACAATTGGTGTGCCGCTTAGTTCTACGGTGTTGAATTACTCTATGCTGGGAATGCGTGTAAATAACCAGAAATGGTTTCAAAGATGGTTTGAACGATATGGGCGAGCTTCTAATATCTCTGGTACATGTTTTGCAAGCCACGTTTATGGCGTGAGCAGGAGAATCTTGATATTCCAACCAATTTTTGATGACTTGCGCCACGTCCACTTTCACCCATCCTTCTGCAATTTCTTATTTTGATGTATTCGATACGTTATAAATTTTTTTATTGCACACTTACCGGTTAGGTTCGTTTGTTGAATAGCGATGGGTGTTGTTTTTTGGAAACTTTTTTTAGTATCCCAATGGGCAATTTCGGTTATTATAAATGTTTGATTGTGTGCATCTTCGCTGTCGGCTTTTTTGTAGAACCACAGTTCGGCTGTACTCAAATCGCTAGCATGAATATCCGAAGGTAACTGAAATGGAAGACACGCCGAAGGATAACGAACCTTCCTCATGCATCGAGCTTGTTCTGAAATCAAAAGTTATCGTGAGAAAATTTAGTATGGTTATTGGGCGAATAAAATCGAAATTACCTTTGTAAGGAAAAACGATAACTTGGGTGGTTTTTCCATAAAAATCATCGAATTGGCTGGGATAGGAGTCGTCGTCATTTTTGGGTAAAAACGATCCATCTTCTGTTACCGGTTTAGGTAAATTTTTCATGGAAACTGTAGGTTTCTCTTTCAATCGTAATTTTTTGAGAATTTGATTTTTGATGTACTCGATCCTTAATGCCGTTAATTCCTCTTCGGTTACGGTGTATCGTTCCTGTTGTTCACTTTGAGACACTTCCGTAAATTTTTGCGTACATCCCAGACATAACTTATTGGTAGAAGGATTTGATGGTGAAACTACTTCAGATGGCAAACTACTATCAAATATAGCACCAAAAACCGACCTTATGTGAGGATAATCGTGTGCAGGAACAACTTGCGGGGCTATGTAAATAATTAAGTACACCACATATAAGGATTTACACATTTTTGTTTACTATTAATTTTACGGTCACAATAATCATAACAATACTTATATTTGCCGACTATGACTTCACTTGTAAAATTGATTTACTTTTAATACCCCACTCCCAACATTTCTGTACCGAATGATATGGTAATGAACCTTGAACCTGTATCTTTATCAAAAATGGAATACTCATAGTGTATCTCTTAATGATAAATACGAAATTTAAAAAAAAACGGAATAGGACATGTATTAGCGGTTAATCAGTTAATATATCTATCATGTATAATGGTAATGGCTTTCTTTCGCTCATTTCACATATTAATTTACCATATTTAGTCCAAAACACAAAACTGTTCCATTAATCCATTACTTACTTATTGGCTAAACATGGAACGAAAGTGTATCATCGTTCCAATTTTTCTTGGTTCCATTAAGCTTGATGATTGAGTCTTCCCTTACTCCAACCAAAAATAAAACAACTTTGTATATTACTTGTATAGATTTCAAAAGGAAATGCTATTCGGGAAAACGGAACCTCTAATTACTCTCCAATAAAATCGGTAGTAGTAAAAGGAACTAACATTTTAAAAATAGTATATTGTTCAATACAATCGGTATAGACAAAATGGTTTTAAATTTTGGGTTAGGTATTTTTGATTTTTTTTACCAAAATTGGTAATAAGTAAGTGATGCCTGAAATACGAGTAAATTTTATATCTGAGTTATTGGAAATCATGCGACGAGCATGTGTTATATACACTGTATTGTAACATCTACGATTGTAATTTAAAAGTGGCATACAGAAAATTTCAGGAAATTCAAAATGTAACTTCCACGCAAACCGTTTGAGGTAGTTAATTTGCACGTAGTTATAAGTTAACGATTTTTTTAGTACTCATTAATTTAGTCAATTTGTATGTGGGTGGATTAAAAGTAGTCACATCCAGATAATCTGAAGGTTAACCAACTTGAACCCGGACCTGTACTCTGTTCTGATCTTGAGAAAAAATATATTGCGCTATATTCTGCAAAAATAGATTTTGATTAGTTACAGGATTGACGTTTAGTTACAAAGTTAAATACATATCACATTAAGAAGTTCTAAATATCATCCGGCGCTCATTTTCAATAAGATTAAATAGTGTAAGACGTTTTCATTTACAGATATCAAAATAAAACCTTGAATTAATTTTCTTTTTGAAGTTATGATAAACTATTTATGTAATAGAAAAAATATTTATTTTAAATTAAACTTCCCAGCAAACATACAAGTCAGAAAGATTTCTTAAAGAAGTCTTTTTAAAGACGTCTTTAAGAACTCTAAATATGATGTCTGAACGACTTCATTTTTCAGAACTCTCAATTAAGAGGTCTTGAAGAAGTCTTTTTACTGACTTTGTAAGATGTCAAAAATATGAGTTCTATAAGAAGTCTTTCTTCTGACTTCATAAGACGTCAAAATTATGAGTTCTTTAAGAAGTCTTTCTTCTGACTTCCTAAAACGTCAAAAATATGAGTTCTTTAAGAAGTCTTTTTCCTGACTTCCTAAGACGTCAAAAATATGAGCTCTTTTAGAAGTCTTTTATTCTAAGGTTTGGTTGGATTAAATTTGACGCATGCGTTTGGTGGTATAACATGCACATGTTTTATAGTACGTAACCTACAAAATTCGAAACAGTTTTTGTTGACATTTCCCATTTTGTTTCCAACTCAATTTATATTTGTGGTTCAGACTAATAACACATCAGTCTATTTTACAGGTAATGTATTAATGAAATAAAAAAAATGAATGTCATAATTTATTATTTTTTGTAAATTGAAAATAATTTTCACCAGGATGTTAAGAAAACGCCGGTTTGACGAATTGTCTAAAAGTTAAAATGAATCGACTACAAAGAATTAGTTTTGAAAACTGTTTTATATATGCTCCTAAAAACACCACTGATGTCCGTGCTGTTGCTACTGGAGAATATTTCCATTATGGACTACAAAAAGGATTAATTGATCAACCGAAGGTTATTGATATGAGTCAGTTTAAAGAAATTATCCGGATTAATGTGCACATCGATGGCTTGCCAATATGAAAAAGCTCAAAAAGTCAACTGTATCCAATACTAGCAGAAATTTCCCAAAAGTTGTACCTTTTGTTGCCGGTGTATATTATCATGGATTCAGCAAACCAGATGATTGTAATGAATTTTTATATTTTTTGCTTTTTTTTTAATTAATAAAAAATTAATGTAAAATTAGTAATTGTTTTAAATTGTCTTTAATAAGAACTATTAAAGAGCTCTTTTTTCTGAATTCAGAAATAGCTCTTAATTCTGGCTTCTAAAAGAACTCTCTTTTCTGATTTCTATAAGACCTCTTTTTTCTGAATTCAGAAAAAAGAGCTCTTTAAGAGTTCTTTGAGAAGTGTGAAATTGCTCTTGAAGTGGCGCATTGGACGTCCTCAAGACCTCTTAAAGCACTTCTTTCTGAAGATCTTTAAGACGTCCAAATCTTAAATAAGAGCTCTTTAAGAACTTTTGAAGACATCATATTGTTTACTGGGTTTTTTTTCAAAAGTTTCGATGCAATAATTAAATTCTGCTTTTTCATTATATTTTTGACTTTTGCATTGTTCCTAAAATCATTTTTGGATGTACGTGGTTTCCACTGTCAAATAAAAAATATTTTCATTAGATCAACGTTTCGAGCTTTAATTTTTCCTCTTCTTCAGGATCTAGGTTTACAATTGATACCCATTATGCAGATAGATCTGAACAATGGGGTTTTGATGATTCTAAAAAACCAAAAAAATATTCAGTGTTTCGTCGTTTTGTCTAATACTTCGTAGTTTTTGAGTTAAACTCAAACTTCTCTTCGAACTTATGCGGTCCTGATCCTAGACAGCGACAAAAATTACAAATCAAAATACTGAACTTTTGTAAGCATATAGTACATTTTTCATACCGGATTTCAAATTTTAGTAGCTAGAACTTTAGACTGGTAAAAACCAATCAATTTCACTGATAAACCATTAAATACTGATCAAAATTCAATTTTATTAATTAAATTTAATGGTAAATCTTTAATGTTTTCAGTAAAAATAAATTTAAAGTTTCATCAGCGTAGTAAGAAGCTTTGTAGAAACTCCTGTCTGATGTTTAACCGGATATAAATCAATTTAAAAATTGGGGGAGATCCCGACAAAGAAGCCTCCAGCTGCAAGGTTGTAAGGTATTTGAAAATTGCCACATAGCAACAAATTAGCCTAATCAAAAATGAACTTTGGCTGTAGATTTACTTCCGGGTGAATAATTTTGTGAGCGATAATTTTTATAATAAATTATTACATTTTAAAATAATCTAATAGATGATACAACTAATTAATAAATATTATATATATTAATTAATTAGATTAACTGTTAAAATAATAAATATTTGATTTTTTAAAGAAAATTAAATTTTTAATTTAATATTTTTTAATAAATATTTAGCAACGGGAATCTCCATAATCTGTACTATGAACTCTGAAATGACTTCATAATAATTATAATGTTGATATGACTCTTCTTGTAAACTATAATAATTATAAATAATTCATTATCTTCTTAATTTTCTGCAGTAGTAAATAATAAATAACTTTCAATTTTGTTTATTTTAATAAATGTAGTAATTGTTTTATAAGTAAACAGCTTAAGAATACATTGTTTTTAAAACTTTCTTTTAAACATATTACCGACAAATTACATCAATCAATCAATATATGATTTTATAAACTAATTGGCGTCAAACTTAAGAATTAATTAATATTATTTGGAGCAAATCGGCTCTGCTTATTAAATTTATCACTTGCTATCATCATCTAATGTTTAAATTATCGCTTATTTAATGAGAAACTAAATACGTTTTATTATTTTTAAACAAAAATTTAAATGGCAACATACATTTTTATTCCCATAATTTCATTGCATTTTTACTTCGGGATTTCCCCGCCGATTCACCCGCCTTCAGATTCAATTCTATAATTTAAGAATACCTTAAACTTAAGTAATTTTTATTTCAAGATAGGATTGTTTTATTTTATGCTTTATCTCAGCAAATTTAAAAAAATATATATAAAAAATATATATACATACTCCAGATGGTAAAATTAAACACAGCTTAAGGCAGTGTTCTAGTCTAGAGCCATAAATTTTATAGGTGTTTTTTCGAGCTCGACAAAAAAGAAACGAACAATATTTTTACCATTCATTTTTTTACAACATATTTACTGATATTTTGAAAATCTACAAAAAAATTTGTGTACAAAAACAATTAAAATTAAGCGACTTATTAGCTATATATGGGGCATTCCACGCCAAATCGACCACTTTTGAACCCGACCCTTTTCTCGTTTTCTACCCCACTATATTTAGTATTCAGAATTTTTTCAACATTTTTCACCCAACCCAACAAAAGTTATGAATTTTTCAAAAATGTGGCTATTTATATTTGGCTATTTCTTCAAATACCCATAACCTTTTCAAAAATTGACTAAACTCAACGTTTTTTTTTTTAAATTTTTCAGTTTTGAATGTACTATTCAGATAAAAATATGAAACATTTTTTCGATGTTAGGTTTCATGAAATTTTTCAGTTTTTTGAAAAAAATCATCAATTTTTCAAATTCCGACACTTTTAATTTTTGATTTTCTTTTTCTGAAAAAAACTTCAACTTATTCTAGAGTTAATGCCGCTAAACCCAGAGTGGGCCGACTCTGCTTTCTATTTTTTTTTTTTTCAATTGAAAATTTTTTTTGTTTATTTTACCACTATCCAACTTAAATAATTAATTAATTAATGAAAAAGTTATGGGTATTTGAAAAAGTAGCCAAATATAAATAGCCACATTTTTGAAAAAGTCATAACTTTTGTTGGGTTGGGTGAAAAAAGTTGAAAAAATTCTGAGAAATATATTTAGTGGGGTAGAAAACGAGAAAAAAGTTTTGGCCAAATCGAAAGGGGTCGGGTTCAAAAGTGGTCGCTTTGGAGTGGAATGCCCCATATATTCTTCAATGTCTAAACTTTAAAAATATGCAGAAAACAAAAAATCGATTTTTTCAAAATTCTAAACTAGAGCACTGCCTTAAGATAATTTATATTTAAGCGCTGCTAATACAACGAATAATGTTTTATAACTCCAGCTATAATTATTACCTCATATCTGATGATTGTCTTCTATTAGATTCAAATTTGAACTAAATCCCACGTGGTACTGTAGTAAGGGGTAGGTTGGAATCTAAGGGGTGGATGCTGACGAGTAGAAAGTGGATGTACTTTGGCCCTCTATCATCCTGTTGCCATAGTTGGTAAATATAGTAAAATAGGTTAATTAACTTTTCTATTAATAAAACGGTCAGTAGATAAACAATGAGAAAATTGTCCAACTTTTGAGAAAATTATGGTTCTTTATCAAAGCGAACTCCTAAATCAAGGAAGCCTAACGTTCCAAACATTTTCGCCATGGGCGCCATTTTTTTTCATTACAACCTTATGATAAACTATAAACAATAATAAAAGAATATTAGGAATACAAAATATATTATTTTTAAAAACAACAAGAAACAGAACAATTTTAATTTCAAACAAACAACAAAAAACAATTTAGCAAGCCAACCATGGGTGGTATCTCAAAGACCGCTTTGAACGATCACCATAATCGTTAGTAATTTCTTCGCCAATTTGAATGTCCTTTTTTGCAAAGTAAACCAAACGAGGCTCGTTAGATACCCGAATTACTTTGGCGATTAAATTTCCATTCTTAGAATGATTGACTAACCTGCCCAGTCTTGGTGTGTTTAATGTTGCATCCACGCAAAATTGGCGATTTGAATCCTTGAAGTAAAACATATAACAACCAATGTGCGGATATTTGGCATATGTGCTTTCTCTAATTTTTGCATGTTTCAATGTCAATAGCTCACCAGCGTATTCACAAACAAAATCTCCTCTTTTAAAAAATTTGGTCGCCATAACTCCGTTTCCTTTTCCCACAAAAGTCTCAACTTTAAGTCCCTCTTCGACATTTTCGGTTACCATTTTCACAATACTTAGTTGGCGTTCTTTTTCAACCATTCTTTTCGTTTTGCGGATGGATTTTCTAACAGGAAAATGAATTGGTTCTTCAGTTTTTGATTTCTGCTTGAATTCGTCTTCCTGTGGTTTTTCATTTTCTTTATCCATTTTTATAACTCGAACAAACGTATTTAGGTTTTCATAGATCTAAATATTTTCATAATCAAATTAAAATAACTTCATAAAAGCCCAACTGTCAAGCTTTAACCTATACTTTCCGTTAGTTCCGTTAGTGCTGCCAACTTAACATTTTACCGACATTACATTTTACCAACTAACTAAACAAAATAATTTATTTTATATATAAATTTTTGTAATCAGCATAACACTTTATTTGTATTGAAGTACTTAAAGGCATAAGCACAAAATAGAAAAAAGAAAAGTACAGAAGAGAATGTTGATGGATCGAGGCGGTTCCATACTTCCTTTTTTTTCTCTTCGCCTCGTTCAGAGAGCTTTTTTTTAACTGTTCTATTTTTTTCTGAAACAATATGCTATTGGTGATTGATTTGTGATAATTGATGACTTTGCCCACTGTTCGGTGAATTTACCAACTGTTAAAAATATTCGAAAGGGAGGAAGCTCTACATCTTCTTGCTCTTTATTAGAATATTTCGGTATATTTTACAACCAAAAATTTTACTTTTCAAATTATAATTATAGATTATAATAAAGAGCTATGTATATCCTTCTATCCGTAACTCATATCTAGTTGATCAATTTTTAAAAAACAAATAATTTTCTAAAAATAATGAAATCTTTTTGCATATTGTTATTAATAATTTACGTATTAGGTAGTATTATACATTAAGAAGAGGATATTAATTATGTTTGATATCTCTTTAAAGTTCTGCTCTCCTGATACTCAAAAGTAGATATCAAATTGATTCCAGAAGTTATAAAATTTGCTGCTTTTCAGTATTAGGAATGCATAAAGAAGAGGATATTAATTGTGTATGATTTCGCTTAGAAGGTCTGCTCTCCTGTTACTCGAAACTGACAAGTAGATTTCAGTATGAAAATACATAGAGAAGAGGATATTAATTATGTGTGATTTCCATTTAAAGTTCTTCTTTCCCAATACTCAAAAGTGAGAAGTTTATTCAAAACATTACTTAATATTGCAGCGTATTAGGAATACATAAAGAGGCGGATATAATTTTTGTTTGATTTACCTTTAAGGTTCTGCTTTCCTGATACTCAAAGGTGAAAACTTTAATCGAAACATTTCTAATTTTAGCTGCTTTTAAGTATTAGCATTGTATATATAAACAATGGTATTGGGAATATATAAAGAAGAACATATTAATTTATTATGTTTGATATTTCTTTAAAGTACTGCGCTCCTGATACTCAAAAGAGGCATTTTGATAAATTTCGCCGTTTCTATGTATTAGCTATTAGGAATACATAAAGAAGAGGATATTACTTAAGTTTGATTTCCCTTTAAAGTTCTGCTTTCCTGATACTCAAAAGTGACAGCTTTATTGGAAAAATTTCAAATTTTAGCTGCTTTTAAGTATTAGGAATACATAAAAAAGAGGATATTAATTATGCTATTTCTCTTTAAAGCTCTGCTCTCCTGATATTCAAAAGTGAGAAGTTGATCAAAAAATTACTAAAATAATTTAAATCCTTAAAACTGACAAAAATGCTCAGTTGTAGATATAATTATTTTTTAATTAAAGTATAATTATTTAAATATGAAATTCCAACACATTTATTGAAAAAAATGTTGTCGTTTGGTTTTCCTCAATATTAAATACTTAAGACACTATGTACGAGTTTGAAAACAAATTCTAGGTATAAATATATACTACTACTTTTCTACCGAGGCTCATCGTGTAGGGCTCACTTTGAAACTGAAAACATTAAAGTAATAATACTACTGGAACGCAATTTATTGAAAATCAAAATTTGATTGTGTAACACAAGTGTACAAACATTACAATTTAATAAAAACACAAGATAAATTATCACATGTTCTAACAAAATATATCGATTAACAAAAATGTGTGAGTTACTTTATGTGGACATTGTCAAAAATACAAAAAAGTAAAATTACGTAGGAAAATTATCACACTATTGTACCTTTTTCTCACTTTTTGCAATTGAAAAATCAAACTTTCCGTACACAATAACAGCAAAGAAGAGTAATGCAAGGAAAGCAAACAATACCACAGGTTGGTGCAATAAACACAATAAGCTCCACGAATATGTGATTTCAAAATCTTGTATGTGTTGTTCGACCAAATTTGATTTACGGAATTTTATTATTGTTCTTGTTTTAAAATCCAAATAATTATAAATGAATGAATCATTCAATCGTTCGACACCATAGGGAGTGCTTAATTTTATGTCCGTTGCTCCCATTGGCAAAGCGACACTGGTTTCTAATTCGTCAACGTGCATATCGTCAAACACGTTATCTATTAAACGCATACGAAGCAAGTACTCATTGTTTGAATTTTTATACAAATATTGATAACTCGGCACACTATATCCTAAAGTATACGAACTCTTCCATCCTCCAAATAATGGATACCGAGGTCGCAATTCCAATTCGATCCAATCTTTACGTAAACGTATTTGAGAAGTCGATATATTTCCATTACTGTCACGGTAATATACGTTGTGGGCTGAAGCAGGTAAAATTGTTTTGTACGATTTAATGCTGTGATGGTTTGTATTGGTATCGCGTTGATAATCGTATCGTGAAAAGGATCCTTTTAATTTTGCACCCGTGTGCAATATATCAATATTTTCTTGAACAGCAATATTACCCCAATGAGATACATCAATCGAACGTTCCAAACGGGTTACAGTTAAAAATGGAGCATTACTTTCAAAGTGAATAATCATAGGATCTAAAGTTGTGGCCAAAACATTGTTAAATGGTCCATAATTGATGGTCGAATCTGTTTGACTAACCGGTTTCAATTTGGTGTAACTTTCAATATTTCTGGAATTCACAATAACCGAAGTCGTCTGTTTTGTTGTGGCATATGGCGAATAGAAGTAATGACTACCATAATAACGAACAAGTTGTTTTTCTTTTTGAGTTATACTACTGGGATACGGAATCAACAAATTTGTGAAAACCTTTTCCAATTTAACCGTGACTGTTCGGCCTGCAGCAATCGATTGAGGTAACTTCACATTATATACATCTCGTTGCGTTTTTTCATTACTCAAATCAACTTTAGAAAATTCTAATTCATTTTTTTGGGTATCTTTAATTGAGATGTAGGACAAGTTGCCGAAAACGTCGGGCTCTAAATAAATCAGGTAATTCGATTCTACGGTCTTGCCGGCATTTTCTATGGTTATGGTTGCTGTTATTTTTACTAACTGAGATGATAAGTCGATTACTCTTTCCACTTCTTTATTAACTAATTGCGAGTTAATATTTAACAAGCAGTTTAATAGAACCGCACAAAATATTAGCCTATACATTTTATTTAATTTATTAGCATTCCGTTTTCACCTAAACTTTGACACGTTCACAAGTCAAATGATCGGGAGAATATACTCGTGATCGATTAAATTCGGAATAAAAGGTGGTACGGTTTGATTGGTTAATCAGCGGTAATGTCATTTATTCCAATTTTTATTATGCTCAAAACTCAAAGCATTTGTTGTTATATACACGGTGGATCGGTGGACGGAATAAAACGAAAATCACATTACATAATGCAGTAAAAAATAATAATGGTGAAATAAGAAAAGCGTAAATAAAGTAATTCCTTGCAATCGACTAGGCGTAAAAAAGTTGATATTAAATTTGAATTATAAAAAGAAATATTAGATAAGCTTCCTGAAAATATGCGAATCTTATTAGCATAGCGCCATAAAAGAGAAGCTTGCAAATACCGTAAATACCTTCTATGTATTATCAGTCATATACCAAACAAAAGATTGCAGAAACACCAATTTCTTTTAGATATAATAAATAATATACAAAAAAAGCAAGTGATAAGATATCTGTTATCTATGTGTGAAATTGTGGCTACTGAGCCTCATAGTAATGGAATTCAAATCATGCGCGAATACTTGCATGCTGTAGTTATCTGCAGTGGCGTACTGTGAATATTTTATCAAGGGACCCGCAGTTTTTGCTAATTTTGATATTTAATTTTGCGTAAAATTAACAAAAAATCGTTAAATAATGTAAATAAAAATACCAAATTTATTTTTCCAAGCAATTTTGTCCTTCCACATATTTTTACCGACTGTTTATAAATACCAGTCCGTTTTATATCGTTAGTTTTGCAACACTTTGTAATTGTTGATCGCCACTTTATTTGGAATCACTCTGTAACGAATCTCTTAACGTTTTGTTTTATCGTAACCTAACAATTTTGAAAGTTATTTTATACCAGTATGAACTAAACAAATAAAAAGTTTTAACGTTTAATTCGCGATTGTCGTTTCGTCAAGTGTAATTTGAGTAATTTGTAAGTACTGCATTAATTGATTTGTACACATTTGAAGTTAGGTGGTTTGAAAGGTTAAAAACTTTTAATTTTCTTTTGAGTGTTTACATTAATTTGGATAAAAGTTTTGGAATTTATTCTAGTCTGATTACGGTATTAAGTTTTAAATAAAACGTTAGATTATCACTTTTTGAGGTTAATTAAAAAGTCGACTTAATTTTACATTATAACTAATTATAATATTTTGATGATAGGCTTTCGAGTGTAAATGGCATGCCATTTTAGTGACAATGTTTATACCCAAATATTCACCCCAAGAGAATATCAGGTTGAAGTTTTGGATGCAGTTAAAGATGAAAATACGGTGGTGTGTGCTAGCACCAGTTCGTCTAAAACTTTCATAGCGGTAAAGCTTTTGCAGGAGTTGTCATGGAAGATGCGAAGAGAGGGAGACAAACGTGCTATTTTTATTTTGGATTTATCCAATGTTAATATTATGACATCTCATATTAAATTACTCACCGATCTTGAAGTTGTCAGCGTATCTAATGACCCAATTGATTACAAGCTTTGGGAGATTTGTGTGAGCAAACATTCCGTTGTAGTAACTACTATAGAAATTTGCGAAACTTTACTTTTGGCAGACTATTTTGATATAAATAAGTTTAATTTAATTGTAATTGACGATTGTTTGTATGGGGAAAAGCAACACTTAATAGAAAATTTAATGAACGAATATCGTAAACTTTCCGAATTTTCTGACAGACCTAGAATATTGGGTCTTGCTGCAGGATTATTAGGAGTTCAACTTGAACCTAAATGTTTAGAAGATAAACTTCAAAGATTAGAAAAGTTACTGTGTTGTTCTGTAAATACATCGAGTGAATTGGTAACTTTGTTAAGATTTTGTTGTCATCCAAGGGAACGAATTATAGAATACAAAAACATCAAATCTACTTCCTTAAAGGAAAACATCACAAATATCATATTAGATGCCAAAGAATTTGTAACGGACCACCGTTTTGATCTCAGCGAAACTTACACTGACGAATATTTGGAAGAATTGAAACAAATTCCAGATCCCAGAGAACAGCCTTTAGATATTTTAAATAATCTTTTAAAAATGTTGAACGATTTAGGACCTTGGGCTGTCGATCAAGCTTCTCTTATTCTTTTATCATTGACAGAAAAGTGGAAAGTGAAAGTTCCTTATGAGCGTCATTATTTATTATTATGTTTGGTGTCTTCATTGATGGTTAAAATTCGTGCGGTGTGTGAATCTGAGTTTCAAGACTTAACTGATATGGAGCGCATTAGAAATTACTCTTCCCCTAAAATCTTACGTCTTTTAGAAATACTGTTGCAGTTTAAACCTGCCGGTGAACGTCCATTGGTTACAGAAACTAAAACTTCTCC
This sequence comes from Cantharis rufa, assembly GCA_947369205.1. Lineage (NCBI taxonomy): Eukaryota > Metazoa > Arthropoda > Insecta > Coleoptera > Cantharidae > Cantharis > Cantharis rufa. The sequence continues at coordinate 791,196 of OX376309.1, read as the reverse complement.
TGCATCTACAAAATGTGGTAGAGGTAAAAATTTTCGAGGAGGACGTCGTAAACAATCGAGACTGCAACTGGATGATGGTATATGTGCTCTTGTGTTTGTTGAAGAACGAATCACCGCTAAAGTTATTTACACGTTACTCTATGTAAGTATTACCTCTCACGTTTGGCTTTAATGGTTAAAGCCTTTCCTTCATTTTTAGACTATTAATCAGCACGATCCTGACTTCTGGTGGATATCTGCTTTATTTACAGTCGAGAAAATAGCAGATCCTATAAAAGAATCCCAAGAGGCGGAAACGGAGCATCGCAGACAAGAGGATGTATTACGAAAGTATCGTATGCACGACTGTAATATTTTAGTATCCACATCGGTTCTTGAACAAGGTTGTGATTTACCAAAATGTAATTTAGTAATACGTTTTGATGTTCCAACAACTTTTCATAGTTATGTTCAAAGTAAAGCGAGGGCACGAGCAGTCGATGCTCATTATTTGTTACTGGTTAACGAAAACGATTTGGCACCTTTTGTTGATAACTTATCTGAGTATATGGAAGTTGAAAAGACGCTATTGCAGAGGTGTGGTGGGTTTGAACCGACCAAACAGGAAGAATTAGAAGCAGATTATTGTTGTAAGGACGGACCCATTTATAAACCCATGGAGGAGATTGATTCCCCTTCAGTTACGTTTTCAACTGCAATTGCTTTAGTTAATCGTTATTGTGCCAAATTACCTAGTGATACCTTTACTCGTTTAACACCTCTATGGAATGTTACACAATCAAATGGAAATTATAAGTGCACGTTAAGGCTTCCTATTAATTCTCCAGTAAAACAAACAATCACTGGATATTCAACCATTAATTCTTTGATGGCGTGTCGCTCCACTGCATTCAAAACTTGCAAATATTTACATCAAGTTGGGGAATTAGATGACACCTTGCAGCCAATTAGCAAGGAAAACTTTAAAGCTCACGATGAAGATTGGAATAATTTTGCATTAGAAGAAGCAGACGAAGCATTAACCAGAGATCCTGCAGAACCGAGACCAGGAACTACTAAACGTCGTCAGTATTATTACAAGCTTATTGGACAATCTTTGATGAATTGTTTACCTAAACCAAATAAACCTACTTATTTTTACAAAATTGTTTTAACATTAACATGCCCACTGCCGGAGGAGCAAAATACCAGAGGACGACGAATTTATCCTCCGGAAGAATTTGTGCAAGGATTTGGAATTTTAACATCGAAACCCATTCCTAAGGTGATTAAATTTTATTTTATTTTTTAATGGTTCCATTTCATCAATTGAATTTTACTTAATAATTCTTTCGATCTATATTTCAACTTGGAATACTTTGTTTTTTAGATATGTCCATTTCCTATATTTACGAGATCTGGAGAAGTGAGTGTTGATATTAAATTATGTTCCGATTCTTTGGTTATGACTGCAAAACAAATACACAGAATATCAGAATTTTTGAACTACACCTTTTCGAGTGTTCTTCGATTGCAACGGTATTTAATGTTATTTGATCCGAATGCTTCTAGCAACTGCTATTTAATTGCTCCAACTCGCGACAGTAAGACGAAAATTTTAAAATAATTCCCCTTAAAATAAAATGTTTATACTTTTAGTGCCTGACGGAACAACAGTAGTTGATTGGGATTTTGCAAATTTAATTTACAGAAGTCGTTTTGATTTACCAAAAATTATTCCAGAAAAAAATCGCGTCAATTATAAATTTGATCCATCTCGTTACAAAGATGCAGTGGTGATGCCTTGGTATCGTAATCAAGATCAACCTCAGTACTTTTATGTTGCTGAAATTTGTAATCATTTAAACCCAAAATCAAGTTTTCCTGGTTCGGAGTATGCCACGTTTGAAGAATATTATTCTCGCAAATATTCCATTCAAATTCAAAATAAAGAACAACATCTCTTAGATGTGGATCATACATCTGCAAGACTCAACTTTCTTACACCACGCTATGTTAATAGAAAGGGTGTAGCATTACCCACTAGTAGCGAGGAGACAAAACGTGCTAAACGAGAAAATTTAGAACAAAAACAAATCTTGGTTCCAGAATTATGTGCCATTCATCCATTTCCAGCGTCACTATGGCGTAAAGCTGTTTGTCTTCCTTGTATTTTGTATCGAATTAATGCTTTATTGTTAGCTGATCAAATTCGCAGAAGAGTTGCCGTTGAACTAGGATTGGGAAAGATTAATCTATCAAGCGGTGAGTAACTTTTTTATTATTTCAATTTTTTTTGTCACATCTGGTAGTTAACTTGCTAATTGATTGATTCCCACAAAGACATTACATATTTAACAACTAAATTAATTTTTTCGGATCTGCTTAGAAAATTATTTATTTAAAGAAACAACATATGCACATAAATACATTTTTTTTTCCACAAATTTCATACTCTGGGTACACCTTGGGTCTTGCACTAATGTATTGTGATAGAAAGTTACCTAATCAGTGGAAGTCAAAAACTTTCTATAAAATTGTTGAATTTAACTGTTATTTTCAATTTATTTAAATTATTCCATAGATTTCAATTGGCCAGCTTTGAATTTTGGCTGGAATTTAGCCGATGTATTAAGAAAAACCAACCAAGAAACTAAAAAGATTGCCGAATTATTAAATGGAGATGTAGCAGCTGGTGAAACGCTTAATAATAAAGGCAAAGTCGATGAGTTGGTTTTAGAAAATATTTCTATTATTGAAGAAATATCAACAGAACAACCAACGGAAGGTGAAGTTGGTGTAGAATCTAAGGTGTGGGTGGAAATAGGTACCTGGTCAAACGATATGATTGATACCGGAAATCCCAATGCAGATAGTGCAATACGCTATGGATCACCTACAGGTTGGGTAGATTCGACAACTTATGACGATTTTTCAGATTCCGATGATAGTTACTCCTTGGACGAAGATTCCGATTGTGGAGGTTTAAAAATTGAATTTATGGGTGATAATACTGCAGAAGCGGTAGATGATGAAGAAGAAGAAGACGAAGATAATCATAAGCTTACATTAACAAATGCTTGGACCAGTAATAATTACGAACATTGTCAGGAATTGGCTGACAATTTTCGAATTGCGTGTGAAACTAACAAAAAGTACCTGCTTTCAAAGGAATTTTTGTTTAGTAAAGATGAAAATTATCAAAAATTGAACGAACAATCAAATCAGTTACTAACAGAACCATCACTTGTTGATATTGAAATTGATTGGGATAAAATGTGCGAAATAAAAATTGAAATGAATAGAACAAATCGCAGTGACAACAGCACAGAAAAGAAAGGTTGCGTAAAAACTGAAGTTATAACTTTCAGCTTTGATGCCCAACCAAACTTAAGCGAACATCCAGGACCGAGTCCAAGTGTGATATTACAGGCTCTTACAATGTCTAATGCAAATGATGGTATTAATTTAGAAAGACTAGAAACGATTGGCGATTCGTTTTTAAAATATGCCATTACAAACTATTTATATTTAAAATATGAGAACGTTCATGAAGGAAAATTGAGTCATTTGCGATCGAAACAAGTAAGTAATTTAAATTTGTATAGATTGGGAAAACAAAAAATGTTGGGCGAGTGTATGATAGCTTCAAAATTTGATCCACACGATAACTGGCTTCCACCGTGTTACTATGTTCCAAAAGAATTGGAAGAAGCGTTAATGGCCGCTCGTGTTCCTGCAAATCATTGGTCGCCTGCCGATGTAGCTGCAACGAGAGATATGACTTTGGATGAAATTTGTCGTATGGTTAAGGAACGAGGCGAGGCTTTAGCAACACCTAACATTATACCGTACAATTTAGTTACTCAACACAGTATTCCTGACAAAAGTATAGCAGACTGTGTAGAAGCTTTAATTGGTGCATATTTAATAGACTGTGGTCCTAGGGGCGCTTTACTTTTTATGGCGTGGTTAGGAATGAGAGTTCTTCCTCAAAACGAAGATGGAAGTTACGGGGAATTAGAGTACCCTCGTTCGCCACTTTTGAGAAACATACCCAATCCTGAAGAGACGTTAGAAATTTTACTTGACGGTTACAATAAATTTGAAGAGAGTATTGGTTATCATTTTCGCGATCAAGCTTATTTAATACAGGCTCTTACTCACGCATCTTACTCTCCTAATACTTTAACAGATTGTTACCAGAGGTTAGAGTTTTTAGGCGATGCAGTTCTCGATTACCTTATAACACGTCACCTTTACGAAGACAAACGGATGCATTCACCAGGTGCACTTACCGATTTACGATCTGCTTTGGTTAACAATACAATTTTTGCTTCTTTAGCTGTGAGGCATGGTTTTCATCGTTATTTCCGTCATTTATCGCCAGGACTTAACGAGGTTATCGAAAGATTTGTTAGAATTCAGGAAGAAAGTGGTCATGCTCTGGTTGAAGAATTGTACTTGGTGGCCGAAGACGATACTGAAGAAGTTGAAGATGTTGAAGTTCCTAAAGCTTTAGGCGATGTGTTTGAATCTGTAGCTGGTGCCATATTTTTAGATTCTGGAATGTCTTTAGATGCCGTGTGGAAAGTTTATTATCAAATGATGTGTCGTGAAATTGAAAGGTTTAGCGACAACGTTCCAAAGTCGCCAATTCGGGAACTCTTGGAATTGGAACCGGAAACTGCCAAGTTTGGTAAACCAGAAAAGTTGGCAGACGGTCGACGAGTTCGGGTTGCTGTCGAAGTATTCGGTAAAGGTGTTTTCAAAGGTATAGGCCGCAATTATCGTATTGCTAAATGCACGGCTGCAAAATGCGCACTTAAGTATCTCAAAAGACGGGGCCTTCTTCGACGGTGCTAGCAAATTTTAAAATCAATGTGATATATTTAAGATGTAATTTTCACAATTATTTTATAACATTGACATGCAATTTTTGAATTTGTTATTTTTAAATCGTTTCTAACTACGACAAAGTGCTTTAATACATAAATTCCTAGTAAAGAATAGCAGATGCAATTTTGAATGATAAAAATTTATAGTTAAACGACACGAAAGTACCAGATTTAAAAATCGTTCTGTTCTTAGTTAATTTTTTATATTTATGAGTAATTAAAGTGATATCGAGTGGGTAAGTGTGAATAATTTATTAGTTTTAATTAAGACGCTATTTATTACATGCAGGTTATAAAAAGAATCAACGTGTGTTACAAATAATAGGTATTTATGTAGTTAGTAAAATATATTTTGGAAGCAATACAAAAAATTTGGTGTTATGTTTTAAAACTATGTTTTTGTACTTCAATCGATAACCATTTTAAGTAATTAAGAGAACGTAGAGAAACTAGAATTGCAGTTTGTTTTGTTTAGTTTTTCAAATCTTAAGTATTTATCCCTATTTATTTATTATAAATAAGTATTTATATACTCTATTATATTCTCGCTAGTCAGGATACTGCCTATTTGGCATTACCTAAACAACAATAATCTAACAGCCACTGAGATTATATGGCTTATGCACGTTCTCCCAACATTTTTTGCATACTAGTGGGAGTAACATAAAACAAATCAGTAGTCCAAATGTAGGACTTTTATATTTCTTTCTATTTTTATTCGATCTAGTTAAATGAATAATGCAATTTTCACCAGAAACGATAACAAATTTTGAAATGCGACACCAACTCTTTTGTTTAGTTTTATTTTTTGTAATAATTCTTAAATTTAAGGGTAGCATTTGATCAAAAAATTGTTTTAGTTGTTAAAAACATGCGCTTACTTGTGGATTATATTTTTTGCAATTCATTTAAGAGACTTTTGTGTGCTGTTTATTTCCCCAAAATACAGGGAAAAATTTTAATTTGTTATCTTATTTCAATTAAATTGATTGTATTGTTTGTTGCATTCTAATATTAATCAGTTTGTGAATTTATTTTGTAAAATTAAGGAGTAATCTGTTTATTCAAATTTCCTTAATTTGTTATGGTACCCTAAAATAGTAAAATAAACGGCTGAATATGGGTGGTTGACACAAACCGTGATTAGACTTTACAGATGGGTTAATTAATCATTTCGACCAGAAAACGAACAACTTTGTAAATTTCTAGCTAAAATTAAAAGTTTTGGAATTAATACACATATTTTCAAAGTATTAATATTAAAACTTAGCAACTAATATGGTTCAGCTAATTTAAAATTCATGTGTAGAAATGTAGTTCGGTCAATTTTTTTGATAGAAGGTCGTCAAAAACTTTTTTTTTATTTTGTGACAAGTCCAGAAGGGATTTTAAAAATATCACTACCGAGTTTTTGAGAAATTTGACTGAATTACCAGTAGTAATTTTTTGTAACTTTTGTACTTATGAAATATTCATAATCGAACAAAAATTAAACTATCTATTGCATTGTTATATTATTTGTAAACTAGTAAATTAATATTTAAAGCTCTTTGTGCATAAACATAAGTATTGTAAGAGCTAGTAGTTAAGTTCAATTTGTTTGTAACAAATTAGTGTTGTGTCAGTTTGTTTATGAGTTCCTGTAACTATTGTTACCTTTATTAGTTAAATAAAATGTGGCTAAAATTTTTATATTCTAAATAATAAGTACAAAATTCTACCCACTTCCAAGTAAAATATTTTTGTGGAAGTGGCTAAAGAGTGAAAGCAAGGGGTGCTGATGAAAAAATGGTGAATGAATGAGACAATGTTTGCATGAGTAGAGAATGCAAGTTATATTCGAAATTTTGTATCTCGACAAATAGTAAATTAATACCCCTGACTTTTATAGATGTAAAGCAAATTGCGTAATTGACATGGGTAGCAATGAGCGTATGTACAAGACTTATATTGGTTTGGACCAGTTGAGCGAGCGAATTAAGTGATACGAGTGTGTAACAGAAATGTTTAATGCTAGGAAATATTTGAAAGCAATAGCGAGAACGAAATCTTCATTAAGGGTGCAGTATTCGCGATTTCTCGAGTTCATTTTTAAAACGAATCTACTTCATACTATATTCATAACTTAATTAATAAGAGTACCTCGTATTTTTTATTTACATATTTGTCTGGCGATTATCAGAAAATTGAAAAATTAAATAAACTTAATGCACCGAATACCCCACTCTTAAGTAATATTTTTTTAATTTATTATAAACAATTTAATAAAAAGACAAGGTATGCATGTAACTTCTATTTAATGTAAGATGTACATCACTAATACACCAAAAGAATTTCTACTTATTTTAATGTTATGTATTTTTTTGTGCAAATAAAAATATGATAGTTTCGTCCATATCATTTGTAATTATTTTAATATAAATATCGCTACCTATTCCATTACATGCGCGTTTCAAATTTTAATTTTATTCCATTGTTTGGTCTAATTATTATATTAATAATAAATAAATTTTTGACCTGAAAATAATGAAATTATAATTTTTAGGATAAAACAGATTGCCATGCTATGCAAAAAGAAACTAGCCTTGATGGATTTACTTACCAATGCAGTTTCTGGGACCTATTCTAAACGAAATGTACACAAATGGATGTCGTTCTGTGGTAAAAATTTATGTGGACCGGGATAAATGTATGGATTGCGATCCCTTCGGTATAATATATTCCGAATGCATGGTAAATGTTTCACTTGCTATTCTCGATATGAAATGAACACTGAGAAATAATCTTTAGGATTCTTTTCAAACTATATATAAATATTTCAGATTTTTGTTTTTTCAAATAATGTTGTTGCATAATACTTATTTAATTCGGCCACTACTTTTTCCTAAAGGTCAAATTTCAGATGATGCTAATCATATAAAAAACTTGTGTGAACATTTGGATGACATGCCAATAACATGAGAGTGGAACAAATTGACATTGCAGTTGTGTCGTGACCCTAAAATTTTGAAGACTCATTTATATTTCGATAAGGAAAGGTTAAAAAGATAAATTAGTAACTAATATATCTACCAGCTCATGACCACGGTCAAGTTAAACGAAACCTTAAAAACAAAGAAAGAGGACAAATGTTAACTATTTACATATTGATTGTGATAATAAGTTACTGGATATTGGAGTTGTAATATTAATTTTGATAAAAAGGAAATAATGTGGGTTACAGTAAAGAATTTGATTTATTTTCTATCTTTACAGTGGTCATTATTGTTACATGTTATAGCTTTCATCTACGAATTTCAAATTTATATCTAAACATACATTATTGCACATTGTTAAATGAAGAAGTATGACATTTTTTTTATTACCATAATAGTAAATATATTACATCAATAATCCCACGGTTTATGCAATTAAATCTCTATATACAGAATCAACGTAAAAGCATCTTTTAATAAATTAAACATTTTACACTAAAAATAAATATCTAAATAACAATTATTATATTAAATATATAAAATATTTTCGTTATGAGAAAGTAAAAGAAATTACGGTCATTAATTTAAATTCAAAATTTAATACTTTTTTTTTGAACTAGAAAACCCTGATCACCTCGAAATAAATAAATAAATTAAATATGTCTTTAATGCTTTTCACATTTAAAAATTATGATTTTTAACGACATCAATTTTTGTGGAAGATAATTGTTTCAATCAAGATAAACCACAAGTTCCGTTTGTAATGTTGGCAACTTATTTCGAGCATCTAAATTTCTTCATCCATACAACCTTAAAAATTAATACATTCTAAGTGTATTATTTATCTTACAAAATTGTACAAGTCAGGATACACAACTAAAGTATACAAATAGGAACATCGTATGCCTACTTATACGTAAAGTACTGACCAGCTTCTAATCAAAATTATAAATCAAATTATTGTTACACAAAACTTAAAACAAAGAGTAACACTGTCATTATTGTCGTATCGTAATACATCATTTCCTGACTTGTATTTCACAAACATTTCCTAAAAGATCATGTAAGAATTAATAATTCAAACATATTAACAATATGTCTATATTTGTACTTTTCAATGTTTCGGAAACATAATAAATAAATAAGAAAAAATATAAATGGAAACAAAAATTATATCACTACTGTACAATTACAAAAATATAGTAAATAATTTTGATCATAGTCTACTGATATGCATCACAGATTCTAAAATACTAAAATAAAAAGTAACTGTAGTTTAAAGCTTTGTATGCTTAACGGTGTCTGTCCACAAATTCTGAATTGTCATGGCCTCCAAGCTATTCAAAAAGGAATCGTTATCGAGACTATACATTTCTTCAGAATTTTCCTGCAAATATAACAAATTTAGTATACTGGCCAAGCAGAACAAATCTGAGACAAGTTGAAGAAAATGATAAATAATTGTAGTAAATTAAATATTCAAAATTGCAAAACTTAAAATGAAGTATCATAAAGCCACTTCACGCAGCTTATATTTCACCTTGAAAACAGAAGTTATAAGGCAACATTTTATCAAATTTTACGTTTCAATTTATTAATGCCCAAAGAGACATAGGAAAAACATCAAAATAAATAGTTCATTTTGGACATTTTTAATTTCTGAAAGTTGCAAAAATTCTCGATTTATATGGGTCAAGAGGTAATTAAAGTACAAGTGTAATAAAAACATTTAGATTTTCAAGTTCCAATGTATGAAAGGAACCAATCGTTATATTTTTCTATAGCCAAATTATCAGATTACTCATAATCAATAATGCAAAAATGAATTTGTTTTTTGTTATTACTAATGCAAGCGATTCCATGATTAAATTATTTACAATAATAAAGAAACTACGTAAAAAGCTTTGAGTTAGTTGATAAAATAAAAAGAAAACCTTAATTAAAACTTACGCGCACCGTACTATCGTCGATATAGCCACTGGAATCCGGATTACTGCAGCGATCATTAAGTACTTGTGGTCGATTAAACTCGTAGTTTCGACAAATAATAAAGCTGACAGCACAGATAATTCCAATTATACTAATACAGCCCAACGTGATACCCGTTATACCAGCAGCAGACAGACTTCCTTTAGGCTTCTTTTCAGATTTCTCTTCGATACGTCCATAGTTAACAATTGTGCTCTGATTTATGACAGAATCACTACTAAGATATGATGTATTTCCTAAACGATTAGTTATGTTAATGAGTGTTTGATTTTCAGTGATATTCGAGTCTATTTCGGTGAAATTTTGTTCTATCACAGTCGTTTCTTTAATTAAAGGATATTCGGTAGTGACTATAGCTTTATTGGTCGAGTTTGTTGATGATTCGTGTTTTTTTGGTGTTTTATGTAACTTAGCGGGTGTTAAAAAAGTTGAATTTGAATATCCAGTTTCAAGCGAAATCGGAATGGGCGGAATATAAATTAATTTTCCAACACTTTTTTCCGTACCATTTAAAGTCAGCATAGTTGTCGTAGAATTGTTATTAATTCTTCCTACCATGTCACAGGTACACGCTAAAACACCAAACTATCACAAACAAACCACCAACGTTAGAAATGACTTACCACAGAAGTGATACGTAATCCAAAACCAATGCATCCACCAATGCAGTGTCATGACACCATTCGTATTTAATACTATAAAAGTAAAAAGGACTACATTAGTAATATTAATAATTAAATTATTATGTAACTTATTTGCTAATCATATTGTGAAAAACTACAATAGAATTAAGTAGTTACACAAGCAGGTACACAAGACTACCAGCAATTTGTCATACATGCAAATATCAATAACAAAAAGCCTCTTCTTACTTTTATCTAATTAAGCAACTTTAATTTAAAAAATAAGCAAACCTAAGCATTTAATACACCTGAAAAATTCGTCGTCGCAAATCACAACAAATTAAATGCGATTAAATGCAAAGAAGAACAACAAGGGTACCAAAACAACTGTGTTTATGCTTAATGAATCCGGTAAATCGTTCGTCACATACGCGGCTCGTGAGGGTTTAAGTTTCACCTTGGGTGTGTCAAATTTTTATTACTGTATAAACGGTGTAATAAATTACGCCATCGTGTAATTATGTATGACGCTTTTAAAATTTTTTATCCCGCCAGCTGGTAAGTATTTTTCAGCCAATGGCAAATCAAGCATAAAATCCTTGACGTACCATTGGCTGAAAAATACAGATTCCTGACTTTCCAATTAGCACTAAAATAAATTTGAATTTTAAAATTTTATACTAAATAAATTTGCATCTTTGTTATTTTTACATATAGATTTTATTAGTTTTATGAAACCGGACATGAACTTATTAATTTTTAAATTTTAAATTATGCTACGCCACTGGCATAAAAAAAGAATGACGTATTTGACGTGAATCACTTCAAGTTACTCATGGCTTTTACTTCTAACCTGAATGTCTACGTATATAATGTTAGTACAGAAATCTGCAGGTGAGTTTTATCTAAATAGATAATAAACGTAAACATGTAATTTTTAGATAATTTATCATTGTGCAAACTATTGTAGGTATTTAAATTAACATTACCAACAATCAGTAATAATAAATAGCACTTGTCTACTTGTTTATCTTATCAAAAATTTATCTAATTAATAACCAAAATATTATCAATTCCCACACTTTTAATAATATTAAATGATCAGGTCTTCTATTTAATAAAAATTAAACCTTGATTAATTTACATAATATGATCGACAATTACAAGTATCCAATTAGAAAACTTGTAACAACTAAAATCTTATTAATATCCACTTTCTAATATTTTTAATTCAATAATTAGGAAATTTAGGTTTCCTTTGAAAATTAATTTAAAAAAATTATTTAGTACCCATTACATTTTTTCCTATCACATTTTTAATTATGAATTCCTAAAAATAGATAAATATGACCCTGTTAATTACTCATTAACTATTTTAATTTATAAATTTTTGATTTCTTTTATAGGTTGACACCATGTCGCTTGCAAATATTTCAAAAACATTAGTTCAACAACGAACTCGATCAGTCACGTAAATTGGTAAGTCTACATGTTTATAAAATTATTCTTTTCGTGACATTGATTCATAAGAACTTTTTTAAATATATAAATAAATTTGCAAAATTTTCAAACCTTAGGTTAAGCTTTTATATATTTTTGAGTTGCCTATCGATTAAAAAAATTATTAATTATATTGTTTATTTTTACGAAGTTAAAATTGAATGTACTTCTTATAATATATCATTTTACAAAACAACGAAGAAGAATTTTCAAAAAAATTATTGTTAGTGTGAATGATTTTATGTTGTTTCTTTTGGATGGTTAATTAACTATTAAAAAATTTAACATTGTTTTTAAAGGTTTTTAATTTAAAATTCAATTCATTTTTATTGCCGTATTGTATTATTTTCATTAATGACCTTCGACTATTTGCTCACAATCAGTTAGTAGGTATAGTATTTTAATTTTATTGCAATTTACTTAAAACTACAACATTCCGTGATTGCTCTTTAACGCCAATGAAATTTTTTATGATTTGGGTTTTGTAATTGATCAAATTAATCACTGACAAGGTCAGCAGTTCTTAATCATATAGTACCTAACATAATTGTGATGAAACGGTAAATCATTTTATTATTTTGTTCAAAACCACCTAACTGTATTTATTACTGGTATCACTCTTTTGTGAATGAACAAACATAGGTTATCGGTGGTATGAATTATGTCTTAATGTACTTATCTATCTTAAAATTTTTAATTTGGTATTTTAGAATGAAGCTTGATAAAATTTGTCGTTGATACTGTTTACCTAAATTACGAAGAAACAAAATTGAGCCTGAAATTTTAAATTGTATAAGAAAAGTTTGAATTTTCAAACTTAATTTAAAACAATAATATAAACTGTAATTTAAAAATAAACTACAGTCTACTCTATCTGAGACAAAATATCTACAGAGCTTTGTAACGGAGGGATTTCTTTATATGGGAATCTAAAAAACTGAATTGTTTAATTAACCTTGCATAAATATTAAATAATTTTTAATTACATATTACATTATTTTTTTATTTAAAAAATTGCAATTTGCAAGTTTCTTGACATAATAAAAACTTTTATTATAGAAGTGGTTTGTTTCAGACAGATTAGACCCTAAATAGCCAAAAATGATAAAACAGAATTTACTCATCGAAAATTACAGCTTTTCATAATAATAAATTGTAAGATTTAATTTTTATATAAAAATAATAAATATTTATTATGGTAAATTGCTTTCTAATTGTTATTATTAAGAAGATTTTTATGTCTTCATAAATTTGTTAACAATATTGTAGTTATTAATAAATCAAACTCGTTGAAGTAATAAAACTATCGAGAAGTATTAAATAACCAGTGTACATCAAAATTTATTTAGACAAATGATAATTGTTGTTTTTTTAATCCTGAAAGCTTTATTCCAAGTATGCAGAACACTTGCAAAAGAGATAACTAGAACATCCTTTGAAAAAAAATCACTTGACATACTCATTATGAAGTGTGAGTGATATTTGCTGTTGAAATATTGAAAGAAACCCATTCGGTGAGAATATCTGATTTGTGGGAAGCAAGAGAATACAGATACCATTGTCTAGTAAGCAGATTTTATAACGAGCAGTATTTTATATTTTACTGGGGTCAAGAGAATTTGAAAGTATATTAATGGAGTCGGTGAGATAGTGGACAATTTCTCATCGAGTGTGATCTTAACGGCTGTTTCTAAATTTTTTTAATTTAGTTGGAGGGAGTTTCTATTGGTGAGTTGAATCGTATCCTCCTGGGAATGGCTTGTCCAGTTATGACTGGTTGTTTAAGAATATATTAGTTGTTCTTGTGACAAATGCATAAGCACAGAAAATATTCTAAAACCTAGAAGGTGAGATACCCAGTTAGTCATTCTATTAAAATCTTAGTATGACGCAATGTCATACTGCCCAATCGGCCTTCTACTCATTCTGGGTAATGTATTGGAGCTAGTGATGGTTGTGAGACTGAATGAAAAAGGAGTGGTTTCCAAGACCAGTCTACAGAAATAAAAATATCAGGTTTTACTTATTAATTAAAACTAATGCCTTAACCTTTCTTAAAAGAGTGGACTGAAGGGTTGATAGAAGAAGAAGCAAAGAAAGTATCTGGGGATACTTTGGATCAGTTTTAACTAGGGCTTGTCTTTCAGATAAAGCAGTATGATTGCGGGCAGGCGAAAACATAACATACTATACTTTGTATTTTACAATAAAGCCATGGAGCCTCTTAGTGCCGAGCATGACAGATGAACAATATATCGACGCTCGAAAATTGCGCTTAATCTCAAATCGCATTGGACGATGTGGTGTTTGGACCTATGCAAAGAAATATCCTTTTGAGAAGTAGAATAACTCGAGGCTCAATAACCAGTACAAAGTACATCCTTTGTCAAAAAAGGAAATTAAGAAAAAAATTAAGGATGTCAAAACACAACGGGCAATGGCGACTGAGTTTTTACAGGGTGCAGCACTGTTAATTAACTATAACCTGCATGACCTTACGCTCTCCGCTTGTTAAGTACATATGGGGAAACCCTCATCTGTTTATAAACCATAAGGATGTGGATAGGGTCACAAAATAACACTCGTTAAGACCTAAAGCGGTGGGACCCTTACATAAAAGGGCTCTATATATAAAAATAAAAGCTTACAATATTTTGTATTTTAAAAACTAAAAATCTAGTTTTTAGGAACTTTCGAAAATATAAAATAGCAGATATTTTTTAAAAATTGTCCATATATCCGTTCCATTGTATTAAATCAATTAAAAATATAAATCATCTATTAGAACGTTTTCATAATTTTTATTAACTTTCTACTTTTCTTGATAAGTAAACGACGAAATATTCTCAGGTTTATTTTTACAACAAAATAATTAAGGTTATTGAAGACTCGTTAATCTTATGGTTTTTCAATTTATCCAAAGATAATGAAGTGGACTGATAATAATTGACTGCTTTTCTTTGCCAAGTCGTTAAATTCAAGGTAGATGAAGTATTTTACTAATCAAGTTTTTAATTACTTATTTATCCGACAAAGGTTTCTTTTTTTTATTATTTCAAGTACAAACAAATTTATCCATTCATCGATTTTCTAATTAACATAATTTTCTACTTAACAGCTTGGTTAAATGTGAGCCCATTAATTTATTTAATATTATTTTCAATAAATTTACATATAATGTGTGTGTAGCTTATGAACTTATGTATAATATGTATATTCATAAATAACGCGATTATGGATCATTAGGATCCATAATACTTATACCAAAAGTATTGACTCATAATTCTGATTATTTTGCAGTAGTTTAAAATATCGAAAGAAAGTGATTTTTCTAATATCTTAGGTTTGGAAACTGTTAGTTCAGGATTACATTAATGCCGCTCCCACACGACGCGGAATTTGCCAAATGTTCGGCAAATGTAGAACTTGTTGCGCTACATTGTAAAACTAAAACTAAAGCCCGTATTTAACAATTTCCTGTTTTTAAATTATAAATTATGTTTTATATAATATTATTACCTGAGCGACACATCGTGAAGATAACATTGCAAAACTTAAGTTTTCAAGTTAGAGAAGCTATCAACATCCTATTCATTTTTATTCTACTCTAGACGGGAAGTTCCGCTTCCGGTAATTTTTATCATCAAAAACAAAATTTTAACGTACACACCGAATGACTATAAAAATTATGTATACCACATTTACTGTGGTAATTTAATGGATTGACTTGTAATTACAGAAATTTTCGTATAAGAAAACTTCTTAAGGGAACTAATAGCTCTTAATCGATCAAATCGATTTAACATAAACAAATTTTATTTCTATTTTTGAATAATTAATTAAAATACAATAAATGTTTTAAGGCGTAAAGAGTATAGTAATTCTTATTCTATTAACGTTTGCGTTATCATCTTAGTTTACCATGGTTTTTTATTTTCTTATTAATTGTTTCTTAATAAAATAATTCACAATATAATCTCTAAAAAGTAAAATTGGTCAGATAAAGATGATATATACTGAGTAAATCATGTTTTATATATCGTTTACTTTGAGAATTGCAAAAAAGTTTAGGCGAATTATTTATATTTTTATATCGTTAAAAAATTTATTGCCGGGGTTGGAGGAGGAAAGGGGGGTGTAAAAATGAATATAATCTGACAGGAAATTGTTACTATAAATCATGTTGATGATCTGAGTGCTGTGCAAGTGGTTTGGATAGAAATTTTTATATTAAATTTAGTAACTTGATAGAATCAAGAATCACTGGCACACAGAATTTTTTAATTCTAGTTAAGTACGTTTAACGTCTGCCAAACTGATTTTTGCATTTAATTTCAATAATTTTAGATAAACATTTGGTATTAATTTTGTAACAAACACAATAATAAGGGGCGTCGAAGCTGTTGTCTTAATTTACTGGAAATCAGTAGTGGACTTGTTTATAAAATAAATTCATAGCTGATTAACTAGTCAAAGTTCATGCAAGACGTTTTGGTTTGAGATAAGAAATTACAAAACCGTTTCTCCCAATTAAATTATCGCTAAATGTCATATGGCACTAATTATTATCATCTTATTAAATGAATTATTTCAATTTGTCGATATGTTGTACTCGGCTATTTTTTTAATGTAAATAAAAGTTTAATTACAACACATTGCTAATTTTTTTTAATGTTGCAAATTAAGCGTGCATGCTCCAAGATATATCAATGCAAGTAAATTATATTTTAGTTGTATCAATTTATGTGCTCGTATAGACCAAAATGGGTTAATCAAATGTCAATTGCCTATCAATTATTAGTTAGTTTGAGTATTAAGAAATTGACATGTTGAGTCCTATTTTTGTTGGGTACATTTAATTATATTTATGCGTTTTAAACGAGAGCATTGTTACAGGCATGGGGGTGCCATGGGTGGCCCAAGTGCGGCTATTGCACTTGGCAATACTGGGAATAACAACAATTTCCTTGGTGGTGTATGTGGCATATATGTCATCTCCACAGCCACACACCACCGTCTCACCAGTGTTGCCACCTATATCAGTTGAATTTCGCATGGGTCGTTCTAACATTACTCAAGCGGATGGATCACATAATGAAACACCAATAGGATTTCATAACGGCTCTTCGGAGATACCATCTTCATTTCATTCCTCAGAAAATCATACCGTGCCAGATTTGACTCGTGGAATTCGTGCGGAGATTATTTATGAAGGTGGACACGTCGATGCAAGTTCTAAAATATGCGTGGACATGGGTAAACACTTACAACTTCTCATCGTTATTACATCTGCACCAGCACACGAAAGTGCCCGTATGGCTATTAGGCAGACTTGGGGACATTATGCAGCTAGAAAAGATGTAGCTGTAGTTTTTATGTTAGGAACAACGTCCGACAAAGAAATGCGTGATAATATTTTAAAGGAACAATACATGTACGAAGATATTATTAGTGGTAAATTTATTGATACCTATGAGAATCTCACGTTAAAGACGATTTCTATGTTGGAATGGGTGGACAGTAATTGTCCTAAGGCAGCTTTTGTACTTAAAACAGACGACGATATGTTCATAAATGTACCTCGATTACTTACATTTATTTCAAAACACAATCCCAACGTGAAAGCTATATACGGAAGGTTGGCTAAAAAATGGAAACCTATACGTAATAAAAAATCGAAATATTACATTTCTCCTCAACAATACAAACCATCAGTTTTTCCCGATTTTACTACGGGACCCGCCTATTTATTTTCAGCTAAACTATCTAGAGATTTATACCTGGCAGCTCTTAATCATACATACTTCAAGCTAGAAGATGTTTTTTTAACGGGTATTGTAGCAAACGATCTGAAAATTAAAAGACTGCATGTACCAGAATTTCTTAACAAACGTGTTTCGTTGACAGCTTGTAGTGTGCAGCGAGGTATTACCATCCACATGGTGAAATGGTCTGAACAGTATGATATATGGAAAAAACTACTAGATGGTCACGCCAAGTGCAAGTAACAAGTTAGGTACTTTATAGCTCTTAATCATTTTCAATGCAGTGTTAGTGAGAATTTACGTCTCTCTATTTTTATTTTACAGCGGAGTGTTTGTGAGCATTTGAATGCAGCTGGCATTGTCATTTTTTAAAATAAGGTAACGAAAGCATTTTAAATTATTTTTTACCTATAAATTTCATTTTAAGTCTCGCACACTCCGACATATTTTTTAAATCTGATTTTAGAAAATATAATTTGTTAGGTTGCAAGTAAAAGAAAGACAGTATTCTATTAATAAGGCAATCAATCTCTTAGACCCACTTTACATTTGAACAAATTAATTGTAGGTATACATTTTCCGATAAAAATTATTAAATACATCTTTCCTTATGTAACCTCACGGTTTTCCTCTTGACAAAAATGTGTTCAAGTGTAAAGCGGACTTCTTTGTTAGTTTAGCTTGTTTTAAATTTTATTTTTATTGTTGAATTTGTTTAAAAATTATACAACATACAAGTCTCAAAGTTGCATGTGATATTATTAGAATTTCAGAAGCCATTGATTCATATTAAGATTACATAATTATTATTATTTTATTGTAACAAATTACCCACTATGAAGTTTTACTCTTGTCGTATTGTGAGATTAGTTGCATTTCAATATCACCTCGAGAGTTTTTAAGTTACCCAAAGTATTGTGAATGATTAACTTGATTTAACTTATTAACTTGGCCGAGTTGGCTTGTAATGCGGCCATTTAGATATGAAAAATATCGACGATTTATTTTCGAATTGGTTAAAGCGGAGATTGACCTCTATAAAATTGTACCAAACTATTGTACATTCAAAAAAAATTAACTTTATTTAAATTTAGTTTTAAAATTTTTTACTCGTTCTCTTATGTAAAATAGGCATTAATTCTTTCCAAAAGGATTTCAGTTATTTAGTCAGGAATTTTCCAATATATGGGTATTTTTAAAAATCATTCGACAAGGTGAGTTACCCAAATTCAACCGTATACATATTGCCAAGAATTTAAATATCGATATATTGAGGAACACCTGAAAATGACGCAATCAAAGGTTATAAATTGAAATTAAATTTATTTTTTTATTTAATTTTATAAATTATCATTTTTTGTTATTATTAAAGTGATATTTTTGCGAGCCATGATTTAGATATAAGCAAGTTACATTTGTATGTAACAAATGGACGGATATATCAAGTGGTGCAAACAAGGAGTCTATTGTTTTTGTTACAAGGGGCTCTCGAAGTCCGACCATGTAGTATGACTTTTTAACTACTCTTTTAAGACTTTCTATATCCAGGAGATGAATAGCCGTTTGAAGCATCTATCTACCTTTACCACAGCAGCTACTTAATAATTTTGGAATATCTATTTGGTAGTTTCTGGTCGAAATTAAATGGGTCATACTTTCTACAAATTTAAACTAACCATGTGACACAAAATTTCAAGTCTCCAGATCATGCATATTTTTATTTATTTTTTCTTGGAAGAATCGAGGGGCTTATTTTTGTGTCCCGTAGTAGTCTTGCAGAAATGTTACTAAAGAATTATAAATTCTTTGATTTTTAGTAAAATTATTATTCTAGTGCAAATAGCTTTAAGTCGGAATAAGACTAAAAAATTTTAATTTTTTCTAGAAACTGTGATTGCAATTTGTTAATACTATATAATTTTTGCATTACACTCATTTTTAGAAAATGTAAACAACAAATTGTGGGTCGGTGCTGTAAATTTTATTGTTTAAATCAGCTAAATGTTTAATTATGTATTTTTCTAATTATTGTAAAAATTTGCATAGGCAGCATAAAAATGCACAAACTATAAACTACAATGTTTGAAATAAATTGCTATCCAACTTGGTTACAAACAAACCGGAATAAAATTTTAGGTGTCGTGCATTCGTCCTAGTTTTTGTATGCATCCTTACGCGATACCTAACTTTTTGTTTTAGTTACCATAGTTCAAACATTTGGTATAAAATGACAATAAAAAAATTCAGCATATAGTAACAAGTGGATAGCAATCTTAATTGGTTTGTTGATAAGATAAGATCGTATGTGCCATTACATTACTATTTAACTTTTATGTAATTACATGTACATAATGTAAAAAAATTATATCCTTAACTTTAATGTTTCAAGTTAAAAACAACAATCACCATTTAATAATATAATTCAATATAATGGAAATAAATTCATGTTTGTAATTTTACATTATAGAATTTATTAGTTTATTTAAGAGATTACTTGGAGACCAACAAAAATTTTGAGATTAAAAACATTTTCGTGACTTTGAATTATACAAATTTTCCTAAAAATACCTACTATAAATTTTAATCAGCACGAGACATCTTGTGCTAAAATTTGGGCATACTGTAATTTGTTAATTTAGAATTCTCTAAAAATTTCTCCATTGTTTAGTGAATCGGAAGTTTATTGTAGACAACTTTCATTCCCGAAGACGAGTTGAAAAAAAACGAGTATCTTGAGGCAAAAAAAACGTATGTGTGAGGCAGCTTTATTTTATAAGAGGCAAATTTTGTACTGTGTACTACATGGCACACTGTAAAACTAGGCCTTAACGATTTAGATGGACTTATAAACTATTTAGATATCTAAAATTTTAAGAAAAACAATAAAATCGAATAAATAAAAAATATTTTGCCATATCTGTAACAGTGCTCCCTCTAATTTGAAACTTGAAGTGTAGAAAATATTTTCGGCGCCCAGATCGGAAGGAACTATAGCCATTTAAAATATTAATAAAATAACTTGGATGTGGTAAAATATCTTTTCTTTAAACAAACCAGCGAATTTTTAAAATGTTTCAAATATTATTGTAAAATATATAGGTAGGTATTATTATAAAAATTAATTTTGATTGTTTTACGTAATAAACGACACCACATATAAAATATAAATTACTTAGACAATACAACTATTTTCTAATGTTTAGGGATTAAATGTCTAATGGCGCTGATAAAATATTCGTTTTTGTTTAAAACATTATGGGAATACTATTTTTGTTACTATAAATTAAGTTTTATTTTACAATAAAGAAACATAAAAAAAAAACTAAAAGTAGAAGGTAGAAACATATCAAGTCACTGTACATAATTACATGTTAGAACAATTTTTATAATTAATGTATAATCTATAAAAAATAAAGTATCATAAATACAATCCCTTTTAAAATAACTTATTAGTTTTTATTTAGTTAGTACTCGATTATACTAACGAAGTTTGTAATACGAAGAATTTGTTATCATGATGATTCGTCTAATGGTGGTGGAACAAACGACTTCACTTCTTCTAATACTAACTCTACAATTTCAAATTTTTACTTATTTTCTTCCGTCTCAAACTAACAAAAACACATTACCTCTCCATTTCTCCACTGGAAGATCCATATCTTCGATACTCTGATCGTATGGTACCGATATGGGTTCATCTGTTGGATCAGCATATTGGGCAAGATAAGGATGAGCTAACGCCTGCTCGGCAGTGATACGTATATCGCTATCTAATTCTAACATTAAACCTAACAAATCGACGGCAAGTGGATTTGCGCCAGTAAACACTTGCTTTAAATCTTTCTTTTTTAATGGGGGAAGAGATTTTATGTAACTTCTAGCCTATAAAAAATATATTAAAAATAGTTTACCTAAATAGCGACCTATAAAATTTACACTATCTGAGGTTATTTTTTCCATAAACTCATTTGTTGGTGTACCCAGAATTTCCATTATTAAATTTAGTTGATGAATGTCTGTTCATTGTTAAAAAAAACATTTTGACAATAATTTGAAAGAAAATTCAACATCAAAAAGGATACGGTCAGAACCAGGAAATAAAGTACGACCTGTAAGTAACTCTGCCATGATACAGCCAACCGACCATATATCGACAGTTTGGTTATAGTGCATCCAATTTAACATAATTTCAGGTGCTCTGTACCATCTAGTTGCTACGTATCCAGTCATTTCAGTTTCGGTGGGTCTAGCCAAACCAAAATCTAATATTTTTAATTCGCAATCTTCATTAACAGCAATGTTGGATGGCTTAAGATCCTACAATACAATTCCATAAGAAAAAATAAAACAAGCGTCAAGCTTACCCTGTGTATTATCCCTGCAGAATGGATATATTTGAGACCCCTCAAAATTTGATAAACCAAAAACTGAACGTGTTCGTCGGTTAGTCGTTGTGTTCGAACAATATTGTTTAAATCAGCCCCCATCAAATGCGTGACAAGGTAAATCTGAATTTGAAAGTTATTTATAGATTGCAACGAAAAGCATTGCTTCGTACCTGGCTAGTATCATTGTGAGGATAAAAAACATTTAACAAACCAATAACATTTTCGTGACGCATATGTTTTAATAGCTTCAATTCCCTGTAAGTTCGTTTAGCATGGACGGCTGATTGAAAAGGTCGAGCCAACTTTTTGATAGCAACTTTTGTATTAGTATGTGAGTCCGTTGCAGAACTAAAAATTTAAAATGATGAAAAGAAAGTTTATTTCTTCTGAAAACAATTAAAATTTAGGCCAAATAGCGTGCATTAAGGAAGAAAAACGCATTTTTATTAACTTTTAAAAATAACCTAACCTTAATTTTGACCTAAGAAATTAGAGGTGTAGGTGTAAAATTACATACCATACTTGTCCATATGCACCGGAACCCACGGCCGAAAGTGTTTGATATCTTTCAGGAACCTCCCATACCGTTTTATTTACTTCAATTTTATGAAATCGTTCCATGGTAGATATTTTTCTATTAATTTATTTTATTATTCAGTCATAAACAGATTACTAAACTGTCAAACGTTGATTGAAAATGCCAACACACGTGACACAATTCCCACACTTACTTCCATTTTACTTCTACCTAATAAGAGTAAAAAAACATGTATACGAGGGACGTTCAAAAAATCAAAAATTCGCTAGCGGCAGACTGGAGAAATGCCAAGAATTTATGATTCAGATATCACGATCGCTCTCATTGTAGCCTGCTCTCGCTTTTCCTAATTTTTAATTATTATTTGCTTACCCTTCTACGTAAAAATTTGAAATTCTTATATTTGAGATGATGATTCAAGTTGAATATTGTTGGCGCAAATGTCCCTCTCCTTAAAAACTTAAAAATAATCATTGCAGATAATATGCACTTTGAATATAGGAATTTGGCCATTAGTTAATAAATAGTAGGCTAGCCAGGAAAATAATATACAGAAATGAAAGTAAGCTTATAATATAACATGAGTGTTCATAATGATTCTTTGGGGATTCCCAAGTTCTAATTTCATTTACGCAATAATTTAAATGAGTAAAATTCAATTTATTTTTCTGTTTCGAGATAGTGGAAAACCAGAAAATTTTTTAAACTGGAAATTACTTGATATAAAAAAAATTCCATCACTCTCACGCCATTCAAACTAGCATCTCTGTGGGTTGTACATCAGAGATTTAAAATTGAAGCTATAACTCAAATAATATGGGTTCTATATTGTACCTCGCTTGGGTAATCATAACCAAGTGTTAAATGGTTTTTCATCGGTGTGAATTTTGAACGTGCAGACAAATAATTAATATATTCATTTGAACATTGCGTACAATTCCAAAATTACCATTTTGGGAATCCCCGAATTTTTTAAATTTAAATTGTTTATATTTTTCTATCATTACAAAAGAGGCACACTTTGGCTATACATGTTTTTGAAGGGAGAAATATGCTGTCCTACAACTGGTAATGGAAAACAAAATTAAGAGAATGAGAGGTCTGGGAAGAAAGCGACTTTGGTGATGCAAAACTAATACAAACTTATGCTTGTTCAAGGAACTTACTACTAGGTAACAAACAAAACCACTTTTTAACGACTTTATTAACTAAAATAAAAACATGTAATTGCTACGTATAAAAATGTTAATAGTATAATTGAACGTGCAGTTTTTATGTTCAGCTTCAAATAGCCACATTTTACATTTCCATACAGTTTAAAATGCCTTAAAAAAGACAATAAAAATTAATTACAAACTATGTGTTGATTAGTAAATTGAACTCACAATTTTTATTGCTATTGAATATTCCATAATTCTAAACAAAGTTTAGATAAGTTGAATATGCGCTCATAAATATCAAACATAAAAATGTATGGAATCGTGAATTGATGAAGAGAGCATCAAATAATTTAGACGATCATTAACCATCTAACCATACAGGGTGCTAAGTTTTAAACCGGAACACTACAACGTAATATCGTAAATCAGCTTATTCCTGCTTCTCATTGTAATGGAAAATTACAAAAATCATCTCAATCAGAAAAAATATTGTTTTTCGCGTCTGAAGATACCCAACACTTGATATTTTTCTCTATAATTTTTGTTAAAAATATAAAAATAAAATAGCAATATTTAGAAACAAGAAGTTTCATGTGAAAAAAAATTGCTAATAAGTAGCTTTACACAATAACTTCTCCGTAATTGAAGTGAACACACTTCCCGTGGTTTGGAGCTCATGTTAAACTGTAGGTTTCCTGTGTCTGTAGGCAACTTTAACTATAGTTGCTATATTATTATTATTACTAAATAGTCAATTACAAAATATTCATTTTGATTTGTCAAAATAATATATTAATAATTGCTTTTCAAAAGACTACTTGTTTCCTTTAAAGTGCTTTTTATAGTTTAATTTTTAATAAGAATTAAAGAAAACATTATCTTTTAATTGTTATAATTTTTATACCTTTTCGTTACAATCGGAAGTTGGAATCTTAAAATAAACTGATTTTGTGATTATTTTGATATTATTCCATAGTCAAGGAATTGAGAAAAAAACTTATAAATAACAAATTATAACTGGATCACAACATAGTCTAACTGCTGTTGATGTATGCTTCGAAATGTTTGAGTTTAAGATTTAGTACCCAGTATAAAAAGTTGGTAACTGCACATGCAATCATTTTTATCACTATACTTGTAATTACGGAAGCTATTCTTCTGTAAAATCAAGCATGTCTTGACAATGTAATATTTCTTATTATTAGTTATTCCAGCACAAGCTGTGCATCTTGACCATCAATTTTACGTACTCGTCCATATATTAACGTAAATTCTCGCTTAATGTAAGCGAAAAGAATATCGGTGATTAGGAAAATTTGGGCAGTGGCAAATGCTAAAGTAACTCCAAAATAAAAATTTGCGTTTGCCGATCCTGAATATATCCATAAATGCCAAACAGTTGGTGCTAATGCTGTTGTTACAAAAAAGCTGCAACCCACCAAAAAACCTTGTTGGATATCTACAAAAATATCAAGATATTATAAATTGGGTAAGCATTCTAGTGGAAAAACAAACTTACAGTTAAATAGGAGTTTCCAGCATGGTAATAAAGAAATTACAAATCCAACGTCTCCTAAGCACGAGTAAGACTTAAATATTGCGGTAAGACATAATAAACTTATTGCTAACAACATTGGATCTTTACGAAATCTTATCGAAAGTGGTATTATGTATAATAATGTGACGTTAATTTGAAAGGAATAAATAAATAAAGTTCTAAAGTGTTCAAACATTTCAATGAAGAAATACCAAAACAATCCAGTGTTCGGACGTAAATCAGGTACGGTTAAGCTAAAACACAACATCTTTTCATTTCATTTACTACACTTGAAATTCCTGTCTTACATGAATCCAAAAGTGTCATTCAAAAAATTCCAATTTCCATAAATATAATAAGACAATCCTAGAAGTATTCCCAAAAATGCACTCAGAAATACTAGAGACAACATCGCTGCAGGTAATTTTGACCTATTTGCAAAATACAAGAACAAAGGCGATATTAACAAGATGGAATAGAAGTTTTGAGATATGCACACAGCTAGTGGTAAACAACTAAATAATATGCTGCCTGAAAGAATTTTTACAATAAATTGATAATTTAAGTGTGATGCTGTATACATACCACTCATCAATCCAGCCAAAAATTGAGCCAAGAAAAAATTGTTAAAAACTGTGGTTGTAAATCCCACACAATTGAAGACAATGTAAGGGTTGAATAAGTAAGCAGCTGCAACATAACTTGGAGGAATGTTAAAGTCGTCTTCGTTCATCAAAATATCACTTGCATCTGGAGCATAATATCTTTCGTTTCGCTTCTGCAAGTACCTCAAATGTGTCATATATTTTTTAGCAGCGAAACATAGTAAATATGCCGTTGCTACATCACAAAATATAAAAACCAAATAAATGTGATTACCGAAAAACGATACCAAAATATTGTACACCATCAAATGCAACGGAGTTTCGTGTAAGCTATCTCCCAAATATGGATGGATATTCAGGTTATATAAATGCAAACCTTCGGTAACTATAAAAATTATTCAAGTAAGTAGTTTTAATAATAACGTAACTATAATCTAGCACCTCGTTTCCACGAATTCAACGGAGTTGAAATTTCTATACGCTCGGCTATAACTTTCTGATATTCCGACGTCGATAACCAATACCTCACCAACACCCCCAAAATGTACATCCCCAAAACGTCCTTCTTATTCATTGTTAAAACACTTTGATACTTTTTCTATAACAAAAAAATGTATTATGAAAATATGGAAAGTCGAAGTAAGAAAGCGGCTCACATTTTATGATTCTCATAAAACAGCATACTTTTTTTATCTAATTTACTTATCTACATTAGAAGAAAAACTTCAAGTGCAGTAATTTAAGGTTAATTTACTTTATTACAAACACTGCACACCTTAAAATGTCATTTCGCTTTTCTTGGCAGTACCCCATTTAGACTTTGGCCCTTTTCCCAGAGGTGGCGCCAACGTACAACAATTCAAAAAGATGCACTTCGAACAGCTGACTAACAACGTTCCAGCTGATGTATTGTTGGAGTTAGGTTATGAATTTAGTCGTATAATATTGATATTGGATAATTATTTCATATCGGGTTTATTGTTGTGATATTTATATACAATCAGTGGTTTTATGTTTAATCGTTAATTGTATTTATGTTATAAGTATGCCAGAACGTTTTAAAGTAACAAAATCGGAAGATTCTAATTCATTATTAAATAAAAACTATGGGGTTGACGTAGAAATTCGAGGAAGTGCAGACCCCGGTGACCCGGCATCTGAATCCTTATTACCAAGTTATGAAGAATCGATCTTACTGAATTCAAATACAGCAGGCAAGTTGCATTTTTCAATTATTATTTTACTATTTATTAAAATTATCATTTTCGCCTGTAAGATTAAATATTTGTAAATCATACTGACACAGTTTGTTCTTATAAGATGCTTTAATCACTATCCAAATAGATCGGCATGGTACAATAAATTAGAAAATTTCTTTGGGCATGCTTGGTGACATTGGCGGGAAAATTTTTCTATAGGGTAATTCGGAAAAATTATAACAAAATAAATGTGTTTGGAGGTTCTTATTAATGTAGCGGGCGGGAGGTTGTAGTCAAAAGAGTTTTAAAAATTATTTCAAAAAATATTGTTTATGTTGCGTCAAACTGTCTAAAATGTACCTGTTGAAGGATTTTTCCAAATTTCAAAATTCGTCCTAGTTATTATGTGCGTTTAGATCTCCCAAGGCTAACTGAGCGAAAAACAGATCATTTCTTTAGCTTACAGTTTTTTGCCATTTATCTATAAAAATTCCCCACAGTTTTTAATTTTTTAAAATAATTTATGTTATTATTAGCTTTATATTGTTTATTTAGGGGTTTAGTCATCAAAATATTTAATGAAAATGCTGACTGTAATACTAGAAAAAAATTGAAAAAAATTCCTTGTAGTAGAAATTGCGAAAAATTTGTATATTTTTGTTATTTTTTTGCAATTAATTAAAATATTCACCTACATCACTTCTCCGAAAAAATTCCTTAGGTTTGTTTATTTTTATTATTTTCTTGAAATCCATTAAAATGTTCACCTACATCAGTTCCCCGAAAAAATTCCTTAGATTTGTTTATTTTTGTTATTTTCTTGAAATCCATTAAAATGTTCACCTACATCAGTTCCCCGAAAAAATTCTTTGGGTTTGTTTATTTTTATTATTTTCTTGAAATCCATTAAAATGTTTACCTACATTAGTTCCTCGAAAAAATTCCTTAGATTTGTTTATTTTCGTTATTTTCTTGAAATCCATAAAATGTTCACCTACATCAGTTCCCCGAAAAAATTCTTTAGATTTGTTTATTTTTGTTATTTTCTTGAAATCCATTAAAATGTTCACCTACATCAGTTCCCCGAAAAAATTCTTTAGGTTTGTTTATTTTTGTTATTTTCTTGAAATCCATTAAAATGTTCACCTACATCAGTTCCCCGAAAAAATTCTTTGGGTTTGTTTATTTTTATTATTTTCTTGAAATCCATTAAAATGTTCACCTACATTAGTTCTCCGAAAAATTCCTTAGATTTGTTTATTTTTATTATTTTCTTAGAATCATTTAAATTCCCAAAAAAATGGTGTTTCTGGATCCGATCTGGATTTCACTATTTTGAGGTGGAATCCCATCTTCGTGCTGATGAAATATACTTCTAGAAATTTTCACCTTATTGGCAATGCTTTCCTCGATATACCCTTTTAAGTGTTTAAATGTCAGCTCCACTGTCAACGAGGAAGGTGGCAGACGTCCTTCTCAAGCAATGGCCAGTGTAACTGGATGTATCTGGGAGTTTTAAGTATTCTGCGACTTTTTGGGGAATTTTTGCAAAACTGTTGATGCTAACAGGTTGTATACACTTTTTCTTTTTTGTTTTTTTTGGTTTCTTTTTGGAAGTTACTCGCTCGTAGTCAAAAGCTATATTCGTTGTGTAAAACTTTACTTTTCTAAACTTGTTGTTTAATATACTATTACTTCAATATTTTAAAAATTTAATTGATGATTTTGCTGCCTTGGATAAACTGTAAAATTTTCAGGAGCAACGACCCCTTGCCTCTGTACTTAAGAATTACGAATAAGTTTTCTTCTGGGATATGGAAAAATAAACGGCTCATTTTTTCATTTAAAATTGATAAAAGTGTAGTAGGAATTTTTATTTATTTCATAAATTTCTTTTATAATAAATTAAAAGTTTATAACGAGTTAATTAAACATTAATAAAACTCAATATTATTTTTGAGCTTTCAGCGAAGGATATCGCTTTCGTCATAAGCAAATAAATTTTCTGGTAAAGGCGATATCCTTCGCTGAAAGCTCAAAAGTAATATTGATATTGATATTATATTATATATTTAATATTTCTATTACAATAAATAGTATCTCGGGTCATTATTCAGTTTGAGAAAATGAAATCATTAAGTGAGTGAAATCTTGGAAGATCTAAGATTTTTAATTTTATTAAAATACATTTGATGTTGACCAAGGTGAAAAGCAACACAATGAATTTCCATTTGCGTATGATTGTTCTTTGAACTGTTTATATGTTGCGATCGCAGAATACTGGAATTTTCCATAACACACAAACGCAACAGGAATTTAAACTGTCAACAAAATATTAAAATTTTAATTAGTCTTTAAAATTTACAAAACAAATTTTTAAAAATGCAAATTATTTTTTTGTGAAGAAATTTATTACACAACCATTAAAAACTACCTATATCTCTATTTTCGTGTTTTTATTTAATGCTTAAAATGTTTATAAATTCTAAAAATATTCATTTTGTGATTATTTAAGTTGACGAGTGTGAATTAACGATAAGGGAATAAAATTTTTGCATGACACTTTTTCATATTGGGGGAGGCGATCGATTAATTTAATCCACACCCCTGTAAGAGCAACAATTGCAGTTCCGACTAGATCCTTTTGTTTGTCATAAAAGTTTATCTATTATTTTAAATTATATAAAAAATGGGATTAAATTATTAATTCCTTCAACAAAGATTGGAAAGCTAATGAAGAATGTTGGTAGAATTTCCATTCGTTCGTACACCTATATCCAAAATTTGATTTGCACGCTGTGGTCACAGAAAATAAATCTAAAAGGGTTGATCATTTGCATGTTGAAGGTGCAATGCCTCGAGCGACATAAAATTTTTTGTGGTGTACCAAATAGTTTTTTTATTTCAGGCAAGTTTGCAAACAGAGTTTTGAACTTCTAGTTTGATAAAATTGCGTTTATTTCCATTCTTCATTTTAAAATGGCAAATTAATAAAATATTCTCGCTCTATTTCGTTGCTTGTAAACCGCCGCGGAAAACTGAAAATTCGATGGAAGGCCCTTTGCAATTTTCTATATGTATAAGTGTGTCTGCAATATTTTCTAGGAGAGTTACAACACTTACGTAGAGATTACTTGACCTAAATCTCTTCCGACTTTTTCCCTTGAGAGTTTCTTCAGATAGGCAAAACATTCAGTGATCAATGATAAATTACTGTTAATAATAATTAGTGCAACAAGTAATAAATTGTTATATTTATTATATATATTATTTTTTCACAACCAACGGTTATTAAAGGAAAAATCGCTTTGAAAAAGGTATTAGTCTTACACATACAGTTACTCACATAAATATTCGGACACTCCTATGTTAACAATGTTAATTGGACGTTTTCAAGACTTTTTTTTTTTATATAAAAATCGCTTTTGCAGCAAAATTTTGTAGACATTTTTTGTTGGAAATTTCATTGCCTTAAATTTTGTTTATATACATTTTTCTATTTTGTTGCACCGTTTCCGACTGACAGCGACTTAAACAAGACTCGGTAAAATCCAAAAAATATTATCTATGTATATCTCAGAAACTGTGCGACCAAATAGAAAAATGTATATAAACAAAACTGTAGAGAATGAAATTTAGAAGAAAAAATTTCATATTCATATTTTTATTATGATGCACCGTTTCCGAGATATAGATGACAATATTTTTTGGATTTTACCGAGTCTTGTTTAAGTCGCTGTCAGTCGGAAACGGTGCAACAAAATGGAAAAATGTATATAAACAAAATTTAAGGCAATGAAATTTCCAACAAAAAATGTCTACAAAATTTTGCCGTAAAAGCGATTTTTACATTAAAAAAAACGTCTTGAAAACATCAAATTAACATTGTTAACATAGGAGTGTCCGAATATTTATGTGAGTAACTGTATTTCATTAAGAGCAATGTGCAGTTCTAATCGTGAAATGCATGTTTTATGTCGTTATATGATCGGTCTAGCCTAATGAACTGTGTTTCTTACAATAATACGAATTCTTAAGAGTTTGATTTCACCTGTAAATAAAGACCTCATTCATAATTAAATAGAAAGAGATCGTAATAATTATTGTTAGTTATCAAACAACGGCTAACGACAATCGGAAAATAAATAAAAAAATACTAACTACCGAAACAAAAAAAATGGAAGAATTTTGTACATAATTTAAATATTTCAGAAGATAACAATGCCAGCAAAATATTCTAAACAGGGAAATGTCCGGAAACAAAACGAAAACGGACACCCAGTACTTATATCAAAACTTATAAAATTTATGAATGGAAAATTCATAATGTAAAAATATTCTACAATGTGTTCATAAATAAGTCGAGTAATTGATAGATTCTGATTAAAGCTGAAAATATTACGCATATTATAATAAGGTGCAATTTTCATAATAAGTACAATTTAAAATAATAATTAATAGCAAATCAAATAATTCACTAAATCAAGCAAGATGAACACGTTTAAACACGTTAAAAAATATAAATGGATAATTGCTAATAAATTGTGATAAGTTAATTAGCAATGAATTAATTCCTGTGACGTTTATTCGATGTAAACCAAATGAAATTACTAATAATCATTAATAGGTAGATATTTTTATAGGTATAGATTATTTGTAATTTCATTTGGTTCACAAATTTTTGTTTTACTATATTCGTAATTTAATTTTATTCGGACAACATTGTTTCAAATTAAATGAAGGAAAATAGTTTGCCATTCGATAAAATCGATCCAGCTTTGTTGCCATGAAATATTGGATAAAAATGGTGTATACGGTTATTCTCTTCAAATAAATATAAAAATATTGATCTTTCAAAAGAACCTCTGGACTAGACGATTTATTAAAATTTTTCTTCCTGAAGTAAATGTGTAAAACGCCTGTACAAAACAAACTAATACCAGAAGAATGGAGGGATGTATTATGGATAGGATTATATAATTCTAGGATGTAATATGATTGTATATAAACTATGCAGTTTATTGTACAAAGAAGCTGTACAACTTTTGCGTAGAAACGTGTTTATAGTGCTTGAGTCAGATTTTCAGAAGAAATCAGAAGGAAAAAATGGAAGTAAATAGTATTAGAGGCGGTCAAAAGTCTTCCCTAACTTACAGTGCTACGAATTGGAAAAAGGAGTGCGGCCAAATTTAGTGATTCAACCTGAAAGTTCTAGAACTGTTCTTGTAAACTACAAAGAAAATTTTTTAAAATAAACTAATTATGTGCAGTGGCGGCTTCTGAGGAATTTAGGTTGTGAGGATTATGTTTTTGTGAAAGGCTTGAGGCACTGCCTACCTCGACAAGCGGCCTCCGATTATGTGGCAATCTAAAAAAATTTTTTACTTGTAAGTTTGCAATTTTCAGTGTTTCTCCTTTGGATGGATGATACAATAAATAATGTATCAATGTTATGTACATTGAAAAATTGAAATGCAATACAGAACAAAATAACAATTTATGTAAGTGCTTATAATGTAATATTTTATTAATTTTAACGGCTTCGAATGTGAATCCTGTACAGATAATTTATTCGATCGAGAAATATTTACGCCCTGGACAAGTACCCGCGTCACCTACCCTTATATCCGACACTGGCTTAAGAAGATTTTCTGTGCGGTAGGGCACTGTTCGTTATGGGCGAGGCGAAAATCGTTAATCCATGAAAGTAAAAAAGTATTTTATAATTGTAATTCGCATGATTATTTGCTTAATACTTATCTATAAGCGTCGAACATGAATTGCAAGAAGCTTTAAAAATTTAAATATAAATACATTTAACATTGAATTGATTTTCGCTTCGTCGTGTTTGATTTGAAAGTTTTATTAAAACAGCGCTAAATTATCGCCGATTCGAATGCAGATTTTTGAAATCCAAATTGAATACTAAATATTAAACAAATCAAAATATTTAGATGTTATAAATTTAAAATTACACTCTTGGAGACTAATTTTATACCGATTTAAATCTAGAAGATTTTGGCAACATTTCAAAATTTAAAATTTACTTCTCTATTGCATATTTTTTCAATTATTATGTGTAAAGTTTTTGATATTTTAAAGTGATACTTACTGTTGATGCGGCTCGAAGTAAGACCAACTTGAGCATAGAATATTTGGTTTGTCGTTGATCATATTTGATTGCCGGATTAAGTACAGGTTTATTCTTTGGGATCGATAAAACTAATTTATAAAATTAATAATTTTGCAAACTGCACTTACTGTTTTTGTATAATAAATTGTTTTGGTTACGCGTCAGCGCGAACCACTAATTACAATGATAATTTGTACTTAATGGCAAAAACATTAATTATAGATAAAAAGTTCGCTAAAACGCTATTTTCTATAATTTATTTTCCAATATTTCAAACTTTTGAACTTGGAAAAGACAAGTGCTTTATTGGCTTTTTAGGCGCATGCTCATTTGGCAGAACGAGAAATTGTTTACTAAAAATTGTTATATATTTATAGGTAACTAGGTAGGGGTAATTAGTATGAGATATACCTACATACCTACCCCCCATGGATTCTTAACCAACAGCAAGTCCGTTTCGAATCGGAGCCAGTTTAAATTTCTTAATTATTTTGTTTATTCCATTATTCTTTCTGCTTAGGCGGAGTCAATATCTTGAAAATTAAATAGAAAATTTAGTCAAAAATGAACCGATGAGCTGCTTTTCTAATAAAAATAATAGGATTTCTTTTCAATTGGTTCAGTTTCGCTCATCATGAACGGCACTGTATATGTTAATCCTTATTACGAAGGTGAGCAAAGTTACAGTAGAATTTTTTAAATGCGGTTGCTTGTAGACAGAAATGCCTCGCATATAAGTTACTGCATAATTTAGAAATTGCAAAATTAGACCTAAATAAAATTTAGTACTGTCACAAAATATATCACTTTTTAAATCTTTTCTAAGCTTTGGTTACAGTTTACTCAGCAGGTCGATTTGTTAAAAAGGTAGATCTCCTGAATAATGTATGATACCTTGCATAAATTACAAGGCATTCGGTCTTGTCCTTGATATCGCTGTTTTCTGTTGATAATACTTAGGTGAATTTAATTTAACATTTTTTACCTTGCTATGCTAGTTTACGACCAAACTTTTTATTATCTTTTTTTATTGTCGAATGTTCATATTCGTCTATCCACATCCAGGTCCACGAATGTGGACCACGAGGAACGCCAAAAATATAAATCAATGTACTGGATAATTTAAGTTTGATCAGCCCTTCGTTCAATCCAACCAAGTCAATTTTATAACCTTTGTACCAAAACTCTTTTATAATGCAGTTTGTTTCTAATATGTCGATAATTGAGTAAATATTTTATTGGACATTCTATTTGAGGGATATTTGCCGATATAATGTAATATCTATTTTCAAATTTTAAACGAAAAATCGATAGAAAACCTTGAAAAATAAATATCCAAACCTATTGCTCATTTTCTTATTATTATAATGTAGTAACCTGACTATGTATTGATAACAAAAAGTTGATATGCTGTCTATGCTTGATTATTATACATACGCAATTAAACTGTCGAATTTTATTTTTATTACATCGATTATGTTATAATGATCTGCTTATAAAATAAAAATTATTTTTCAAATTTTAATAAGACCAAATATATTGAATTAAATTTGTACTTTTATTTGGCAGTTTATAGTATACGTAAATAACCTGCCTTGTGAAAATATGAACAACTTTGAAACTTGGAAGTGCTTTTTTAAATAATGGATTTTATTTAAATTTTCATTTATAGACATTCAGACGCACCCAATCTTACGATCGAATTGCGTTCTATGAAAAGGTAGTTGTATCGATGAATGGCAGGGTTTACCACAAATAAACTTTTTTCGTTTATTTCGCTTAAAGTTTTTTAAAATATTTTTAATCAACATTACTTAAATAATATGTAACCCTGCCAACTTGGTTTGAATGGTGACCGCGAAAAATGATATAATGCATACATTTAAATTTATGAATTTGTCAGGAATTGTTTAGCTCTCTTCAGCTTTTATGCGAACACATTATAAGTATAGATAATATCCATGACTTAATGCACAGGTAATGTATGTCCAAAGTTTTAAATTCTGAGATAATAGCAAATACATAAATATGCACTTCAATTTATGCTTTACGCTTTAATTCACACTTTTTAACTTGATTTAAAAATGTTAGGACATCAAATGAATGTGTAATACAAAATTTATTCAGAAACAAACTCATTTCGTTGCAAAACACAGTTTGGTCAAAAAGGGGACATACAATATCTGCACATTATACATCAATTATTCAGAGTATAACCAACTCAGTTTCCCTCCAGAATATCAACAGAGCAATACTATACACGATCTGGTAATGGAAATATAAGAAAGAGAAAAATGCCTAGATCTTGGAGTGAAGCGCCGATCTATCCTTTATACAAAATAGGCTATAAGAAGCAGTGCACTAATATGTCGGAAAAACTTTTAGCTAGATTAGTGAAAATCAAGCAAGATCCATAAAACAATAATAAGATCCTTATGTATAGTATGTGAACACCGAAAAAACAAAACCAAATGATATTTATAGGAATAAGGAAGGATGTTTTGAAAATATGTTTTAGTAGAAAGAGAATGGTGGAGCAGAAGAAACACCCCGAGAGGATTATTCAACTTGACGTTAATAGAAGAAGAGCAAAGGTCACCTATTTGACTTTTATTATCACGTCGGGTATGTTATTCTTGATGTGTGGTGTGAAGAATAATGTACCATTTGATCTTGGTTTTCGAAGTGTTCCATGAATTTGCAGCTTCGGGTTATATCAGACTATCTAGGGATGTTTATGTTTGTGTTGGTAGAACCAAAGTTGAACCACAATGAGAGGCCTGATATTGAAATTCTAGTGTAAGAGATACGCAGAGCATTTTATAGCTAGAATTCTCCTGTGGAGGAGTTTGTAGTGTTATACAAATATTATACAGAAGGATAAACTTTAAGATTTATATTAGATAGATATATTATGTATAAAATAACAAGGACGATCTGGACGGCGTACGGCGAGAGCTTTTGAAATTATCACTCGAAAGCCTATTTTAATTGGCCGGATTGTAAAAACAGAACTAGATTTGCATTTATCGTTTTAAATCTACGGACACATTCTTAATTTCTTTATTCACTCGGTCTTCGAAATTATGGTTTGCAGGATTTCCCCTGTTTGTCACCCCGGGTTCCTCCACCTAGGAATGAGGTCTCCGAGAGTATTAATTTACATACTGTGTCAACTTCTCGGTAGAGTGGTAAGGGTTATTCGCTATTTTGTCAAACGATTAATTAAAAGACTACCCCTACCCGAGAAATTCTGAATTTGATATTCGAAAATAATAATTGCGTTTCTGAAAATGCAACTATTCAAATTAAACGTTACAGCTTGATAACTTCGACGATTAATAATTCTATATTATTTCTAAAAGTATTATATCGGTTGAATTTAGTAAAACATACTAACGAGTTCGTTTAGTAAAAAATCGTTATAATCCTAAAAGAAACCTCTCGTTATTATAAAAGTAAAAAGTAAGTAGCTACCTACGAAACGAATAATTGCTACGACTATAATTTCGCGTAGTTTAAAAATAAAGCAAATGTATGTAAGGTATACTAATCACAAATTAATGTGTTCATAATATACCAATTTTTATTTGTAAAAATAAATTAATAAATCAGTTAGAATAAATACTTCCTACATGTTTACATTAACATTCTGAATTTGTTATTTTTATTAAAAATCAATTTTAAATGTACTTTTAAATTGACAATTTTGCATCGGTAAAGATATTTTCAGGTAATATTTTTATGGCAGACTATTTTTATTTGGCAAAATATACATATTTTATAAACTTAAATTTTCACTCGTACGAATTAATTTGACTTAGAATGACATTCGTTAGTATACTTTCGTTAAGTGCAGCTTTATTTTCCATATTTAAATTGAATGTTCGTTTGATAGAGGAAAATCATTTCACATTATTTATCAAATAAATATATATAAACCTCTGTAACCTACTTGACATTTCAATTGTGGAAATTGTTTTTTTT
Source organism: Cantharis rufa (assembly GCA_947369205.1). Lineage (NCBI taxonomy): Eukaryota > Metazoa > Arthropoda > Insecta > Coleoptera > Cantharidae > Cantharis > Cantharis rufa. The sequence goes on along the minus strand of OX376309.1, from coordinate 753,920 downwards.
TAATAAAATAAACCCTGCTATAACGCGGTATTCTCTTAATACGGTTTCCATGTAACGCGGATACAAACATAATTATACATATTTTTTGCTATTTAACCGTATTCATCATGACATGGTGCTTTGAGCTTCTTATAACGCGGAACGAATTAATCGCGTTATAGGAGGGTTGACTGTACCCTCCATTGAAAATTTACCTTTAAGCTTGACTTTCTCAAACTACATAATAATGTAATTTTTGTTAATTTTTAGCATTCACAAACTGAGTATCTGCCATAAGAGATTTTTTTATAGGATCAAGTACTACTATAATTCACTTCAGTGATCAAGGTAACATTTAATTATTATCAATTAGTTAATTGAAACAATATTAAATTTTTACAATTAAGAAAATACATGAACATAAACACAAAATGTTAATTAGTCATGGCAAAGCTAAACGTATTTGCCTTGTGCATTTGAATCTATATATTTGACGTTCACAAAAGCAAGCAACTTCAAAAGAACAAGAGATATTAACGTTGAATTGTATAGGGTGTAACAAATACGAGAATAGTCGTTTCTAGAATCAGTATTTTTTCAGAAATGAGAAAAAAAATATTTTTAAATGCTAAATATAAATTTTAGCAAATCAATAAAAAATTATAAATATTTGTCGGAAACCTTATTTTACTCGTTACAGATATATAATCCCACCAGGGTGAAATTATTTAGGCAATACCTTTCTTGATTTAATTTAATATTTAGGAGATTTTTAACGATTTTCTCACCAAAGAAATAAAAACTTTGAAAATATTTTTACTAAAGCTATCGTTGTTATCATGGATAATACATGGATTTCTACAACCACCATTACAAAAAATACCCCAAGGATCTGAAATGGCCAGGATCGTATTCAGAATCAATGTTGATCGAAAACTTAGTAAGTTTATATGCAGATGACGGAATTCCGTTTACGACTCAAAACAAAAACCAGCTGACCAAAATCAATACAGATGATAGTATACGAGCACAAACAGAAGGATACAATGATCTCGCACAAAATTTATTCATTAGTCTTCATCAACGAAGTAGTTTAAAATAACCAATCGATTTTGCACACCGAAACGGTTTGGTGTTGTGACTCCAAAAGGGAAATTTCGTTCACCAAAAATATCGAAGCCATCAAAATCTCGGTGATTCCAATAGAAATCCGTAACCAACACGAGTTCAATTAACCAAAAGTACGGTCAGAAGGCTTTTCATTTTTAATCGAAATTTAAAACTTTTAGAAGCAAATTACACACGATCTGTTTTTTACTCCCTCCCTCTTATCTATCACATTTTCCTATCAAAAGTGCAACAATAAAATTTACACTCAACTAAACATCGTATTAAAAAAATAGCCATTAGAATATTGGCAGCAAAAATTTTGAGAATCTTAAATATAAATTCGATCTCTTCATCTTATATCGTTTTTTTTTTGACAAAATTAGTGTCCAAAACCATTTGCTTCACTTTTTTGTGTATTTCGCTTATTGCTTTAGACAATTTTTGTATAGAAATTGCTCTGATCGTTAGTATATTTATAGAACTAATAATTCTGATTAACGCCATTTAAAAATGTAAAGCGAAGTGTAAATAATTTGTATTGAGCAGTAAATATTTCGTGACGCGACCAATTAGTATGTCGAATTATAAAAAGAAGTCGGAGAAGTGTCTTTTGAAATTTATTTAATATTCTCTGCAAGTTTCCATAGTTTTTAAAAGTCAAAATGCAATTGATAAATATTTATCTATCTAGGAATGGAAGGACGCAACTTTTGTATTTTAAAGTTAAAACTGAAGTTTTATGCAAAAAGTTGTTAACGCGAGCAGCTTCCAAGTTTTTGAATAAGCCTTAGTCTCTTGTAAATGACACTTCAAAACTTGGTAGGTAGACTGAATTTTTTGCAATTACGATTTTGTATTCACTTAAGGAGAGTTCCGGTCGAAATTAGGGAACAAAAAAATGATTGCGATTTTTGAACTTACTTTTTGCAAACGAGATTTGAGAGTGCTCATAAATATCCAATGGGTAAGAAAAATAAGTTTTTGTCCGAGAAGCGCAGGTAGGTGTCTAGAGAGTGGTACATGGCACGAAGGACTGGGGATGCTGCGCGTGCGGCTTCTTTGTCGATAGGTTCTGGGGTTGCAAGAACTGGAGCAGGGATGCTGCGTTTAGTCGCTTACAAACTACCGACTACGTTCGGTCAGAGCATAAATTGCTGACTGAAATCGGCACCTGGTCATCGGCGCCCGCGGTGGATGCCGGCCTTTTGTCATGTCCGCAGGCGAAGATGACCGTAAGGCACCGGCCTCCCCTATCCCCAAACCCATTGCTGATGGACATTGTTCTCCAATTAAGGAACCAGGTACTAGTTTTAGAAACCTAATATCTGGTAGTCCTTAGAATACTTTAGTTATCTTATAAATAATGTATAATTTATAAAAAGAAAGCTGCTTGAAATTTTATACGCTTCAATATTATAATATAAAAAAAGTTTTATTTAATATTTAAAGTGCACCCGATTTTTTTTTTTTTTTTATTTTTTAGTTTTAGTAATTAGTTTTATTTTTGTTTTACGCATTATAATAGAAAAATGAAAAATTGTAAATAACGTGAAAAATTGCTTTGAGAAATTTTCTGATATTTTCAAGTAGTGGCGGGATAAATATTTGACGTGCATGAGCAGGCGTCGTGGTGTGACAAATGGCGTGCTGCAGAGCGCGTGTTGGGTCAGTGGGTTAGGCGGCTCCGGGTGGTTTTTAGAAGCCGGCGGGAAGCTGTGGCAGAGCTAGAGTATATCGATCTTGCCACCGCCCTGTGCTACAGCGGCTCCGGCTAACCTACATTTGCTATCCCAGCCCAGTTACTGCTCCCGTCATTCCAGATCCGAAGTCCCGCGCCGATATCGATCTTTGCCATTATCACCCATCGTCTACCTGATTTGCGATTCCATGTGGATCCTCGCGATACAAATGTTTATTACTTTTTCAAATCTTTTTGAGCATTTTTTTTACACGCCCAATTTTTAAGTCTATTTTATCCGAATCTCGTTAATCGCATCTTGAAAAGTTTATTTAAAGTAAGTTTCGACAAGTTTCACGCAAATATTATGAAACTTCATACGGCCAAAATATTTTGCGTGAATACAATTTAAGTTGTAAGTTTGTAACTTTAGCATTTAATTCATTGCTCTCATTTGAGTTCGCTTGTAGTTATAATTAAATCCTGTTTTATGGAAAGTTTGAAATTTCTCATAATTTTTAATTTATAACTTTTATCGACTTATACTTTCAAAATATGTACATATCATAAGTTGAATACATTTTTTGTTTTGTTTTGTTTGTATCTTTATATTTTTATAAATTTTAAAATAATTTTATTTTTAATTCCAAACCAACGAAGATGTTGTGCGTAGGACGGGCAACTTTTTTTCAAATTCACATTGTCTAATAATAAGAATAAAATTTAACATTCAAGTTTGGTTTTCCAAGTTTTTCCAGCTTTAAAACATTTGCCAAGTAAACACGTAGAAACCATACTGGTTGACATGCTTGGTAACTGTTGGTAAGAATTGTGTAGATTTTTCAAGCTCTCAAAGCCAAAAGATCGATTCGTGATTCGTGAGTAGAGACTAAGGTTGCGTTATTTTACTTACTTGAATTCTCTTAATTGAAAATATGTTATTGTATTTGAAGAGTAATCAAATTGAAAAAAGGTGGTGCCAAATTTTAGGAATACATATCTAATACTCGTGAAAACGAACTAGGAAGTTTGGAAAAGCGTATTATACCAAGAAACTACTGCCAACAAACCAAACTGTTGATTCCATTAAATACTACTCACAATTAGCCAAACCGAAGGAAGCTATCGACAGGAGAGGCTTGTCTGAGAGTTGGCAAATGGACAGGGCCTTGTGTTGCATCATGACAATGCCAGAACCACACGTTTGTCAAACATTTTTTGCGGCTGGGATTATTTAGTGCGACCACCATATTCCAGTTCGAGTTCGGTCCAAATCTGGATCTTGCACCTTCAGACTATCATTTGTTTGGATCTTTTCAATGCTGCTTTAATCATCTAAATTTATCAGATTTGCACTTCTGCCAAAACCACCTTGATCAGAGGAAATCTTTCAGCTACCAGAAAGATAAAAGGATATCGATCAATATGACAAGTGCAAAATTGATTGTAGAGGACATTTCAACATGCGACTATTTGACACAGACTCGCAAAAACTACAGAAACTCGAAAATTTATAATCAATGGAATTTTGGAAACACTTCTTATTTCTCGTTTTGTTTGTTTATTGCATCTCTTTCTTTGCTAAAAAAAAGTTTTTTTTTAAATCCTAATTTTCAGACTTTGAACTTTCTGTTCATTTTTATTCAGGTTTATTTTGGAATTGTTCTGTCTTGGATAGAACTGTCTTTACGTAATGAGTAAGCATATATCAGAACGAGCTGCGAAGCGTCAAGGATATGTTTCGGTTGTTCTCGTAAATAGCTATTACATTAAGAGTTGAAAAAAGGCGGATTCCTGAACTAGTAGATTTGAAAACGAGTGCATGAAATCTCGAAGAGTTCAGTAACCTTTCTTCACAAGTGATGTACAACGTTTTATACAATTTCGCATGGAATTAGTGCAATGAAAAAATTTTTATTTTATTTTTAACTTTCATAAAAATCGTTGTGTAATATCAATTATCTATCGTTCAACGAAAATCTTTGCATGATAGAACTGCTTGGCAACGAGTCACTTTAAACACGTTATACGTTTTCTGATGCGAAAAGGCTGCGTCGAAATTAGATAAAATAAATTTCAAGTCAATGGGTGAATTATTATTTTTATGATATTTTCAAGGAAGTTCTCACTATCATTTTTAAGTTGTTTCGATTATCCCAACATTTTCTCAAAAGTATTATATAGATAATTACTGTCCGCAGTGAACATATCGTTTTAGTAAAAAATTTATAGTAATATTTATTTCTACTCAAATTGTGACGATTTTTAGAAAAATTTGGGTGGTATTAAGACATACAGTGTGTCATGAGCTGCCGGTTTGGAAAATTTGCAAAATTGATGTAGCACATTATTTAATGTGTTTGTGTTCAGCGTTTGCCGTGCAAACACGTATATAAAAAATGATCCCAATCGGCCTGAAAAGAAGGCGGGAGAATGAAGGGGAGAGGCTAGAAACTACAGATCAAGAATTTCGAGTTGAAAAACTTGGAAAACGTAATCTACTTACAAGGGGAGGGTCAGGCGTACTCATTACACCGATAATTCAAACGATAATTTTGTTACGTGTAGTTCACAAAATAAGATAGCAATTGTGTAAAATGTGTAAGGTGCAACTTTTATTTTTGTTTTTTTGTTCTCAAAGAACTAAAAATTAATTTAAAAAAATGTTTAGTCGACGAACAGACTAGCAAAAAATTTTTCTCACACGTAGTACATGATTTTAGAAGGGATTTGCAGCTTAATTTTAAAATTTGAAGATTTTTTCATGTACTGTAAAATAACTAACTTTCTCCTAATTAATAAAAACCCATATTTCTTACAATTTTAATAAAGAATTTTTTTGATTATAATTTAATACTAATGGGAACGGAAAAAAATAATACAAAAATATATTGACGAAATTCCAATATTTAAATCACCGACCGTAAGGTTATAAGTCTCACGCGATCTAGTTTCACCAGTATCGGTAATTAAATTACTGTAGACCTGAGAAGCTTTAAATCGTGGAGGAAAATCTTTGACATTTATTTTTGGGCAAATATGTGAGCGTGTTGCGTTGCTCACAATAATTGTTATCCTATTGTCAAGTATGCATAAAAAAATTATCACTTGAATCGATAATGGGCACGTCGGACCTTCCCCTTGTTAGTGAACTGGAGATATTTTGCAATCATCGGACTTAGAAAGCAGAGAAATTCGTTTATTACATTTTTAATTATAAAATACATAGCATATTTACAAATTCCGCTAGTACAACTTACTAACATCAAAGGAGAAACTTTGTTCAGTGAAAAATGACTCTCCGCCATCTGCCAAATCTGCAACAAAAAATGGTAAATGTACAGTAAAAATGCTAAAACATGCAGTAAAAACAATAAAAATATGCAGTAAATTTACCACTAAACATACGGTCAAATTGATAAATTGTTCAAATAATTTTGCGGTTAAATTTTATACTAAATACACGATCGTTTCCAACTTTTTAATTTAAGGATTCCAATTTTTGAAAATGAATCTTTTAAGTTGTTGAAATTGATAGGTCAAAAAAATATAATTTGTACTTAATAACATATAATTTATAAATAACGAATAGTCAATATTTGAAGCCTGAATCACAAGTAACAAATAATCTGAAATTTGCACTGAAACTGAAAAATATGGGTTTTCTGCATTTTTTTCAAAACGGAATATTTTAAGGCTTTTATAGTTAATTTTTGAACAATATGTACTAACTCTAAATCTCCAAATTATTTACAAATGAAATACATTTGCAAGTATAAATTTACGCACAGAGTCAAAAATTTGTAATTTTTTGAAGCAATAAATTAACATTAAAATATTTTTGCATTATACTCAACAGTCAATCCGACCTAATAATTCACCTTGTTATATTAAGTATCTTCAATAAATAATAAGTGCCAATTTATCAAAATCTACAGCCCCATTAACCCATAATAAACGTTTGCGAAATTAATACTTCCACATTGTATTTTTATTTGGAAAAAACCTTGTGCATTTTAGTTCTAAAAGTGTTATAGTGCATTTTATATTGATTCTAAATACCGATGTGGTTAATATCGAGTTTCACTACATAAAACAGAAACCTATTGATTCTTAAAAGGAGAAGTTTTCATTGCAACGCTTATCAGGGGAACAACAATTGCTTTCACCTTTTTTACTTCGGTCAGTTTCCTTCAATTTTGAGAAGAGAAAATCAATTTACTTGGAGTAAATTACAATATAAATAAAAAAAAATTTACAAGGAAAATTTTACTTTCAGTAATACGAATAAAATACATTTATTGGAACACCGGGAAAGCTCACCCTTAAGAAGCAATTTCGGACCCCCCGGTTAAGAATCGCTGGTGTGAGGGTAGGTAGTAGGTGAGATAATAAATAGGCGGAATTTTGCGGTGAAAGGGGAAGTAAAATATTTTTATATTTAACTCGTAGTACATAAAAAAGTTGACATTTTTTAGGTTTCTTAAAATTTCATCTCCGTAATTTCCTGCAATTTAACAATATCCACTCAGCTTTTTGTTCGTGTTAAATAATTTCCTTTAAAATAATTTTTCTATATAAAATTAATAGCCCTAAAATTAACAGTTTATTAAAATCAAATTTACCCTTACAATTGAGTGTAAATTTTATATTCAACATTGTCGTTATGATTTTGACATCATCGCACAACAATTCACAAAAACGGTTATGTAAATATTTTGCAAATTTAGTTTTAATATTTCGGCCATTAACTTTATACCTAACGCGTTACACATAATTATGTACTCCTTTATTATATCTGAAGTAATTTTAATTAATATACTTCTAGACGCATTTGTTTACTTGAACACTTTTGCTAATTACTTTTATAAATTATTTACGAATTTGAGACTTCATTATCTTTTCACTAACTGCTAGGAATAACAAGAAGTGATAATAAAATTTAAATTAAAGTTGAATCCTGTCCCTGCATTTTAAATCTTCAAGATCTTAAGTAAATTATTCCATTGTTCGAGTATATATCTGTCCCAATTTTGGCAAATTGAGACCGGTGTTTTAATTATAACGGAGTTTGAGTTTTCTTTATCTTATGTCCCAGATTTAGATTTCCTTTTAATTTTTTAAATTATCATTTTTAATCTGCTGAGACTTAACATAATATGTACATTAACCAGAAAATTAAAAAATCATTGAAGATTAGGTCATTTGACAGATGCCCAATTGTTAACTGGAGAAGAAGGGACACGGTTGCGATCTCCACTAGCTTGCAAAGCTCCAAGCTCTTTTCGACACTTGAGGTATATGGGTACGGGTAGGATATTAAACTTTCATGCTTGCCGGCCGTCAATGGTCTTATGCTAAACATCAACTCTTAACCGGATACCCGGTACGGGCTTTCGCAAGTGTGAACTGGGACGTACTGTCTGTTCAGCTTGGGTTCCATATCTCCGTCATCTGACGTGGGTTTCGGAAATTAAACCTAAAATTATCTTTGAGGTGTCTGGCTGGACGAGTGACCCCTTCGAGAACACTTTGCTTTCTTCTATCTATCTTCTTTGATATCGAAAGACGTTGCCAATTAGGGCCATTAGAAAGTGCGGATGGATTAGGACAATGCTTTGGTTCGTACAAGTGGAAGCTTATTGTAGAGACATCTATAAGAAGAAATTTAAATAAAAGCGATACTTCTGTTTTTAATAGATAAAATCAATATTCTTGTATATGGAGGTGCTTGTTCGTAAAATCCATTGTAAGACCGAAGAAGCATTTAATTTTGTCTCGCAAACTATGCGTACACAAGTATCTTGCATATTAAATAAAATAAAATCCTTTGATGTTCGGTTACTATTGACTAAAATCAAACAGGTCATAAAAAGTTTAAACTGATTGATTTTAAGCTTTAAGCGAAATTATATTTTATTGAAATTTGCGAGGAATCAATTGAATTGATTGGTATGAAAGGGAATTATTTTGGGTTGAATTGATGTTCCTGTGAGTGTTAGTAATTCAAGCCCGATTACTCGCAAGGCTTTTTGTTGCTGTAAATATTACAAATAGGGCTGGGATAAAACAAAGAAATGGTGATTACGTAACTAATTAACTCCGCATATCATGCGAAACTAATAAAAACCGCAATTTTTTTTATTTTTCAACTTTTTTCATGACTATAATAATAGAGTATTTATTTTCCAATTCCACTGCAGTAGTAAATTTTTCTACGTCCAACATATTTTGGTGTGCGCGAATTCTCGAGATCTTAAAAATAATTAAAGTTGAATTTGAACACATTTCGGTATGTGAAACTTAAATTAAATAATTCAGGAGTAAGTACAAATTTATTTACCTACGAACGAATCAATAATAATTATTAATGATGTGGATCGTGGCTCCGGCTAATTTTGTTTATATATATTTGAATCAATAAATTTTTTATTCATATTTTGTTAAAATTACTCGAGCGCAAAACTACTCAAGTTTTTATAATAATCCGAATTGGATCAATTTTTAAATTTCGCTTTTTATTTCATGCTCCAGTGAAATGTTGGATCCTGCAGAATCATGTTCATAGCACTTTGAATTGTACATTAAATCGATGGATCACACGATTTTTCAAATAGAGAATGAATGAAAAGTTGAATTGTGGGTACATCAAATCGGGTAGTTTGTATAGGATAATGTTATTTTCGAAAGATATTTTGGAAAGTCCGCCTTTAGAAATCGTGCAGTTGAATTTCAATTTGTAAGGCGAAGGCATTTTCTTTTACAAGCAAAAAATAAGTGAAAACATTTTGAATTTCGTAGCAATTATTAAACTTCAATTTTAATTAAGAATTTCTTGCATAAATTGTGAATATTGTTTTGTGCTTTTCTTTCCAAATATATCATTTCTAGACTTAATTTTCCAGTTCCGGTCTCGTCGGAAGTACAACTTTCTTGTTCGAGTAACAAAGTATAAACAAAAGTGCCATGCCCAGCCAACCAACTACCGACCCTGTGTACATTACAATTATTTCTACGTTTTAATTTCTATTCAGTAGTTGTGCTTTTTATTTGAAACGTACGCTTTTTATTAACATTTCTTTCTTTAATATTTAACACAACTAAACAAAAAGTTAAAATAATAGAATTTTAACAGAAATACAATACGTACCAAGTTATAATTCAGAAAACCAAAAAAAGATTCGATTTTATAAATAAATATTCTATTTATACCCTGTTTTTAATTTAGTTCGAATATTTTTTCTTGATTCTTATTTTTTCATTTTCCTAGTTATATGCGACCGAAGACCGAAAATAATCGTCAAGTAGAGCTTTATATTGTATTACTAAATTTTAATTATTTAAAGAAAAAATTTTTTCCAAATATTTTTATGTAATTTAGGCCTTATTGTTACTAAAGACCACAAATCTTACTTGAAATGTTTTATTTTAAGTTCATTTCTATTAATTTTCTCATTTTATTTTTATATTCATTAAATAAACACTTGCTGCTTGTACGTCCTTTTGTTGTCCTCAAATTTTATGATTATTTTATATCAACATTATTTATTTTATTTATAAATTAATTGAAGCATCGAGTTCTGTGGGTGCATACGAAACAATTCACAACCAAACATTTGTATGGGTCGGAGTTTTTTTTCTACTATCCTTTTCGCTTTTGGGTATGGGTTACCAATATGCAATCAATACCGCGAACCGCCTACGATGTTACACATTTTTCTATCTCTTTTCCAGGTTTTTTAAAATTTTTTTTAAAATTTTACCATTATTGTTGGTTAGGAAAACAAATTTTAATAAAACAATTCATTTTTGGCCGAGAAGACTAGAAAATGTTTGTTTACACGGGACGAGTACACGATTACAAACTAAATTGTTTTTAATTGTTGAATTACTAGTACTTGGAGTTGTATGTAATTTATTTCCAAAACGCTACAAAAATTTAAATAATTGCTAGTTACGTACCACCTTGAAATATCACTTTATGCAAATATGAAGAAAGAAATTTACTTATGTCAGTGGAATATGGAGTAACATTTTACGCGATATTGAAACGAGTAAATCAATTTCATTTTTTCTGTTTACTTAAAGCGACGATTCAAGATTGTAGGAAGTTTGCGTTTGTTTAAATTTTTTTAACGGTTTGACAACGAATGACACAAAACTCGTATTACTCAAATATATGTACATATATTATTTCGAATATTCAAAATTCAGTTATCATCGAAAAGGCAAGCGTCAAATTAGGTCTGCTTGCGAACGGCCGCTTCTAAATGTCAAAAGGTAATGAAAAATTACACTACTAATTACAGACAAAAACAATTGAAAAATAATAGCCGTTAAAGTTAATTGCCAATTTTTATTTATAAATGATGTAATTTAATAGACAACCCCTTTCCGTGTGTGTTTCCATGTAGTTTGGTATGGGGGAGGAAAACGGAACTACTTACAGATCTAATGGTCTTGAAAATATACATTAATTACCCCCGAATTATTTGAAGCCAATTTTTTATATCTTTTTTATTTTGGTTCTTCCCGCAATCGGTGTATATCTTTTGAGTTAACAGAAGACATTTTGCTAAAAAAAAAGGAAGAAAAGATTTGTAGATTCAACGGTTTTCGAATTATGGCGTAAAAAATGTACATTGGTTAGCAAATTTTCCGAGCTCAATAAACTTTTTTGAAAATGAAATCTAATACAGGGGAAAATCAAAAATTATTACTTTGAAAATGGTTATAATTTTCATCAGGAATTATAAAAATTAGTTAATTTAAAAAATGTGTCTTGGAAAGGTATCAGTTGTAACTACATAAGACATCAGTCGCGGGAACACCCTATATATATTTTAAATGGACAGGGTGATATATTGCGATGCATTTTTTTAAAAATAGTATAACCAATTTTTAAATATTTTAAAATTTGAAAATGGCAATAAAATATGGGAGATAACCGTTGCACACGTTGCACCAGATTTGATTTTAATTTTACAATTTTAAATTTAATGAAATTATAACGTTTTGGAAGTTATCGCATTTATCCAAATTTATTCCATCCAATTAAGGCAGTGTTCTAGTCTAGAATTTTGACAAAATCGATTTTTTGTTTTCTACATATTCTTAAAGTTTAGACATTGAAGAATATATCCTCGAGAGAGAATTTTAAAATTCCAGTAATTTATGTAGTTATAGCTATTTTAGTGACGCACTGTAAACCCTTTAAGATGGAGCATATGGGGCAATGCCTGACAGGTGACTATTTCAGCTATGAATTATATAAATGTACAAATATAGGTTAACCCAAAACACTTAAAAATCATAAATATTTTCGTGTTTACTTTTCATTTCAGCTCAGTCTAGCTTTTAAAAGTCTACGATTAAGGTACAGGTTTATTACAAAACTACATTTTTCAACATGGTTGACATGATATCTCAAGTTCTATTTAGCCGATTTACTACAAATTTGGTATCCACCTTCAGTATATGTTTATCTATCGCCCCTACAACTTTTATAGCAAAATTATTTTTGTAACTATTTGAAACTTTTACTCAAAACTTTAAACGCGTTTATTACAAAACTACATTTTTCGACCTGGTTGACATGATATCTCAAGTTTTGCTTGACCGAGTTACTTCAAAAACCTTCCAACATACAGTGGCTCCAACAATTATTAATACACGCCTATGTTAACCATGTAAAATGCACATTTTGAAACCGTTTTTTGACATATAAAACTCGCATTTACAGCAAAACTTTTCAAATATTTTTTATTGCAAATTTTAATCTCTTCAGTTTTGTTTCTATACATTTTTTTATTTTCTTTCCCCGTTTTCGAGTTACAGCGACTTAAAGAAAACTAAGTAAAAAAAGTTAATAAAATTAACATTGCTCTTATGGGAGTTTTTTTACAGAGTTTTCTTCAAGTCGCTGTAACTCGTAAACGGCGAAAGAAAATAAAAAAATGTATAGCAACAAAACTGAAGAGATTAAAATTTGCAATAAAAAATATCTGAAAAGTTTTGCTGTAAAAGCGAGTTTTATATGTCAAAAAACGGTTTCAAAATGTGCAATTTACATGGTTAACATAGGGGTGTATTATTAATTGTTGGAGCCACTGTATATCTGCCTATCGCTCCTACCACTTTTGTACCAAAATTTTTTGCTAACTCTTTTAAAATATTAAAAATTATGGAAAAAAATAGGTCAAAAACTGTTTTTTGTTTTTAGATAGCTGCCGTTTCGCGAAAAAAATTTTTCAGTTTTCTTTTTGGTAGGGACTATAACAACATTCTTACTAATAATGAATCTTTTTTGTAATTTTATTTCAGATAACCAGAAGGGTTGCAATCGTGTCAACCAGCACACCTCACTTTTATTTTATACTCAACTTTACTATAGCCGATAAGTCGCTTAATTTTATTTTTTTTGTTAAAAATTTTTTTTGTCAATTTATTGTCAAAATATCAGTAAATATGTTGTAAAAAATGAATGGTAAAAATATTGTTTGTTTCTCTTTTATCGAGCTCGAAGAAACACCTAAAATTTATTGCTCTAGACTACAACACTGCCTTAAATTGTCTTCAAAATTGCGTCATTAACAAATTTACCACCAAAAATCCGCCAAAACTCTTCTAAATCGGAACAAAAATATCCAAAATATAAAAGAAAAAATTACTTACGCAAATCAAAACCATTGCTTCACATAAAATTAAATAATCTCAAAGCAGAGACGCAAAATAAAACAAAATCAGCAGACTTCCGCAAAACGCGTCTGTTCGCTTTGACGGACCTCGCCAATCTTCTTGAAACAATTCTACCAATTAAACAACATAAAAATGTTGCAAACAATTATTTAAACATTTACATGAAATTAAAATCAAATTTAAATTTTTAAACAAACAAAACAAAATTCCTAATTAAACAAAAATTAAAATTTTAAAAATATGATTTTGAAACACGACAATATTTTTTAAAAATAATGTAGTACTAATTGTAAATATTTCTTATAATATGTACATATGTATAAAAAAATCTATTATACTGTTTGAAATAACTGATGACATAGCTTACAGTAGTACTTGCGAAATAATCAATACCCGCGGTTAATAATAATAGTATATTATTTAACGAGGAGTTTCAACGGTATATTAAACGCGAGGTGGATCGTATATCACGAGGCGCAGTCGAGTGATATACTACACACACGAGCGGTTAATAAGCAGTTTAAACTCGAGTTTAATATAGGTATTATTTTCTCTTCGCCTACAGACATAATAGGGAAAATAACAAATTAATGGACAATAATAAAAAAATAAAAATATAATTAATACCTAATATATAAGTACATAAGTACTTGTAGATCTTCGGATATCTCTTGTTACTAGGCGAATAGCAAGTTTGTAAAAAGTTTATGTGGTTCTGCTTGATACTAATTATCTAGTAAGTTCTTTTTTTAAGGATCACGATTTTAATTTTTCAGTAAAGCACTAAATGTTTTTGTAAGCTATTTAATGCAGTTTCCAATATTCGTAAATTCAAAAGGACTTTTAAGTTGTAAAATAGGTTTAACGAAAAATATTATTTTTATTTAAACCGCTTACTTCGTATAAAATAGCTAAAATTTGATGATAGGATGATACATTGATTTTTATTTTTAGATGTTTTATGTTGGAAAATTAAAAAAAAAAGTTGTTTAAATATAATTTAAACCGGTCAATCGACACAACGGGTTGGTCTTATTTGATTCCGTAATGTGTAAACAAATTCTGTAATATTATAAGAACATGAATCAGAGTTGGCAAATTTTCTGAATTTAGTATAACTTTTTATGAAAGATAAAAACTAGAAGAGAATGCTATATTTATTGTTAACTTTTTTGGCGATAGTTGGGAGAAGTTAGGAGTTGATTGAATTTGTTAAAACTGCCTAGCATGACGTATTGATTTTTGTTGCTTATAGTTTCTATTGGAAATATAAATATCTTCTGCATACAAATAATAAATATTATGACCTGTATCTTTACATTTTTATTATTTAATTTCGTGTTTTTTTTAATGAAATAAAAGTATAAAATTGAAAAATTAATTGTAAACCAATGCATTTTTCATTTTTATTTGTTTACTTAATCCTTTTATAATGTTCGGCTATAAAAAAAAGTGGATTTCATTTTACGAACAACTACCTCAGCGAAATATACTTACGCATTAAAACTGATTGCAGGCCAAGGCAAGAAGGGATCATTTAACTTCTTATATCTTTTTTACGCCCCTATTTAAACGTGTTTTATAAAACAAGTTTACTGAATTTCTAAATTCTATTGCAAAATATTTTATACGAATCCTTTTTTGAGTCTGCTTGTTATGTTATAATGCTCCATTTAATCCTCAACTAAAAAATTGGTTAGGTATACGTAAAAAATTTTATGGAAAATTGTAGCACTTGAGTTATCACAAATCCAAAAATCTCAGTAGGAAACCTTATTATATACCTACTTTTGAATTTTGCTGGTAAACTTTCACGTTCGAGCCTACGACGATACAACTACATATATGACGTCGAATTGATGGATACAATTGTATAAATTTGAAAATAAAAAAAAACGATGCTTCTGAGGCGAGAGCTAGGCAGTTAGGGATTTCGAAGTTGACATTACCTTGACAGTCGTATAAAATTTTTATACATAGAAATCATTGAAGTAAATTAATGTTTTTACTTCTACAACTCTATCTTTATTTGTTTATTATAGCCACTTTTCAATGAACCACGTTAAATATTATAATAATAGTAATAAAACTTTGGTTTATTTCGATAATAAACTAGGATAATAATTGCTCAATGAACAATTCTAATTTGTTCGTGTTCAAACGTGTAAATTTTGAATGAATATAATTATATAAAATATTTATATATCGCGTTTTGTATTTGGGTGAAAAAAAGTGGTGTTTGCTTTTGACAAGACCCAGTGGCATTACATAATATTTAATTTATTGAAGCTGACAGCAAAATTGTAACTATCATTATACATTTCAAAGCATTTTATATTCAAACACGGTCGAGGGAAATTCGTATTTTTTTTGTTTGTCTTTAAAGGATGCACGGTATTTTTGTTTATTATGATGTTATTAACCTTAATTATGAAAGGAACTTTACACCGGTTGGCTTTATATTTCCTTGTGTGCTAATTAAAAAGAATTTTTTAATTTTGATCCTTTGAAAATTGTTTTGTAAATATTTTATTATTTTTCATGTGTTTTATAATTAAACGAATTATCTTTTAAGTGTTGGTGTGTTCGTTGAACGATTCGTTAAACAGCAAGACTAATGGGTTTATGTTTTACTCATTTTTATCCTTTTTAATTTGTATAGATATTTTGACTCGTTATTGATTAATTTAATCAATGAATTAATGCACAACTTTCATGTTTATCTAACAAAAGTCTACTGTTTTATACTGACCTCAACCTAGTGATAATTTCCAGAGTTAAAATAACGATCCGTTCAATTTATCGATTTGTAATAACCGTAACTTAACTACCGTAAGTGTGGCAATTAGTATTTTTCACTACATCCATCCTAAACCTGACCGATTCAACTATAAAGAAGATAGCGGTTATAACAAATGGTTAAACAAAAGTAACATCATTTTCAATCTAATTTAATATTTCAGAACCAGGACTTTCGCCAGAATAAGCGACACTTTCCTTATTTTAAATTAAAACCTTATCTCATGTTATTTTTTAATTACATTATACAAACATGTGTAAATCAAAATTATTTCGAGATGAAACTTAAATCTAAATCTAAATTTTTTTTGATAAAAATTGTTACAATAAACAGATACGGAGCGATATTGCATTGGATTCGTTATGAAATGTTAAGGAATAGGACAAATATATCATGTAGTCAAAATTTTAGAATATTAAATTTCCTACCAGACAGTTCAGAATACCACATATTTATTTATTGCCAATAGTCGAAAGACATGCAAAGTTGCCCATAAAAACTAAACAGTCAAAATGGCGCTTTCAAATGTCTTCCGCGCGTAAAATTTTTAATAAATAACTTTTATTTTTTTATTTATAAGTAACGAGTAAGCTTAATGTCCTGGGAATTCTCCACCATTCTCGGTGTTTATATAAACTTGTGATCATACTAGGACTTCAAAAATAAAAAATAAACTAGCACGAAATTTAAATTCAAGACCCGGGATCAACTAACATGGGTCCTCGGCTCTAAACACTAGGATAATTGGTGTGATTTTTTTTATATTGAATTATAAGAGATCTGAGTGGTATAACTAAAACTTCCAAAAAGCGGTATACAGGGTGTCCCCGTGACCGTGGAGAACCTTTGAGGTGGTGATCAAGGACACTTTTCTAAGTCAAATTTTTAAATAACATTTTTGTCCATGCCCAAACTCTTGGCAAACCTTTTAAACAATATTTTGAATTTATGATTTTTCGTCTTTTCGAATTTCGTTTAGAATCGTTTAAATTAAGGGAAAAAACGTTAAAAAATTCAGGTTTTTTTTTACTTTTATTATTAAAAAAACTGAAGACCCAAACCGGATAGGGAATTTAAAGAGCTACAACTTTGGTCAAATAAATTTTATTGGGAATCCAACCGTTTTTACAGAAATTCTGAAAATAATGTACAAGGTGTAGGTAAAAAAAATAATAAATTTACAAAATTTATTTTAATAAATTTTCAAAAGGGCCTCCTTCATTTTCAGCACACAGGCGTGCTCTTTTCAAAAGGTGTTGCACGGTATTATTTATAATGACGTTTCATCAATTCCTCTCTGGTTTCGGGCTTTCTTTTATCGCTATAAACTATAGCTTTAAGGGCATCCCATAAAAATAATCGAGAGGTGTTGGTCTTGATGCCATTAGAATATCATCTAGCAATAATGGAAAATTTTCATCTAAAATTTTTAGGTATCCAGCAGTTGTAAGCCTTATGTTTTGTGAAAAAAATAAGGACCTATAATTTGGCTTCCCAGTATTTCACACCAACAATTCACACTGAGACGTCGCTGATATCCTGTCTCAAGTTTTTCTTCTTCTTAAATCTTGAATCAATCAAAATCAAATCAAAAAACTGTTGCCGAGTTGTTTTCTATTAATCCAAAAGTCTTGGCTGTTTGGTAAGTCATCTTCATCGACAGCATTCTGACTTTTTTCTTTATACGTATTATTTGGGAAATTATTCTTACATAATTTATTGTTCAATGCATTTTGATGAACTAAATAATAATTTTTATACGAACCCGTGTATCTTAGAAGAGACTTTTGCTTCTTTGGGGATTCCTTCTTTGGTATTCTCTTTTAGCTGCCAATGCATTTCCATTGGAATTTAGCAATTTTTTTTACCTACACCTTGTTCATTATTTTCAGAATTTCTGTGAAAACGGTTAGTTTCCCAAAAAAATTTATTTGACCAAAGTTGTAGCCCGTTAAATTCCCTATCCGGTTTGGCACATCAGTTTTCTTCTAAGACGTTTTGTTTAAGAGATGCGGGGTTCGCAAGAAATGTAAAAAAAATAAAACCTGAATTTTTTTAACATTTTTTCCCTTAATTTAATTTATAACTCGAAATCCGTTGATTCTATACGTTCAGGGGTTATAACCTAATTTGTAGATAAGCGAATGATCTTTAAAAAAGTTCTAATCCATTATGCTTAAAAAATCAACTATGACCGTTTGAAATCAGAAATTCAAAATATAAAAAGAAATAAAATTAGAAATGTCATGTTCTACATGACATTTAGTTGTATTCTTATTATATTGATAAGAAGATTATAAATATGTAGAGTATTTTTATTTTTTTTTACAATTTGAAATTTTAGAACGTCACTAACAATCATATTTTTATGCATTGGATATTTATTTTAACTAGGATATATTATAAATTTTTAAAAATAGATCTTTAATAGATGTCATTCGAGCTTCCAATTTCATGTAAACTATCTTCGTTTATGTCACGTTGATGACATTACATGATTAATCACACCTTTCCTATAGTATTGATTGATAAGCAATTTATACACACCTCGAATATCTGCTTACACTTAATGATTGACGTTAAAATTGTACTATTGTAATTTCGATTTTTAAAATTGACATATTATTGTAACATAAGACTATGTATTTTTCAATTTATTTTAAGATCGGTAACTAATTATTATTGTACTGGGCCCACTCCTACTTACTCTCGTTGATAAATAAATAGTTTCAAACATATTTTAGAATTCCATATTAAATACGTTTTTAATAAAATCGACACTTTTTATATCAAATGAATTTTAAAACGAAAGTCATTACCCATTTCGAAAGTGTAAGACGAAATTTTCTTTATTTGACATTAAATTCGGAATTAATCAATCGGAATGACGATAGATTACATTTATAATGTAATAAATAATATTATAGGTATAATTTCCTCTAATAGAAATAGGACAATAACAATTATTACCAATAATAAATAAATAATTAACAATATATAATATTTATTTTA
The DNA here is from genome assembly GCA_947369205.1 of Cantharis rufa. Taxonomy (NCBI): domain Eukaryota; kingdom Metazoa; phylum Arthropoda; class Insecta; order Coleoptera; family Cantharidae; genus Cantharis; species Cantharis rufa. Next base: position 734,643 of record OX376309.1, on the reverse strand, counting down.
ACAATAAAATATAATCGAGGATTACGATTTGGGATGAATGAAAAACTTTCAAATAACAATTTAAGTTGTGTATGATTTTTCACGTGGCATCTCACAACTCGCAAGTCACAAAATTTTAGCATTGGAAAAATATTTTCAATCGAAGATTTCACGTGGAATTGAAAGAAACATCAATATTTTAATATAAGTTTATTATATTAACCAATAGAATCTATAAAGTTTTCGAACTTTCTTTAAATATACAACTCGTTGTAATTGTAAAAATTGAAAATTTTGCCAGAGAGTAGTTATACTTACAAATTTAGGAAAATTATAGAGGGTGCTGAAGAAAATTGTTTAAAACTGAACTTGAATGTTAGTTTATAATTTTCTTTTAAGAAATTAAAACTTCAACATAACAAGTTAATTAAACATTAATAAGAGTCAGTTTTATTTGTAAGCTTTCAGCGAAGGTTATCGCTATCGTCAGAAAATTTATTGTTTATAAATATTTACATGGAAACCAAAATAAACGTATTGTCATCTGATACGATCTATGATCTAACGAAATTTCATTTTGGTCTTGAAATATTATCGTAAGTTAAGGAGTTAATAACTGATTTAAAGGAAATCTTCATCGATTAATTGATCGATTACTAAAACCATTGGAAAAAGGGGGGAGTAAACCGTACGCAACTGCAATAATTAAATTCTTTTTATTTTAAATGAGGTTTTTTCTTTTATTATTTTAATATGGTTAGTAGTAATTCGTTTACGATATAAACAGGAGAATGCAAATTTCACTATTTGTAGGTATCGCACACAATCAGCACGGCATAACTATGGGGAACATTTTAATTTTCTTATTCAATTAAGCCTGCTGTGAAATCTGAAAACCACTGGATTAGAGGTTAGATTAATGTTGTTTATTTTTTGAATTAATTTTATAAAATAATATGCCGTAAATTACAAATGTAACGAGCTAGAGCAATGTACATTTCTAAATCAAGCAATAAAATTGGAGTAATTGCCCGCTTCGAGAACAATTTGTCTCTGCCCTCATTCAAGTTGAGGTCATAAAAAAAACAAAGGATTCTTGGCCAGACCTCTCCTTAAGAACTATTTCGCACCGCCTAAATGATTTTGCTTCAAAATGACCTCGCGCCGAAACGACCGAGTCCAAAAGTTCTAGTTTTCCCATACAATTAAATCGTAAATCATACAACCCTAAAAGATGCGTGGTTCACAGACGTAATATCATTAAAAGCAAAAACGCTTCGGGAGTTTCGAACCAAGTGCAATGGTCTTTGGCATTTGATGACAATATTTCGGTGTTGAGGTGAGGAATAAAATGAAAAATTATCACACAAAATTAATTTACGTCGACTAATTTAGTTGTTGTAGATATTAAGATTAGTAACCCTTTAATCTTACAAATGAAAAGACTAATCAAAATTATTGCTATAATTCTCTGAAAACTCGCGCGGTCACGCACAAAGGCAATGTTAATATTGCGAAATGAAAATACGTGTAGAATGTAAATTTTTTGTATACGAAATATACGAAAATAACTTGTTAGTTACCTAAGCAAATAATATATTTGTCTATTTAAATATAAGTAATAGTACCTAGGCAAACATTGTATGTAGTATAAGGTATATCGATTTATTGCTAATAGTATATTTTGTGTCGTGAAGTCGGAAGCGTATTTTAACTAAAAACTTACTTAGTATATAAAATTAACGAGCTTTATACAGAAAATACGAAATGAGAAAGTGATTGATGATAACTTAATCTGACAGAATTTGCTATCAATTTTAAGTTACTACAACGCAAACGGTAGGTAACTACGATTGTTAAAATATTTTGCTCAACCAGTTAATAATATAATTTATCATTTATGAGTTATTTTAAATTTCTTTTTGTTTTTCTGATTATTTTTTGTAAAACGAACATCTTCGGGCAAAATAGATTATAGATATTTAATTATTAATTTACTAGCTTTGAGTAGGAAATGCCGTGCACTAGTCTAATTTATTTACCAGAAATCACTTTCAAAACTAAACCACTTAAGCTTATTGGCCAAATTATTAGATAAATAGGAAATTTCGTGATGAAACTTGCTTCTTTTTTTTTAATTATAAAATAACTTCAACTCATATTTTGAAATTCCTCCTTATTTTTGCTATTACAAATGAAGTGAATTTCTTATCTAACGTCATTTATTCGATCCTAATTTCTTGCCTTTCGATTGCTTTCTTAGATAAAAGTTATCGAGTGTAGAATAAATAACGCAGAATAGGGAAAAGCCACTCGCTATTTAGCTACCCTTGGGCATCGATAATAGAAAAACCTTTGGATATTTTAAGGCGCGCATATTTTACTAAATATAAGTAAATATTACACGAAATCAGTTAAAATTCAATTTGCTATTCAAAAAGTGGTTTTATTCACCTTTTCAAATTTTTTTCGTGGTTGTCTCAGTTTGAATGGCAAAGAATTCGCCTTTTCATCTTTGGGCATTGCTTCCAACTATAATTTTTTTATTCAAGAATAGCTGACACTAGTCACTCGGTTTGCTTTCAGGTGTTACAGGTGCATCAGTTGAGTTATCCTTGACTAATAAATGGAATGGAACTAAAGATCAAGGAGGAGAGGCAGTGAACGTGTTAAGTACCTAGTGTCAACAACACTAGGATAACAGTTTTTTTTAAGTTTCCTTTGGCATCCTTTCTAATTGAAAAGATATTTGACGATGTATCAGCTATTATAGCGTTTCTTCTTCTTTTCTTTTTCCGTCTTCTCTGCAATCAAGTCGTCGATAATTTTGTATTACATGGATGACAAACTCTTGGTTGAATTCCAAAAAAGGGGAATACAAAACAGTAGGTATGTCTGGTAGTAAAAAGTCGAGATTTTTTGTAACCATAAATAAAATAATAACTCGATAAATCCATCAGCATAACTGGGGTTTAGTTTTCCCGAGATTTCGGAACAGAAGCCCATTGCATGCGTAAAGAGAAATACTAAAAGTACAGGAATTTCCGGGAAAGGTTTTTTTGTTTTTACAAGCAATCAGTGGAGTACAGAATTTTCTCTTTGCTCAGGGCGTTAGTAAAAAGTGTGACTACACCATTTGTTTTATTTTATCGATAAGATTTTCCATTTTCTGATAAAATTCTATCTTTTGTTAGACCATTTTATTCGGTGGTTATTGAAACCATTGTAAAATTAATCTCTGATAATTTTATGAAGCACAAAGGTCATTTTTACATAAACCACTTATGTTTTGATTTATTACTCACTTTATATTTACCACCGATACATAACTAACGATTTTCCTCTTATACAATGGGGTCGCTGATGGGTAGGCGATAAATACAAAATTTTTACTACGGCATAAATTTATTGCAACCTATACTTATCTACTTATCATTTTGCTTTTAATTTGAGAAGAGTTAACTTTTATCGAAAGATCCGTCAATTATACCGAAAGATAGTGACAAAAGTAATTTATTAAAAATGTTTTTGTTAAGTTTTTTCAAACTTTTACAACTTGAGGAAATTAAAGTTTTTACGAACCTTGTAGGAGCGAAAAGTTGTTTAAGCTCACCGACTTATAAGTCTGAGATGCTGAAATTTTTTTCCGTAATTTTCCCAAGGAAGTCGATACAGAAAAGATTACTTTGTATACCCTTTTGTTCGGTAATATTTTATATGTAGGTTTTTTGAAAACTTAATTAATTTATTTTATTTGTTGCTTATTGGCTTTTACTAACTTTTAAATTTAAATTGCAATTTGCTGAAAGTTGGAAACGCGAAAAAGTTCAATTCTCCATACGACTTTTTAAATTCATTTAAGTAACTTACCTTTTATGTTTTTACTACACAGAAACTGAAAGTTACTTTTTGTATGTGCTAAGAAAACAAAACTTTCCGACTACTTCTTTGCTTTTAGCTTTGTATTTAAAAAAATCAAAAATAAGATTTCATTGCAGTTTATATAAATTCTTAAGATTCGTCCAATTTATAATAAAAAGAGTCTTGCGTAAAATACGAAACGTATTTTATTTCTTACAATTTGACATTAGATAAACCTCACTTTTTATTTTCGAGTTAAAATTTCCATTTCCATTTAATGGCAACGAACTAAATAGTATGCTCGTGGGAATTTAATTTACAACGTTGTCAACCTACCTTATAGCTTATAGTTTCAATCAATGGCACTAACTTAAGGTGGTTTAATTACGGAGGAAGAATTAACATTTTTTGTTCGACATAAAAGAATTTAAAAAAGGGTTCAAAGGATTACTTGCATTTTGTTTTAACGAATTACAAGATCTTTCCGTTTTACAAATAAATTTACATATTCTGTTCCGGGATTATAAATGAATTTTTTCGTTTGAATTCGTAAATTTGCTTAGACTTCCTTTTCGCTCGATGGTGCGAGGTTTTCCGTTGGACTGTAATTATTTTCAGATCAGGAGTCAGGACTGATTATAAAAAGAATGTAAATCTAAATCTCGAACAAAAAGGTTTGTTTTTAATGTCGTTTTCCTGTCATTATTTTTAATTGTTAATTTAACGCAAAAAACTCGTTATATATCAATTTATATTATCTGGACCAATACTTTCGGTAGCTCAAAAATTAATCAATATTTAATCAATCAACCTAACTTTACAATTATTGTTCTTCCATGTTTTTTGATTACGTACTGTAACGTTTTAGAAAAATAATTAATCTTCATAATTTTAGTATCGCAGGATTCTTATGTGAAAATTCATTTTATAATGAATAGACAGATTTCATTAAAAAGCTCTTGTCCTATATTCTTAAAAAACGGGTCAATTGTTTATAGACCGTATAATTAATCGGCAAGCATTTTTTAATACAATGTTAGTATGGACGCTTTTTCTTCGTTTTCAGCTGAAGATGCAAATTAATATTGTTTGAAGCATCAAACAATGAAAATTCTAAATAATTCTAAACAAAAACAATAGTAAATCTAAAGTTGTACTTTTTTTACCGGTGGTAACTGTAGGTACAGGGTGTGACAAAATAATTTCTCGGACATTTATTTAAAATACCTGTAATGAAGCCTTTTCAAATTTTAATTCAGATTAGATAATTTTGTAATCCTACAAACCGAAGCGAATATTTCGTATTGTGAACAATATAAATATTTGCTGATGCTGCAAATGTTTATGACTGCACTAGTCGAGGGTTTTGTTAACCGTTCAGCTATTGTCTAAAGTAAATTTACGTCCTATCTATAGCAGTCACAAATTCATCTACCATTTTTAAGGCCATACGAATACTCTCGGATTTAAATAATGCAAATGAGCGTCATTCTTGGTTTTCGGAAAGAAAATTTTGTTCAGATTACGATGTCATTATTAGATTATATTGGAACACATTTTTCGAACGTCACAAAATTATTACTTAAATACTACTTAGCTCTGGACCTCCAAGGCCTGTAGCGCTTTGTTTTATTATTTTAAAAAATTTTTAATAATCGATCATATTTTGTTAATATTCAATAAGTTTAGAAGAACAACCAGTTTATAAACATCCGCTTTAATAAAGCTTGTAATTTTTAATCATTGAAGAATTTAAAAGAAATTTAACTTATAAAAATCAAAAATCAAACATTCCATTTTTTTTATAATTCAAAACTTTTCCTTTAAGAATAAAATAAAAATAGAAAAGAGATAGAACTTGAAATTGGCACGAGACCGGAATGGAATGACGATATCATAAAAGCAGTCACATTTTTTGTCGTTTGGGTATAACTTATTTACGTAATAGTATTATAAGAATACCGAAGTGAATCCCAAACTTGGTGATGTTTTTAAAAAGTACGAAATATACATAAATAGCTTCCACAACCACATCAACTATAGACTATAGAGAAATCAAAGGCTAGGTATCCTTGGTGTTTGCAAATAATTTTTAGTTTTGATTAAGGTATTTCCTAAGAGACCTCTGCTCTGGTACTTGGTATATTATGTATATATTTAGGTGTCCCCGCATTTGATAATAAAGGACCCCGCAATTTCCTTATGGAAACTGGCTTTCGGCCAAATTTTTTGAAATTTCAGGAAATAATAGTTCTGAACTAGTAGATCAAAAGTGTTCAGGGGCCCAAAGTCCAAATGTCAATAGTTTCAGAGATACAGCTCTACGAAGTTGAAGTTTTATCTAATCATCGTCGGCTAACAGACATCAAAATAACAGAACCGAATTATTTTTTTATCATCCCGTAATTATTTTTAAACAAATAAGACGTGCTTTATTACAATTACACGAATTTTTTTCTTCAAAACTATATTTTTATCATTTTCATTTTTTTCACAAAACGTCCCTTCAATGGGATGCGTCTTATACACCGGAAAATATGTATATGTGTATATATATAATAGATATATAGATATATTTAAAATGTAACGTTTTGGCACCAAATTCACATGTATATAGTCGAAGTGGCACCCATATTTACGTTGTGGCACCAATTCAGGGTGCCACAACGTTTCCGCTCGTATTTGAGTGCTAGAAGGTAGGAGCATCATAAGTACGAAATATTACGAAGGTGCCTTTTCGACTGTATATCTATAAAATTTCTGTTTTAATTGAACCGTATAATCTCCAGAGGGCGCTGTTAGCAGGAACGCATAACACGTCTAAGTGGCACCACGGAATTATGCTTATAGCGTACTGGCACCACGGAAATTTGCTTATAGCGTACTGGCACCACGGAATTTTACATAGCGTACTGGCACCAGTATTTTTAATTTTTTAAGCAACTCGTCGGAGTACGTACTGGCTTGGTTTATTTTAATTTTTTAGTATATTCGAATTTCAGATTTCATTTTAAGCGTCATTCAAATATGTTAATTAATTTATTTTTACGTATTTACATAAAAAATCTGGACATAAATTACAAGAAGATCTAATTAACCCTGAATAAAATAATCGCAATCTTACCAAATACTATAATTATTAACAATTGGGTTTCTTGACCCCCTAGTATATAATTTCTTTCTAAAAAATGGAATGTTTTTTCTCAGTTTCTTTTGGGTCCTTTCCTTTTAGAGAGGAATCTTACCAAAAAAAATGTAACTTGTCGGTTTATCACAAAGCGTCATCTGATTTTAAGTTTACATTTGAATTTTATTGAATCCTACACCGCACAGTGGGTCAGACGCTCGGAAAAGTGGCCAAAAATACATTTTTGTCAACTTAACAGTATTGCCACAAAATTTAGTATATCTTTAGAGAAAACATCAGTGCACCTTTTTCTCGAATCTCAAGTGAATTGAAAAATATTTCTGCTTGTTAGAGCGATGCAAAAATCACCTTCTATTAATCGCTGACTTGAGTAGCATTTCGCTCCATGCAACACCAAGTTTTGACGACTTATTGTCCAGATTTCAGCTTCGAGTTTAAATTGGTATTTAATAGAAAAGTTGTCTTGAAGTATGTACTTTCGAATAAAAAAATTTTTAGACAATACAATGGTGCAATAATTAAATACATTATTTCATTCCGGGAGCTGCTCAATAGAAAATCTCAAATAATTCTCCAACTTTGTGTGGACTTATAAACAATTTCCCGCAATTTCCCGTTTTGAAAAAATACGCAAAAAATACATTAGACATTTCTCAAACAAACTATGTAAAAATTGTTTGTGCATTCAAGTGCGTTTTTAAATAATTCGCGATTTTGAACAACGCGACGGCGACGCGCTACGTGTCGCATAATTATGATTATATTGCAATTTATGTATATAATGTAGGTACTTATTAAAACATGTTTTATACATTAAACTTAATTTTTCAATTTGAATGAAAACGTCTGTGATTTAGGTACAAGTGATAGCGTAGAAGTGATAAAAATCATTATTTAGACTAAAAATATCCTCTAAAAAGCACCCTGCAATTCAATCTTTTTAAAATAAATTAAAATTCAAACTTGCAATAACTTTATCAAAAACCATCCCTTAGAACACAGAGCACACCCATGGGGTCTCAATTTTGTTTTTACTGTTACTGTATTGCATCAATGTTGTTTAACATAATTAATGCGAAAGAAAATATTTTTTGCTGGCCGTATACAAAAACCACCCTCTAAAATCAACCCTCTTTAGTTTTTATTTTATTTATTAATTTTTCTGTATTATTTGAGCCAACTTTAAGTCATTAAAATTAAAATCATATTTTAATAACCACCCGTATAAAAAACACCCCTCTAAATCATCCCTGTTAATTTAAAATTTTTTAATTAATTTTCCCGTGTTATTTATGCTAGTTTTAAGTCATTAAAATCAAAATCTGATTTTTGGCCACTTTTTCGTGTTTTCGACCCACTGTGCACCGGTATAACGGTTACAGTCTTACAGTAGTATAGTTATTATTGCCAAATTTGAGTGCGAATAAAATTGATAAACATTCAAAAAATGCAAAGTTTCAAATAATAAAATTTACATTATTTATTAATAAACTTGATAATGCATTAGCAAAAAAAATCTTGATTTTTAGTTAGAAAGTTTATCTTTTCGTTTGAAAATGATCTAAATTTATATCAATTCAGTTATTTAGTTGCTTATCAAGGTGTAAAAAGTTGTTATTGTAATTGAGAATGCACCGTTTTAAACTGTCTTGTGACGTCTTATCAAAGAGAAAATAATAATAACCTCTTCGCGTAATCTACATTTTTTTAATTTACATTTTTGTTTATATAACATTTTTCTATTTTGTTGCACCGTTTTCGATTTATAACTGTGTTATACTTTCATTCGAAAACGGACTCATGAAATAAAGCCTACTTGTTTTTGGAGTAATTTTTTCAATTTTCAACTTTTTCTTTTTTAATTTTGAGTGCATCAACAACTCGGTTATTAGCACTTCTATGCATTGCAGAATATACATTTTTATTTTATATTTGCTGCATGATTTTTATTTTTTGCAAGTAATTGATTGTGTTGTATATATTGATTAGGTATTTAAAGATTAAAAATCAAATGAAAATAGATTTCAGATATTATTTAACATAATTATTATCGAAAACTTCCAAAATTTTTGCTGAGACACCACAAAACGTTGATTGGAAAATTTGTTTTAGCACTTCGAAAAATTAAAAAATATTTTGAATTCTTTTTAATTAAAAAGCATTTACGTTAGAATTTCTGTAACAAATTACAGAAATTATACACACATTTGGCAAATACGTGAATAACGGAAAGTTTCGAACACTCCGATGTTAACAAATGTAAATTGACGGTTTTGAAGCCGTTTTTTAGCATATAAAAATCCATTTTACAGCAAAACCTTCTAAATATTTTTTGTTGAAAATTTCATTGCTTTCCGTTTTGTTTCTATACATATTTTTATTTTAGCTCACCGTTTTTGACTGTCAGCGACTTAAACAAGACTCCGTAAAATGCAAAAAATATTATCATCTATATCTCTGAAACGATGTGACAAAATAGAAAAATGTATATAAACAAAATAGTAAAGAATAAAATTTATAAGAAAAAATGATTATTAAATTTTTTATTTCGTCGCACCGTTACCGAGATATAGATGACAATATTTTTCCTTTTTACCGAGTTTTGTTTAAGCCGCTGTCAGTCAGAAACGGTGCGCTAAAATAAAAAATGTGTAGAAACAAAACTGAAAGAAGTAAAATTTGCAACAAAAAATGTTTAGAAGGCTTTGCTGTAAAATGAACTTTTATATGCTAAAAACCCGCTTCAAAACCGGCAATTTACATTGTTAACATAGGAGTGTGCGAAACCTTTTGTTATTCACGTACGTCAAGTTAGCCCCCTTTTTTCCAAATTTATTAGATATTAAAGGTTGCTGTATAATTATTTAAAACTACTCGTGAAAGCTGGCGAATGCTGTATATTATTTAAAGGTACTCATTTTATTAAAAAGTTTAAAATAAAGCTCCGAGCAAGATACAACTTGAAAAAGTAGAATTTCATTATTTTAAGGTGTTTAAGCCACATAAAAATATTATCAAATAATCGCTCGGATTAAATAATAAAACTAAACAAGTTACCGTAAATTAATACTTCTTATAGTTATAATTAACTTCCCACGAATATTAGCAGGAACTATGTGCATGTCTTTAACATTAAATTGCTACGTAATGTGTTACAATTTCTGTAATTGTATATACAATTATAATAATAAAATAAAATAAACACAAATTATTACGCACATTTGGCAAATACGTCAAGTTGGCCCCTCTTTATTTAAAATTTATTAGATATTAAATTTTGCTTTATATTATTTAAAACTACTCGTGAAAGCTGGTGAAAGCTGTAAATTATTTAAAAGTACACATTTCATTAAAATAAAGCTCCGAGCAAGATACAACTTGAGCAGTAGGCTTTCATTATTTCAGGTACTTAAGCCACACAAAAATATTATACGATAATCGCCCGGCTTAAATAATAATAAACCTAAACAAGTTAGTTACTGCAAATTAATATTATTTCTTATACAAGGTCGGTCAAAAGTAATCACTCGATGTTCTTTGGCTGTAATTTATTTTATAATGAAACATTTTGGTTCTGCTTGTGAAACTTGTTTATTTAATCCATTAGAATTTATTCCATCAAGTCGAAAAAATGATATCGGCCAAGTGGCCGCCGCCAGAGTTGATAATCTCTCGTTTTGGTGATTTGCACTACCGGCCAGATCACCCGATTTAACCGTTCCAGACTTCGTTTTATGGGATTTTTTGAAGTCACAGGTTTACTTCAACAAGCCTCAGACTCTTAAAGCCCTTAAAGAGAATATTTGCCAAGAATGCGAGAACCTGTTGCCCGAAGTTCAGGCAAGAGTGATGGAAAATGCCATAAAATGGTTCCGCATGGTCATCAACTCTGGCCGCGGCGACTTGGCCGATATCATTTTTTCAACTTGATGGAATAAATTCTAATGGATTAAATAAACAAATTTCACAAGCAGAACCAAAATGTTTCATTATAAATGAAATTAAAGCCAAAAAACATCGAGTGATTACTTTTGACCCACCTTGTATATGTAGTTAAAATTAATTTCCCACGATTATAGAAAGTTACTACAATATGCGTTTTAAACTTTAAATTGCAATGTAATGTGTTACAATTTCGAAGAATATCTGAAACTTCCATTATGTTATTAAGGACCCACTTCTTACACTATACAGTAAGGAGGTATTTTATTTCTTCTTAGGAATTCTTAAAACATGGCTTTATAATTATTATTATGTAGTTAGTATAGTACAAAATAAGTTAATGGGAAAAAAGTGGGGTTTAAGAATTAATAATACCCTCAAAAATGTCAAAATTGTAATAGCAAAAATGAAAACTTCAAGTTTATAAATAAAACTTTTTTAATGCAAATTTTCGTTAAGAACCTTAAAGTAGCCGTTGCGCGTTGGTTTGATTACAAATATTATTACTGATATATTATTGATTTTCAACGATTTGACAAAGAGTTATATCTACATGAGCTACCTGCATATGTCATGTAATGATAATTAAAATTTAATCGTTGAGATTAAATTCATATTAAATATGAAATATTAAATATTAAAATATATAATATATAAAATGTGACGGTCAGGCACCAAATTCACATATAAATAGTCGAAGTGGCACCCGTATTTACGTTGTGGCACTAATTCAAATACGGGTGCCACAAAGTTTTCGCTCGTATTTAGGTGCTAGAAGGTACGAACATCATAAGTACCAAATACAACGAAGGTGCCTCTTGAACTGTATTTTTATCTATAAACGTTCAGTTTTAACGGTTTTAACCAAGTTTTAACTGATCGGTATAATCTATCAAGGGCGCTGTTAATATAACCAAGCTAAGTGGCACCATGGAATTTTGCATACAGAGCACTGGAAACCCAGACACTATGGAATTTTGCTTACCGCACACTGGCACTAATAAAGGCGGCAGCACGTTTTGAGATCTTGGTGAAATAGTTTTGTGGAATGCGAAATACTTTAATTTATTATTATGAAAATTTTTAAAGCAACGACAATTATCATTATTTTTAATATATTATTAGAAAATATTAATGATATAATAATTAGGCGGATATAACATAATTCCAAACCACTTTTAAATATTTTGAAAAACAAAAGCTTAATCAGCTGAAATCATTATAAAATCAAACTCGATTTCGATCTGTTCCGATACACAATTATGATACACAACTAGACTAAAAAAAATTTATTTCTTTATTATTTTTTCTCACTCGAATTGATTTAATTTATTTTGATAATTTTAATAAAAAAATGTTAAAAGTAATAATGACAATTAAAATTTTCTTTAAAAGAACGATGGTGTGTCAGATTTCTTGCATGTCAGATTCGACGTTCTTATTTATAGTATACAGCGAGAGTTGACCTTCCTAACACCACTGATTATAATTACAAGAAATTCGTTTAAATATTCCAAAGTGGACATAATTAAACATGAAAATAATGGCTTGGTTAATCGAGATTCCGCTCTTCCACGTTATTAATGGAAATTTTTTGATATTCTCACAAATAAAGATATAAATAGCGCCGTAAGTGTAAAATATGTAGTTTCAATAAGGAATTGTTGGCTAGATCATAAGACATTCATGTCTTTCCATATCTTTTCATAGTAATCATTTTTTAAAAATTATTTTAAAAGAACTTGAACATTGCCGATGGTTTGACTACAAAATGTATTACTGATATATTATTGATTTTTAATAATTTGACAAACAGTTCCATGAGCTACACACACATTGTCTGTAGGATGTACATATGTCATTGAGATTGAATTCAGCATCAAATGAGTAAAACTTGGTTCAATGTTTACATTTTTACACAAACTTCTCTTCAAGAAAAGACTCGCGGCATACGATTTGTCAACCAAGTGCAACCACAATATATAATATATATTATATATATATGGTGCTAAAACCCATATATATTCAGAATAATATATAGGTGCCACTTGATCATATTATATATAAAAAAATTTGGGTGCGTAAACGTTATTTTAGTTATTGGTGCCACATAGTAGTTTTTCGCGTATATATATATATGTATGTATGTACGCATGATATACACTACTATATATACATATATATACATTTATACATGTATGCAGAGCTGTCTTTAACAAGAACATCATAAGTGCATGGGTGCATGGGCATGATAAAACTTCAACTTCGAAGAGCTGTATCTCTTAAACTATTGACATTTGGACTTTGGGTCCATAAACACTTTTGATCGACTAGTTCAGAACTATTATTTCCCGAATTTACAAAAAATTTGGCCGAAAGCCAGTTTCCATAAGGAAATTGCGGGGTCCTTTATAATTATTATAAATTCATCTTGGAGCATATCCATGTCTACTGCTTGATCCTTGTATTGTATACCGGCTCTGATTGATTTTTGATTTATTATATTACAATTTAGAATTGGAAAAAGAATTCAGATGGCCATAAAACAAATCTTTGGTATTAAAACCGTTATAATCTTGGTTTAATTCTCAATAACTTCTTATCGATTGGTTTAAAGTAGACTGGGTTCAAAATTCTCTTTATGCTTATATTCGCTCCAAGGCAATCTCATTTACTTATCGCTTACCAATTTTGTCGAAAAAAATCAATGAAGCAGATGTGGCTTATTGTAACTTAACCTTAAAAATTAAAGCTTTCATCAACTTTTTTTTTGCAGTTTGGGGATTTACTTAATATTCGACGCCCACATCGCTGTATGCTAACCATAAACATCTACTGTCTTATAATGAAATTAGCATTTTGTTTACAAACAACTTTCGTACCCATTTATTAGCTTAAGATCTGGATAAGCTAACGTAAACACGGCGTCATAAAATTTATATATATATATATATGTATGTTATATTGTATAATCTTCTGTTAATATTACGACATAATGCATATATTTAAGTACGATTAACCCGCACGAAACCAATAATTTAATAATAAAAAATAAAGGTTCAAAAAATTGTCAGATTAACTAAAGTATAAGCTTTTCCTGATATTTTTTAAACTTCATGAAAATTGTTAAAAATAATATGAATGGCATTTTTGGGTTTTCATTCTTTTCATCGTATTCCGATTTAAAAATGTTGACCTATTTTTATTACACGACAGGGCAGTGGAAACCTCTCGCTTAAATAAAATATGAATTTGTTTAATAATTTTTTAGGTTATCAGGTTAAGAGTTTCGGAGAACGCACTTCTAGCATTTATCATTTGAAACGTATTAAGTATTGAACGGGAGCTTGGCCGTTGCTTCTGAAATCTACAAACATCAATTTTAATGTTTGAATGTTTAAAAGAATTTCTGACAATATTTTTTTTAAGTTTTGAATCTCTTAAAAATATTCCAAATTCCTTGGTTGGAATTCAACCGATTTCCAAAATTTATACCTACATCGCATTATAGAGTAAATTGTTTTGGCCTCTATTTTGAACGAATTAATCATATTATCAAATATTTGGTATGAAGTTTTTTGTATTATGGGCAACTTAAAGCAGTTCTTTTACCAAACCTCTTTGCAGTCGCGATCCTGGATAAAGATGACACCACTTGCGTTTCCCCAAAAAGTCTCCGCTTCTAGGTAATTTGGTTCATATTTTTTGTCATTGTCTTCGATTTTTTTCTTTCTGTCAAGCAAGAAGTCTTGAAAGCCGGTAAAATAAATACGACTTTCGAATAGAACGGAACAAAGCCATGAGATAATGAAGATTGTCAAGGTGGCAATGACAAAAATGTAAGTAAACTGGAAGAAAATAAAAAGGGTAATCAATAAATGATAAAATAATCTATTTATAATATGCCAGAAATTTAAATAACAATTTCAATGTTTTCAAAATTACGTAAGATAGAAAAACTACGCGAAACACCATATATGTAGAGTATTGCTTGTGTAACTTTTCAATTATGAAAGGAATTAACCAAGCACTCAGGACATTTTCAGTTTAACTCGCACAAAAGAGGATTATGAGATTTTAGACCCGATATAGACCCGAATGGAGATGCATTGTTTTATAAACCTCTGCTTTAATGCAATAGCTATTATTAAATTTATTTAGGTACATTTGATTATATTGACATGAATGATTGAAGTATTTTTTATTTTTCAGTACGACTATAAATTTTCAGTTTTTTATTATATGTATGTGGAACACCTGTTTTAGGTTCATTCTTTAAAAAATATCAAAAACCTGCGAGATATTATACAATTCACATCTACCATTCATCATCTGGGTTACTACAGGGGTTTAACTTGTCGCTGAAATAGAAAATTCTTGTTTCATCTTTCAATTTGTAAAATCGATAGGTATTATTAGAGGTTTCGCGATTACAATCGCGCCTTTGCTTTTCGCCTTTCGTGTTACAAGGAAGAAGCTTTTTTACTAACTTCCTATTATTTTCAATTTTTATATTATTATAAATGAATAATATACGATTATTTGTAAATAAGTGAATTTTTGTGTCAAAGAAGCAATTAAATATCTTGCCAAATTCTTTTATTTTTTTCAGTCATAAAATTAACACGCGATACATTTTTATGCTTTTTCATTTTAAGCGAATAGTATTTGACTTACTTTCTAAAAAGTAAACTATAGTACTACCTCAATAACTTGACTTATTAAGAGCGATGTCCGGTACTATATTGAGTAATTCATGTTGAACGTAAATTATTTCCAAAATGTTACAAATATTTAAATAATCATTAATTTCTCACAATCTTACATCATCTTTTCTGCAAACACGAAAAAATAAAATATAATTTGAATATCGCATAAAATAAAAATTAAGTTTGGAATTTCCAAAATCTAATTTTCATTTTACCCATTATTTAAACGAGTAAATAAATTTATTTTTTGTATTTGCATAAAGAGATGTTTCAAGATTGCGCGAAACTATTTAACGATTTCAGTAATATTTTTTGTTAATAAACAAAAATTCAAATAAAATAGCTTAGCCGAAAAAATATCTGGATTTGAAGCCGAGAAAAAAATGAAAATGCATTTTTATTTTAATTATAAAATAATTGCTTTAGATTACAAAATACCACATATCAACATCTCTAAAGAACAAAGTGGTAATTCATTCAGAAAGAATTTAAGAGAATTAAAAGAAATCGGTTGAACTTAAAAAAACTACTTAACTGTTAAGACAAAGTGCTTTGCAGTTAAGTTAAACCTTGGGGAAATTTTTAAAACTTTCAAAGCGCTTTCCCGAAAAAAGGTAAAAGTGAGTTACAACTTTGTTTCTTGTATTTATTGTATTATTATTTATTTATTTATTATTTGTATTTGTAGACTAGCCATGTTAACAACGATTCAAAGATCTAAAAAACATCTAAACGCACCGTTTCTTCAAATTTTTAAATTGTGGTTTGGTTCACTCTTGCGTAACACCATTTCCTTAATAGTAAAGCTTTCATTTGAAACAAAAGTTTTTTTTATTAAATACTTGCTTTTTACCACTTTTTTCTATTTGGATACATGATACATTAGAAACCAACTTTTTGTGTTACCAAACGGGAAACGAAACAAAAATTAATTTCTTATTGAAATTCTGACAAATATAAATATAACAGTTGATGAAACATTTCTGCAATACAATTTCGAGCGTTTGACGTTCAAACATGAACGGATGTTCAAGAAACTTTGTTTTCAAAATTGTATAGTTGTACTTTTTAGTAACAATGGCTAGTTGGAGAATATTATAGGTTCCCGTATATGGATTTCCAAAAAGTGATTCCATTTTTATTAATTGTAAAAATCGTCATCCTTGTGAGGAACATTTTTATCAGGTTTTTGCTCTGTAGCGCTCTTCAGTGACTGTAGACGTTACATCTTGATCATCTTCGAAAAATATGTCCCTATGCGGATTCATCGAGCTTTGGGTGCGGCAGTTTCAGCATTTTTGTAGAGAATTTTTGCTATTTATGTGAGTTGTTGAAGCGTGTATCGTTCCATTTTCTTAAACCGTATAGTTTTACTTGACAGCTGTCAATAAATTACAGCTTTATGTTTGACAGTTCACAAACGCCGCGAAGTTTAAAATAAAATTTCTTATTTTAGGAAGCGCATTTTAAATTTCCAAAAGAGTTTATTTTTGCAAAAACGCGTTTGTAATTAATGAACTAGTTTTGATTTGTTTTGACATTTTATCGTATAAATCAATATTTGTCCAAACTAATCTCAGTGACAGTGGTTTATCGCAAATTGCTTTGCTCGCTTTCTCGCAAATGGATATACACACGTTATAATAAATTATTGTAGAATTTACCAAAATCCAATTGGTTGACTTGCATTATCTACACAATTAAATATCGTTCACTATTTTGATTGTAACTTTGCATCTTTATAAATTGCTTCCTACCAATTTTAATGCTTCTAAATTATACCTTAATTTTGATATCATCCGTATTCGCTAAAATGCGAATTTAATATTAAAATCGTAGTTGAAATTTATGCACTGCGTTTCAAGCATATAATTAGCTCACGCAGAACGCAGATCACCATGCCGG
Organism: Cantharis rufa; assembly: GCA_947369205.1. Taxonomy (NCBI): domain Eukaryota; kingdom Metazoa; phylum Arthropoda; class Insecta; order Coleoptera; family Cantharidae; genus Cantharis; species Cantharis rufa. The sequence continues at coordinate 717,099 of OX376309.1, read as the reverse complement.
TTTATTAATTTACGTAATGTATTCTTAATTAAAAAATATTAATTTTCAAATTTTTGTTTCAGGTATGAACATTTTTAAATCTCGATTTTACTACGCGGTAAGTTATTGTCTCACACATTGTACGTATACCATACATATAGGGTCAATTGTTTACCGGCTGTTCTAACAAAAAATTAAATTTTTGTTAATTTAAAAAATAAAAGTAGATAAGAGATCACCTGCAAATATTCGACCCTCATACATATAACTCTCCACATCCGCATCACAGTACTTATCCAAATTGTAGAGCTCCAAATCAGTTGAAAACTTTCGGACTTGACTTTTAAACTCAGCAGAACTTTTAATTTTCTTAACAATCGGAGATAACTTGTCCAAAATTTTCATTCGCACGATGGAATTATTTTTATTACTAATATCTACAATACCAACAATAAATTTTTCTATGTACTCTCTATGAGTGAACACCAAAGATTCGGATAGATTTCTTTCCAATAGAAACATCTTTATTACAATACTGAACGTAAGTGATTATTGCAGCTCTTTTTTGCAGAGATTTACAGTAACGGTGTAATTTATCTTGTTCTAGTCTACAGAAGACGGAAGAGTAAGATTTTCACAGCGAATCCTGAAATAATTTCAACAGAGAATTTTTAAGTTTAAAAAAAATGTCAATTATTAGAATTTAAAATTTTAACAATTCTTATAGGACGTTATAGATTTTCATGAAAAATTATAAAAAAAAGTTGCTCCAAGTTTATACGAAAAAATCCGGATTTGGATTTTGGATTTCTTAGTGGCGCTTGAGCCACAGTCAAATGTTTGCCTAAGTAAATAGGTACAAGAAAATTGAGTCACTACCAGCGATTTACATACACATGCCACCGATTAGACCTAAAGAACCGAAACTATTACTTTTTTTTAATTCCCTAACTTCTTCTACAACCTCTTCTGCAGAACAAAAACTCGACTTGATTTTAAAACCGACGTCACTGCTATATAAAAGACCGATTATCTCTCCAGTCAAAAGCTTCAACTTAGATTTGCTTTTATTGCCTCGATTTTCTTGTTTCAACTTCTGTTACATGCTTTCTATCTCTATTTTACATTATGTTAGTATTTCTACATCTACCTCCAGATTTTGCTTTATCAAGTTCGCAGCTGTTTCATTTGTTGCACGGGAATACCGCGATTATTAGGTTTAATGCTGCCAAGAAAACCATAACATCGGGAAACACCATAATAATCGGGAACGGTAACCAACGGAAAATACATTTTTATTGTCGGCTTCTTTTAAAATAATAATTAAAGCTATTTATTATGAATTTCTTACAGCGATTATTTATTTTATTTCGTATTTGCAGCATCGAAACAATTTTGGTTGGCGCGATGACAGGAAAATGCCGCAATAACGAAAATTATTATTACCGCCGTTATTATTACTAATTATCATATTATTTACTTTCATTCCTGTCATTAATAATTCTGATTACTTCAACTTTATAATTTTAAATGAAAACGTACTCAGTCTGATACATCAAATTAAATCGGCGACAAAATGTTATCTTTCGTTATAAAGAAAATTAAACTTGGATTTTCTCTCGAGTTAATGCATGTTTATTTTGCAAGTTTTAAATTCCAGATAACATACACTTTTCTTGCTTTCTCAGTGTAACTAACCAAAAGAAAAACTACTTTCTAAAATAAACAAAAATGGGCACTGACTCGGTAGCCGGTTTACCATAAAGTGGTAACTATGAAAGAATAAATCCTAAATTTATATAAAAAATGTATTTAAAATAGTTAAGCCGTACGGTTCTCCTGGGGCACGGAATTTTTAAATATTTTGAAAATATATTATATTATAATTAAAACAAATGTCATCGTTTATTCATCAATCGATTATTTTGTTAATAGGGATTTCTGTGCGTAAAGGGCACGCTCTCGAGGGATTTTGTAACGCAGAACCGTCATACTGTAATCTTTTTGTGATGTTGATTACACCAAGAATCAATACTTGGCTCTTCATTTTTAAATATTTGAATTCGATTTGAACCCGACCCCTTTCGATTTGGCCGAGACTTTTTTCTCGTTTTCTACCCTACTAAATATATTTCTCAGAATTTTTTCAACTTTTTTCACCCAACCCAACAAAAGTTATGAATTTTTCAAAAATTTGGCTATTTATATTTGGCTATTTTTTCAAATTACTTTCCTCATTGCTGGCTCTACTGCTAGTTTATCCCTAATCTCTACGTTCCTTAAAAATTATTTTCAGTTATAAATCATTAGTTAAGATTACGAATAAAGTAAAAAAAATTTAAGATATATTTATTTAAATTTTATTTATTATAAAAACAAAGTTAGATTGTGGTAAAATAAACAAAAAAAATTTTCAATTGAAAAAAAAATAGAAAGCAGAGTCGGCTCACTCTGGGTTTAGCGGCATTAACTGCAGAATAAGTTGAAGTTTTTTTCAGAAAAAAAAAATCAAAAATTAAAAGTGTCGGAATTTGAAAAATTGATGATTTTTCTCAAAAAACTGAAAAATTTCATGGAATCTAACATCGAAAAAATTTTTCATATTTTTATCTGAATAGTACATTCAAAACTGAAAAATTTAAAGAAAAGAACGTTGGATTTAGTCAATTTTTGAAAAAGTTATGGGTATTTGAAATTTTTTGAAAAATTCATAACTTTTATTGGGTTGGGTGAAAAAAGTTGAAAAAATTCTGAGAAATATATTTAGTAGGGTAGAAAACGAGAAAAAAGTTTCGGCCAAATCGAAAGGGGTCGGGTTCAAAAGTGGTTGATTTGGCGTGGAATGCCCCAAATATAGCATAATTATCGCTATTTCAGTGTTGTCCTGCTTAGTTTGTTGGAGGTTGTAAGTTCAGTCTATTGACCAGTCAAATAAAGGAATGAGCAATCGTCTTGAGAGACCAAATGAATAAATAACCGAAAGGCTCGAACAAATAATGCAACGAAAAGCAAATTTTAACAATACCGAAGACATCTTAAAAGTTGTGAACTGAAAGAAAATACTCTCAAATGTTGCCTCTATGGAGGATTCGGCGAGATTAATTGAGTAGCTGATGATAGTTGACATACTAACTCAAGTTCACAATTACATTATGAGCTTATTCACAACAGATTTAATTGACATCAATTATTTTTGTACAGGTTAATTAAAAAGTCATAAAATCAAAGATGATTTGAATTTGTGAATATTGAGATTTGAATCTTTTTAATTTTAAGATAATTTTAGATAATCTAAAACTAGTAATCTGCGAAATTAATAGAATTAAAAGATATCTAATGTAAGGAAGAAATAAATTTAGTAAAATATCAAATTTCTGACGGCGATATGGCGATGGCGAAATGTCCTCGAATTAAAATGCTAAGATCCGCTAGTGAAAATTTCTAACCGAGATCTAGAAAATAATTTTGTGATGTTTTTGATGTTTTTGATAGTTTCCAAATCTAAGAGTCAGACATAAACGAAGTTTCATGAAGTGTCATGGCAAAAACGTAATTAATTAAACGACGAAGCCGTTTGAAAATTCCAGATTCTTGATTAATATTTAACACGTGCGCGTTATATTTAAATTAACAATGTCGCTTAAAACTAAATTTTAGCATTTCGTTCGATGTCGTTGAAAGGTTCAAAGCTAAAGGGACAAGAGGTTTTAAATCTCGCTTGAGAAACTTAAGTTGGATTTCCTATTTGCTCGAGCTAATGTGAATACCCATCAACTTTCCTGATACTGTTTAAATCATTTTGTAATTTATTCTGTTTCTATTAACGAAACGGCATCTGTGGCATCACATAATTTTGCACATTTTTAATCAAAAAATATAAAGAGAGTTTGTATTTTCGTAATTTATTTAACCTCGCCATTAGATTCAAGAGATCGATCCATTAAATGTTAACTCTATTTCCACTTAAACGGAAAATAAAAACATTTTATTTCAGTTTTATAGATCAAATTAGTGTATAAATAAAAGCTTAGAGCAAGCTTATCCGTAAATTTGATATTTATAAAATAACTTCTTTTGAGTATTGCTTTGAACTAGTATATTTTTTTAGATTACTATTTTATTATTTTAAATCGGTTTCATCAATTGATTTGTATCCCATGGTTTATACAGGGAAACTTAACACCTTTCAGAATTCGAAATAATTAATTAATTATACTACACCAGGACTTCGAATACCAGCAAGGACTATAATGCATTTTAGAGAACAAAGACTTAACTGAAGGGAGTCGAGATGAAATGAATGAGGCAATGATAATGAGGGAACTGAAAATAGGATAAAATATTATTTTTTTTTTGTTATTATAGGACCGGGTTTTTGTGTGTTACGCCACTGCTTTATACATATAAGGTAACATAGTCGATTCTTTAAAGTTAATTGTGTAAGTTGATAAGTTACATCTTCTGTATATTAATATAGTGTTTGGGCATAGTTAAAATATTTCGCACAACTTTTAGAGCCAACAAAAGGGTTTGACAAAAACCTTTAAAGCGGATAATAAATCATTTAGATCCCGTTACAGTGACAACGAGTCACTTTTCAAAACTTTTTTAACTTGAACTGTGTGAATAAAGTTGCAATACTCTTTCATTAATTTATTAATAAACAGGATATGAATATAGTCACTCAAGACCCTTAAATTTTGCTTTCGATTTTCAATAATTTCCACTTAATTCGATGTTTTCTTGCCTAGCGCCCTGCCTAATAACGGCGATTTAATTATTTTAAGAGTTGGTAGGCTTGGTACAAAATAAATTTCCAACTATTGAGTAGTAAAATTAACCTTGTTGATATTAAAAATAGAATGGCATGCTTTTTGATAGTAAATATTTAATGCTAACTCTTTATTGATTGACTGATTAGAATCCTTTAAAGGAAGTACCGATACACATACTTTTCATTGGTTTCTTATAGTAGTTGAATTGTAATTTTGTCAGTTATTTATAACATATTATTTTACAAGTTTATCAAATTCGGAAATTAATTACTATTAAAATATATTTAAATTAATTCAATCAAATTTAAAGGTTTCATCTGGAGTATTATTTAAACTTGATTCGATAATATTATTTTGTAATCCTGATGATTTTTCATGCATGGAAAAGTATATTTGTTGAATGATATATATTACATGTAGGTATCAATACGAGTCGTTTATTAGTTATCTCGATCATCTGCTAACGCCAAGGTACTCAATTTCAATCTGGAGAGATTAATTTCTTTTGTTCGTCTCTGTGCTACAGAGAGCACTTAAAGCACTCGGTTTACTGTGTAGATTATTACTACCATTAACCCTTGCTTAGGCGCATGGTCTACATCTACAATACAGGTGTGAGGTCAGCCTAGCAAGGTGTCTCAAATACCAAACAACTAAAACGCTCACAGTACATAATGAAAGTCTATAAACCACCTGTAGTGCAATGGACGCAATTCCTCGAGTTATGGGAATAAAAATAAAACCGACCATTTTCAAATTAATCAATGCTATCAAATAGTGGTTTTCACTTACAGCCCGATCCGACATATTTGTCGGTCGGCCGCCGACATTGGAAAATTCAGTCGGCGTTGATGGTTGATATTGAAAAGATATTTGCTTTTGGTTTCGATCTTTACTTGTACTCTGGAATATTATTTCAACTCGGTCCTGTAGTTTTTGTTGGGATGTACTTAGTACATTAATTTATCGAAGTCGTGAAGAATAAATCTTAGTGCGACTAGACAAGAACCTTCTTTCTCTCACGAACAAAAACCAAGCTCGTAATTGATGCTCGAGCCGGTGCTTGTCTCGGCGCCAGTTTTGCCGGTGTGTATGAACACGACATAATCGTTAAAATTGCAGTTTGGATGTAAAGAAAACTAATTTTTAAAACAAATCCAACTAAATTTTTTCGCAAAATAAACAAGGGCTTTGAACATAGCACTCGAAAATTGCTACATTAACATTTTTATTTGAATACGTTTTCAGTTTGTGTGTTAGTTTTCGTAACAGTTCCCTAGGGTGCTATTTATCTTCATAAAAAATAATTTATCCGAAATTAGGACAAATAAATTGATCTGGCAACTTTATTCAGATCTTCATTCAAATGAGAATTTATGAGATAGTAATTTAAAATCGTGGTTGTCAGATGTGATAGATAAAAGATTATGTGATAATTAAAATTCCTATTAGTCATTTTTTGTATTTGTAATTGGGTGGAAATTGAGAACATTATACAATAATCTACTTTATCGATTTCAGTTAGCAGTGCAATTCTAATTAATATAGCTATAGTTGTGACAAATTAAAATCCGTTGCACGTCATCCAATATTTGTGACGTCATTTCTAAATTTTATTGGTAGTATTTTGGACGATTGTAGATTGCACCGATGGCCAATAAGTAAGGTATTATTTAATTTACAACTGCACTTTTTGATTATCTGATAAATTTATTTGAACGACAAAAAAGGAAATTTACCAGCGCCAGCGGTCTACCAGAAAATTGGAGGAAGATCCATCTCTTTCCCAGTAGTGCACTTTTCCCAGTAGGATCGGTCTGGGGAAATATTTTCAGTGAATACGCGTTTGTCAAAACGGCCCGGAGCGGAGGTTTCACAGCCACTATGTTCGTATCACAGTTCTGTCGTTGTGAAGTAATGTGAATATTCTTGTTTTCCTTACAGAATTTGTGGATTTTCGCATTATCACCGAGAAATTGAAAATAATCGTGTAGTGATCAGAGACGTATTTTAAAATTTAGCGCTCTGGGCGCAAAAGGTTTGACGCTCCATAAATTAATTAAGAAAAAGCTAACATTAATTTTTTTAATTCATTCGTCATCATAAGCAAAATTTTCTTTGAATCAGTAGCGAGTTTTGTTGTTATTTTATATCAAAACGCTAATCAATGAACTGGATATTGCTCTTAAATAATTATAGTGGATGACGAGTGGCGCAGCAACGACGTCGTATGTTAACATGCGAAGAAATGCACACACGGATTTGGATTTTATACATTTTAAAAATAAGTGATATAAGAATGTTTACACAGTAAGAAGTTTTTTGCTAAATTAACTACAAATTTTTGTTCCAGGAGGTCTACTACGAATTTTTAGTAAAATTAGCCAATATATAATCAAATTAACAACTTGCGTATATATAACTATTGAGTAAATTTAATTTTGTAACTCTTTCGAAAAGTAAATGCAGAATTTGTAAATCAATGTTGCTAGAGTAAAATTATAAGAATTTAATTGTTAGAATCTTATTGGGTAGATGTTGCAAATAGTAGCAGTTATATTGATAACAAAAGTTGTCTAGTTAATGAAGTTTCACGGTTAATTTTATATTATAATCGTGTTGCTTTAACACATATACTTTGTGTAACTTTTGAGAAAATATTTTTATTATAGTCGATAATCTTCTAGCTGATGTAACACACTACGAAAGTGTTAATGTAACAAAATTTTTTTTGTAACTTTTAGAAAATAGTTTTGCTAATTTAAGACTGCTAATTTAATTGCTAATTTAATGCTAATTTAAAAGATGACGTGTTGCAGTTTTAATAAATCCCCAGAGTTGAAATAAAACCTTTCAGATGTAGATTTTAATATAATGTTGAACTAAAATTGGTTAATAAAACTGTTGGTTTCACGTAAACAAATGTGTTAAATATATGCAAGTTGTAGATAAAAAAAATATTTATATAACACTAACCGCCGATTTCATAATGAATTTTATAGGAAGCTTTAAATTTAAAGCTTTCTTTAAAATTTAATATAAATCGGGTGTAAATGAAATAAGCTGCAGTTGAAGTAAGTTACAATGGAAATCTTGCGCCTGTAAGATAAAAGATTAGATTTTACAAATAAAGATAGTTAAAAAATAAAAATTTTATTTAAGAAAAGTAAATTAACAATTAATTAAACACAATTAAAAAGTATAATATTTAAAAAACAATTTCAAACTTAGGAACTATAACATAAAGTTGGCCAATAAAAAATATTTCTGCGGTTTTTAAAATTAAATGCCAACAGTAAGCGCTGTCATTAGCAAACTTACATATCGACACTTCATAGGTCAATTGGCGTAACCCTCATTTTAAATTTTTTTGGAAACAGAAAAAACTATAAACAAATTATTCAATTATGCATTATTATGGTTTAGAACTTCAATGTTTTTAATGCATTAAATATAAAATTTCTGGTTACACCAGACAGAAAAGGTGGCTTACGACATTTGGAACCCAAATATTCGTATAATTCGATTTTCAAAATTTTGAGAGTTACGCCAATTGACCTATGAAATGTCGACATAATATTACTATAAGCTTAAATGAACAAACCCAATATCCTTTTCTCTGATAAATTGACGACTTCGATAATAACTCCAACTTTTGAAATGTTTAAAAAAAATGGCAAAAAGTCAGGTTTAATTCCGGCTCCCTCCTCATCGGTAAACTTGATTTCTTGTCCGATTAAATCGGGAAATGTCTTGCATGCTAAAAATTTAAAATGGAATATAAACTTACATAATTTAATAAAGAGCAAACCCTGTAACTTTAATATTTCGTAATCATTGGATTCCAATGGAATCCATTCCAACTCCTCTTTCCACTTCAAGCGAATGAAGTATTCCCGCGAAACATTGTATCCATGCGCATCATTTTCATTAATTTCAGAAGTCTACAAAATTGATTGAAAAATATTTTTTTAGTTATTTTTGTATGTATGACCCCATTTAATTTAAAAACTTAAACGAACTCTTATTTCTCAAGTTATTTGCATGGCTTGCAATGCACGGTTGAAGTCACAGACGCCTTCAATCTAAAACATAACCGTCGAGATAAAGTAACGTTGCAAATATTCGTTTCAATTACACATTAAAACGCTACATTATTAGAATAAAATTCACAATTTTAAATTAATATTATAAATTTTGTATGATTACAAGATTTTTGTATTAGTAATTATATTAGTACTAACTATTCGTACGAAGTACTTGGGTACTTCCCCGACATAATGCATAAATAAGGTTACTATATGAACGGAAATAAAATAATTTTTAAATATTTAAAATATGATTGAAGGAAATTATTTAAATATAAACGAATATAATTATTACTTACCATAATGCACAAGAGTTAATTATACAATATATTAATATTCAATTCCAAAATTTACTCTTTCTAGAACAACACTGATACAACCCGTACTAACAACTACTTAGCTTAAAATAGAATTGCGCCTTTTCTTACTTGCTAAGGTTGAAAGTTGCAAATTTTTGATTAGGTTTCCACAATTTTTCTTCTGCATAAAACCTGTGTGTTAAACTAACAATAAATGTTTTCATACATGTCATTATTTTCGCTATAAATTAAAAAAATAATTTTGTAAATCTTACACTTTTTGTTTACAAAATTTAGAATCATTAACTTAAATCTAACTTTTTATATTTTAGAACATTTCAAATGATTTGTTCTAAAATCAGCTATCACCGCAAGTTAAATTAATTATTCAACAATGCCAATTCGTGTATTTGTCAATTTTGCAACTAACTATGTTAACTTTACTTCTGTCATTTTTAACATTTTAAAATATTTTTGTAAGTGCTGATTTTACTCCTAATATTTTTTAAATTTTATTAAAATTAATTTACATCCTTAATTTTTGTAATATTAACAAAATAATTTTTACTGTGTATAGATGGTAGGAAGATGTGGGGGCCATTTTGGCATCTAACGGAACGTTAATAAAATTTACGCTGTGAGCTAATCGAGACGGTAGCTGTTGTTTTTGAGGAAATTAGTTTTGAAAAAAATTAAATTGCATTCGATTAAGTTAATTGAATTTTTGTATGGAAGGGATTGAAGTTGACGAAAACATGGGATGACAAATTCCATGTTTTAATTAACAGTCATTAATATGGCCATAGTTTTGATTCGTACTGTGTACTAAATAATCACGTGCATATTTTGTAAATATTAATTGTTATTTCATTATCGAGTGATACTCAAGATAAGAATTCATTAATCTTTTTTTAAATGTTTAGAAGTAGAGCGATTGTTGTTAATTGTGATTAGGTGGCCCAATAGTATTTTTTAAAGTGATTTTACTTACAATAGGTGGTGGAATGAGTGTCAAAGTTTATATTTGATGCGACAGGAATTTATCATAATTTTATATATTTTCTTAACGATAGAGCATTTAATTTATTTCGGTCCTGTGCATTCCTAACTTTCTTAATTGTTTACAAAGTGATCAGAAATTGTTAGCGAGTTGCGGCGCATCTGTTCTGTTGTCTTATTAAGAAAGTAATTGTTGTGGAACTTACCAATGTATATCATTTACTAAAATATTTTTTCATTTGTGTTTTTTAATTTCGAGTGCTTCGTGAATACTTATCGCAAAAATTACTATTTCTTTTATCGGACTTGAAAACGTTTCGCCACCATTCAAAAATTACTACTATTTATTGTAATCTAGAGTACAAATTATTTTAAAAGTTTCTTAACTGCATCTTTAATAATTACTACAATTTCTTTCAAATATTTACCATTTATGTCCACTTAAAAGATCCTATTTTATATCAAATTATGGGTAAGTAAACAAATTAATTTTTTTTCGCAAGATTCACAAAATTCGAGAATAATAATTAACGAGAGTTCGGAAATAATAACGCTACGTTTTATTGATTTTAAGTTTTGCAAATTTTATGCAACCTTTGGCACATTTTAACCACAAAACTCCTCTAATAAAAATATGAAGGATTAATTATTATGAAATATTATTTAAAAACAATTTCGATACATTTAATAGCCATTGACAACTTGACTAAATGGAAAATAAATCATCTTGTTGGTTAAACAAGGTTCGACATCCAATTACATTTTGTATTAATAAGAAAAACTTCGAATGCTAATAACCTAAAATATTTTTATTTCACTTTTTCCTTTATATTTTTCTTTACCTCAGTGCATAAATTTCTATACTAACGAAATTGCTGATATCTAATAAGGCAATAGTCACCGCAAATTTTCCAAACATTCAAGTTTTCAAAAAATTATTTGTCTTATTTTTAAAAAGTACAGTAGCGGTCATAGAATTATTCCCGAATTAAAAAAATTAATTTCTATATTATATTCTTAATAATAAAGAATAGAAAATTGAACAGAAATGGATAAAAAGTTAAATTTTTGGTTTGAAACTCACAACTTCAAAAATACATTTTTATTTTGAACAGTTAAACACAATCACAAAGCTAGGTTTATTAAACCGGGGGATCTGGAGGGTATTTCCCCCAGCACATCAAAATAGTAAATGTGTTATTGAACTGCAAATCAGAAATTGGGTTGTTTTTCTTTTTTTTTTCACTTGGTGGTGCATGAAAAAATTTTGACTATGAAAAGGGGTGCTTGGGCCAAAAAAAGTTAGGGAAGCACTGCTCTAGAGTGTTGGGTCCTCTTCCTCTCCTCCAAACACAACTTAAGCCCACCTCACACGACGCTTGTTTTGCTAATGGATTGCAGTGCTGGCTGCGCTGATGAAAAATGACGTTTCTTTGTGAAAAATGGTGAAAATCATCACGTCGATGGTTTATGTGATGGATTTCAGCGCTAACCAATGATAATGTCGCGTCGTGTTCGCAAACACGAATGTTACCGAGAAATGTCGAGTTTTTTTTTGTCGAACCTGTGTGAAACCATAAAACGCGTGTGAAGCCAACAACGCACAGAAACCATCACACCACCAAGCTGTTAGGAACCCAGCAGACAAACAAGCAAGAAATCAATCAGCAAAACAAGCGTCGTGCGAGGTGGGCTTTAGTTCTGAATGATGCATACAGTCGAAATGTTACTTAGCCAATCAGAAATTTTTTTGTATTTGAGTCTAATTGGTTTTCTGCTGTTAATTCGAAGGATCAATTTTTGAATTTAATAGAACAATACTCAATCAACGTACAGCATCTAATCTAATTAGATGATGATAAAAATTTTCTCGAGTGGGTTATTATTCCGGTATAGGTACAATTTTTTATCATAATAAATACTAAAAGAGGAAGTCAGGGCGGATTAAAGACCAATCAATCTGCTAGTATCTCGATGATTATAATAAATTAAACTTATCGATTTTTTTTACTTTATTAAAAGGTGGTAAAATTTGGACCATATTGGAATTATAGAATCAGTATTCTGTAGTTTAATCAGGAATAGCCTTATATGCCTCAGTTATATAATATTTGATTATAATCACAGTATCAGATAGGTAAACTTTGTAGAAGTTTTGGAAACTGATAGTGCTACTAAATTGGAAGGCGTAGCAGATTGATTTATTGTTGTAAAACACAAAAACCGTTCTAGAATGCACAGTCATTTGGAAGTCGCATTAATTGATCAGTTTTCTTCAGCAATTTCGTGTGCAATTTAAAGGATTGATCAGAAGGTAGATAAAAAATTTAGAAAATCGAAAAAGGAGACCAACATGCATTATATTTAAAGTTCGTGATTAATTAATTATTATAGAAGGAGTAAGGACCAGTTTATTGTTATACTTTAAAGGCAAAGGTTTTGCCATGTATCTACAACAGTTACCGGTGTCTATCAATCAATTTATCCTCGCAGTCCAGAAGTAAGGCTGCAGTACATATCTGAAACGATATCTGAGCACAGTTATCTATCTGAACAGAGATTATATCGTTACGTCTAGACACTGTTTAAATATCTGTACATCATAAGTAAATCATAAATTTGAAGTCGGAACTAAAATGTCGGTGTCCGAAACATCTTTCGAATTTTAATTCAGATATCTGTTCAGACATGTGTACAGTTATCGTTTCAGATATATCGTTGCGTGGACCTCCAAATTTGGTGCACGAAAGCTATAACTGCAAGACAATCAATTCCCATTGTAATTATTTTATTGTATAGGAAATTTAATGTTCGGTCAATACTGCTTACTACATATGAAATTCGTATTTTCCATTTCGATGTTTTCACATTACAGGAAAGAAGGTTTCCAAATGTTTCCTATATACATAACGTGGTTATTTTGTGAAAATTAATGACTGGAAATAATTGATTCATTATTTAGGATTTTTATATCTTCCAACCGGTTATTTTATATTGGAATTATTAATTTTAGAATTCATTTTGTATTTGCAATATAAGAGGATTTATTGGAATTTGTATTTTATATTTTGTATTGTTTTGTGCTAATTTTTCAAATTATACTTTTATAAAAACTTCTGACCAACACATGCAAGTACTTTATGTGAGTGCTTTCTGTAATTTGTATTTCAACTTTTTTAAATTATTTCAGGTTACGAAATTTTATATAAAAATTGCACTTAATGATTAAAGTTTTTGCAATAATATTGATTTATGATAGCATAATATAAATGGCAATGTATGCCATACCTCAAGTGGCAATGTCTCCATTTCTGTTGAGTATTCATCTCTGAGTTAGTACTTGAGTGCAGGAGGGTTTTGAGGGTGCTAAGCGTTGAGCAGATGATAAGTGATAACTGTAATTTATGTAACAAATCTGTTTAACTTCGTCATTTAATAAAATGAATACGCGAAATTGAAATTACTTCGATTATCTCGTAATGCTCAGTAAACTTGGGTTGCATTCAAAAACTCAATTTAAACTCAATATTGATTGGTTCAATCAATCACAGGAACACCTTGATGCGAAAGATACTCTCTTCAATGCAAACACTTATCAAATATTTTTTTATCTAATCTAGTTCATACTCAACCATATTTTTGTAATGATATCTGGTTTGCACATATCTCCGATACCGTTTCCTTTTTTCTTTTACAATGGGAATTAAATTTTACAAAACTTTCCAATGTTTATTTAAATATACGTGAGACCGAAGGCCGATCTGTTAACCGACCGGCTATTTTGGTTCATTCTTCTTGATATCGCCTGAGTTTTGTGGAAATACGTGGATTATACTTATTCTTATACACGATGCGATATTCGGCGAATGTTCGCTAACGTGGCAGGAACGTTCACATATGGACACATTTGCAGTATAGTGCTGTAAAGACACGAAGTTTTACTCGTGAGCTTCTTAAATTTTCTTACACGATGTATCGAATGGCGAACATTCGCCGAATACCCATCGTGTAGATCTAGCAAATATGTAAGATATAACTACGGGTTACGTGTTATGTAGACAATCTTCTTGGGATTAAAAATTGTGATCTGTGTTTTTTGGATTTCAATTTTTTTTAATACAGAATAACACTCAAAATTACCTTTACCTAGTTGCGGATTGTATGTAAATTGATCTGGTAGATATCGAAAACAGTAAGGGCCGTTGCAGATGGTTTTCAAATTACATAGTAAAAAACAATTCCAGGTCAATTTAGCATGAAATGCTCCACGAATAAAGTAAACTATTATAAAAATAGAACCATTATCATTATATTAATAATTAATAAAAGACAATGGTAAAAACTAAAAATTAAAAATATTTTAATATAATTAATTGCGTACATCAAATTCGATAGTTCGATCTAGATGACTGTCTAACTATATTACAAACTAAATAAAAATTAAATAAAATAAACTTTTATTTTTTAGCTGATGAGTGCAAGTTGCACAGCGCCGATGTAGGTGAATGCGAAAATCTGATAGAAATGCGAGAATATTATTTGTTCGATGAATTTTGTTGTCAATGATGCGGGAAATTGTTGTGATAAATATCGTTTTTACTGTAAAGAAAATATTACTTTTGTGGTGCAAATATTTTTGTTGTATAATATGTTGAATGAAATAAGGTTCTCGAATAGAAACCGTCTTTCATAAAAAGCTGCATTTGATTTATATTTTAACAAATCAATTAACATTGTAATTTAATACAAAATTTAATCAACTTCTTTTGGGTAAACCTGAACTCATTGTTTAACAAATTGACAATTTTCCAACAAATTTCGAATTTAATTTGCAATAATAATTTATCATATTCTTGCCAAATCTTATTTTGGAACTTAATATTATTATTAACGCTACTCTATGGTGTCTGTGTGAGAAGAAAGCTTTTCTAAATTAAGTTTAATTAAAACTTGTCTAATCGATCAACATAAAAGAAGAAATTTTTTTTTCAAAAATATTTTGATAAACAACCGCAATCAAAATGCGTATAATTTAAAATGTGCCAAGTTGGCCACAATATTTGTTACAATACATAAGAGTCTTTCTGCCCACTCACAATTGTGCTTTTTTGAAATGATATTGGTACAATTTGCCAAAGAAATAATTAAAAATCTACCTTTCTTGGTGCATTATAATTTGTACTTGCCAAAAGTGATTTGAAAATTTCAAGAGCAATTTTAAATAAGCTGAAAAACTAATAGAATCTAATAGAAAAAATAGAAGACGAAAACTATTTTTATCTTCGAATTGAATAGTCGGAGACTGTAGAATGATACTTGATATTCATTTTGTTCAAAATCAAAGAACAACTGCACCAACTCATCTATACGGACAGACAGACACCAAATAGGGTTTAAAACTTGATCTTAATAAGGCTCACACACTTGAAGCTCTATCGTGGGCTATGCTATCTACATTTATTATATTTAGGTACTCGGCAGATCTTCTTATCGACTAGTAGCAGAAAAAATTTTTTTCTTAAGTTCTATAAAAATATAGAATCAAGTTCTGATTTTTTTTTTCTAATTTAATTGTACATACATATAACTGGGAGTACACATAAGTGAGACTCTACTGTATACTTGATCGATTGAACATCAAATTCACGTAAAAAATAAAAATTTCAAGACGCAATATTGGTTTTAACCATCAACGGTTCGTCAGAGGAAGCAAAGAAGGCTTAGCCTTCCCTTACATTAATATTTAAAATATTTGCAAAAATATATTCTCTTTACATTGCGGATATATTATACTTTTCGAGTCGCCCACTGGTTAAGTATTTGTAAATCTATAACTTATATGTTATATAAGTTCGTGTTGTGATAAAGTTAAAAATTAAGTGATAAACATTTAACAGCTTGATATGACAAAATAATGAACTGCCTAATATTACAGTATAATACCTACAATGACAATGACTCTAACGAGCCTGTTAATTTAGTCGAATGTTCTGTTTCATACAAATTATTTGAATTAAGTAGTTGCGGTTTTGTGCAATTAAAGCTGTTGGTTTAGTTAACGTTTATAAACTAATTGCTTCTTTTAGAATGGACAATTTTAAAAGCTGCTCTTTAATTAAACTTGATATCATTCTATTAATTAAACTTTCAAGTGCTAACCGCATTATGAACATAATCGGCAATTTTTAAAATGAAACACAATTTGTAACAAATTTTTTAATTCTGTGCGAATTAATTTATTTACTCAATTTGTTACGCACTTCGTACATTGTATATTCAAGAATGCAAACTAACTTATACAGCAGTTTAAATTTTGTCACCGTTTAATGTGACAGGGTTTCTCCTATCAGGAATGACCCTAGCAACTCGAATTTCCTCATCGCTTTAGTTATCAGAAGCAGCATCAGACAACTCAAACATTTAAAAAGAAACGTATAACATAAAAATGGGGTTCCCGATTACTAGCTATACTTTAATAACTGAATTAGCTGTATACGTATTAGAGTAACTTGATATTTTTCCGCGTGGTGGCGCTTCGCTTAATGTAAATCGCGAACTACTTGTGCAGTATTATAAATATTACAGTATATGTAGTGTATATGTATAATAATATAAATAGTTTTTGTTTCAAAAGGCGGAAGGCTTTATTATTGCCGTGTATTTTAGCGCAATGCTGTTTCTACCTCAGTATGCAATACCTCTGTGGTAATAATTAATAATTTATCGAGCTTTATTTTTATTACATTTTTAAAAATATAAGTTTTACAAACTAAGTAGAAACAAATTGTTTTATCAATCCAAGTCTCAGTTCGAGAAGTGATTACTTTCCATTTGGTCGGCAGTTGGATATTTCTAGTTAATAATAACTAATTTCCTACTGATTACAAATAAAATACTTTTGTTGTTATTGAAACTTAAAGAAGAACCCATTAGTATACTATATATAATATTCATTGATATTGATATTCATAATATCAATTACAATATTTAAGTAACGAAAGCTTGCTGACACGTGAAAATACTGATACTTCCAATGAATATTTTGAAATCCATATTAATTGTTATTGTTTAAAAGTTTTATTTCTTGTGCATAGATATAGATTTTACCACAGACCTAGGCTTTTATTGTCTTCGCATTTTAACAGCTAGTGCATAAATTGTTGGTTTCACATTAAAATTCAAATCAAGTTAGTGGGAATCATAATTAGAAAGGTGTAGATGTGTAGATTATAACTTATTCTATTGTGTTTGTTCCTGCTTTTCATACAAATTACTGAATGTATATATAATGTAATAATTATATTGACAAGACTATCGAACGCCAAACGTGAAAATGCTGAAAACGTCAACAACGATTTTGAAAACAAATATAAATCGTTTTTATAAGTTCAAGTAAAAGTTACAAAAATTTTCCCACGTTCAAAAGAAAATAACTCATTTTTTCACCAATTATTATTTGGGTCCTTCCCCTGATTTGCTATAATTGCATAAACACATAAACTTGCCCTATTGAAAAATATCAAAAACGAACTTATCATATTTTTTCCCAAATGCCACGCAGCCAGTTCTTGAGTTCTTTTTTGATACCTCTCCTAAGAAAATGCTAGTTAATATTGTAATATTGTGAATTTATTAATTAACGTAGTAAACCTCTGTTTTGAAAGACATTCTAACAGAACAAATATTTTAGGTAAGCTGATTATTGTCAATACTATTTATAGTATTAACAAATACTTTTTATCGGTTTATTAGCAATTCAGTAAGAAGCTTACTAAGTCCCAACAACGAAGTTGTTGATTTATATAAAATGGTTACATTATTAAACCGAATTTTGAATTAGGGAACTTTATAATTAACTTCATTTTTTCATTTTTGTTTAGTAAGTTAACTACTAATCAGTATTTAGCTTGAGTTTTCCAGAAAATGTTGTCGTAAAAAGCTGCCCTTTAATTGGGAAGTTTAAAATAATTTTACTTAATTTAGAATGATAATTTACGGAAGTCTACTAATTAGTGCATATTTAATAAGTTTAAACTTGGTTTAACTTTTCAAATAATATTCCTTTGTTGTTGCAAGTCAACTTTAATGTAATTCCAAGGGAAATTAAGACCTTTTTACATTTTAATTTTATTTAAATCAAATTATCTTTATTGATTTGATTTATAATCGGGGAAGTTATTTACTAACTGACGCGCAACTATCAGAGATTAATTATCAGGTTAAACTTTATTAAGTAGGTACATTATGATGTAATGTAACTATTTAATATTTGCGGTTTGATAATTAATTAAAGTTCGATACCGAGTATATTATATACATAGTAGGTATGACGAAAACTTGACTACTTCATCTTATATTGCTAACATTTTCAGCTACAAAGTAAAACATGTCAACTTTTGACATTTTGATATACCCACATATCTGTCAAACATCAAACTATAAATTAAGGTTATTTCGAATATTCCACTTATATGCTATTTTTATTTCTATACATAAAACCAATTTACAATTTGAGAAGTTGACAAAGTCACTAGGTCGTTCACGACGGCCCATATAAACTTACTATAAATATAATAAAACAAAGATATCTTTCCGTTCAACTGCCGTTGTTTCGTGGATTAGGGTCTATTATCATCAGCATTATTTACGATTATGACTTACACACTTAGAATAACTTTACAACTAATTAAAAGTTAAACTATTTGAGAGTACACAAGAATAAGATTCATTATGTAAGGTTATTTGGTATTAGTCGGTGTTTATACTACTTGTTTCTGTGTCAGGAAATTGCGAAATACATTAGTAGGTAATACTAATTTGCTTTTACAAACTTGCGTTTATATGGCCAAATAATTACTAACTTTTTCACTGTGTAGTAGTGCGTCTATCTATCTATCTGTCTGTTCTTATTTTTGTTTTGCCAGAAAACTACAAAGAGCGCCCAGGTGGCGAACAACATTTTGGTTAATAATATAGGTTATGTGGGTGTGATTTCATGATACTACTTTAAATTAAAAATAAACTGTTAATACTTTTCTTAATAACTAAAATGTAGAATAATTATTTTGTAGTTAGAATCTCGTTGTTAATCTATTCGTGCGCGTCATGTATCGCTTTACCTAAAGGAAAGTGCCCTTTTTGACCGGACAATTGCAAGCAAAAATGGGAGGTGCACAACTAGATGCTATAAGAGTCTTAAATACAAAATTTCAACTTTCTACAACTTTTAGTATTTGAGTTATGCGACATACAGACGTCACATACAGACGTCACACAATACTTCCTTATTTACAAGATAGAAACATTTCAAAATGTTAAAGCAGCTTTAAAGGAAAACATAAACTCATTGATTTTTGATACATATCAAGTTCCAATTATTTTGAGGATAAAGATAAATTATTTGGAAAAACTTAAAAATTTATATTATCCAGATTGCATAACATAAAATATTTATTTACGAAAAAACGACCAAGTCGACATTTTTGATAGATTTTGTCTAATCAAGCAAACGGTGCACAGTGGGGCCAGATCGCAAATCCGCGGCCAAAATAGAAAAAATGAAGTGTTATTTTTAAGAAATTTAAATATACAGTTAGGTACAGTAATACTCAAAGGGTCTAACGACATAATTTAAAGGAGTCGAATGTATATACCTGGCCCACAATAAGCAATTGAACAGCGACCTTTGAACGCGCAGGTAGTACAAGCTTTGAAGCAATTTTTTCATAGCGCTAGAAAAAGCGTGACCAAAGGCGCAAATTTTGTCCGATTTTCAATCTACAAAATGGAATCTTTAGGTGAAAGTATGTATATTATTTAGTACTTTAGAAAATTATATCATTGTAATATATGAATATAATCTTTATCAATTTTTTAAATGCAAAATAACGTAAAAAATACGTACAAAAATTGACAAACAAAGTTGATTAAAGTACACTGTCGGACGTTGTTGGGCGGAGTTTTTTTTTTCAGATTGTAGGTAAGACTTGTCTTTAATAGAATCTGAAAAAAAATCCTGCCCCGGAGTGCCCCAAGCGTAATTAACTAATATTAAAAATGAGAAAATAATACATGCAATAATGCATATATTATGTAATTCTCGTAATGCATGAAGAAGTTGATTAAAATAAAACGACAATAATAATTTTATTGTTTCGAAGGGATATATCAAGTTACCAAATTACACACAAATAAGCAGAGTCGGATTAAGGATATGTAAGGACCGGGACTAACTTTTTTGGAGGTCCATTGGCTTTGCATATTTAATAAAATGAGCCGCAGGCAAAAGATTTTTATTTTGAAAGGTCAACTGCGCTTAGATCAAAATAATGTAAAATTTTTGAAAAGATAAAAATTATTGTTATACAGATTTTATTATAGTTTTATAAATTAATTTATTTTAATCTGAGCTACAACTTTGGTGATTTAAATTTAGTTGCTTCAGTTTTTTTGAGGCTTTTAGAAAATTGGAGGCTCTGGGCTGCAGCCCCCTTAATCCGGTTCTGCAAATAAAATATGCCCTGGGCTGGGAAATACATCAAATTACATGCTCTGAAAAAAAAGTGTATTTTGTATTCTAACCACTTTTATCGTCAAAATTTAAAAGTAGATCATTCATATTACGGCTAGTTACTCAAACTAGAACTAAAAACGAAACTACATGTTTCAGTTCTGTTGTTACACCATCATTCAGTTTAAAATTTTTTTTTAATGTATTACAAAATGATACCCTTCCAAACTGATGAATTTGATACTAGATATTAAGTACCAAGCATATTAAAGATACAGTGAATTCAAAAAAATGAAAAATCAGAAACAAAGATGGGCAACTATAATTGGTTAAATTTTTTCCGTTTAGTAACGCTTTCTTAACACCTCTACTTTCAAAAATAAAACTAAATACAAATTAGTATCTTTTTTTGGTTTTGGATTTTTTGATATGATATTCGTAATCAGCGACCCCAAAAACCTATGTATACCAAGTTCTGCAGAAATTAAAGATCATTTTCATATGTAAGTCCGCCATATTAGATCCGCCATTTTGTTTTTGGATTTTTTGATATGATATTCGTAATCAGCGACCCCGAAAACCTATGTATTCCAAATTTCATAAAAATCAGAGAAGTCCTTCATATTTTGGCCGCGGATTTGCGATCTGGCCCCACTGTGCGGTGTAGAGCTTATTGGATGAAATCGAGCATATGATAAAACTGCCAACCAATAGGTATGTAACCATAATATTTCCGCAAGAAGGTAATATGTATTGCAAGTAGATATGATACATATTAAAATTTATTTTCTGATTATTTATTAATATATTTAATAGAAATAACAGAAAAGATATCAAACACGTTGGTTTATAATCAATTAATTATTTTATCTTGAAATTGTTTTTCCTTAATTTTTATTACTAAATCTAAGATTATCGTGTGTCATTTGTATTCACCTTCTCTTTCTTCTTGCGTTTCATTAAAACAAAATTTCACTTGATTTAAAAACACGTTTAAAATAATTTTACAGAAATTTACTAACGAATGCTAATTTTCAGAAATACTAACTGAAATTAGATTTGTAAAAGTGAACTTGATCTAAATTAATGTATTACATTCTTAAAATAACTCTTAACGGCGATTTTACCTTAAAGTTTACTTTACTTAAAGCGACTTTTAAGTGAATATTGTGAAATTGGCTGTTAGCGTGACAGATTAAGGGATTATAAGCATTACGAAGTGATCTACTATTGGAGTAAAAAGTTCTGACCCTTAACAGGGGTAAAATTAAGGATCGAAAATAATATGTTATCTATTTATTAGTGTTCAATAATATAATCTGTAAATTATTACAATTTAAATTTATTTAACTTGCGCCTTTTTAGATCCTTTATTTATTTCTTAAATTATATTATTTTTAAAACTACTTTTTCGTGTCTTTTGACATTCTTGTGTGGTTATTCGGTTGACTCCCAATTTTATAATCAAAGCTTTAAATTGATTGGTTTCTATGTCCTCGTGACATAAATTATCTGGAATACAAATTAATATTAGGAAACCTGCTCACTCTAAAAATTCACCAGGGAAAACCTGTTTTCGCTCCGAAAATTTTATTCCTGACTCTTTGATAGCATGCGGGTGAGTTTCTGATGAGCAAGCTGTATATTTTTTGCTATATTCTTCAATAATTACTTGATAAAAATCAGCCTTCATATCAAGACTTGTAAAGTAAGTTGCTTTTCTCACTAGCAAATTTGACACTGGATAACGATCTTGAATAGTTTTCTTGTTGACTTCTCTATAGTCGACGCATAGTTAGAAGGCTTAGACTGACGAACTTTCTCTGATTTTTTCTTGCTGCAGTAATTCTTGAACGATTATCTTCAATTGAGCTAGCTCAGAATGTGCTAATCGTCCAAGACGGAAAGCTATCGGTTTTTCATCGGTCAGTCTTATTTTTAATTTGCCCTTAGTCACCGCCATTTCTCGTTCATTCGTGATCATTTATCACTGTGTACTTCGTATTTTCGGTTTTGTCATTGAGGAAAGCGTTAAATCAAAGTAAGAAGTTCATATTTCCTCTCAACCATTTTGAGCCAGGGGTGTTGAAAGATGGAAATTTACCTCATTTTGCAAAACGGGAAAGTTTCGGTATAATTATTAAAAATTTGAATATGCAGACGAACAAACGGATACGGAACCAGATTATAAGGCTTCTTGCTATACTGCATATTATTCTTTTAGTTAATTTCTATTATAATGAATTTAGAATGTTTCTTTGCACCTACAACCATTTGTAAAAAATCGTCCGTTACACGATAACTATTTATATTATTTCAATCAATTCTAATTAGATTCGAAGATTATCTATGTACCAACACCAACCATTGCGAAGAATGGGGAATAGGCTTTCTTTTGATATCTCAATTTTGCAAACCTCGCCGAAGGGAATACTAGCTTTATCTTGTGCCTCGCACATTGCGAGTGTATTCGATCGTATTGTCAAATTCGGGACATCTATTATTTAAAAAAATACTTGATACACTTCATTAATTCTTAGTCCGGTCCATATACTCTAACTCGGACACCACTTGAAATATTTATATCAGCTCTTTTGCAAATTAATTTTGAGGGCTTAACTATTTTTTAAAGCAAAAAATTCACATATTAAATCTCAAGTGTAATTTTTTTTAGCTTAATGAAGTTGCCAAATTAGAGAAGTGCAAAGTAAATCTGTGGGGTGGTTTAGGATATGCTATAGATGTCAGAAATAGTAATTTATCCAGCAACTTATTGACTTGGTTCTCTATATATATTTATACATAATAAAGCGAGATGTCTCAGACTGACTTGGATAATCTTTATTGATAACATGACCGATCACGAAAATGAAATCTTCAAGAAATCATGATGCATGGAGTTATACATTATTTATATCTCGCTTTTTATCTTAAAACGAGGGGGCCTAAATTGTAGACTTACTCAAAGTTTTCTTTTTAATAAGAGTAACAAATGTAGGCAATTCATATTGTTCAACATTATAATAATAACAATCAGTGTCAGAATTTCTTTGGTAGAATGCACACTTCTGAAACTAAAAAATGAATTTCGGTCACTGATAAGTCAATAGCAATTTCCGTCACCGCCAATATTACCTGTCAGGAAAAAATGAAGTAGTCGAAAATCGAGATTGCGAAGATTACATTTCTGAATTTTGAAAAAATGTTGTAATTGTATTTAATTTTTGTTTTTCTCGAATCTATATTTAAAAATAAACTTTGCAATTATTTAGCTGACTGATTTATTCGATTGAAGTCGACTTTGTTTGAAGTGCTTTTGGTTATTGCATTTCATTATTACTAAAATGAACAGCATTAAGGTAAATTTATCGGAATGGTTTCAAACCATGCGATATTTTTCGTTTCTAAATTGCATGTACATATATATTATGTTAACTTGTCATCATATAAATAATACGTACAATGTTTATACAAAAATTTTGTAGTAAGCGTAAATTTTTTGAAAGAGTAAATTTAATATCTTATTTCGTTCAACATGTTTTTGACATTTTTAATTAATCGTTTCCTTGGTCGCTACAAGAAAATAATTACTTTTAATTGTGACTTTTAAGTCTTGCCTTCGCTGAAATTATTTTATTTGCAAAATCGAAATTTAAAATTAAAAAGATAATTAAAAACATTTTCTAAATGTACCTATTACAAATCGGTGGTATTTGGGAAAAAGCGACGCCTGGTTTTTGCCATATTGATTTAGATACGATTCGTTGGACCTGGTCGTTCTGTATCTAACAGTAATAAGTAAACGCAAACTTGAAATCGTACTGAAAAATGCCAAAAACAGATTTTCTTTTTTCTCTAAATGCCACAGAAATACATATACAAATATAAATAGTATCTAATAATCTACATATTTCCAAAAATAAATAAAATTTCAGCCAAGAAACTGATAAGTTCAGATTCGAAATCTGAATACTAGACGACCGATAATAAATTAACGCGCTAAGCTCTTATCTATCTAAGAGGACGTTTTTGGAAAAAAAAATTGGATTTTAGCCGTAATCAAAGCGAAGCTTTGGGTTCTGCAGGGAAACTTTGGGTTCTGCAGGAGAGGTTAAAAATAGATTATCTTGCCAAGCAATCAGAAAATATCTCTAATTGGTTCCTGCAACTCTGAGTGACTATTCTTGAGCTTTATTGATTATCATAGTAAGACATGGTTTAACCGAAAATAGAAGGCGTTTCAACTTAAATGGATTATCACACAATATAAACACCACGGTTATAATAGCAGATTTTCTCTTAGCGCAACCTGTTATTACTGAAGTCTCTAAGAACCACATTCATGTGGTTGATATATTATTTAATATGTAATATTTTGTATTACGTTATGTTTGTAGTAGATTTCTAATAAGTAATGTATAATTCCTTTTTAGAACATCTAATGATAATACAAAGCAGAGAGCCCCTTGTTTAGATATTTACGGGAGAGAAACCAAAAACATCGGAAATTAAGAATTGTTTCGGTGCGAACTTACCTCCAAGACGGGACCTTTTCAAAATAAAAAACAAATAAAATAGTTTAGTTAAAGTGGTAATCACGATACCGCAAATTATCATTTTCTGTCTGATATACAGTATACCACTATACATATGGCAGTTTGATCTTCAATATATAGTGACAATCTCGTTGATCCATTCATTAACAAAATTAGTTGTTATCTCTAAAATTAAAATAAAGCATCAAACCAAATCATTGAATAATTTTTCACCTCACTATTCTGGTATTTTTTCAACAAAGAAAAGAAAAATATTATAATAAAGTGATAAAATATTATTTTCCGTTATATTAAATAAAGGACATTAAAATAATCGGACAGGTGTCAAACTTAGACGTTAGGTGCTTTTAGTAGAAAAAAACGATTGAATATTATTCAAGTGTCAAATTTGTTGAAATATACGTATCTGATATTGGGGTTGTTAGTTTTTCTTTTAGTTACCCATAGGATATCGATACTTCTCACTAATAACCCTTTGCCAGTTGATGGATTAAAAATAAATGTATCCTAGCATTTTACCTTTGAACGTATATTGTGTTATCCAATTTACTATAGTATGTACTATGCGGTAATAGCATACGCCTATAATTTTAGTGCAACCATTTAGTTTCCGTTGCTTTAATATTTTTCTTGTATCTAGAAAATTGGAAAACAAAATTATGCGTAATAACTTTTCCTGTTAGGGTTAAACATATACTGGATGCCGTCGGACATCAATTTAAATCAACTTTTTAAGCAAATTATTTTCTTGAATAAAATTTGCGGCTTATAATCACAATGAAATTCAAAAGCAAATTTATCTTCCAAATTATTTGTGCGAAAGTAGTAGCCTCAATTTAAACAGTTTGGAAGGGTGTGGTTTCTATGCTCATTTCAAACACGAATTTTCAAAAATTATATTTAATTATTTTTTATTATTTGAAAATTTAATTCTCAGATGCTTCTGTACTGTATAGCGGATATGAGGTTTTAATAATAGCTATTTAAAAAAATAGTTAATAAATAAAAGTGGTTAATTAAAAAACACATTAAAAAACTACTTACCTATATTTTTTAGTACTTCATAAATAATTTTGATAAATAACTCTTACATAAAATAATTTAACCGATAAGATTCTGTAATAATAGATACCTTATTACATTATATTAAAATAATAAACTGATAAATATTTTGAACAGACCTGATTATGTAGATTATTAAATATTTCCTGAAAATGATTTATAATAATATATTTGTAATAGAACCGTACACTTTTATATTATCACAATAATTCAATAAATTTTACTACTGATTTTAATAGTTTTAGTTTATTAAAATGTTGAAAATTGCAAATGTTATCGCAGTCGGTCTTAAGTCGATACGAGAAGTACGTGAAGTCTTAATTTGTCGATTTATTTTTTGCACAAAATTTTGGTTTTTATTTATTTTATTGTAATGTACTAATTTTAAAATTTTGGAATTAATTTATTTTTATACAATTTTTTTTCCATTAGGAAATGGAGCCGAGGAACAGCCTTTTGTGCCTGAAAAGATGTCGGGTTACGAAACCAATCTCTACTTATACTCGGTAAGTGATTTTCTATACAGAGTGCTAAAAAAAATTAACGCAACATGTATGAACTTAGGAGGAGATGGAAGATCGTCCTCGAATTTCTACGTTCATCAGCTCCCTTGCCAATTATTCCAACACTATTCCTCCTGCATCTACAGACCCTGATGCGCGTCCTACAGGAGCGAGCGCACGGATGGGTACACTTATTGGTGTTTATCTACCTTGCATTCAAAATATTTTCGGTGTGATTCTTTTTATACGACTTACGTGGGTAGTTGGTACGGCAGGAGCGCTACAAGGATTTTTTATTGTTTTTATTTGCTGTTGTGTAACTATGTTAACTGCAATTTCCATGTCGGCTATCGCTACTAACGGCGTGGTTCCCGGAGGGGGGAGTTATTTTATGATATCTCGCTCCCTGGGTCCCGAATTTGGCGGTGCCGTGGGTATGTTATTTTATACTGGAACTACCCTAGCCGCCGCCATGTACATTGTGGGAGCTGTCGAAATCGTATTGGTGAGTCCCCCCCCTCTCCTACAGCAATAAAGCGACGAGAGTTTATAATCTAATATAATTTTTGCAGACTTACATGGCTCCTGGTTTATCAATTTTTGGCGATTTTACTAAAGACGTCAGCGCAATGTACAACAATTTTCGGGTATACGGAACTTGTCTTCTGGTGGTGATGGGAACTATTGTATTCATTGGTGTCAAGTTTGTCAACAAATTTGCTACCTTGGCTCTTGCATGTGTGATTCTTTCCATTTTGGCTGTATACATTGGGATTTTTGTCAACTTTTATGGCAATGATAATCTTTAGTTAGTATCACTAATTTTATAATTTTAGGGGCATGTGGTGTATATTACAAAAAATAATAACAGCACACCATAAAATTGTATATTTTGTAAATATTGCATTTAAAATTATTTAATTTTCAGTATATGCGTTCTCGGCAAGCGTTTAATAAAAGACGTTTCTCCGGAAAATTGTAACAAAACAGTTGGCGGTGTATTATTTAAAACTTTTTGTGGCGAGGCACGCAATATGAGTTCTTGCAATAATACTTATTTCAGAGAAAACGATGTAAATTCCATTCGTGGCATCACAGGATTATCTTCTGGAGTATTTATGGGTACGCATTGTAGGTTATTTAGGGCTAACATAATTTTATAACTATC
The DNA here is from genome assembly GCA_947369205.1 of Cantharis rufa. NCBI lineage: Eukaryota > Metazoa > Arthropoda > Insecta > Coleoptera > Cantharidae > Cantharis > Cantharis rufa. Next base: position 689,160 of record OX376309.1, on the reverse strand, counting down.
GTGTTCAATAGAAAATATATGGGGTAGTTTTCGTCAAAATGAAGAGTACATCGCTCGTGGGGACAATCCCAATGATGTCGAACGTTTGGAACCAGAAGTTTACAACCAAGTTGTTGCCGATATCACCACAACGTTTACAATACTTATTGGTATATTTTTTCCTTCCGTTACTGGCATAATGGCTGGATCCAATCGTTCCGGTGATTTAGCCGATGCTCAGAAATCAATTCCAATCGGCACTATCTGTGCTATTATTACTACATCTACTGTTTATTTATCTGCGGTACTACTTTTCGCCGGTACGGTAGATAATTTATTATTACGCGACAAGTAAGTTATGGCGATGATGGTGAAAAATTAACCGCAATATTGTTTTTTTATAGATTTGGTGTATCGATTGGAGGAAAATTAGTTGTAGCTAATATAGCATGGCCTAATCAATGGGTTATTCTCATTGGATCTTTTCTTTCGACTTTGGGAGCAGGCTTACAATCTCTCACGGGTGCTCCACGATTGTTACAAGCAATTGCCAAAGATGGAATTATACCTTTTCTAAGTCCGTTTGCAGTTTCTTCCAGTCGTGGGGAACCTACTAGGGCGTTATTGTTAACCTTGGTAATTTGCCAGATGGGCATTTTATTGGGAAACGTAGACTACTTAGCGCCTTTACTTTCCATGTTCTTTTTGATGTGTTATGGGTTTGTTAATTTAGCTTGTGCTCTTCAAACGTTATTGAAAACTCCAAATTGGAGACCAAGGTTTAAGTATTACCACTGGTCACTATCGGTGATTGGTTTAGCTCTGTGTATAGCCGTTATGTTTATGACATCGTGGTACTACGCTTTAGTTGCCATGGGAATGGCGGGATTAATTTATAAATACATAGAATATAGAGGGTTCGTTTTGCTGTAATTAGTCATTTTTGTGGTAAATTAAATTAATTAAATTTGTAGTGCCGAAAAGGAATGGGGTGATGGTATACGTGGTCTTGCTTTATCGGCAGCGCGATACTCTCTACTCCGTTTGGAAGAAGGTCCTCCTCACACTAAAAATTGGAGACCACAGATATTAATTTTAGCAAAACTCACTGACGATTTGGTTCCTAAATATAGAAAATTGTTTGCTTTTGCTGCTCAATTGAAAGCTGGTCAGTTTTAATACAATTTTTTGTTTTCGTGGCGAAACTTTGACAAAATATTTTAGGAAAGGGCTTGACTGTTTGTGTATCTGTAATTAGTGGCGATTATACTCGTTCTTATGGGGAAGCAATGGCTGCCAAACAAAATTTAAGTAAAATAATGGAAGAAGAACGGGTGAAAGGATTTGTAGATGTTTTGGTTGGAAAAAATGTTACGGAAGGTATTTCGCACTTGTAAGTCATCCGATTGATAGTATGTGAATGATAATTGATCTTTTGCTTTTATTAGGGTGCAAACTACAGGTTTGGGAGGATTGAAACCAAACACAGTGATACTTGGTTGGCCTTACGGATGGCGTCAGTCCGAAGATGATCGAACGTGGCAAGTATTTTTACAAACCGTCCGAAATGTTGCTGCAGCTCGCATGGCTCTTTTGGTCCCTAAAGGGATTAATTTCTTTCCCGATTCAACCGAAAAAGTTATTGGGAATATCGATATTTGGTGGATTGTTCACGATGGCGGGTTGTTAATGTTGTTGCCTTTCTTGTTAAAACAACATCGCACCTGGAAAAACTGTAAAATGCGTATTTTTACCGTAGCGCAAATGGAGGATAATTCCATTCAAATGAAGAAGGACCTTAAAACATTTTTATATCATTTACGTATTGAAGGAGAAGTCGAAGTCGTAGAAATGGTATGTTCCTTTGGAGTCTTTTTAAAAATTGTCTAGCTGATGTATGTATGTCTCTTCCGATTGTTTCAGATGGATAGTGATATTTCTGCATACACTTATGAGCGCACGTTAATGATGGAACAGCGTAATCAAATGTTGAGGGAACTGCGTTTGAATAAAAAAGAAAGTTTAGGAGTGGTAAGTTTTGTTTGATATTAATCTTTTATACTATTATTACTTGTATTAAATAAATTCGGTATTTAATGAAATTTTTATTTGACATGCAAGGTTGAGACTTTGGTGGATTTCCATCAAGTAGCGACTGAAGACAAAGAACCTCTGGTAACGCAAATCAAGTGTTGCTCTAGCGCCACCTCATAGTTTATTATTTTTATGCATGGTTTTAATAATTTATAATCATAAATGGAATAATTTGCATTATGGATTAGTTCATAAATGTTTTCTTTTTACATTTCATCTGTGTGTTTAGCTATCCTTTATTATATTTTTTATATTACTAAAATTATATCGTCTCTTAAATTAGGTACAATCAATAGTCGATCATCACCATCAAAATATGGATCCAAGGACCACTAAAGTTAGATTTCAAGAACCAACTGGTGAAGCTGAAATTCCTAATAATATAAAAGAAAATAAATCAGATAAAGAACCATCAAATGAAGTAAGTTAAAAATTGTTTATCACTTTTAGAAGCAGATTTCCTTTATTATTATTATTTATTACGAACTGCTGTTCTTAAGAACATATTTTATCGAAAAATAGACCTGTTACAAGTTAGACGTGTCTGGAGCTTTGTAATTGTAATTTATTCGAGTTTTTTTTATATTTTTAATAATCAAAATTTTTAACTTTGATTCAACATAAAAAAAATATTATTACTTATTTTATTAGTAATGTAAAGGCGTCATTTCTATTCCACCTATCCTATGTTGGCTTCGTGCCTTCAGGCAGGCATGCCAAACTCATTTCGTTATGCGGGCTACATATTATTTCGAAAATTAGATTCCGAAAACTTTCGCGGGCCACAAAACTTAGATATTAATTTTTTTATTTTTATCAAAAAAATTGTATTTTTGTAGTTGTAGTAAAATTGTAGTGTGGGGTTTTGTTACTAGTTTGACATGCCCTTAAAGAGTTATCCTGCGGTGACCAACCTTAAAACAGGATCAACTTGGAGAATTAATCGCAATTTTATTTATTTTTTGTTATTTATTAATATAAGTCTTAATAAGTATAAATAAAACATTTTATTTAAAAGAAATTATTGTTGTAGCTGCTAGCAAACTTCGCGTACAAAGTTGCTCTTTATTTTAAAAATAAATATTTACTTAAAAAAGAACAAAATTGGATGTTGAACAATATTTATTCGAAGTAACTTGCAGCGATTTTATATAGCTTTCACAAAGACTCGTTAAAATTTAATCTATGATTAAGAATTTTCAACAAATTTCTGGAGCTATAATCGAAGAATTAACTTGAAATTTGAAACATACGCTTGGTGAGCAAGCAGTTTTTCTTTTTCCTTTGCCTTGATGAATTTCATTAAGTATACTAAAATTTGCATTATTTTTTATGCCATATTTTAAATAAAAAATTAACGAAACAGTATTTTTAAAAACGCTTCACTCACCGGAAAATTACTGGTTTTCTGAGCATGTATTTCAAATTTCAAGTCAATTCATCGAATGTAATCTGAGAAATCGCGTATACAGTTTTAAAAATGTAATTTTGAGACAAAAACACGTTTCAAATTTGACAACTACTTTTTCAGTAAAATCATTACATTTTCATAATATACAATTAATTTGCGATTCCGGATATGGGCCCTTCCTTAGTTTCTAAAACGGAAAGACCAATCGATCTATTTTTAAAGCTTTAAAATTCGAGTCTCCTCTTTTGAAATTTGAGTCTCGCCCCGATTTTTGCAACTTGAACTGCATTTGGTCCATTAATTAATATGAATATATTCAAATGATTGAAAACATTTTTTATTTTATTTAAATTAATTCTCAATTAATAAATCTAGAATCAGTGTCTGATATTGTAGTTAGGTAGCTTACAGTGGCGGCTTGTAGCTTTTTCATTTAAGGAGGCTAATCATAAAGTATAGTATAATAAATTTAAAAAAAAATAACTAAGCTGAAGGGTATACGAATGGGCACGATTCATAAAGGTTAATCTGTGTCTGATGATGAAAAATCTATTGGGAGTAATCTCGAAATCATCAGTAGTATAATAAACCTTGTGGTTCATGTGATGGCTAAACCATCTGCATGTATGCTCTAAGCGTTCTCTAAGTTAAGAATGCTGCTACTGCGGTAGCCTCACGTTACTTTTTGGAAGAGTATCTATTTCACAATCAGAAATTCATTTTTTACTTTTTTGAAAATTTTGATAGTTTAATAGTCTCGAATTTTAGCCTCCCTTGCTCTCTTTGACGAGCTGCCACCGGTAGCTTATTTCCTTTCCTTGTTTTTTTTACATTGCATGGTAGTAAATTACAGTACATACACACTTAGTTTTGAAAACTTTTAATTGATTTTGCTGTTTACGTAATGTAGAAACGTGATAAAAGAGAATTTAGTTTGTTTGAAATTACTTAATCCTTGATATTATAGGTATTAGTGATAGAATATTAGAACTCAAAATTAGTCTCTTGTAACATGAGGATAGTTTGATACCGCAAACATTCCCGACACAAATTCACATTTAATCCAAGCTAGAATCATGCTAATTCGTTTTTTAATATATTTATTTTCAAAAATACAAGTAAATTAATTTCTCTTTTATTACTTCATTTAATTGTTCATCATCAGAATTATCGTTATCAGAACAAAGCAGTGATGGTATTTAAATTGTGGTTTAATAAGAGCTATTTAAATTATTCCTTAGCTTAATATGCCAGAGGACGATGAAGATCGAGACAGTACGGGAAAAGAAAAAGAAGATATCTCTGAAAAAGAAGTGATGGACGATAGCAAGAATATGCTTCTTCCAAGTACAAGAAAAATAACACCGTAAGAAATGTGCAAGGTGGAATTGCGAGTAATATATTTACGTTTATTATTATTGTAGAGATGAAGCCAACGTGCGTCGTATGCATACTGCGGTTAAACTAAATGAAGTAATAGTAAACCGTTCTCATGATGCTCAATTAGTAATTCTTAATCTTCCGGGGCCACCTAAAGACACCAAACTCGAAAGAGAATCTAATTGTGAGTAAAGATGTAAATGAATGGTGATGTAATAATAATAAAATGTGTGTTTTTATTTTAGATATGGAATTTTTAGAAGTACTTACAGAAGGATTAGAACGTGTATTGATGGTTCGGGGAGGAGGACAAGAAGTAATAACTATTTATTCGTAAAGTGTGTATGGTATCGATAGTAGCAACACTTTGAGAATGGTCGTAATCTTGATCAGTATTTTTATTATAGTAGGTTCTAATCGCTTGTTTAAAGTGATTATACCAAAGAGATAATTATATTATTATATTCTTCTTAATGTTATATAGTTTATATACTTAAATATTTAGGTGGAAGCGATTGCAAAGATTAAGCGTGCAAATATAATTTTGAACGAATAATCGGTGTAACTGCTAAGACCTGTGCGAATTTTATCTTATATACTTAATATATGTGTCAAATCAAAATAATAAATAACTCTGCAAGTGCTCATTTTTTCTACATATGATCCTGCTGGCTGGATCATACTTAACGTTTTCATAAATACCTACCTACATGCAGCGTTATCGTAGCACACGTAGAATAAGTAAAATGATATGTTATAGATTAGATGTTACATCAAATGTGTATTCATGTAGTTTTGTTATCAAATCATATTTATATTGAATGTTCTATATCTTGTTATTTTACATATGACTCGATAGTGGAATGCGTTATTTTTTATGAAATTCCATCGTAAACCCTTCAAAATAATATTGGATTAGTTTGTAGTTTATTGATGTTATTCACCGGTTAGTTTTAACATAGCACTAAACGCTACCTACCTACCTACCTACCTACATACTTACTCGTCTTGAAGAGCTAATATTATTTTAAAGGGGACTTTATATGTACTTATAGCTAAACTATTATTAATTGATAAATATAACTTTTATTGTACTTTTATTGTAAGTACATAAATATGAGCAATATTAATACATACATACATAAATACATACATACATACACGTACTTACTATATTAATTAAATGTCAAATTATTAAAAGTGATAGGGAAATTCTGATGTACAATCTACTAGGAATGCCGCTAGAATGCGGGCTCTTCGTGCTGTGACAGTGCTTAATTGTATTCGTTTGTTCTGTTGCATGCCAGATGAATCAACTGACCCACTGTCCATCGTACGACCTGCGTATAGAGATAGTGCACTAGTGATCTCATCTAGCCTTAAAGGTACCTTGAAATATTAAAACCTATTTATTTAAAATTTTGTCAAACTAATGTTAGCTAATGCCAGATTACGCCATTATACATCAACTACTTATGACTGTTGGTGCTCGTTTTCCAATGGCGGTTTTTGTATATAAGTAAGTGTTAATTCATTGATCACTTGTTTATAATACTGAAGGTGCCTCTATGTTGCTCTCGATGCTAAATGTTAATCTTTTATAAGTATTTGTGATCACTAGTATTGTAAATGGCGCAATCTGTTCTATCTTATATTATAACGATGTGTTCATTGGTTAAAAACAAAATAAACCATGTTTAGCTGATTTTTAACTTTTGTTTTTAATTATTTCTTTTCACCTCGAATGTATTTACATTCTTATATATAATAAAAGTATTATACAACTAATTATTTCTTACCGTTCCTGCATCTACAATCTTTTTCTTGTAATTAAAATTAAAGGTGTGCAAGATTCTAATGTATTTTCATGAGAAACTTGCATTGGCACAGGAAAGTTACGTAAGTATGGATTTTAAAATTTGATGAGATTTTTTATGAAAATGTGCAAGAAAACCAATGATCTCTTTATTTTTTCAACTTAACAAAATTAACAATAAATATTACCAGAGATACGCATCCCTAAAAAGCTGTAACATGAAAATTTTTGATTCTCATGTTTTGTCTCGTGAACAAGTCTTAGAAAATTATATTCTGTCGGTGATCTACTTCTTGAAAAGAACCTTTGCTACTTGGGGAAAATTTATTGTTTCAAAACAAACTTTATTCGGCGAATTCTGATGTAGTTCGAAAAATAACAATTTATTTTGTTTTAAAATTCTAAATAAATGAGATATTTACCATTTTAGAGCATATCCCGAAAATTTAAAATAGAGTTTTTTCTGCAAGACTCTCCATCTTGAAAATTTGGTTATCTTTAATTTAAATACCTGGTAATTGTACTTAACATCCTGAAGACAACTACGAAGTTCATTTTTGGTTTGGTTATCTGAATTATATTTTTCTAATAAAAAAACTTATTTCCCGGTTTGGGTTGAGGTCAAACTAGACCTCATTGAGTTAAGCTGGAATCAAAATATTAGGTTTTCCTTTCATCTCAGTCAACTTGAAGTATCATACATTTTTAGCCATGATATAGGAGAGGCAGGAGGCAGGTAACGCACCTCGTTACCTAAGCGAGATCTAATATAAATCAACGGTCAATTTCAAAAATTATCAAATCAAGCAAAAAGACTTAGTATTATAGTAAAAGGTAGGTTACAAAAGAAACAATAAAAACAGGTGAACAAAATAAAAACTTATTATTCAAAAATATTGCATTCTCTAAATAGATTCATTTTTCAATAATTCTCAACAACAAACGATAGTCTTGTCCACTGGATTACAGTGAGCCCATAGAAACATATATGTAGCAAATTTCCTAGGTTTTACCAAACTGCACATTATTTCTTCATTTTAAAGGGAAAATTTTAATTAACTTAAAAAAAGTTTTACCTTACCATAAAGAAAATTTATACCATACTTTTACCATAAAGAATTTACAATACGAAATAGATAATTGAAGAGTTAATATTTACTGTTAAAGCAAATCTTAACTCGGTTACTGTTGTGCTCAACAACGTTCTTGCAAAATCATTAGCGTTACCATTAGAATTAGTATAGCAGAATTCTTGCACTGTTGGCATAGTATAATTGCTCTCAGATTTAACTTTGGAAAGCACATTTATTTTCAAATTAGACCTGGGTTTTTGTTTATATATTATAATATTTGATCTTTCGTACTTGTGCATTTAAACTTACCGTCCATGTCAGATATGGTGTTTAATTTGTCCTTGGGTAAATAAAAGGAACGACAAATATTTTAAATGTTTATTGATTATTAAAAAAACATCTAATAATACATGGTTTTAAACTAATATCATTAGTGAGACATTGCTACCATATTTACATGCGACTAGAAACGAGGTTATCTTTCGATATTATTCAAATTCAGAAGAATTATGTACAAATAATTACAAGGTAATAAGTTTTTACAGCTGCATTCATTATTGATTGAAGTAACATTAAAATCTTTTATGGAAAAAAAAACAACACAGAGAGTTAAAAAAACTAGTAACATTAACAAAATTTGTTAAAGATAAATAACAATAAATTTTACACAAAAGAAATATAACAAAAACAGCTAATCGCTTCAATTATTGATTAGCAAAAAAATATCAATTGTAAATGTGATGTTGAAAATATATTTGGTTATCAAGGTCACCTTAAATTACCGTTTAAAAATATAACATATTTACTTATTGGACAAATAATTATTCTGTATTATTAACACATCATTTAAACGTCGGTGGATTTTGCATTAACACCAGGTGTTTTCTTATTAAATAAACCTCCGAGGAATGACTGCTGATAATAAGCCTGTTTGCCCTTGTGAGAAAGTTTATCTGAACGAGAACAAGTACTCGTCGAAGTAGATTGAAACGAAACCGACATTCCACTGTCCAAAGAACCCACACTTCCTCTTCTTTGTGCTTTATCTCCTAAAACTACACTAACATCATAATCCCTACTGCCACATATTATTTTAAAAACTAATATTTACATTAAAAACTCTACTTACATTGCTCGTGAATATCTAATAATGAGTTACTTAAGGCTGAACGTTTAATCTGAGTCTCGTGGTTTGTTTCTTCTAAATTTTCGTCGGTTAAACCTTGGTTTTGTACGCACGGACATGGACAAACTTCCACATCGGCAACCCCACTATCACGATTTTCTGTACCTAAAAAAGAAATTTAAAATCAACTTTTTGAAGTAGATAAATTATTTAAATAGAAATTAAATCTGACAAGCTTCGGATAAGAGTAAAACTTGAATTTCACGTCATGTTAATTTTTGGTACAAATTATTGAAAACACATAATTAAAAATTATATTTACCCGTTCTATTTCCACGATTAGATTTCTGCCTTTCAAGCTCTGCCTCGATTCTTAAATTTTCCATTTCGTCCATTTCTAACACCGATTCTTTTAAATCTTCGGCAAATTTACAACGATCGTGTTCATTACGAGCATTGAAAGTTACCAAAACTTTTCCATCGACGCGTTGCGATAGTCGAATACCGTAAGAGTAATCTACAGAAAAGTAATGTTATAAACAACGACAAACGATATTAAACAAACAAAAATTACTCACTTGGTACTTCAAATAATGTTACAACTAAACCGTGTAATGGGTAACTGTTTCTAAAGGTGTAAGTGACGGACGATTTTTTCTTACTTAAAATTTTAGTTATAACAAGTAAATCGTTAAATAAAAACACTTCTCTTTGGTGCACTCCTGGTCTCTCCTTCTTATAAATATCCGGTATCTCGTACAAACGACAATAGCATACTAATCTACGATGAGGTAAAGCCAAATTTGGTTTTTTACCGACTATGGTAGCTTGCACTTTCATCACTTGAGATACGTGGTCGGAACCAGGTTTAAATTCATTAGCCTTTACTCTTTCATATATTCCAGCCAACATATCACTATCAATATCACCGCAATCATCAATACCCCGGAGATTTTTAATGAAATCCTCCAAGCGCATTCGACGTTCTGGCTTTATATTTGGCGTATGAAGGTCAGTATTTAACATTATTATAGCAAAAGCCAAAACAAATATCTGTAAAATAAATAAGTTAGAATAAACTGAAAGAAAGAAAAGTAAAATTTTAATTCTTACGGTATCAGGAGATCTCAATCTTGCCACAATATCTAAATTACATTGACAGAACCTCTGCGAATAAATTTCCATCAATCTTTCGATCTTTTGAGCCTCTCCAGGCATTCGAAAGTGTTGCTGAAACTTTCTTAAAGCAACGTCAACTTGCATACCAGCCAAATCCAGTTCAGCTGCAAAGCATTCTAAAACCATCATACAAAATGGACTTTGCAAATGGCCAAGATACTCTCCGATCATTTGCTTGCTTAAACCTTTTCTCGAAATTAAAAATCTAGCTACACCTTGTGGAGTATTTTCTAAAAAGCCTTTTCTTATGAGATAAGAAATGCCCCTCTCGGGTTTCTTATTAAATAAATTAAGTCCAACTCTATATTGACGTTTTCTAAAGGTTTCTGAAATTTTATAACTAGTGGAAGGTGTCTGTTCTTGACGTTCCGTTACATATGTTGAGGAACTCGAATTTGAAATATTTCCTAAACTAGTGTCTATAGCTGGTTCGGCATATTCGGGCGCGTGACCTTTGCGTTTCCAAATGGGAGAACCAGAAAATTCGCATTGAATACGATCTGTTGATATGCTGCTATCGCTTCCAGAACTTTGAACACTTGATAATGAGCCATTTTCGGTACTCTTACTTAATCCGTTAGTTCTATGATGCCGTGGATCTACCGACCTCGACGATATACTAGAAGTCCTTTTTGGTACCTCGGGAGGCATACGCTTTGTACTCTGTGTACTGCGAGAACGAACAAATCCGTTATTGCTGGTAAGAGGAGTATTGCAAGAATTTTGGATATTATTTGGTTGGAGACTACGAGGTTCGTGCTTATTTTCTATAGGAGAGGAATAGTAATGGGAATGTGAGACATGAGTTGAATAACTCTCCCAACAAACAGTGGGAGTTCCCGATTGACTACGAGGAAGTGGACTGCTATCTACATTTCTTCTTTCTCTTAAGGACATTGAACGCATTGGAAGAGCTCGAATAGTACCGCACTCATGACCACTGTAATTTAAATATTTTTTTTATCGTAAAAGCGTCCCGTTCAATAAAATAAAAGAGCTCAGGAGAAGTTTGAAAAGTTGTAGGAATATAATAATTTTAACAAAAACATAAACTTACTTATCAAATTTTCGGTTATAGTCTGACTCGCAGGAATCCATTTCCGTTGTAGTTCGTGTTTCTTCACTGTTTGCTGGAATTCTTCTACTGATACGTTTATCTGTTTTCGCCATTGCCGTAATAGCTGCAAATTTCTTAAGCAACGTGTATCTTCTGAAGGCTCTTTGAATTGTAAGAGCAGCATTTCGAGCCTTAACTCCTCCATATCTACGTTCTAATACCTCTATTTGCTTATCTAACAAGTCTTGTGATAATTCATACCTAAAAATAATAAAAGTTTTACTTTTATTGTTGGACACCTACTAATTTTAGTTACTTCTATTTTGTGCTTTTTTTTAAATAAGAAATAAAAGAAAAGCAAACACTTACATTGTTTGTACCCTGGTGCGTTTTAAAATATCGCCATTTCTTAGAGAGCCTTTTTTATGCAAAGGTTGAGTGACAGTAACATAGCCAGAACCGCTTGGAGAAGTGCGAGCGTACATGGAACTTGGTGCAGGTGCAGCATAATTTTGAGATTGTATATAGCTAGGTGCTTGAATATATGTTTGATCTTTTAAATGCATAGAATCCAGTGCAGGTGAAATTTGGGATCTTTCCATTTTGGGTGGAAAACTGAAATAAGGAACATAAATTACTTTTCGTATTTCAAACTTTTAAATTAAAATAAGCTGAAATAATTCAAATGGACTGGATTGTATTGGAATGGTGTATGAGGTGTGAATATCTCGGTTGCTCGGTAAAGCACAACACACAGAGAGATTTAAAATTGAAGCCAAGTCACGACGTTAAATCTCTTTTGTGTAAGTGTAATTAAGTACGGATAGTATTTGTTTGGATATTAATAAGAAGTGCATCTCTTTCTGTCATATCGGTACAAGATAACAAAATATTACAACAAAGAATTGAATTTTGATTACAAATTTTCATTCCATATCATTTTACTGTAAAATTAAAATTTAATTAAATTTTTTTTGTCTCTAAACGTTGATGTCAAGTTCTTATGACTCAAGCAATTGAGCAATTTGTAATTGTAAAAACAAATCCCAAGTTTTATACCCCACTTAAGATAGAATTGTATAATTTAAAGTTTTTCTATTTTTAAATTAGAAAAGATGTTTTCCTTAAAAAACTAGGTTAAACTGCGTTAACAGTAAAACTTAGAATTTTATTTTTGGGTTTTGAATGCAACATAATTCTTAGTTAAACTATTTTTTCTTCTCGTGCAGAAATTTTAAATAAATTTGATTTGAAATGGAAATAAAAAAAAGTAACGACCACAGTTTTAAAATTAATTACATTATATTAAATAAAAAAATTTGATAAGAATAGTTTTATTTTTATGTATTGATAGGCAATCACAACAAAAATATATATTTTTTTATCGTAAATTTTTAAGATTATTTAAAAAAAATTTATCAACAAAATATTTTACCTTCCAACAACAAATCCCGATATACAGATAATCATACTTTCGGTTTATATTTTCAAGTTATAAAAATAAATACACAACACAGGAGATTAAAGAAACTACCTAACCAGAGCACTGGCAGCTGGCAAACTGAAGATTTTGAAGGTTCCTAGCCCTTAATCAAAACTCTCGATGCCAAGGTGCTGTCAGATATATATGTATATATATCAGGTAGCGATGTATAGAAAAGGATAGAAAAAAAAATAAATTCAGAAGAGCAGCTGCTTCCAACACATGCTATATAGCAAGTAAATCTTTGGGTTGAAGCTATAATTCTCTAAAGTAACAAACGATTGCTCGATTAATAGATTAATTTATTTGCATTTATTTCAATCAAAATAATTACACTTAATTTAAACAATAACAATGAACTTGATTGCTTTCAATTTTTAAGAGCATAACAAAAACTATAAATAATCAATCAAACGAAAAATAATAACAACCCCCGTCTCTTCTAACCTCTTTGGAGAAAGTTAAAATGCAAATAATATACGTAATTGTAATGCAGGACACGTAAAAAGTACTGTTCAATTGTAAATATTATGTGGGTGAAGACATAATTTAACTGCAACCTCTCATTGTTCTCACGGATACCTAATTTTAAAAACAAAAATAATATGTAATTGTTTTTTTAAATGAGGACAAAAACAAATTTATCGCACTGTCGGTCTATCAGAAATCCCAGATCTATTTTGATAACACATCAAGTTTTCCATCAGTTGTAAGTTTCTTAGAAGCAAATCTTCAAAAGCAAACCAATATCCTGTTGCCAAAATTAGCAACATTAAATGATTCGTATATACTATATTATTATATAAGTCAAGTTGCGGTTTCAACATTCACCAAGTAATTTTTTTTTTATTTCTGGAACTGTTCTATTAATATTTATAGCGAAGAAAAAATCTTCCAATTTGGATGAACGTACAAAATAATATTTCTTGAAAAATAAAAACATCCTATCTAATCGAAAAGAAATGTTCTTCCTAAAGGAAGAGGCACGTGTACCTTGACAGATGGCAGGTGGCAAGAAGAAATCAAGAGCAGCTGCTCGTCTGTGCCCTTGGTCCTTACAGAAACTAACCAATCGCCCAAATTCAATCCGGTAAATGAAATTTATATAAAGCAGGTTTGTACATTTTTTTTGTCCCATCATCATTTACTCGTTATTCAAGAATTTCTCTACAAACGTCACTGATTGAGTTTCTTAAAAATTCAAAAGTCTAATAATTACGCTAAATAATTCAAACAACGTTTATTCGTGATTCATCTACTTGTTCAAATCCTTTTATAAACAATATAATATATATATGGATAAAAGAAGGTGGATGACCCAAGTAACTAATAATTATTCATGTATCATCAAAACTGAAAAGGATAGGTTACTTAAAAAACAGACGTAACAAAATTTTAATTTTAAGTTAATTACATTTTTATATTTACTCGGTCGGTGTTGGTTTAAAAACAAAAAATATTTCAAAATATTTTGAACAAGAATCAAGTAATAGTTTGGAAGTACCCTGTAGGATATTAATAAATTTTGTAAAAATTGCTCGAAAGCATTTCATTGTTAATTTGATTGCAGAACTTCAGATTCGACATAATTAAGTGGATTGGTTTTTCCATCGCTTTTCCCATATCCCGAATAAAAAAGTAATAATCCTTTATCTTTTCCTTGAACCTTTTCCGTAGATGAGAGTGTATAATTTGCACTAAATATCAGCTCTAAATCGATAAACCTTAAGATGGAAGCAGATGTGGTTAAATGCAAAAATAGTAGTTAAGATTTTAGGTATTTTATAAATACATCTAGTAAAATGTCAACTCGGTTTTTTCGACGCTTTTCTTAAATCCGGCTTGTGTGTTATTAGGTAGGGCAAAGTTTGTTAGGGAATCATGATCATATAATATTTAAATATGAAAAAAGCGGTGCGCTTAATTAAATTTATCAAGGGCACATGAATAGTAGGTTACAATTTTTTATTTCTAATTTTATTAAAGTAATCACCTTTATCGTTAGTCTATAAAACAAATAATTTAATTGCAACAAGAACTGTCGACTAATAATAAATTAAGAAAAATGAGATCTGCTACATCTACTTGGTTCACTTAACCTCGTTTCGTGGTGTAATTATTAAAAAGAAAAAAAAGTTAAATCAATCGATGTGAAAAACTAAGTTCCATCTAAAAACTAAAATCTAATCTTCGCTAATCATAAACGTCAAAAATTTGACTTTTCTCTATTACGTAAGAACATTACCTTGACTTTAATAAGTTAAAAAATTCTTAGCAATCAATTTACCAATATACTGAATAATTTTTGCTATCATTGAACGAATCTTAAACTTGTCCGAATTAGGTTACTGGAACTAATTTTGAAGAAAATCAATAAACTACAAGTTTTTGGAGCGGGAATCAAGATTCTGCTATATGAACGACCGACGTCCGGATATTAATGGTTTAATGTTTATAGTAAGTTGGCATAACATAGTGGCTACATTAATTAAAAACCGGTGTTTTCACCTTATTGGAAAACCTGCAACTTGTGTTGTACACGAACCACTTTTCTGCAAATAAATACATTTTAGTTCAATTTTGAACAAGTTCAAGACGAAATAATTCAAATTTGACCTCGACAAATAAATTTTGCAATTGACCTATTTAATAACTTGATCTATATCATCAGACGAAAAGTTTAAATATAAACATCGTGGATGTACATACATTATAAATTTTAGTTTGGTTTGGATGATAATTCGCAATTATTGCAAGATGACTCAACGTTACCGTAATGTTACTGCTAGTCTCTAGCCAACAATTAACACAAGGACATACTACATATAAACCATTTTCAGTTAGCAGGCTTAACAGATTTAAACTTTTTTACGATTCTTATTGTGTAATAGCTAGATTCATGCAAGCTTTAAAAACTCTCCAAATACACGAGGAGAAGACAATCGAGGCGCTAGCGTAGGAAAACTAGGAAAACTTTTTTATATAAAAAATTAACATCCAAATAGGCTCACTTTATAATATTATTACAAATATTGTAACACAAAGTTAAATCACTGGAGAAAGAATTTGTCGTCCTAACCAACAATTTTTTTGCTGCTACAACAAATTTTATGCTGCCATAACAAAAAACTTCCGCCGAAGCTATAGCTACTGAAAGCTTTGTTAGGCCATTAATGTGAACTTGCACGAAGTCTCATGAAGTTTAGTGAAATATCTCGTGAAACCTTTCCAAAGTCTTCATGAAGGCTTTTGAAATCCTTTATCTTCATGAAGTCCGTGAAACGCAAAATATAAAGTGAGTACTCAAAAAACAACAAACTTCTTGGAAAATATAAGGGTAGGTGAAAGTGTAAAATAAAAATAGTCAGACCTAGCAAGTAAACCACAACTCAGCAATGATTTGAGATTTTCGCTTTGAATAAGTTTCTTAAATAATTAAAGAACGGATTTCCTTCGATTGTTAACGGTTCATTTAGCTTTTAATTTATCAAGCAATTTTTTTACAATATTCTGAAAATAAACCACATCCCAATCAAATTAAAGCATCCATATTCTCTATCTCTCTGTGTCATATAGTTTAATTTGATTGGTTCTTGCAATCTCTTATAATCTAACTAATCTCTATGAACGAAAATCAAATTTTGTATGAATTTTGCTAGACCTTAATGCCCAAAATTATTTCTTAATTTCAGATCTCTTCGAATTGAAGATAAAATTGTAATAATAAATTCTTCCTTAAAATTTATGTGATGTGGAAATTTTGTGGACCAGTGCAATATTACACAAATTTTAAAATAGTTCTGTTAATTTACTTATATATTATTGTGCAAAGAAGTCCACGGTCCTCTTTTTTGTAATAAAGACAACAACAAAACCATACTGGGTAAGTAGGTAAATATATGGTAATGTCGTAAGTGCACGTACGACACGAACGGTACATTGTGCAACTATTAAACATGTAAAGCATCAGCAATAGGTACCGGTATAGTAAGTTATTCTAACTAGAACATCTTAAATAAATAAATCAACAACCCTCGATATTATTAACTGTTCAAGTCATTAAATTCAACACATTCAAGAAAACTGTAATTGTTTCGCCGTTTCATTAAAACGGAGCTTACATAATTTTGTCGTTAATTTTTTTTGATAGTTGCGCACATTGCTTAAACAATCAATTCAATTCAACGATTAAAAAATATTATAGCAATCAAGTTTTGCACCTTCGTTAAAATAATTTCATGTTTGTTTTATGGCAAATAAAAAATACCAATAAAGACCCCAATGTTACCAAAATCGATAACCGTGATTTGTTAAAATTCATTATAAAATAACGAAAACGTCATTTAATGTTTTCTTATTAGAAAAAATTAAAAAAAAATATCAATTTTTACGTTTCCATTGAAGAAAACGCCGTTGCTTAAAAAATGTAGTAACTTTCTTCCTAAATGTATTCAATTAGGATCTTTGAGAGCTTTTTATTGTCGAAAAATAAATAATAATAATCTTAAAACATTTTCTTCTTCCTTCCAGGATTTAGACTTTGTTGCCTGTTCCGACTTTTCCTTTTCGAATTGTAAGAGAATATTAGAAAATACGGAAATATGGGTTGGATCTCTTATCTGGGGCTAATTGAAAGAAAGGTATATTTCTTTTAACAGTAGCTTTAAATAATCTAATTATTGATAGTGATGCATGTTGTTTACAATGTTGGAAAATCTAGAAGGGTCAAATGTAAATTCTTCAAGTCGATCCAGATGCTCCGGGGGGCACGTAAACCTGGCGCCAGTGGTCTCCCTGGGTTGACGATTTGCACCATCGACAATAAAAAATCAAGGTAACAGGCACATCCGAGGCTGCTAAGCTTGCCTCGGATGTAAATCAATTATACTCAAGGTACTAACAGTAACTTCAAACGAGGTTACTGTCGAAAAGCAAACGGGGATTTCCCTGGCCAAAAAAATAAAATTCAAGTTTTAACTGAGAAATTTAATATAATTATAAATCCCTATTTTCATACAAGAAAACTTTTCGTCACTTCGTTTAGCCCCAACTTTTTGAGCGAAATATTACACAGATCAAACTCGATTTTTAGAAACCTCGGCCAACTGTTCGATTTGTCCTGAACACACACATATTATTATAGCATTTCTACGTTTTCATTATGGATTAATCCCACTTTCCTTTTTCAGGCAGTTAAGAAAAGGTCTCCGAGGAGAACAATGGCATTTTACGAACGCCACCAACAATTTCTGAATTTTCTTTTTAGAAGATGACTGTACCAGTAGACAAATAATATTTCAAGTTTGCAAGTATTAAACTTCCTCAATAAAACCACCACTTCTTAATTCATAATTTAAAAATCTTAATTTGTATTTGATGCTCGTTTATCATTATTATTGTAAGTAGAAAATGATTGCGGAATTCCGTTTCCGGTTTGTGAAATATAATAAATAATACGTTTATTGTTTAAAAAAATTGTAGCACGCCTGATTTATGTTGAATTTAAATTTGAAAAGTATTAAAAATCGATAATGTGGGTAGGTAATATGTGGCGGTCGAGCAATTAAATTTTAATCAAAGTCGATTTAGATAAAAACAACAACAAAAATAGTACCTACTTGAATGATTGCAAAATTTTACAAGTTATTGTGTTGTGATATTACATATGTATGTACAAATAGAATGTTTATTGGCAATTAGAAAGGTTTTTTAAAAAGTTGCACCGAGCGTTTTTATAATTCATCAAATAATAAAAAGTTGAAAACATCCTGTATACTTTCATAAATTTATAAAATTGGATAATAGCTATACGAAGAGTTAAAATATTGTGGGTGGTTTATTTACTCCTACTGAAGAATTACACAAAACGGTTCTTTTGAAATGTACAACGAAATACTGCATTAATATGGAATTTTAAGTTAACGCTACTGCGTTATCAAAAGAATGGTTACAAACCTAACAGTAGAGACATGTTTTCTAAATGGAGGTAAATTCGAACAAGAATCAGAAACTGTGACAAATCGACTTGTTTGTTGATTTTTCGTAGTACATACAACCCTCACACGCTCTTGCACTATAGAATGATGCACCCTCACTAATGTCCTATCACTAATCACCATACGAGAACCGGGCAAATCCTTTACTACTAATTGGTGCCCTCGCATTATTGACTATTTGTTTAGCACACTTGACATTTTCATAATTTTGCAAACACTAAATTAATAATTAACAAGCTGCCAATTCAAGCGACGAGAAATAGTAAAAGTAAGAAGTAACTTTCTAAGGTTTTCAACGAGAGAAACGTTAGCACTATAATTTAATAATAATAAACAAATAAACACACAACGCAACAAGTTCAAAAAGGCACCAACAACCTCGCGCACTTCCCGAACAAAATCTTGATTTCAACCAAAAATAAATCAGCACTGCGCTGTATTAACGCAGGCACAGAAAACAATAAAAATTATCGATACGACTTGCGACAAGCTGGAGAACGTATTTCGATGTATGTCGACAAGTGCCACTAAGCAAGCACGAGGCGGACTACTCTTGACGTCACGGACCTTGGTGTTATATCACCAAGTGAACCTGCGAAAACGTCATCCACGGAGGATCAACAATCAAGTACACCAGCTGTAATGTTCGCGTACTTGATCTTTCGGACTTTTTTTAAGTGGCAACAAAAAACATGGTATTATCCCCAATCGCCATTGCTGCAGGTTAATCAACTTAATTGTCGCTACAACCTAAGTGATACATTTTAAACACGAAAATCTCATTTGTTTCGATTAATAGAGCAAAACCTTTTTATTTTATGTGGATTTTACAGTAGTCGCCATACCAATTTGTTGTTTAATATATTACAACTCGACGACTTATCGATAACAATAAATTTTTCCTGATACTACTTAATTACTAGGTCGTGACATAAATAGACAACACCGAATATAATATGTAAACAGACAATCGTATAATATAACAACATTACATAAAAATTGACACAATTTTAGTTTCAATTTTTAAATTGTATACAAATAACTGGCAATTAGTAGCTATAAAACTTAATGTGAGAATTAGGTTTAATAAATTTAAACATTTCCAATACATCCTATAATGTATGTATGTATAAAATTATTATTATTATGCACATTCCGCCTAAATTAGGTTTTCCTTTTCGACATATAGGACGACGAAAAATTGTCAGCTTAGAAATAAATTATTACATTATTAACTCAACATCCCGTTTCGTGTGACTTAAATTTGAGAAGCACCGACTCGAAAAAAG
This sequence comes from Cantharis rufa, assembly GCA_947369205.1. Lineage (NCBI taxonomy): Eukaryota > Metazoa > Arthropoda > Insecta > Coleoptera > Cantharidae > Cantharis > Cantharis rufa. Next base: position 669,277 of record OX376309.1, on the reverse strand, counting down.
CTTTTAAATTTTAAATTTCCTTTTACAGCTAAACATCTCGTATCCATGTATATCTGAAATCTTCGCCAAAGAATTTTATTATGTAATGTGGTTACTACATGCAATTTTTGACAGAGGGGCGGCTATTTTTGATTTGAACTATTGCGTTGGATTGTACACCTAGAGGTAAATACTGCGAACTTTTGAACTTATTTATTGCCAATCATTAGAGAATTGATTTTAATTATATCAACGAGTAGTTTTCTTTCGTCCATTTAGCCACTTAAAAGATGCCACTCACAATAGGGGCCACCTCGTACACCTGTATAATTTTAATCAAGTCTGTAGTATTATTAAGGTTTCAAAGGGACACCCCACGAATTAGTGAAATTTTCAAAACAGATGTTAAATTTCAAGTATTTTTACCAAAATTCTTATACAAATACAATCGAAATCTAAATGTATGTATTTCAAGGCTATCGCCCACTTGATACCTCAATAGGAAGTTGTACCATTATAGTGATGGTTCTTACAAAAAAAAACAATCCGCACCTTTGACCTTAAAGTAAAAACTACACGAGAAAGTAAAACTCTACATTAGGTAGTGCTTTTTTTTAAAAATTGCAATTAATTGTACACGAAAGAGAAATTTATAAAATGTAGGTTTCCACTGCCAATCGGAAATAAAATTTAAGAAACTCCGAAATAAATCCAAATACAAATGTCGAAGAAGTACAATGCTATGCTCTTGTGCAGTGTCAGCATGTATTGATTATAAGTTACAAGAGAATGAATCACTCGATGAGCTTTATTCCACCCCTGTAAGTATTGTGTCGAGTGTTCTCTATACGTTTCCCCCCATCAAAATTTTTTTTATTACAATACCTTGAAAATAAAAGAAATTTACTTTTGCAAGATCGACCAAGTAAAATATTTCGTTCTTCTCAATAAAATTAATTTTATCGACACAATACACAAAAATATCTTCAAATTTGTCGTTATTCAAATTAGCAATATGAAAAACATAATGCATCTTTTGAATTGTGAGATTTCTAAAAAGTTTAAGAAACTTTTAATAATTTGAATCGGAGATGAATTCAATTTTAACCATCATATTATTTAAAATTATCCTATCCTAGCCGTAGGATATCCGTTCACTTTCCCTTATTAGCAAAACAAAATTTGAGTAAGTTTATGCTATGCCATAACACCACGACTTTCTATTGCTATATAAGTTTCCGTTACAAATGAAATAAAAACTTGCACCTGAAAATTTTAAATTCAAGACCAAAAAAAGGCAAATATTTTAATCGTTAAACCATCGTATTAGTGGGACGGCGATAATTCCTTGTGGTCATCCTTGCCCCAAGCACTTCTTCTTTAGCCACATTGTATATTACAGATCAACATAGGTACGACCACAACATTGTGTCAATATTGTTGGCTATCGCATAAAATAGGCATCACTTCATGATTTTCAGAAACTAAATTGGTGCTCGATAACTCATTCTTGCCTCTTTTTCATATTTCAATGTCTACACAGAGTACACCGCACTTGTCTTAGCACGAGGCTAATTTTACTAGAAACCTTGTTCGAATCACCTTAATTATGTAGATTTTATATATGGACCGTATCGGATCGAGTTCAACGAGCATAAAATTCAGAAAATTCAAAATTGTGTCCGCTCATTGCGGATGCACAATATAAAAACCACATCGTATGTATATAATCAAATTTCATATTAAAAATCAATGAATAGATTTCACACTATGGCCACTTTCACCTGTAATATTTTGACATAATTATTATAATATAACCAAACAAAACATTTTTAGCCGAAAATCAAGAGCAATTAATTAACTAAAAATTTTGAAATCAAAATCAAAACTATAATCATTCATTAAAATGGCTAGCAAAATTTTCGACGACCTTATGTTATTTTATCGAATAAAACGGCGCCACATGTTTATACAAATGATCGACATCGATAATTATCGCAATGGGTGGCTATTTTTAAAGTATTTAATTACCGAAAATTTTAATTATTTCCTATAGGTAATTCGGATAAAACCGCAAAAATTTATTTTGACAACCCTAGTTTCCAAAATAGAATACCACAAAGATACAAATTCAGAAAAGGTTTTCGACTTTTATGATTGTAAATTGTCCTACAGAATTAACATCAAAATATTTATATCAGTCCTAGATGGATAGAATTTTATCTTAATTCAATAAAAACTATATTTGCCCACTCAAAATGTTTCATCAATTCTAGAATTATACAGAAATTTTATTACACGTTTCTAGTTGCTAAAGACGAAAAAATAAATTGATTACTCGTTTGAATATGGCATAAAACGTAAACTAAGGTTTGGGAGAAGACAAAATCTTTCGGTATCTTTCACTTTGAGTAAAATACTGCCAATCCGGATTGCGGTATTGTGTGCGATTAGTTTTTAATTTTTAATCCATAGTTTGCCAAGAGTCAAACCACTCTTCGATGACAGTCTGTTGTGTATTTTATCAGACCAAAACACAATACAAAACTATAATCATTTACCAAGATAATCAATTAATTAGTGGAAATTTTATTTAGTTTTTGCTGAAATTATTAAAAAAAATAATTTAAAACCTACTTATTTTACCATAATTTTGAAGATATTTTTACCTTGCAATAATATGATTTTCAGTAAATTTTTTCAGGACACAAATTGGTGATAAACTAAAATGCATCGTTTTTAAACACAAGTAAACTAACAATTGTTAGGTAGGTTTGGCAAATTCTTATTATTACCTAATTCTCATATCTGTAACTGCATCAGACTTGATGCAGTTAGAAATCGACTGATTTCAGTAGTTTGTTTCATTCCCGAATATAGCAAGAATCTAGTCTCACACAGGTATAAGATTCCAAATGGCAGCAATATGCGGCTTTTCCAGTTGGTAATCTGAACGAATTTCTATTCGATTTTCAAAATCTACAGAAGAACACCAACCGAGTGGATTCAATTTAAGTCTAAATATTTTTTACACTGTAAAATAATTTTTTCACCATTTTGAATTTTTTTTGAGGAATTCTATTTGGGAACCGCCACAAGAAAATTGAATACTAGCGATTATTTACATTTCTGTAGAATTCTGGAAGTAATTACTTATTGGCAACTAGATAATGCTCTTAAGAAGAGTTACATAATACTTATTGCAAAGTTCAATTAGCAGTGTAGGCCAAGAATAAGTGATTACATTTTCAGATTGGACCAAGAATACAAGAAAAACTATAGATAAGTGTATAAAGTAAAACTGCTAGAACACTGATTTCTTTTTATCGATACTTTTAATTATCGACGGCGTTAGAACTAAATGCTTTGAGACTGTCAAATAAATTTTTTCTGAAAGTCTAATTCAAAATTTTGTGAAATAGAATTTTTCGTAATTTTTAAAATATCAATGAATCTACTTTACATTACATAAACTTGAACCGCTATAACACGTTTTCTATTGATTATCTTTCAAATATTCGGTATAATCCCTATAAAAACACTTAGAAATTAAAATGACGAGTATACGACGAAAAAAAGGAATAAAGGGGAGTTGATCCGATCGTCTAAGGGTAAGCACCCCAGTATATAATTAAAAACACAGAGGTAACTAGAGTAAAAACTCATAACCAAGCAGTGGTAGTAAAACGGAATATTTACTAAACTCAAATACGCAATGCTAAAGTTTAGTTTCTTTTTGTCTACTACATATTTAATAGAACACAAAAATTATTCGTGGTAAATACAAGGAAGTACCGTTATACCTCTGTAATGATGGAACAGAACAATTCACAATCACCTGTACTTATTAGTTTTATTGTTATAATTTATAATAAAAATTGGAATCATTTTGTACTATGAAACTTATAGAAATCAACCACGAACAATAAGAACCGGTCACACTTTAACAAAACAACACACGAAACTCAAAATAGGGCGTCGCGTCCGAATGCATTTTACACAGACGTCATCGACGCCGTCGACGTACGCCTGCGCCTATCTAAAAATTTTCTTTTCACGAAACATGCGTCTAAAATAGGGTGGTATTTTATACATGTATATAGCAAATAAATTTACAACAATTTTTTAGCTACTTGATCCAAAACAATAAATTGACGACTGTTGTTACAGTTACACTACTTGCTAGAACAGTTACCGTTTTACAACTGACAAAGGGTAAATCTAAGAAGCATTCCTCCAATTTAGCTTTATTATAATTAATTAGCGCCAAGTAGTTTTATTTGATTTACAGCTAATCAATAAGGGATATTCAGAATGTTAAGAAAATTTTTTTCATTTTCCTCTAATTAAATTTTGCCAACCATAAAATTAATTATAAGTTGTTAATATAAAAATTAGCATTACTACAATAATTAAATAAGATTCTCCCATACTGATAAATCCGCATTTCAATGCTAAAAACTAAACTCGGCTTATCATTTTTTCAAATCCTTTTAAGTGAACTTATTAAACTCGTAGTTTTTATAAATAAAAACTCGATAAATAATTATATTATAGATAATTTATTTAAACAATTAAGCCTGTGCACCCACACAAATCTGTACATGAGACCTTCGAGTTTTGTGACCTCCCAAGTGCTTTACAAATTTTAATTTGTAAACGAATCTTGGCAATAATCTGTGCAGTCGTTTCAAACCCAAGTTCATTCAGAAATCATAAAATAAAGAAGAAAGAACTTTTTTTATTTACCTTTCATCTTGAAGACGTTTCAGTTCAACCATCTCAAATTCGAAACGGAGATTGCTAACTTCGCAAAGCAAAAGGTCTCTTTCGCTGGCCACCCCATCCAACTCTCTTTTTAATCGAATTATTTGTTCATGTTGTTCACGAATTATTTGATCTCGTTGAGATAATAATGTTTTTAAGTCAATATCACCTCCTGCCATTTCGCACCTCCCACTGTTATACTCACACATTGTTATAAGATAGCTAAGGAACCAACCATATCTTGCGACATACAAGCATTATCAATCAGAATTACCAAATTGCTAATAAATATAAAAATTAAAACACCCGCGACATTTAAAATAGCAACTTACTATCAAAATTACCACATTTAAAAGAACAACAACCCACTGACAGCTAACATTTTACGCCATTTTCAACTTAGTATTTACTTCTCCCGCCAGGAGATTCAAAAAACGTTGGCGCCACTTCAATGAACATCAGATAAATAAAAATGCATATGAGCGGGGAGCATCGAACTTTCGGCAACAAATCGTACGCTCTAATTAATAACTCACATATTATTTAAAAATTTTTAATGTACGTATTATTTAAAAATTATAAATTACAAAATATTATTTGGTTGACAAACGAGATTTCTTCAATGGACACTTAATTATGTCAATTAAATAATAAAAACTACTCTATCTTTCTATTAACTTTATTATTTTTAATATTACTCATAATACCTATATGATTTATTTTACATCAATAACATTTTCAATTATCCAATTAGGAAGATTGTCGAAGACTTCAGATGTCGACTGCTTTAATTTATTAAGAGACAGTGGTGGACTGGACTAAAGTGGGATTGCACCCAAAATCTTTGCAATCGATATTCGAGAGTGGTCTTTTCTGCAGATAAAGTTTGCCCGAGTATACTCGGGCGTAGTTCTTAAGCGGTTCAAATCCAGTCCGTTATTGCCTAGAGATATTATCTTCTAGATAAATTAACAGGAACACTTGTACTTCTCAAGAACATGGCATGGCGACTGTATTTTATCTCCAGATTCCAGTACCTCACAAAGATCTTGGAAAATGCAACAAAGAAAACAACGAGGCTCGTTTAAAAAGTAGGTACTACTTCTTTGATAGATTGAATAAAAAATAACACTTGCTGTTTAAAATAGGTATAATTTGATGACTATTCAATGTGAAGTAATTAATCTACTAAAAATTATAATAGAAAACAAAATATTTTTATAAAAAATTATATGTACAAGCGTGAGGATTTGTAATGTCCTAAATATTTAAATCTAAACTTAAAAATAGTAATAGTAATGCTTTAAGTACATTTCTTGTAGTATGATTCTTTATAAGCAATTTTTTTATTGTGTTCTTCCATTTCACCTATTAAATTTTGTATATCTTTTTCTAAGGTTTCTAATAGAAATTCTGGTGTACTCTTTAATTCTTCTATTGCAGATTCCGTGTCCTTAATTTGAGATATTAATTGGAAAGCTCTCTTTAGTAAATCGTCAGATCTCAGTTTAGTGTTCTCTACATTTGCTAGCTTTCCTTCCAATTTTAATTTAACGTCTTGGTATTGATTTAATAAAGTTTTAGATTTTTCGTACGTTTTATTAGCTTCCTTTTGAATTTCTTGAGATTCTTCGATAACTCTCTGAGCCGAAACTTCGTTACTAGTAATATTTCTTTTCAATTGTTCTATCTTATTGGCCAGATTGTTAATTTCCTTTGATGTTTTATTTGTTTTTTTGTGAGCATCATCGACCGTTACTCCAATCTGAAACATATAAATTCAAAAGACTATAAATTGTGAAATATTCTTTTACCTTATCTAATAGTAAATTAACTTGGTCAATATCATCTTTAGAAGTTGAAATTGCAACACCGGCTTCTTCTTGAGCAAGACTACTGCTTGCAAGAGCTTCTTTAACATCTTCTGCCACCTTCAGGATTTGGTTAGCTTGAGTCCTAAAACAATAATTAAAAAAAAATATAGATTTTCAAAAACTCTTACTTTGCTTTATCTGCATCTTCTTTAAGTTTTTGTACTTGTTCTAAGTCACCAGCAGTCGCCTGAATAATAGGATCGATGTTGGTAAGCGATTCCACAGTTTCTTTGATTTTTTTGGCGAGTTCTACAATTTCTTCAGGTTTTAAATCAATATGTTTTTCCAAAACCTGCTGTGCAACTTTCTTAATTTCTTCAGGAGTCGAATGGTTTTGATTTAGAAAATCATTTATGCGCTTCTTCATATTGTTAACATTTTCGAGAGACACATTAATGGATGAAAACGTTTCGTTTGCGGTTTTAAAAGCTTTTTCTGCTTGCTGTTTAGTATCAGTTATGTCCAACTGACTTACCTGTGAAAAATGATTCATAAAAAAATTACATATTAATATATTAATAACATACACTACGTATAAAATCATTGGCTTGGGATTCCTTTTCTCTTAGAACCATTTCGGTTTTATTAGCTAAATTCAAGGCAGATTCAGCTTGTTGTTTAGCGCCATTTTCACAAGAAATTGCATTACCGCAACTTCCACAACCTGCTCCTCCACACACTGAGTCACACGGATTACCTCTTCCGTGACAAATCAGTTCGTTTAGATCAGGAATTAAATTATTTAAATTCGTTAAATTGCTTTTAATTTCATCTAGAGCCTTTTCATTGTTTTCTCTCATTTCATTAAATTCTTTTTCGGTTACATTAATTAAATTTTCGGTAGCCTTGCATTGTCTTTCTGCATAGTTCACCACTTCCTAAACAATAAATTAAACATAAAAATATTCTCTTAAGAAAATTGATAACAAATTTACTTGGGTGTGTTCCGCTTTATGAGCAGCAATATCGGCTTTCTGTTTAGCATTTTCGATAAGATTTAGAGCCCCCTTGACATCACCTTCTTGCAATGTAGTACTGTTCTGTTCCAACTCTGCGATTTTGTCGCGCAATTTCTTTTCTCCCTGTTTTAAATGTTGTAGACTAATGTTTGATAAAACTATTCCTCGGGTGGCATTGTCTAGTAAGTTGTTTAATTTCAATAAAGGTCCATTTTCGGTAACATTGATTTGATTTCTGATAAACGTCAACTTTTCTTCGATAGATTGCACATCTATTTCTCTGGTACTATTTAATAAATTCTCTATTTCGTCTAATTGTGATTGTATTTCATCAAATTCTTTTGTATATGCTCCTGTTGCTCCAACTTTTTTAATACTTTTTGCTCTTTCGATTATGTCAAATGTGGTATCTTAAAATTTCTTTATTAAAAAAAATTGTATGAATTAGGTTTTTAATTTACTTTTATGTCCGTCCAAAATTCTGTCCCAATTATCAAAACATTCTCCACAAGGTGTACAAACGGGTGCACTTCCTAAATATCCACGTGCGCATTGATTACATTTATAACCTCCGATTCCAGGTCTACAAACACAAGCTCCAGTTTTTCTATCACATTGTGTAGTTTCCGATCCATAGATATCGCAATCGCAACCTGCAAAGATGCTTTAAAATTTGAAAATAACCAAAGTAAAAAATCACTTACTGTAACATTCATTATTTTTGGGATTACCCCAGTAATTGGCTCTGCACTCATTACATTGTCTCCCACCAAAATTTTCTTTACAATCGCACTGTCCATCATACTAAACCATCAAAATTGTATTTTAGAAAAAGGTTAATTTGTATTTATTATTCTTAATTACCAAATTACACTGTTGCCTTTCGGAACCCAATAGATCACAGTTGCATTCCACACATCCAGAACCGCTAGCAATTTTCCAATAGTTTTCAGCACATTGATCACATTCTGTTCCAATAACGTTTGGGAAACAAGGACATTGTCCAGTATAAGGATCACAAGGACCCGAAGTAGCGTTGCTTCCCAAAATATGACAGACGCATTCTAAAATAAGAAAATGAATTAAACAATAAAATATTATTAATTTTTTCCACATGTTTGTCTACTACTCTATTTTAAAATCTTATAAAATTTTGTGTTGTCATTTATCATATCTAATCTTATCAAAATTAGGACAAAATTTGTGTCTACTACCTACCTTGACAAATTTGTGCATCATCATATCGAAAATATCCAGATCTACAAATTTCGCAATGATCTCCAGTGGTGTCGTACAAACATTTCAAGCACTTTCCAGAATGAGGATCGCAATTTCCCAAACTTTGTAAATCAATTTTGTCACTACACTCACATTTTTGACAACTTCCACCTGGACTTTCTGGATTGCCATAATAATTATTATCACAAAGGTTGCATCTGGTTCCCGAATAACCTTCCTTACATTCACATACCACATCTTTAGTATAAAGATCCAAAGAACAACGATGTGCAAAATTATGTCCACTTCCGTTCACACCAGGACACGGACAAGGCCTACAAGGAATGTCAACTCCCAACCTTGGATCTCCATAATATCCTTCAATACATTGATCGCAATAATGTCCTTGTGTGTTATCTCTGCAACTAATACACGCTCCTGTACGAGAATCGCATACATCTGCATGACCATGACAATCACATCGTTGACAATTGGGGAAGTTCCAAAAACCGGTACGACATTGATCACATTCGCGGCCATAGGTATTTGGACGGCACTTGCATTGACCAGTGGTCACGTTGCAAAAGTTATCTGACGCTCCAATGCTGTTGCAATCGCATGCCTGACATCCTCCAGGTCCAAAATCGAAAGTTCCCGGCGCGCATCTCTCACATCGTCTTCCCACAACATTGGGCTTACAAAGACAGTTTCCTCCATATTCGGCGCATAGTTTACTAACTGATCCAGTTGGATCACACTGACAGGCTAAAATATTTAAATGAATAAAGAAAAATTTAAATAAAAATCAAGTTACCAAGTGCGCCCTGAAATATGAAAGATCCAATGCTGATAAAATATTTTTGACATACTTCATCTACGGAATCTTTATTAGCAATATAAGCTGCCAAAGAACAATGGTGTTTATTAAATTCGGCAGGAGCAGTTCCATTAAACCAGGGTATTTCATCAATTTTTGGTATCAAAACAATCTAAAATAGCGAAAAACTAATTGATTAGGCAGTGCAGAAGAAAAAGTAACAAAATTTACCGAATCAATTAATACAGATGCAGAAGGCGAATTTTCTCTATAATCGTAACTAATAAAATCCAACCGTACTTTATATACCTGACCAGCTTCTAAGCAACTCGGCGGATAAACCGTAACACTTTTAATATCGGAGGGTAAGCTAACTTTTTTAACATCATCTGATGGAACAGTATTACGACACGGTCCATTAGGATCAATTGGACCAAGTCTTTCTATAGTAATGGTAACATCCTGCCAAGGATTTGGCATTTCTGATTCGTACCTTATTACTAAATCATAGTCCATGGAAGCTTTAATATCATCAATTGTAAATTCAACTGAAGAACCTTGATAAGCTCTTACAAAACCAGTACCAGTCCATGTGTTTTCACGACCATTTCTATAAGGTTCTCTGATGACAACTTGACAGTTCTAAAAAGTATAATAAAAATCAAACAAAGTACTAAGTATCTAAACATCCTCGGTGGTATAAGTAAATACGGATTTATAAGAAAAAAATTAATAACACAAAACTTACGGAAGATGCCTTAGCTACTTCTGCTTCGTAGAGCAGAAAGTCTAAACTAGGAGTAAAATACTGTTGTTCGGGTATGTCACATCTTCTTCCGGTCATATGATCTCTGCATTTACATTGACCTTCAACAACATCGCAGTTGTTATCAAGTGAACCACCTGGATCACATTGACAAAATTGACAACCGTCTTTCTTATCAGACAGACCCCAATATTCAGGTAAACACTGATTGCAATCTCTGCCAGTTACATAACGTTTACATGTACATTCGCCATTGTACATATTGCAACCTTGATTATCAATTGTTCCTAAAGTACTACACGTACAAGCCTGACAACCATCGGGATTATTAACATCGAAATTCCAAAAACCATTTTTGCAAGTATCACATCGACGACCATCGACGTTAGTTTTACAATGGCACCTGCCAGCTTCCAAAGCATTTCCGACATCAGTTATGGAGTCACATATTCCGCCATCCAACGCGCCATGTGGATCACAGTCACAAGCTAAAATAATATTAAATTTTTAAATAAGACTTCCACCACAAACAAAACAACATACATCTGCATACTTCGGGATCTTGGATATCTCTTGAAGGATCTTTAAAGTAGAACGGTTTACATTGTTCACAGTTAGAGCCCATCGTATTATGTTTACAGCCATCACAAACTCCTCCACTTATTCGTCCCGTTTGTTCATACACAGCGGCATCGAAATGACAGCTTAAAGCATGATTATTGCAGTTACATTCTAAAAAAGAAAAATTTTAAATCCAACTTTTGATTTAGGTATTAATTTATCCGGAAAAAAATAAAATATTACTTTTACAAGCATTTGTTTGTTTTCCAATAGCAGGTCTCCATGGTAAATCGTTATAAAAATCTTCACATTCTTCACAATTGGAACCCTTCGTATTGTGTGTACATTCACACCTACCATGCACCATATCTGGTTTTGCCTCCATACCAGGAAGGGGCAAACAACGATTAGCGTGACCATAACACGAACATGATCCTCTTACTACCATATCGTTGATACCATAATAATATTTCTCCTATAAAATAAAATTTAATTCGTTTTACCTTTTTACGAATCATTATTATTATTACCTGTATATCTTCTCGCTTATCCAATAAATCGTCACCTAAAGTGTGCAATTTTGTAAAATTAATTCGTAAATTTGTCATTTTTAATAAATTTTGAACTTCTTGAGAATATGGATTATCGATATGCTTCGTTGGAGGTAAAACTCGATAAATCAATTCACCATCACTCGAAGGTGCCACTTTAGAATACCGAGTGACACAAATGATATCGGTTAAATTTTTTAAATTTTCTACATTTACTGGAACACCGGGAAAATTTTCTTCGCAATTATGAGCAAAATATCTATAAATCTAGGTACAAACAATAGAATTAAAAACATTATGATTTAGATCAACAACAAACGTTACCTGCCAGGTTTTTCCAAAATCGTAAGAGCGTTCTATTAACATGGCTGAAGGTCGAAACGTTTTAAATTTAATAATTAAATGTGTAAAATGGAATTCGGCTTCTAAATTTAATTGAATGTAAACATTTTCCTTGCCATTTTCCGATTGCCACCAGGATTTGTCCCGAGTTCTAAAATTTCTATTAAAATATGCTCCGGTAAATAAACCACAGCTTACCCTAAATGGTAATCATAGACAATATGACTAATGGAATGATTTAGTAATCGTTTTAATGGAGCAAACGGTCTAGAATCGCACCAGAAACATTTAATTGGATCCTCAAGATGTGATACTATGCAGTACCGTTGCTTCTCGTGTAGCCCACATGTAGATGATGCAAATAATTGTTTTTCACGACCAATTAAAAGATTACCAGTAGCGGGATAACAAGAACTTTGTTCACAAGGATGTAGTTTTACAGGAGTGTAACCTAAATTTTAGATAAATTACAAATTACGTATATAAAAGAAAGATTTGAATATTTTCTCGGGAAGCACTAAGCCGTTTGCATAAATGGTTATTGCAGTAAAACCTCCACCTTTGTGTAAAAATGTGCCTTTTATAGAAGGTACTACCTATATGCCATCCAGACTATGCCCTTTTTCATTGCATGCAAAATTTCTTAAACCAACACCGGCAAGTCCGCAAATATACCATAAAATTTGAAGAAGAAAAAGAAGAAAGAGGCACCATCTGGACATCCCGTTAAAGCAAATTGAAAAATATTAAAATATTAGTGCGACATTTCTACATTATCACACCACAACCAATATCAAATATTTTTACAAAATCTGACCTCCACGATGCCATCGTGTTGAAAGATCAGTGAGGGGATGAATCTCTTCGTAACTATCAATAATATCGATGTCAGGAGACAATAATAGTTGATCCTTCCGTATTACAGGGACTAAATAAAATATAATAATTTGCTAACTGATAATGTGGACAAAATAATTTTATTGTCAAGAGGACTGAAGACATTTGGAATTATTTGTCTAAATATAAAAGATTTAATTATTTTCTTTTGTCACGTCTCAATCCACTTGAACTGCTGTGACGCTAAAAATGTTAAAATTTTAAATTTGCATTGTGCAAAAATATTTTAAAAGTCATTCAATCCAAAAAATCAAGGTGTAGCGTTCTAGGTTTGTATGCAAAAGGACATGAAAATAATCAAATTCTTCTCTTTGATCGGCACACCGATAATGTAACCAATTTGAAAAGCTATACTTGACAGCTTCAACCAAATCGTTAATTAATATAATGTGCGAGTAGCTGTAAATCTAAGAACGCCACAATGTTTCCTAAAATACAGTTTCTTAATTATAAAAATCATACCTCTTGAAAAATTGCTTCGAATTCTATCTCGAGCCCCACCATATTGTGCACTAACTGAGAAAATATCTGTAAAATTACAATTCATTAAATTTCGAAATAAAAAAAATTGATTATATACGTACTCTGTATTTCTAAATAAATTAATATAAATGTCACGAAGATCCACGTTGATTTTGTGTAAAACATGTTCTTTACTTTTATCAATCACACCTACAATAAAATAATTAATTTAGGTTTAAATTACAAATTATGGGCTAAAATAAAACGGGAACAGAAGCCAAATTCAAATTTTCCATGTAGAATTACAAAATAATATTCAAACATGTTAATAAAATTCAAATGATTGTGATAATTAATGTAATATTTTATTTTAGTTTTAGCAATTAAAATAACAATAATTTAATTTATTTGCTGCAGACGTTCAAATTTGATAACCCCCACATGCTCGATTCAGTAAAATGCAAAAAGATAAATAATCTAAATTATTCTCAACGCAAGATCAATTATAAATTTAAAAAGCGATCTCTCCTTACCAATAAAACAAAGGTTTGTGTCTGTCGGATGTGATTTATTACTAGTTTGCGATTTTGATTTGGAGTGTGCTTCTGGTTTCTTATAAACCGAAACTGGTAGACACAAAGCTTTATTTTATTATCAAAGAGATACCACTTTCCTCAATTTTAACCAAAAACGTATCGATTCACATTCATCCTTAATAAGTTGTTTTAAATAAAATGTACATTTAAATGTTCTTCTTCTTAATGTGCCATACCTTCAATTCCCTACTATGGAATTTAATTAATGGGGTGGTTTCCCGTGACCTTCCCCACAGCCCACATATCTACCTTGGGCTTTAGATCACAGCAGCGTATTCGACTCAACCAGGATTTGAACCACGGTCACCCGCTTCCCAGTCGGCCGATTTTTTTTACGCCACACTAAATATTAGTCTTCAGTATTTGTGCTACATGCATAATCTTGCAAAACGTGAAAATGTAGGAAAAAGACGTTTCAAGAAATGGGGTGGTACTTTTCCAAGTAGCAACCTTCAAAACTTGAGATTTATGCCTAAGCGGTTGAAAAATGTGAAACTAAACCATTCCATTTTTTAACCAGTTATAAATTATCTGCACATCATGCTCGTGACGGAAGTCTCACGTTTGAAGATTGCAACTATAAGTAGTTCTTCTTTGTTGGGCTCACATTACATGTTCCATAACTATCCGAGTCTCATCGCTTTCCCACTATTTTTTCTCATCAAGTTTGTATTTTTCACGTAGTTTTTCTCGGCGTGACTACTATTTTCTTCGTCACTTTTGTTTTGTTGTAACTTGAGATCTGTTGTTTGTTACCTCATATCTGTCGTCTTTAACCATACCAGATTTCACTTGCCATGTTTTAAACTTATATGGTATTTTAAAAAAATACTAAATTTGGCTAAAATTAACCATAACCTACGACTATCGGACCTAGAAGCATTGGTGCATATTATGTTATGTTATCCATTTTCTCAACATTAATACGCTAAATGTCATCAGCGTCGTAGCTAAAGGCTAATGTCCACTTGAGACAGAAAGTCTCGAGACTCGCATATAAACCCATGCTAATACTAGTCTCAGTATTAGTTTCACTTGAGACAGAGTCTCGAGACTTCCCATATAAACCATGCTAATACCTAAGTCTCTGAAACTAATACTGAGACTAGTATTAGCGTGGGTTTATATACGAGTCTCGAGACTTTCTGTCTCAAGTGGACATTAGCCTTTAGGTATTAGCATGGTTTATATGGGAAGTCTCGAGACTCTGTCTGGACACTAGGCTTAAAGGACTGGCAAGGCTGGCGCACTTTGCAGACCCACAGCCTGTAGGCCGGTGGAGCACATGCACACAAAATTAAAACATAAAAAA
This sequence comes from Cantharis rufa, assembly GCA_947369205.1. Classification (NCBI taxonomy): domain Eukaryota; kingdom Metazoa; phylum Arthropoda; class Insecta; order Coleoptera; family Cantharidae; genus Cantharis; species Cantharis rufa. Next base: position 654,176 of record OX376309.1, on the reverse strand, counting down.
CTTCCTTCCTACATAATAGTAAGAACTAATTTATGCTTAAAATGTAAATCTTGCCAGGGGCGCTCATGATCCTAGCTACGAAAATGTAAATTTCTGCAGACTATCGTCCAATGCCAGTTCCAGGGTTTATATTTATCCAAAAAAATTTATTAATAAATAAATATACATATTATTTTAATTTTTATAATTCTTGATTTGTTAATACTAAATTAATTTATTTGGACTTTCAATTTAGTACCTAATCTTTAATCTAGTAAGGTTTGTCTGTTTGTTACTATTCCGATTAGCGTGTTAGTTCTGACCCCAAACACATTTTTTAAAATAATGACTCTATTTATGTCTTAAGTGGCCATTTGGTAAAACCGTTCAAAATTCTAATTTTATTACAAAAGGTACAAAATATTGCAATATTTCAATGATCATTCAGCACAAAAAAAACCCAAAACGTGCGTATTACTTTGATAATCAGTATAATGTCAGTGATAATAATAGATAAGAATAAGAGTGTTGTTACTTTTGGCCCCAGTCTTCTCAAAGCAAATTACCTTTTATGTACACGGTGTGAAATTTTAACTAACCGCTGCTTGCAGGTGATAGGTGAATGGTTTTGATTTTCATGTTTAACATTTTTTTCATTTGTCTAATGAGATACCTATAAGATTTTTTTTCTCTTTTCCCATTTTAATACCGAAATCTTCAATATTTCAATTTCAAGGTTTTTATTATTATACGAAGTATTATAGTAAGAAGCCTTACGTTCTGGTCCCGTGTCCGTCCATCCGCATGTTTCAAATTTTAATGCGGACGGACGGCCACGTACTTATATTTTTATACTTTTGGAGTGGAGTGGAATAAAAGTAGATTTATGGTCTAAGGTGATAAGGTGAAGGGGTCAATTTGCACAAATGACAAAATCCGGTCAAGTCTTTGGCATAGCTTGGTCTAACCAACTATATTCTATTTTTTTGAGATTTTTATCAGGACTCCTAATTCACAACTAGTTGTATAAATAGCTAATATTAAAAATTGCTTCCTTCGCTTATAATATTTTAATAACGCTATAGGATTAAACCGACGTTTGAATTGATAATTACTATTTCTTAATTAGAAAATCTCCAAGCATGTTTTGACCAATTTCGAGCTAAATATTTTCAAAATATACTTGAATTTTAAATAGACTTGTAACAATAAATTTAACAATGGTTATTGAGATTGGAATAAACCACAATTAAAGTGATAAGTGATGAAAGGTTTGAACTTCCCAACAGATAATAAAAATGAAATACATATATATAGAGCGTTCTTTGATATTTATAACTAACATAAAAGAAAAAATTATTTTGATTTCCAATAATTGTTCCAAACGAACAACGTAAAAAAATGAAAAAAGAGCCAAAGTTGTTAAAAAAAATAATTAATGGCATAATTTGATCCCAAAAAAATGTTTAATAGTCGGAAGTTTTAAATAAAAGTGTTTGTCCGATAAGAAATTTGTAAACTATAGTAACAGAGGCGTAGCAAATATAATTTAAAAAATGAAACGCTTCTTGTAGAATTTATCGTACTTCCTCCAAAAATGTAATTAAGTAAAACCAATTGAGATTAATTTTTTGTAGTAGTTGTTAGACATTAATTTTGTTTGAAAAATTATTATCATTATCGAGAGCCCTAAATGGATGCTTTAGGTACGCTCCTGGTGTAAATAATGTTTGAATATAATAATATATCTAGCTTTCGTTTATTTAAATGTTATCAAAAGGCAATGGTGAAAATGTTAAATAATTTCTAGTTGAATTATCTGGTTGTTATCAAAATTTAATTCATGGGAACTATGCACAGTCGATCCATAGTTTTATTTTAAAATTATGTCAGAATGAGATCAGAATATTTTGATGACTATGGTTTTTTTGAAGTTAAATGTATATGTGCTTTATAAAAAAAGGCGTTGACATTTCGATGTTACCAGTTGAATGTTTAATTTTTTATAATAACTAATAGTACCTACTATTGAAAAAAAGTATAACGCCATTGTGTAAAAATTGTAGGTATCCAATAGTTACGGAGGTAGAGATTACAAAGGCTATTTACCTCTTTGTTTACCTGCCAAGAACACGTGCACTTTCTAAATCACCTCGATTTTAACACAAAAAGGTACTGAAATTCACAAACTCTTCTAGCATTATGAGTCACAACACCAACACATTTTTTAATAATAGAAAAATTTGAAATGGATTAAATTTTAAATCTCATTATTCCGAGATGAGAGCTAAATCAACCTCCACACTCATATGTATTACTACAGAACTAATATTGTATTCTAATCAGACGTTGAGCAAAACCAAACGAGTCCCTGCCACTCCGTCTCTAAAGTTGACTTAAACTAAAGTAAGCTCAGCTACACCCTCATAAAGTCACAATCACGAATAGATTGAATTTATTTGTCTCAACCGAAATAGCTACTCCGTTAGCTAATCAAGCTAATCAAGCTAATTATCCAATATTTATTTTATTTCTTGTGCATACATGAAAATTGACTAAAAACCTCTGACGACTTATTATTTTTCTCAAACATGTTTCTCTTCGCAAGAGACGAAAATAATTAAATTTTAGTGAACATGTGGCACGCACTTGCTTAAGTTGCACACATTAAATAATACGGTCGGCATCTCAGTTCTCATGTCATACATAGGTCGGTCGACCGTTGGTTACTCTTCTACATCCAAAGAAAACTCTTTCCGATTAATTTTTTCGTTTAATTAATTAAATGAAATTACATAAAATACAATTTATCAGTCAAACACAATTATTTGTATCTGTCGTACAAAGTTGTTATCATTTCCGACAAACGGTGAACTTCCTAAAATATGTTGTGGGAGTCCTTATGATAAAATTACATCCGCATCTTTTAACTCACATTTGCGTAAAATTACTAATGTACGTTTAAACAATTCAACTAAAATCTAATCAAAAGTTAAATGACCTCACATCAAATTCTATCCACTAATTAATTGAACGACAAATCATTTTTGATTTCGAAATTATTTTAATTCCCACTTCGTTACTCTATTTTTAAAATTTAATTAAATATTTACCCACAAAGAGCCTCAAAATAAAACAATTTAGAAAACGATAAATAAAATAATCTAAAGCCTAAAACGGCGTCATCGTGTTTAGATTAAGCTGCATTTTGTTTACTTATACCGAGAGGATGCCATATACAGGGTGCCCCACTTAACAGAATATCGTCAACTACCCTCTCCATCTTCGTTGTTATTTCTTTAAGTCAAAAAATATATTTATATTTTATAATAATATTTATGGACACATCTAATAGCCATTGCCCCAGCGCCCCGAGAGTTCCATAAGGACACAAAAATACATTATGTGAGAGAAAACAATAATTTTTGATTTTACGTGGCTAAAAAGTTATATATATAGGAAAAATCATAAAAAATAAGTCGATACAACTTCACATCGTTATATCGAAATTGCCATTTTAAATTTTGTAATTTCTATAATTAGTTTGAAGATATTATAGAAAGACCTCAATGTTCATGCAAATGTTTATCCCACTTTATACGGGTGAAATTAAAAAAAAAACATTAACAAAACCCAAATAAATATCTTATAAAATAAAAGGTATCCAGAAGTCGATATAAATATATTTTATCTCTATGCATGTTAAGGGTTGAATTTTGGTGGGTGATTAAGCACTACGCTTATAGTTAACTACCATACAAAACCAAATTATTCAAATACTACACACGTAGAGATGTAAAAAGAAATTTTCTTTCAGGCTTTTCTTGCCTACAAAGAATATCTTAAATACCTACCTCTGTAAATTACATACTCTCCGGCTTCCGTGGTGAAAATGAAGAACACTTGTAAGAAAATGTTGCTCTTCAACTCTTGGTTTTTCCTAGACCCGATTTTTTTTCAACTCCGCAATTTGCGATTTATTCCTATTCGAACTATTCGAATAATAGCAATCTATATAAATTTCTCGTATAGAAGTGCTTTATAAACCGCAATATTGGAACTATTATTTAAAATTATCTAATTTTTGTGCGCAAAATATTTTTATTCTTAACCCTTCTTTTCTTTTCTTCTTTTATTATACTTCAGGGGTGAACTTAAAAAAACTTCCTAATACATTTTCTAAAAAAAAGTGTAATTCAACAAACATAAATTATATCTTTACCCGAACCTACATTCCTTTTAAGAAAATAAAAGATTTCTTGAATTTAGGGTCCAGGGGCTTGAGTATCTTTGATGTCAACATAATGTTAAATAATTATTGTTATTACTAACTTTTCCTATTACCACCAAAAGTGATTAAAATCGCACGCTTTATGATGTGTAAAGTGACCGTATCAAATTATAAGTCTAATTGTCATAACAACATGAAAAAAACTGAAAAATTTTAGCTTAGAATTTTTACCTTTGAAAACAAAAATAAAAATTGGCTAATCGATTGCAGAATGCACTAAACACTAAAGCATTTACAAACTTTGTGCGAATTCTTTTCTTTTCCTAAAAGAAGAATTGGCTATCTGTTAATTTACAGTTCATCAGTGCCGTAACTAGAACTTTTGGCGTCTATGGCCAACTACAAAAAAAGCGCCTTAATGGAATGGGGATACCCCCTTCAAGAGGGGTCAGGGGTTTTCCCGAATTTTTTTTTATTCTCTACAAAATGGCAAATTTTGAGACATATCTACTCTCAGTTAAAATTTATCAAATTTCAGAAAATTGATTAAAAATTATTTTCATTAGCAACAGAATTTTCTTAATTCTTTTTGAACCAATTGCCCAATGCAAATATTGTAATTTTATTAAATATTTAAAGCTAGACGCCTATTTAAAAAACGAAAGTGCTTAATTTTTATATTATTTTGCTGCTATAATAAAAAAATTAACGGATGCATGATAGATTAAATAATAAAATATTTGTAATTTGAACTTCTGAATTAGAGCACCCTATTCTCGAGCTCACACGACCGTTTTCGCTAACGAATCATCATATTCTAACCAATCAAAGGATAAGAATGAAGAATTTGATTCTTGAATGATGATTCGTGTGCGAATACGGTCGAGTGAGCTTGAGAATAGGGCCCCTGGCGCCTATATTAAATACAATATTTTAATTTGAATTTTTAAATTTCGGCGCCTTTAATCAAACGGCGCCTATGGCCGGGGCCATATTAGCCATACCCTAGTTACGGCACTGCAGTTCATTAACCATCAGCTTGAGTCGAGAGGTGAGTCTAAATGACGACATTGGGATAACATGACTACGTTTCCTTGGCTATTAAAATTTTTTTTTAAATAATTATAATAATAAAATAATATAAAAAAAATAAAAAAGTTAGGGGTCTCTTATTTTTTAATGCTCTACCACATACTCAAAAATTATTCAAATCGGTGAGGGACACTGGAGATCCTTTGCTTGTAAGTACACTCTCATAAAATTATTTATTGAGGTACTTGAAATTTGAAATTTTTTGAAAATAAAAATATAAATACGCTGAGTGATGTTTACCAATGTGAACAAAACTTTTGTTATAAGAATAAATAATCTTTTAGGCATTAAAAAATAATATATAAGTTACTGTCATCAAATGAGGACATTATTGTACTTAATGGATTAATATAATAATTAATAAATTAAAAATTAATTAACAATAATTTAAATAATAAACAATTATGAAAAACATATAAGGAAACTCAATGTCGCAGATTATTGCCGAAAATGTAGCTTGCCTAACGGAATCGATAAAACATAATATTATTGCAGGTTGTTCAGTCTTAGCACCGACAGATTATCTTCACCGACACAATCAAATCTGTAAAATACTACACCTTCGGTTGGCTTTAAAAATAGGTTTGAAAATAAATGTCGAGCCTTACTGTAAGTATACCCTGGAACCCGTTCTTGAAGACGATACCTCTATCTTCTATTGGGACAGAATAATCTCGACAGAACAGAAAATTTGTCATAATAGGCTCGATATTATTTTAATTAATAAACAGGACAAAGATGCAATTATGACTGATGTTGCAGTATCTCTATCACATTATATTTTGACACAGAGTTAGAAAGAATCAGAAAATATGAGGCACCGATAATGGAGATGATGTCTGTTTGGCAGCTAAAAGAATTACTTTTGTACCTATTTTTATATCTGGTACTGGTGTGGTATCTCATAAATTCAAAATGTTATGTTTTCAAAATTTAATGTTTAAAATATTCTCTTGTATGTTATACTAATTAATAACACTGCCACTGTAATGAACTCGGTCTTGTGCTTGTCATCAAACGTGTTCTAAAAAAAACTAAATAGAGTTTGAGATTAAATTTTTGAGAATAAATTTTAATAATAAATTTAATACCTCATAATCAGCAAGGTGAGTGGAAGATTGCTCGAACATAATATCATGAATAAATTTAATAATAATAATAAAGTGCAAGGTGTTATGCAACCCGTGCTACTGTCTAGCGTATCTGTAACAGCAGTGAACAGACAAACTGTCACTTTCATCGATCGAAGTTATGTTTTGAGGTTACATATTTAAATTTCAAGTTTTTTTAATTATAAAGTGGTAAAAATCATCAAGTAAATTAATGTAAGTAAAGCTTTTAATATTAATTGCATTAATATGTTATAAAATGTGCATGTCAATAGTTCCCAATTAATTTTTCGGTTATTGTCGAAAGTGTAGTTGAATTAACCCAGATGTTTTCTAGTTCCTTATTAAATATAATCAACAAATTAGTTTTGCCCATTTCGATGTAATTTAAAATTTTGTGTTATAATATAACACAATTTATAAACCGTACTTGAATTTTTGTAGTCTTGCCCATTGGTAGATATAAATATGAATTCACGGTTATATGGTTTTAAAAAGTTGCGGGCATCAAGCGTTGTTCCATTGGTTTAATAGTAGTAAATAAAATGTTGGTAACATTTTTAATTAATTGAGAATGGTTTGATTAATTATAGTTCTTTGACGTTTGCGTCATGCCGGTGTTCAAGACGTAACGTGACCTTGATTGTGTATTCCTACGCCCGACTTTTTCGAATGTTTGTTTACCATTAATTTTATTTTGGCCTGGCTATTTATAATAAATATTGCTAATTAATAATTTAGGGGTGAAAATTGAGACAATAATGACGTCGTGTAAAGTTTTTATTGCATTTTAGGGGGTTTAAATTGCAATGTTTACATGGTACTATTTTTTTCACCTGCGCGTGTTGTGAAAGTTGGAACCCAAACAACAGTTGGTTAGTTCGTGGTCTGGTAAACGAGGCGCCACCAGTCGATAAGATACGTTTGTCAAGTGAAGGTGTTGTTAACGTTCGGGTTTGTTTTTGTTTTGATTTTGAATAAGAAGTAAATAAAGTGTCGTTTGGTATTTGTGCTTGTGAAAAAGGATTTAAAATGCCTTCTGCAGATATGCGTTCGATAATAAGTGCTAATACAAATGGAAATATAAATCCATTACCGTTACGAGGTCCCGAATTCAATATAAGTTCCAAGGACGTGGAAGGTTTAGTTTCTGAAATTAAACAAAATCTTCGTTTGTCTGTATCGACGTTCAAAGCAGTGCCATGTAATCACATTTCGAGAAAATCGTCGCGAGCCTCACCTTATTTCGTTCCCGGAAGAATGTGTTCTTGCGACTCCACATCTTGCGAAATAAATCGTAAAAATAAACGTAAAACCCAAAAGGATTCATCCCAAGACGATCCTTACGAATTTCTACAAAAGTTACTAAGAGACGGCAGTTTGGTCAATGAAGCTGTACGTCGGGTTCAACTTGGACTTAGCCCAAAACAGCGCTACTTCTACGAATCCGACGAGGAAATAATGACGCCGGTATTATTTTGTTCGCAAGAAAATTAATGGATTCAAAAATAATATATTCTAATTTATTTAATATTTAATAATCTTAATGTTCCTTGATTCGGTGAGTGTTTTTTACGTGCGTGAGTGAACTATAATTCCGATATCATCAGGCACCAAGTTCATTCCGAGCCTACACTTTTCGTATTTTGTTGTATACGCTTCTATTAAAATCTGAATTTTCAGCTCAGATTAATAAGTTGAACTAATTAAATTTAGTGTATTTTAGGTAAATAATTAAACACTTGACACAACATGTCAACTATGTTACTCCTTTATCTGTGATTGTAAGAAACCTACTCGCTTTTCTTATTTTTAACGTTTTCCTTCTCCAACTTATTTCGTTCTTCACTTGCAAATAATTGATTATTTCATTTCCACTAATACGTGGCACAAAATAAAATTTATGTATTTTTGGTAAGCATAACGCTATACCGATATACCAGTTGAAAATTGTCGAGAAGAAAACGGCGGTCGTCCTTCGATCTAAAAGAGGAAACTTATTTGATGTTGCAACGAATCGGTTGTTTTTTTTTGTTTTGTATATTATTATAGTAGAGTAGTAAGGTCATGCTCTTATATAATGAATTAATACCAAACTGAATACATACTTCAAGATAAGGAAACTACGGCGCGAATTAACCGGTGGTTAGCGGTTTTTTCACCCAAAAATTAATCGGAAATATAATTTTAATCAAGACTTTTCAACTTTTTTTTCGTCACTAAGGGCGGCCTCGTGTACCAAAATAAAACTGATAAAATCTATTATTAGTGGAGTCATGCAATTTTTTTTGTAGAATCTTAAACGCTTTAGTTCGTAATGTGTAACTTAATTGATTTCTTCCATATTGGGAGCTTTTATGTATAAAAATAATTGTTGTAAATTATTTTGTATTGCTACTTATTGCTCAAGAAACATGATTCAGGAAAAGCGAGAAGGTAATAAGATTCAGTAGTTAGATTAAGCGTTATTTCTTGGAAGAATTTGTTTTAACTTATTGGCGATAGGTTTTCTTTATTTTAAGTAATATACCTAGTTGTTAAATTTTCCAATGTAAAAATATATCGATCGTGGAATCGATCGATTATGTAGAGGGCTTCAAACGTTTGCATGTTAAATTACGGGAAATCCCCGTTTTCAATTACCTACCCTTGACACCCATTCTGCTATATATATATTTTTACAATGGGATTCGAGTTAATCGCGAAAAGTCGAAAATTTTAGTAATAACGAAATTGGCTGTTCTATTGTTATTTTTTGTTTTTAGCAAAAACTTTTATTGAGTAGTTTTAAAATGCAGCTCATTTGTTCTTATAAATATGGAGAGCGGTTGGTGATATAGTCTCTATTCATTTACCGAGGGAGAGTTTAACCAACTTGTTTAGCTTTACTAAACGAGTAACGAGACGAAAGTGTAATATAATGGGGTGTCTTTTTTTATTTTATTTTAACTTGATTAATCTTTTTATTATGTAATATGTAATGAGGCATTTTAAAAGTATTTTGTAAGTAGTTAGTTATACGCCGAGTTTATTTCGACTCTTGTGTTATATTAATTCTTGTGATACCTTACTGACGCCTTAAGAGTCGTCTCGTTATTTAGAATGTGATTTTATGAAGATGTAGTTGCATTTTTAATGTGTTCCTGTATGTATTTTAGGCTTTTTCATTTACTCGTCGATTTTAAACTTGCAATTTTCTTTCTCATCTCAGTCTGTCAAACTATTATGCAATTTAAGAGTCATAAATTGAGAAGAGCATCTATGTTAGTTACCGCTCATTGATCGAAATATTTGTTATTATGTTTTCTAAATTGTGTTATCATATTGAAATATACTATTGGTGTATAATTTTTTACTATTTTATTAAAAATGCTTTGGTATGGAATATTTCTTCGCAAATAAAAAAAACGTCTGAAGATGCACGGTTCCGTGTGAAACCTGTCAAGTTTCTCGCACCAAAGCATTTTTACCCTGTAGTTTAATAGTCTCGAGAACGAATTTTTATTATATTAATATAATTACAATATTAGTAATATACTGTCAGGTACAAAGTACGAATTATTGCTCACATGGACTTTAAATTACCTATATAAAAAGTTTAATAATCAAATGCTGCAGAACTTATAGTTTTTATTTAGAATTACATATGTATCATGTTTACTTACCTATTTAGCTTTTAAAAAATGCAACAGTAAAATGTGAAATAGTGCGATTTGGGTATCGCATGTCACATATAGGTGTACATGTCTCATTTTTTCATACATAACCTAAATTTGTACCTGAGATGTTACTATTGATACCTACCTACCTACTTACTTACCTACCTTGCAATAATTTGTATTATTGTTTTTTAATGGTGTTATCGAGCTTATAAAGCTCTTTTAAAACCTTGTGAATTATTTTCAAATACAAATTTTTGAATATTTATTTGTTTTTTTTTTACCTTCTGCGCAGTTATATCTATTTATCTGTCACACGACTGCTGTTATCCGAAACAGTTTTTCTCTGCACAGAGTAATATGCCGATTTTCACGAAAAAGAGCGTAGCAGAAAATTTCTTCACATATAGAAAAAATAACAGGTTATGGGCCAAGCAAAAATGTTAGCATTATTAAATATTGAAACAAATATTTAAGTCCTCGTCAATCCGATAGATGGTTTTTCCATTTAGTCGTGTAAGATACGTAATCCATTTATTTCCTAACAGCACGGAGGTGGGTTCATATTAGCCGTTTTTCTATATCTATAAGAAGTGAAATTGAAAAGGTAAGACAAAAATCATTTCAATGATGTGTCGCCCAAGTTCGAACAGCTGTTCTTGGTGGTTGTTGCCACAACACATTAATAAATTTGCTTTTTTATATAAACTTGTGTTAGAGGTTTTCAACACGACCATCCTTATTATCATACGCTTTGGCATCTTTGATATTGCATAGGTATGATAATACCATTGTTTATATATATATCATTATTGATATATATAAACAATGATAACACTATATCCGAGAATCGCAGAGCTCAGAGCAAGACCTTTGCTTTTGTTCTTTCAATCATTTCTTTTGCACCAATAGGCATTTATTTACCTAGATCATTTCAGAAAGTATTTTTTTACAGTAAAATCTAATATTTATTTTATTTGGTTTTAAAATTGTGTATTAGTACAAAATCAGAATAATTATATAGTACTGTGTACTGTTATGATTTTAAAATTTACAACAAAGGTGATAAAATTCTTTAATGCGTATGTATGTATGTTTATTTGGTTAGTATTATTATTATTATTATTACGATGATGAAACGGTGTTTGCTTTATGATATCCATTGCTTCTCTTCTTATCTATGATATAATTTTGTAATCGTGCACTTTCCTTAAATTTTTGATAGTGTATCTATTTTTAATAAAAATTGAAGTTATTTTCAATTTAAACAAATTAAGTGCTGAATGATGGTTATTATCATCAAAATCTATTCAAAAATTCTTTAATTAGTTCTGTTCGTTTTGAGTGACGAAGCAAATAAATACATCATGACAAAAGAGTCTATAAATCAAAATTAAGGGATAAGACATCTTGGCACAACTCCCCTTCCAGATTTCTGGAATTTATCATCATATTTGTAATTTCCGACGATGATGATTTCATGGTATTTTGGAATTTTCTATATAATATGTTGGAAGTCGTTTATTTTTTTAATCCCATTTCATTTCTTGGTTTCTGCAAGAACTGCCATGTCTACTTTTCGCTGAATGAGTTCTAGAATTACTTAATCTTTTTTTGTCTGATGTCCGGAACATTCGATATTCTCACATTCGTAATCCATTTTTGTTATACATATATTTCTTCGACTAGAGCATCCGTCCGATTTCCGAGGCTTATTACTGAGATATTTAGCGAATTTTATGATATTTGGCACCACGTTTTATAAGCTTTTTTTTTTAATTTGATGCTTTTTAAGCTTTTTTTGAATTTCTATGTTTTCTATTTCTATTAACAAAAATTGAATGAGGTTTTGGAAAAATATATTTGAAAATATTGGACGATATAGTCAAAACATCTGGAGAAATTACGTTAAATTTGAAAATGGATCCCTCGCTTGTAGCAAAATTTAAGTTTGCACCAAGCACTAGTGTCGACGTTGAAAAAAGCTTTTCAGTTTGCCAAAATAAATAAATTTTACTCCAGATCATTTGGAACAATTTTTAATATAATCAATTGTTTTAGAAATTAAATTAATGCTTTTGAATTTTGATAATTTTTTTGTTAATAAAATTGGTGCCTTTTTATCCGGACTATATGTTTATATACAGGGTTGTCTCCGTGACCTTGGAGAACACCTTTGAGTTGGTGATAAGGAAACGTTCATAAACCACGTAGTTTGATTTTGACCTCTTTAGAGCCCCTCCCCCATCATGTAGCTTAACGTAGCTTTTACCATGATACCCCTACACCCCCCTTAGACGGAACGTAGTTTTTTTTTCCAAAAGTCCGGAAGACAGTTTGTGCTTTCTGTTAACAAAACTATTAAAAAATTATTTGGTATAAAAAATTAATAAGACCGATATTTGCATTAGTTTATATTTTTTTATAGTTATAATTTTAAATATCCATATTACGTTGTCAGTTATTCTGCAAATTGCTTTCGTTGTGCCGAAATAAAATAAATGAAGAAAACTACGTAGCTTTGACTCTAACTGCCCCCTACCCTCATGTAGTCCTGCGTAGCTTTCTACCTAACCCCTCCCTCCCCTTGACCAAACCACGTAGTTTATGAACGCTCCTTAAAGGACACTTTTCTAAAACAAATTTTCAAATAAAGTTTTTGTCCTAGTTCAAACCCTGGGGGGGGGGGTACCTTCCTCAAAGCAATTTTTTGAATTTATGATTTCAACGGCATCACTCCGATATTATTGATTTCTTAAGCTTAATGGATTAGAACTTTTTTAAAGATCATTCGCTTATCTACAAATTAGGTTATAATTTATTTCATGCAAAATAATTTAACGGACAGAGAATTTAACGGGCTACAACTTTGGCCAAATAATTTTTTTTGGAAAATCAACCGTTTTCACAGAAATTTTGAAAATAATGAACAAGGTGTAGGTAAAAAAAATAAATTTACAAAATTTATTCTAATAAATTTTCATTTTTGAGCAACTTTGTTGCTCATTTTTTTTAGGTTGGCAATAAAAATTTACCAATCAGGCTTGGCTATTTATTATATATGAATGCATTGACATATTTTTTATGATTTTTTTCCTACAAAATTTTAATTGTTTAGTGTAGAAATATTTAATTTTTTTAAATATTTGTATTTTTTTGGGGTTTTATTTTCTAGGATATCGCGCAATATAGAAACAATTATATAAAACAATTAATATAGAACATAACATTTAATCAAGTAGTTGTTGTTTAACGATAATTGAACGATGATTCAGTCTAAAACAGAACCAAGTTTGTTGGTAGATTAATTATACCTAATGCAGTTATTTAGTTGGGTAATTTATTGTTGACTTATCGATTATTGTTGAATTGTAACATGAGAATATTTTTTTATCAGTTGATACTTCGGAATTAGCTAATCTTTTTGTTTTTCGTTCTGTTTCAGAATTGAAGTGTCGACCATTTTATAAGCCTATTCAGTTTTGTTGTTCACATTCGCTTGGAAAATGGCAAAAAATTAGTAAGTACAATATTAAATATAATTTAACCCGGTTTATCGTACATACATACGAGTATAATTTACACGATTTTAGAATAACTTTAGTTAAATATTGAAATGAGCTAGTTCTTAAAAATGACGATAGTCGATAAAGAAATATTTTTGGCGAATCAAAATCGCAACTTAATTTTTTGATTATGTACTTTCAATATTTTGCTTTTAAAAGTATAATTTCATTATTAGAATATTTATTCAGTAAAAGACGTATCAATATTTGGTTTCAACTATTGTACACAAACTTAAATTAGAAATAGTATACAAAAAAAAATTTCCATTACTTAAATTTATTTATAGAACATAATACGAACTTGATATTTTTTGTTTTAAGTCCAATATAGAAAATCAATTTCTTATAATTATTATGTACTTTTGTTAATGTCGCCGTTTATTACTCATATTGTTTATGATTAATAAAAACTATAAATGCTTTGTTTGACTAAGTCCAATAACACAGATAACAAATTCAATAAACGTCGAGATTTTTATTTGTTGAAAGTACGGTTTTTATAAATTTATCCTAATGGCTACATGCCAAAATATAAATTCTAGCGGGTAACATTTTTTTAGTCGGCGTAAAATTTGGTCGATACAAATATAGTTAAAAAAAATCAAAGGTTTTCTTTTTAAAATTACGAAAATAAAATAAAATCTTAAATTAATTAACAAATCCGGCTAAATTTACCATTAAAGGTTTCCTGTAAACAGCTAAAGTTAAGGCACTTTTGATATATTTACAATAATTATGTAAACAATCGATGAAAACTTTTTTTGATATCTGCGGAATCCCTGATTAAATGTACATACTGTGCAGTTAAAAACTTGCTACTATTTCCGTATCTTTTTATTTCTCCTAACGAATGTATTATTAAAACGGATATCCCTCTTAGTATACCTATACATATGCAGCTCCATCATCAAATTAAGGGATATCCGTTAGGAAAATCAAATTACCTCTTTTATTTTCTTAAATTTTCTGAAAAATATAAACGAGTTCGGAATTAGGTCGATGTACATTTTATGTAGTATATACTAATTATAAAGGTACTATTTTTATAGTTATTGTTAGGCATTGGAAATTTTACATTCAATTTATCGATTTATAGTTTTTTCCTTAATTTTCTACTATTTAAAGATTTAATTTGTTTTTTTCAAGTTTTCAACTTATTAAAATTTAATTATTTATATTATTATTTATATACGACCACGAATGTTTTCCTTTATAAAGAGTAAAGGAACCAATTGGTTGTAATTTTCTATGAAAATTTAATCGTTGATGTATCGATTAAAATCAAGTTTGTACTTTGGGAAAATAAGTTGAATCACACAAACACTGCAAAATTGAATAGCCTCACCTAAATTTTTTAAGAAAACCCAAAGTAATTATCATTTTAATTGATCTGTATAATTTTATTTCGTTAATAGTACTTAATATAAAAGCAAAAGCTATCAAGTATGGTGTATTTTATATTGGAATGATTTTAACTTTTAATTTGTGTCCGACGTTTCGGGTATTTTCACTAGCCCATTGTCAAGGTAATCATAACAATAATTGCTAGTAGAAGTAATTGTAAGTTTTTAATGAATACCACTTATGACGACACTTGGGTGGAGGTAATTGTAAAAGCGTAGAGCAAAAAGAAAATGAACAAAAGAGAAGGTTGAAAACTTAAAAGAAAAAACAAGAAAAATAAATAATAACTACCTACAACCTAACTCTACATACAAATTCTTTTTCGATTTTAAATTTTTATTTGTCGATGTCCTACTAATTGATCAATAAAAAAGAAAACAATCGTTTGCTGTTTACAATAAAAAGTTGCGAGGCTTGTGTTCCGAGGCTGCCTCGCGCAGTGTGGACGGTGATTTTTCTATGCAGCCTCACAGTGTCTGTACACACCTAAAGCTTATTGCATCACCAACTTTTGAAGAGAAACTGTGGATATTATACAAAGTACAGTGGTCTCTCAGTAATCCGGCAGTGCTCTCGTCCGATATCTGCCGGATTAGCGAAAACAATATTAATGTATTATACAATACACTACTACACACATACAATTGAAGTGTTAATGCACGCTCGAAATTAACGAGCTACCCGTTGGTAGCTGGCTGTATAAAAACACCGGAGAAGTCAAGTGCCGGATTATAGAGAGTGCACTATACATACTAGTTCAAAGTGCAATTTTTTTTAAACTTGTTGGATATTACAGTATATAATATTTAGTATAGTGTATATTATGAACAAAATTTTGGATTGAAATATTGGATTTATTTGTAGAGTTTAATGTAAACTTTTCGATTGTATGTTGGTGGAAATAAACCTTAAATTTTAAGTTTAGGTGGTGTAAACGGGAGATAGGATTATATTTGTATGGGATAAGTAGACAACCGAAATAGTAACAATTTGCCATCTAATAAAATATATAAGCACCATATGCGCATTTACTTATCTGCGTAAAAAATGGGTTCAATATCAAATTTGAAGGTCTTCATAAGCACATTGGCTTTGGGTTTAGGTATTAGGTGAATGATTAATATAACCTTGTGTTGATTATTATAATAAACAAATAGTATGACATCAAGTTAGTAGAGAAAACTAAATTATACTGGATCCTGTTAGATGATTTGAATTTTTTTGGTTGTCTAGCCGAAAGTTGGAAAGTTTTACCCTTCACAATTATTAGTAATATAAACCATATAATCCCTTTAGTTATTGTTATTTTTTTTAAATTCAGAACAATAAATAAAAAGATGTAGGTCACCACCTATATTACAACATATAAAATAGAATTATAGTATATCATTTACTTATTATATTTTTTATTATCCTATCCCAATCAAAAACTAGGGTAAATGCTCTACAATTTTTTAAACTAAATATTGTAATTATATTATGTAATATTAACAGAATAATCTTCTAAAAAGTACAATTTGGCAATTTTATTATCCGGCGTGGGTTGAACTGTTTAAGCAAGGAAAATTTCTTTGTAAAAATTATAATTATTGTAGGTGAAGATGTTAAAAGATCTTTTCCTTAAGGCCACATTTTGACTATATACTACCTATTTTAAAATTGAATTTTACAGTGTATTCACTCTAAACAATTATACTTTGTAGATAATAAAATAGTTTATTACATCATAGCTTCTCAAACTAACGAAAGAATTACTTAATTACTCAAAGTAATCTAAATAAGTATACTCGAATACATTTTAATTACATTTTATCATTTCGATAGCACTTTATTTTTATATATGGCAGCTTTTTTATCATTTACCAACCAATTAGAAATTATATACATACATACGTATAAATTATATTCAAAACAATTCGGTTGTTTATTTAATATTTTTGCAAAATTATTAAAGAAAGAAAAAGACAAAGAATGCTCTGGTGCTATAGCTATTCCAAGATAAATATATTATAGACATATCGGAAACCAAGCTATCTTGCGGGAGCTCGAAATTTTTATACAACTTTGGCCAAATAAATATTTTTGGAAAACCAACCGTTTTCACAGAAATTCTGAAAATAATGAACAAGGTGTAGGTAAAAAAATTATTAATGGAAAGAATACAGATTCCTTTAATTTAATTTATAACTCAAAATCCGTTGATTCTAGACGATAAGGGGTTATAACCTATTTTTATTCAAAAAATTGCTTCCAAGTGAGGTACCCTCCCAAGGGTTTGGACTTAGCCAAAAATCTTATTTGAAAATTTGTCTTAGAAAGGTGTCCTTTATCACCACCTGAAAGGTTCTCCAGGGGGACGGGGGACACCCAGTATAAATGAATTTCAAGTTAAATTAATATTATAAATTTTGTCAATTTGTGACACCAAGTTTTTCGCCTACGCCGCTATTTTCCTAATTTCTTATTTCAATAAAAATAATAATTTCCTCATCATACAAGTGGCCCATATGCAGAAGATATATGGGCCTAGGGCCTACTAGAACCGAAAATAGGCACTGATAGTAATTATTGTTGTAATAGTAATAATTATAGTGTAATAATTAGTAATTATCGTAAATATTTAGTATTTTAAAGATTACATCATTAATGTCCTTTGCACCGAACTTAAATTTTAGAAATACTTGCGTTGTCATTTTCTATTTCACCAACTTAGTTGGTACCAACCTCTCTCCCCCGATGATTTAGCTGTTTTTGAGTTCTTAAACTAAATATATTATGGGGCCTTTTTTGTACAACAGTAACAGAATGAGCAACGTCGACCTAAAAAAAAGGTCGCCAACTACAAAATTGATCATAGACATCAATGTGCATTAACCAAATAATAATCATAACTAAAAATTGACCCCAGATTCCCCGCGTTTGTGTCTTCAAGAGAGCCCACAACAAAATTTTACAACTAATTTTAGAAGTTTTTTTAGTTCCAATAAAAAAAAAATGGGAAAACCATTTTGCGCACAATTTCTCGACTAATCTGCGATCTTACATACTCTTTTATTTTTCAGTGGCAAACATTGGATGGGCGAAGGAACCCACCAAATTCCAATGCAACTCTTTGAATTAAACAGGAAAAGATTGTCAGAAAGATTACTTACGGAAGAAGTGCCTAGTAATTCAATTGTGTTTCTTCAAGGAGGCAGTGACATACCATTCAACGATACCGACGTCAATTTCATATTTAGACAGGTGAGTTTTTATGAAACTATCATAAAATCATGATTTTACTAGCAGATCAGTTGACGGCATAGGTAAAATCCAGGATAACGTATTCCAGACCTTGATTTCATTCACCTCGAGATCGGTCGATCGGATCGAAACTTCTGACGCAGCGGTGCACATCTAATGAATGTTGTGAGAGAAAGCATTTTATTAGTAGTTAATCTAAAGCCACGTTCACGTTAAACATTTTTACGTGCACAGCATAATTTAGTACCTACAGCGTTTCTCAACCTTTCAGTATTTCCGACCCAATTTCAATTATAATTTTCATGATTCCTATGGGAGGCGCGCTCTACAGGTTGAGCAACGCTGGTTTAGTAGTTAAAGTCAGTGATTAAGTTTAGTTAGCGTGGGGTCTCTTTGCAATAGTCTGAAAATTTGAACTCCCATGCATTAGCAGTCGTACCCCGAAATGAAAAACGTCATCCTGCTAAAAATTAAATAATTTGTTCTAAAAGTGTCTGCCAGTACTTTTGTTCAACTTGAACATTTGAATATTTGCGCAAGCGTGCGCTATTTTTAAATTCTGATTCTTATTCTGCCACGTAAAAAATGCTCAAATGTGTACGCAGCTTTAGATTTCTCAATAATTCTAGACAAAAAGGAAATAAATCGCCTTTCTTCCGACACTCACGAGAATGTCTTTATGTACGATTATGATTAGGCTTATTGTAGGCTTTTAGCCAATGTGAGATATTGGGAGATAAATGTGATTCTGAGGAAAAACTTGGAGTTTTCCTATCGGACCAAGATAAAAGGCAAACGATGAATGGGTTTTGCGTATTTAGATTAAAAGTTACGGAGAGATAAAATTAATTTGTTATTGTTAAAAAATTTCCGTTAGAATAATTTCGTAAGTACGAGTTCTTTAAATACACAAAAATATTGTAATAACAATTACTTTTATTTTTTTGAATGTCGAGTATTAAATTTAAAATTATTTGAAACGTTGTTTCATAATTATTCGTGATTTGCTTACCGCAATAGATAAACAAAGAACCTATATTATTTTAATATTGTTTACAATTTGCTTCAGTAAACAAACTCGAAAATTAAATCGTTAACCAGTTTATTGATCTCTTAGCTAAATACCTTCTATTTTTCGTAGCCAGTAACTCGGAATATTTTAAATCTTCGAGTCAATTCGCAACTACTACAATTTTTTATTTATTTACTTTGAATTTTAGAATGTTTACCACATAACTTTTTTTGATATTATGCAAGTACCCTATATGATGGATCGATTAATTTAGATAGCTTAGTGGGAAGTAGTTAAATCTGATTTTAGTATTAATTCATTCTACTCTTGAAAATAGGATTAGCCCTAAGCGGTAGTAATAAAGGTCGATTACGTATTTAAATTAAAATATTTAATAACGTGGAATTGTTAAGACAATAATTAAATTTTGTTAGGAATTTCGTGAAAACTTAGTGTAACTAGGTAAACACTCGCCAAATCAAGCTGTAACCTAGTAAGGGAAGTGGGTACCACCCGAACCTACTTGGAGAACTTTTTTGACTTCCTTTTGTCTTTCGATTCAAATTATTTCATTCAGAAATAAATTAAGGCCGAATTTATGCAAATGTTTATTAAAAATTCAAATAACAAATCAGAAAGTACATCAACATGTACTTTGAAAATTTACCCCCACTAATTATAAACAAAAAACATGAATTTACATTGTGTGTTATGTGTATTAGATTTGTATCTATTGAATTAAAAATGGGTCAATAGAAAACGATAAAATTGTTGCAGTATACTTGGGATCATTTAGCATCTTGAGATAATAATAGCTTACCTATTTGAGTTGAATAAATAAACTGTTATAAATAAGCACGTATACAGGGTGAGTTGTGCTACATTTGCAATATGCTCTCCTCTTGGGATACCTACCAGGGACCTCGAGATATTAGTAGAATAATTCTGATCTCATTATACAGTACCCTTGGTACATTATTTGTATTTATTGATTATGATTTCGATCATGGTCTATAGTCCTTGCAGTATGAAAAATGCTTTTCATTTGTGGCCTACTCTTAAGTTTTTTTAAAAATACTTTACATACCAAAACAGAACGAATCAGATTTGGACTGACAATGAGTCTAGAGGAAGATAATAGGTGCATAAAAATATTGCAAACCAGTTTAATATATTTTTCATTTTATGTTTATTGTCAATACCGATTGTTTATTAAAATTTTTGCAATATGTTTGGGTGAGTAACCCACTTACTCACGGTCATTGCTCGCTACTTTTATTCATCAAAAAGAAAGGCGTTGTAGTAGTTCGTGTAACACATACTATAGAAAGTCAAGAATTGGTTAACGTTACATGTACTTTAATGCCATCGACCATAGACTTGATAGTTACGCAAATTTAAACTATATTACATATTCACGTACTACCTATTTGCCTATTTGTCGACTATTATTATTGATTTAATTACATAATATATCTAATATTATAGTTAAAAGCAATAAAAACGAGAGCAACATTGTCCTCATTATTCATATTTATTTTTTAATCAATACAGTTATGCTTTAAAATTAATAGTTATTTAAATAGGCTGTCCGTGAGGTGGGTCATCAACAGACCGAGCTAATTCAATTTATAAAAATAAATGAATTTGAATTTTAATAAAATAACAATAAATTACTACAACTTAAATAATTTATATAATACAAAAGTTATATAACATATACATATAATGTTGTATCTAAACGCTATTCTTCCACGTTTTGATTTAAATTGATTTCTTAAAGAACTTTCACATAGTCGAAACGCCAAACAATATTATTCTATTTATAATACTTTAAACAATAATTATTATATAAATAAGTGCCGACATTAAAGCATAAATATTTAGTTCCGCTATTACTTTTGCCAATAATAAATACATTACTATTGACGTAAAATTTCTGACCCCCGAAGACCGAATAAAATAAAAACTGAGGAGTAAAACAAATCGAAAAAATGCTATAGGGTGAATTCGCATGTATTTTGTAAAATGCAGTAGTCAAATAAAATATGTAGTAGACGATAACCAGTAACGGCCGCTGTAACCGGGAATTTTTACCCCAGTGAAATTTTACCCCCCGGTAAAAATTCCCTAGTGAAATTTTACCCCCCGGTAAAAATTCCCTAGTGAAATTTTACCCCCTAATCATTTTTTACTGGGGGTAAAATTTCCCTAGAGAATTTTTACCGGGGGGTAAAAAAGTTCAAAATAACCTCAGTGAATTTTTACCCCCTTAAGAAATTTTATAGGTAAATCAGAATTTTTACTAGTGTTTATGTATTAAATTCGATTATATTTTATTCTGAGATGCTAAAATATCTTTCTCAGATTTTGGAAGAATAAAAATAAATAAAAAATAGAATTAATTAGTATTTTTGCCGCCCCTAAAAGACTGCCACCCTAGGCAGCTGCCTTTCTTGCCTAATGGATAAATCGGCCCTGTCAACGACGAAATGTAGTTATACCAACCGCGATATTATAATTATAATTTTTATATAAGGTAAGTGAGACACAAGAAATCGAGATATCAAACCAGAAAAATAATAATCAAGCCAGCATATTTTATATTATTATCAAAATAAATCCTCAAAATCAAAACAAAATGTTTAATCCACGAGAAAGTGATGAATACAGCAACGAAGATAAAGCTGCAATCGCCAAATCATCAAAGTACATCGCTTTGGATTTAAATATGGTTAAGCAATTTTTAACTAACAAAACGTATCCTCAACATATCAAAGGAAAAAATGAAAAGTCTAATTTTCGAAAACAATGTAAACCTTATACAATGGAGAACGAAACTTTATTATACAAAAAGACAATTAAAATTAGTGAAAGAACCACGAGCGGTGATGCAGAACATCGGTGGTTGCCAGTAATAGTAGATTTGGAAGAAAGAAAGAAAATAATATCAATGGTTCACCAAGGTACAGACTCAAGCGTTGAATCGATATCGCTATCATCTCATCGTGGGAGAGACGCTTCAATATCAATTATCGAACGTAGATATTATTGGCAAACTATATACACGGACACGGTAAACTTTATTAAGCATTGCGATATTTGTCAAAAAATAAATCCAGCCGTTTTAAAAGCTGTTCCTGAACTCCGACCAGTGCCAATACCAACAGAAGTTATGAAACAAATTGGAATAGATTTAGCTACACTTCCCGAAGTAGATGGATTTAAATATATCGTTGTAGCAATTGATTACTTTAGTAAGTGGTCCGAAATCAAGGCAATAAAAAATAAAACTGCCGAAGTTGTTGCTCGATTTTTATTTGAACTTGTTTGCAGACATTCGTGTATGTCGATACAAATAAACGACCAAGGTAGGGAATTTGTTAACCAAGTCTCTAATCATCTCCTTATGTTAACGGGAACGCAGCAACGGGTAACGTCTGCATATCACCCGCAAAGCAATGGACTTGTTGAAAGACAAAATAGAACAATTAAAAATAAACTTCTTAAAACACTCTATAAAGAAGAAAATGTAAGCAAATGGCCAGATGTAATTGACGGAGTTCTTTTTGCGCATCGTACCGCACGTCATGAATCCACAAAATTTTCACCTTTTTTCCTGCTATATAACAGAGAGCCAAAACTTCCTGTTGATATTGAAATGGATGGAAGGAAGATGGAGGATATGAACAAAATGGACGAAATGAACGAAATAGACGAAATGAACGAAATTAACCGAATGGAAAATGAGTTATTTGGAATGGACGTTGACGACGTTGAAGTGACAAAAAAAATAGATTATGAAATGGAAGATAATTTATTCAATCAAAATGATTTTGAAAAAAATCTTTCAAAAATGTTAGAAATTCAAAAGTGTGTATTTCACAAGACCGCTGAAAATATAAAGGAAAGTCAAGAAAAACAAAAAACTTCTTATGATAAGCGTCGTGCAAATGCAGTGAAATTTCAAGTTGGAGAATCGGTACTGGTACGAAATTGCAGACGAGATGATCGCAAAGGTGGTTGGACAAAAGCACCCTATACAGGACCGTACGCCATAGAGAAAATTCTGAGCAATGGCAACTGCGTTTTACGGTCGAAAGTGGGAAAATCTTTAAAAAAAGGGTATCCCATCAGTAATTTAAAACATTACCACGACAATGGATCTCAAGAAAAAAATGGCGAAAATGAAGAACATGAATTATCTGTTGAAGAAATTAACTGCATAACGGAAAAATCAAAATTTCGTTTCTGTCCCATAAATAACATTTGGCAAAAACGACTTTGTGAGAAGCTTGGACTTTTATTTGAGAATAATTCCGACTTTGCGAAATCAAAAAACTCGTTGCTCCATTCGCCTTATACAGTTATAGACGTCAAGGCAGACGGTAACTGTTTTTTTAGGTGCATATCTTTATGCATTACCGGAAGTGAAGATCACCACCAGGAAGTACGAAAGATAATTACCGAATTTATGAAAACTCAAAATCAAGAAGTTGATCTGTTTTCTGGTGTTAAGAATTACCTGAATATAACAAAAATGGACGAAAATGCAATTTGGGCAACAGATGTTGAGATGCTTTTCACTGCAGCACTCCTAGGAGCCGATATATATTCCTTTACTCAATTGTCAAAAAATCCAGCGTGGCTAAGGTTTCCAAGTTCAATGCACCTTTCCGATGAACCCAATTATAAAAATCTGGCAATATATTTGAACCATAAAAATTCAAATCATTTTGAAGTGGTAGTTTCGGTAAAAAAAAATGTATAAGAAAATGTAAGTTTTAAATAAATTTTGTGTTAAACTTTTAAATTATCCTATTTCATTGTTCCAATATCTGACTGAGGAAGATACTTTAGCATTTCGCAGTAAAATATTATGGAATTTGATACATAAACAGATATAAAAATTCTTATTTACCTATAAAATTTCTTAAGGGGGTAAAAATTCACTAAGAATATTTTGAGCTTTTTTACCCCCCGGTAAAAATTCCCTAGTGAAATTTTACCCCCTAATCATTTTTTACTGGGGGGTAAAATTTCTCTAGGGAATATTTACCGGGGGTAAAATTTCTCTAGGGAATATTTACCGGGGGTAAAATTTCACTAGGGAATTTTTACCGGGGGGGTAAAATTTCACTAGGGAATTTTTACTCCCGGGGGTAAAATAAAAGGGGGTAAAAATTCCCGGTTACACCGCCAACGGGCGACTTTTTTTTTTTTAGATAATTCAAGTATTTTCATTTTGTTTTTTCAAATTTTTGTCAAAAATTGATTTTTTTTTTCTTCTGTAATATTTTTGTCTGACTTTTTTTTTGTTTTAACGTCTATTAAACCAAATAATAATAAAATTAAAAAGTCCTCTGGTCCCAAATGATGCCTCCACATAACTAGATAGATTCGTCACTACTCTAATTATTTTTAAAATACATTTTTCTATTTATTATCATAGTTTAGTATTATTTGAAAGTAGAACTAAAGGAATTATTAAAATTGCAGGAGTCTTATTTTATGTGGACATTTGGAGTTTTGGAACCTGATTGTTTTGGTGCTGTAAAGGTAGATACTGGGGAAGCTTATTTATTTGTACCTCGTTTACCGGATAGTCATGCTGTATGGATGGGCCCACTTTACAGTCTCGAAGACTTTTCTAAAAAATATATGATCAATAATGTGCATTATACTGATGAGGTAAGTACATAAAATATATGTATAAGAGGTTGTTAAGCTTTTTTTTTTCTAGATTTCTCAAGTTTTGAAAGATCTCAATGTTAATACCTTACTTGTTTTGGTAAGTTTGATTATCTTACCTTATGCATTATTCTTCATACTACATATATATATTTTTTAGGATGGAGTTAATAGTGATAGTGGTTTAAGACCACAAGAACCTGAGTTCACAGGAATCGAAAAGTATTTAATTTTTTTAACATTATTTTAATAATAGATTTACTTATCTATTTTTTTCAGCTTCACTTTGGAGAAGAAGATATTGTACAATAAAATGGCTGATTTGTAAGCACTACCTATTTTATTTATTTAAAACTTATCGACTCAATTTGCAAATTCAAATTTATTTTCCTTATAGAATCTAGACGGTAAGTTAGGATGCTATATTTCAAAGCCAAAATCTTTGATTTACCATTGGCAATTGACGAGAAAATAAATTTGAATTGCGAATTTTAAGAAAAGATTTTTATTTGTTGTCGTTAATTGCTATTCAATATTTAAGAAACGTTGGAAACGCTAAAAAAGAGAAGAGCAGTGTAGGCAATTTTTTAAACATATACATATATTTCATTGAAATTCATATATACACAAATCAGTTTTTTACCAAAGTCAAGATTTTTGTACTGAAAGATAGCTTTTTTTTAAGCCGAAACATATTTTGAAATTGGCGAAATTCAATAGATTTTAAAATTTCACTTAAGTAAGAACCCGAAACTAATAAGTTGAATAAGAAGCATGCAAATACAAAATTAAAATTAGCATAAAATACAAGCAAAAATCTAGTCTCAGAAAGATAGGTCAGTTCGTTTTCTGTTAGTAACATATAAAATCTGAATGGTTTTTTCTATATGTTATGAATTTTATATTTTTGAAAGCAATTTAAATAATTTATGTTGTTATTTAGACGAGTTGTAAAAACAGATTTGGAAATTGAAGTGATGCGTTATGTAGTTGAAACATCTTCTGCAGCTCATCGCAAAGTTATGAGAATGGCAAAACCTGGCAAGAGTGAATACCAATGCGAATCGGAATTTCTACATCATAACTACAGTGTTGGCGGATGTAGACACGTTTCTTATACTTGCATTTGTGGATCTGGTACAAATGGTGCTATTCTTCATTATGGTCACGCAGGGGCGCCTAATGACCGTTTTATTAAGGCTGGAGAATTATGGTAGAAATATAAAGTAATTTTTCTGTTTATTTACAATTTGTATATTTTAGCTTATTTGACATGGGAGCAAATTACTTTGGTTACGCAGCTGATATAACTTGCACTTTTCCTGTTGATGGCAAATTTACTGCCGATCAGAAATTAATTTATGAAGCTGTATTAGATGCAAATTTAGCTGTTGCAAATAATGCAAAACCTGGTGTTAAGTGGACTGATATGCATTTACTCGCAGTTCGAGTTCTTCTAACCAAATTGAAGGAAGGAGGACTCTTACAAGGTGATGTGAATACAATGGTCGAAGATGGATTGGGGTACATTTTTCAACCGCATGGCTTAGGGCATTTACTTGGATTGGACGTTCACGATGTGGGGGGATATTTAACAGATTCTCCTCCGAGAATGCAAAACCCCATTGGATTACATCAATTAAGAACGTCGAGAATTCTCCAAAAAGGAATGGTTTTAACAATCGAACCAGGATGTTACTTTGTTGATCCTGTAAGTATTTGAATAATTTCTTAAATTTTTTTGTATTTATTTATATTTTTAAGCTTTTGGATCAAGCTTTGGAAGATACGGTACTATCAAAATATTTAGTACCAGAAGTAATTCAAAGATTTCGAGGATTTGGGGGAATTAGAATTGAGGATGACGTTTTGATTACTGAAACAGGAGTTTTAAATCTAACGAAAGTTCCTAGAACGTAATTTTTATTAGTTATTTTATTTATTTGCTTTTTAAACTATTAAATTTTAGTGTGCAGCAAATTGAAGATTGGCTTGCTTTCAAGGACGATGATAAATATTGATACATGAATCATGTTTTATAAAAGTAATAATTCTTATAATAAAATTTATACTGCATAATATATCTATAACGATATAACAATGTTACAACGTTTAAGATTTTACACTAATACTAAAACATACTACAACAATTTATTAACAATACGTCTGTAGTTATTTAAACTAAGTCACTGTATTTCCATATGTAACACTCTGTTTATTATTTTAAAACTTTCAAATCCAAACTCGGACTTCCCATTGCAGCAAATCACTCTGCTATTCCAGAATATCCAGAAACTTATATAAACTTCTAGAAAGATGTGACTGCAAGTCAGGAGTTTTGTATAAGAACTACCAAGGTTATCATATATGTCTCGCCACGAGTGAGTCCTCACGTTGATGTGAGTTGAGTGAGTAACATCACTAAGATGTTAGTTGTACTTTATTTCTCTTCGATGTTCTGCTCTCCTGATACTCACAGATATAAAGTTTATTTAAGAATTAATAACTTTTGTTGCGTTTAAGTATTAGGAATACATAAACTAAAAGATGTTAGTTGTACTTCATTATTCTTTGAAATGCTGCTCTCCTGATACCCAAAAGTGAAAGTTTCATTGAGAAATTGACAAATTTGGTTGCTACTAAGTATTAGGAATACATAAATTACAGGATGTAATTTATTCTTTATTTCTCTTTGAAGTTCTGCTCTCCTGATACCCACAAGTGAAAATTTCATTTAAGAATTGACTACTTTTGTTCCGATTAAGTATTAGGAACACATAAACTACAGGATGTAACTTATATTATATTGCTCTTTGAAGTTCTACCTCCTGACATCCAAAAGTGAAAATTTCATTTAAGAAATGACTGATTTTGTTGCTAATAAGCATTAGAAATACATAAACTACGAGATGTAACTTATACTATATTTCTCTTCGAAGTTCTGCTTTCCTGGTACCAATAAGTGAAAATTTCATTCTAAGAATCAACAAATTTTGTAGCGGTTAAATATTAGAATTGCATAAACTACAGAATGTAAATTATACTTTATTTCGGTTAAGTTAGTTTCAAATATCAAGCATGTGATTAGTGATTTGAA
Source organism: Cantharis rufa (assembly GCA_947369205.1). Classification (NCBI taxonomy): domain Eukaryota; kingdom Metazoa; phylum Arthropoda; class Insecta; order Coleoptera; family Cantharidae; genus Cantharis; species Cantharis rufa. The sequence goes on along the minus strand of OX376309.1, from coordinate 626,093 downwards.
AAGTTGCCTATTCAACTACTTTAAAATCTGCTTATGATAACAAAATTTTAATTTGTCTTAAGAGCTATCTATTTTTGGAACTTTGTAGATAACTTAAGCGTGTATTACATTATCACATTTTGGTCACATTTTCGTTCAACTTTCTTGTCACACATTTGGTTAAAAGTTGAACCAAAGCATTTTGGTTCAACTTATATAGATTAAACTTGATAAAAAAATTCACCACAAACATATCCTCACCCAAAAATTTTCATCAAACTTTAGTTCAATTTTTAACCAAATGTGTGACAAGAAAGTTGAACGAAAATGTGACCAAAATGTGATAATGTAATACACGCTTTACGCAATGTCATAGAAAAGCTATATATCTCTGCATCGAGGTTTTGTCGGGGAAAAGCTTTTTTTTTGTGCACTAAGGGCGTAAAAATTTTATAAAATCTCCTTACGGAAATAATTAATTTAATTTTTTAAATTTTAATCTACATTTATTCAGTGTAGAATGTAGATTATGTGACCAAGTTTGTAATATTTAATTCTACATATTAATGGTTAGTTGTAATTGGCATGCATTTAAAAATTTTCGATTGGCAATATTATTAATTATATTTTGGTAAGCGTCAAAATTTCAAATGACTACCAACGACGAGAAATCTAGAAAGTAAAACAATTTTTATTTCTAAATTTTTCGTTAGATGTCGTTATATGTCATTTATGTTTTAATATTTATCAAAACAATATAATTATTGTCAAAAATTTTAAAAGTGACGTTTTGTTTCGCTAAAATAAACAGTTTATTTGTTTTCGCGTTGTAAATAAATAAGTTGTGAACTTTTGTTAAATTATTACTAATCTTTGGATTTATAATTTAGTGTAGCGAATTTGGATCCTCAACAATCAATTGGAATTTGTAACTGAATCAATAATTATTATGAAAATTGAAAGGTTAGTTACATTTCTACAATATTTGACTAAATTGCAGAATACACAAATAAAGCGATCTGGCTTTTACCGAGTGATATAAAAACTTAAAACGATGTAAATTTGAATCGATGACTTTATACCAAAACATTGATTTGTGTGATTTATGCTTTCTTTTGCTTGCTATTAATTTCCAACCAATTTATACCTGATTGCTTACAAACCTTTGTAAAGCTTTTTAATAAATTGGACATTATTGATTTTATCAACTTTGAATAGTAAAAAGTATATCCAACAATTACAATCAAGCCGTCTTTAAAGAGCCACATGCTGAGGGCTTCGTGCGGCAATTTTTTTATAATAAACCAATACACACTCTTAGTTGCGATTTTCGAAGTGATTCTGTGATGATTTGGGCTACTTTTATTTACAATGGTGCCGCAACTGTGTTTTAGTTGTTGTATTGCTATTTGAAGTTTGAGGATGTTTAATCTTTTAAACGAGTATTGAGAAGAATACACTGTACCCGAGGGATAATGCATCGGGACACTTCATAAACACCAAAGGGGTTAACCTTACGTTTTTTTCAAAAATCGCCAAAAATTTAAATGGTCTTTTTTTGATCATAACCGACGTGATTTGATGCGGGGAGCTCGAAAAACGCGTTATCGTTTGGGGAAAACGCTCTTAAGAGGTTCAAAATTACGTTCAAATATTTCCAACTTTAAAGACGCATAAAACGTAAAATATCATACTTACGGCAAATCTGACTGCGTCAGTCGATTTATCTCAAAAAACTGCATAGGAAAACGCCAAAAAAATGTCTGGATTAGAAACTTTCAATTTTTGCGGTGAAAAAACACCAAAGGGGTTAACCTTACGTTTTTTTCAAAAATCGCCAAAAATTTAAATGGTCTTTTTTTGATCATAACCGACGTGATTTGATGCGGGGAGTTCGAAAAGCGCGGTATCGTTTGGGGAAAACGCTCTTAAGAGGTTCAAAATTACGTTCAAATATTTCCCACTTTAAAGACGCATAAATCCTAAAATATCATACTTACAGCAAATCTGACTGCGTCAGTCGATTTATCTCAAAAAACTGCATAGGAAAACGCCAAAAAATGTTTGGATTAGAAACTTTCAATTTTTGGGGTGAAAAAACACCAAAGGGGTTAACCTTACGTTTTTTTCAAAAATCGCCAAAAATTTAAATGGTCTTTTTTTGATCATAACCGACGTGATTTCATGCGGGGAGTTCGAAAAACGCGGTATCGTTTGGAAAAAACGCTCGTAAGAGGTTCAAAATTACGTTCAAAGATTTCCAAATTTAAAGACGCATAAATCCTAAAATATCATACTTTCGGCAAATCTGACTGCGTCAGTCGATTTATCTCAAAAAACTGCATAGGAAAACGCCAAAAAATGTTTGGATTTGAAACTTTCAATTTTTGGGGTGAAAAAACACCAAAGGGGTTAACCTTACGTTTTTTTCAAAACTCGCCAAAAATTTAAATGGTCTTTTTTTGATCATAACCGACGTGATTTGATGCGGGGAGTTCGAAAAACGCGGTATCGTTTGGGGAAAACGCTCTTAAGAGGTTCAAAATTACGTTCAAATATTTCCAACTTTAAAGACGCATAAAACGTAAAATATCATACTTACGGCAAATCTGACTGCGTCAGTCGAATTATCTCAAAAAACTGCATAGGAAAACGCCAAAAAATGTTTGGATTTGAAACTTTCAATTTTTGCGGTGAAAAAACACCAAAGGGGTTAACCTTACGTTTTTTTCAAAAATCGCCAAAAATTTAAATGGTCTTTTTTTGATCATAACCGACGTGATTTGATGCGGGGAGTTCGAAAAACGCGGTATCGTTTGGGGAAAACGCTCTTAAGAGGTTCAAAATTACGTTCAAATATTTCCAACTTTAAAGACGCATAAAACGTAAAATATCATACTTACGGCAAATCTGACTGCGTCAGTCGATTTATCTCAAAAAACTGCATAGGAAAACGCCAAAAAATGTTTGGATTTGAAACTTTCAATTTTTGGGGTGAAAAAACACCAAAGGGGTTAACCTTACGTTTTTTTCAAAAATCGCCAAAAATTTAAATAGTCTTTTTTTGATCATAACCGACGTGATTTGATGCGGGGAGTTCGAAAAACGCGGTATCGTTTGGAAAAAACGCTCGTAACAGGTTCAAAATTACGTTCAAAGATTTCCAACTTTAAAGACGCATAAAACGTAAAATATCATACTTACGGCAAATCTGACTGCGTCAGTCGATTTATCTCAAAAAACTGCATAGGAAAACGCCAAAAAATGTTTGGATTTGAAACTTTCAATTTTTGGGGTGAAAAAACACCAAAGGGGTTAACCTTACGTTTTTTTCAAAAATCGCCAAAAATTTAAATGGTCTTTTTTTGATCATAACCGACGTGATTTGATGCGGGGAGTTCGAAAAACGCGGTATCGTTTGGGGAAAACGCTCTTAAGAGGTTCAAAATTACGTTCAAATATTTCCAACTTTAAGGACGCATAAAACGTAAAATATCATACTTACGGCAAATCTGACTGCGTCAGTCGATTTATCTCAAAAAACTGCATAGGAAAACGCCAAAAAATGTTTGGATTTGAAACTTTCAATTTTTGCGGTGAAAAAACACCAAAGGGGTTAACCTTACGTTTTTTTCAAAAATCGCCAAAAATTTAAATGGTCTTTTTTGATCATAACCGACGTGATTTGATGCGGGGAGTTCGAAAAACGCGGTATCGTTTGGGGAAAACGCTCTTAAGAGGTTCAAAATTACGTTCAAATATTTCCAACTTTAAAGACGCATAAAACGTAAAATATCATACTTACGGCAAATCTGACTGCGTCAGTCAATTTATCTCAAAAAACTGCATAGGAAAACGCCAAAAAATGTTTGGATTTGAAACTTTCAATTTTTGGGGTGAAACAACACCAAAGGGTTAAAAAACCTTACGTTTTTTTCAAAAATCGCCAAAAATTTAAATGGTCTTTTTTTGATCATAACCGACGTGATTTGATGCGGGGAGTTCGAAAAACGCGGTATCTTTGGGGAAAACTATCGTAAAAGGTTCAAAATTACTTTCAAATATTTCCAACTTTAAAGAAGCATAAATCCGAAAATATCATACTTACGGCAAATCTGACTGCGTCAGTCGATTTATCTCAAAAAACTGCATAGGAAAACGCCAAAAAATGTTTGGATTTGAAACTTTTAATTTTTGGGGTGAAACAACACCAAAGGGTTAAAAAACCTTACGTTTTTTTCAAAAATCGCCAAAAATTTAAATGGTCTTTTTTTGATCATAACCGACGTGATTTGATGCGGGGAGTTCGAAAAACGCGGTATCTTTGGGGAAAACTATCGTAAAAGGTTCAAAATTACTTTCAAATATTTCCAACTTTAAAGAAGCATAAATCCGAAAATATCATACTTACGGCAAATCTGACTGCGTCAGTCGATTTATCTCAAAAAACTGCATAGGAAAACGCCAAAAAATGTTTGGATTTGAAACTTTCAATTTTTGCGGTGAAAAAACACCAAAGGGGTTAACCTTACGTTTTTTTCAAAAATCGCCAAAAATTTAAATGGTCTTTTTTTGACCAATAACCGACGTGATTTGATGCGGGGAGTTCGAAAAACGCGGTATCGTTTGGAAAAAACGCTCGTAAGAGGTGCAAAATTACGTTCAAAGATTTCCAACTTTAAAGACGCATAAATCCTAAAATATCATACTTTCGCCAAATCTGACTGCGTCAGTCGATTTATCTCAAAAAACTGCATAGGAAAACGCCAAAAAATGTTTGGATTTGAAACTTTCAATTTTTGGGGTGAAAAAACACCAAAGGGGTTAACCTTACGTTTTTTTCAAAAATCGCCAAAAATTTAAATGGTCTTTTTTTGATCATAACCGACGTGATTTGATGCGGGGAGTTCGAAAAACGCGGTATCGTTTGGGGAAAACGCTCTTAAGAGGTTCAAAATTACGTTCAAATATTTCCAACTTTAAAGACGCATATAACGTAAAATATCATACTTACGGCAAATCTGACTGCGTCAGTCGATTTATCTCAAAAAACTGCATAGGAAAACGCCAAAAAATGTTTGGATTTGAAACTTTCAATTTTTGCGGTGAAAAAACACCAAAGGGGTTAACCTTACGTTTTTTTCAAAAATCGCCAAAAATTTAAATGGTCTTTTTTTTATCATAACCGACGTGATTTGATGCGGGGAGTTCGAAAAACGCGGTATCGTTTGGGGAAAACGCTCTTAAGAGGTACAAAATTACTATCAAATATTTCCAACTTTAAAGACGCATAAAACGTAAAATATCATACTTACGGCAAATCTGACTGCGTCAGTCGATTTATCTCAAAAAACTGCATAGGAAAACGCCAAAAAATGTTTGGATTTGAAACTTTCAATTTTTGCGGTGAAAAAACACCAAAGGGGTTAACCTTACGTTTTTTTCAAAAATCGCCAAAAATTTAAATAGTCTTTTTTTGATCATAACCGACGTGATTTGATGCGGGGAGTTCGAAAAACGCGGTATCGTTTGGAAAAAACGCTCGTAAGAGGTTCAAAATTACGTTCAAAGATTTCCAACTTTAAAGACGCATAAAACGTAAAATATCATACTTACGGCAAATCTGACTGCGTCAGTCGATTTATCTCAAAAAACTGCATAGGAAAACGCCAAAAAATGTTTGGATTTGAAACTTTCAATTTTTGGGGTGAAAAAACACCAAAGGGGTTAACCTTACGTTTTTTTCAAAAATCGCCAAAAATTTAAATGGTCTTTTTTTGATCATAACCGACGTGATTTGATGCGGGGAGTTCGAAAAACGCGGTATCTTTGGGGAAAACTATCGTAAAAGGTTCAAAATTACTTTCAAATATTTCCAACTTTAAAGAAGCATAAATCCGAAAATATCATACTTACGGCAAATCTGACTGCGTCAGTCGATTTATCTCAAAAAACTGCATAGGAAAACGCCAAAAAATGTTTGGATTTGAAACTTTCAATTTTTGCGGTGAAAAAACACCAAAGGGGTTAACCTTACGTTTTTTTCAAAAATCGCCAAAAATTTAAATGGTCTTTTTTTGACCAATAACCGACGTGATTTGATGCGGGGAGTTCGAAAAACGCGGTATCGTTTGGAAAAAACGCTCGTAAGAGGTGCAAAATTACGTTCAAAGATTTCCAACTTTAAAGACGCATAAATCCTAAAATATCATACTTTCGCCAAATCTGACTGCGTCAGTCGATTTATCTCAAAAAACTGCATAGGAAAACGCCAAAAAATGTTTGGATTTGAAACTTTCAATTTTTGGGGTGAAAAAACACCAAAGGGGTTAACCTTACGTTTTTTTCAAAAATCGCCAAAAATTTAAATGGTCTTTTTTTGATCATAACCGACGTGATTTGATGCGGGGAGTTCGAAAAACGCGGTATCGTTTGGGGAAAACGCTCTTAAGAGGTTCAAAATTACGTTCAAATATTTCCAACTTTAAAGACGCATATAACGTAAAATATCATACTTACGGCAAATCTGACTGCGTCAGTCGATTTATCTCAAAAAACTGCATAGGAAAACGCCAAAAAATGTTTGGATTTGAAACTTTCAATTTTTGGGGTGAAAAAACACCAAAGGGGTTAACCTTACGTTTTTTTCAAAAATCGCCAAAAATTTAAATGGTCTTTTTTTGATCATAACCGACGTGATTTGATGCGGGGAGTTCGAAAAACGCGGTATCGTTTGGGGAAAACGCTCTTAAGAGGTTCAAAATTACGTTCAAATATTTCCAACTTTAAGGACGCATAAAACGTAAAATATCATACTTACGGCAAATCTGACTGCGTCAGTCGATTTATCTCAAAAAACTGCATAGGAAAACGCCAAAAAATGTTTGGATTTGAAACTTTCAATTTTTGGGGTGAAACGTTTTTTTCAAAAATCGCCAAAAATTTAAATGGTCTTTTTTTGATCATAACCGACGTGATTTGATGCCAGGAGTTCAAAATGCATGTGAGCTGTTCAAAGAGACTATCGAATTTTGTCAACTTTAAAGACGCAAAAATCCCGCGGATTTAATATTAAATCCGTGATAAATCCTAAAACATCGTACTTATAAGGGAATATCTTCCGGGCCAATCGATTTATTTCGATAAATTGCATAAGAAAATGCCAAAAAATGTAGCGATAATGTTACAAATGATAAAATGCACAACGCGTTTAAAATTTTGAAGAAATTTTAGTGATCTTGTAAAATAGTATTAAATAATATTAAATTTAGTATTTTTCTGCTAATTTGTATTGATCTTGTTAATCTTAAACACCTCACGTAATTGTGGAATGTTGTATATCAGACTTCAGACTAAAGTAAACGAGAACGCCATGTGATGTCATATCAGATTTTTTTTTTTTGCATTAGTTTATTAAGGTTTTTAAAATATATAAAATTCGTATAATTAATTTGGGTGACATATTCTTAAAGATATGTGTAGTTTTTCAGAAGCCGATAAGAATGCCGTTGTGGAAGCAGTGAAGATCATTGAAGAACGGTCAGATAGGATTGTGTGAGGTTTGTGACATTTACAATAATAGTTTTTAACACACTGGGCTAATTGTAATTCGAATTCATTCCAATGTTAGTTATTTATTTTGAAAATTTGATTTAAAATACATTAATTCAAATTAATTATTATGGGATTTGCCATCTAACGTTAAAACTGAAAAGTACAACATCGGTATCTACATGTACGGCCGATATTCATAGCGGAGAAATCTAGCAAAAAAGGTAAATCTCCAAGCTGACTTAATGTGACCATTTTCCGGTAGGTGTCGTGACACGTCGTTTAAAATTTTTAAAAATTACGTTACTACTTTGACAGCTACGATTTATTTTTTTGGCATGTTTACATTTGGTTCGAATACAACTTTTAAGAAATTATATGTAATTTTAAATCGATTGCATTTCTAAACAAATGTTAAATTTTACATTTAACATTTTTAAAATAGTTTCGAATTCGCTTTATTAAAATAGTTTCGAAATTTGGACGACATTTAACAATAATACTGGTTTTGACTTCTTCGTTTCAAGTGTGCTGTTGTGACAATTGTGGGCTATGTTTCTTCGTTGAACGTTTAGGAAATAGATATTTATGATATGTAAATGTAGAATTTTACGATACGTGATGGAAAACTTATCGTATTATCGTAGAGACACGTTACGATACAAATATTGTACAATGTTTTATCTACTTTGATAATTAAAACTTACCCATATTTTTGTGTTGGCAGTTGAATTTTTAAAATTTAAGGTAAACATTAAGTGAACTCTTTGATAAATTATTACTAATTTTTGGATTTTTAATTTGTTTTAGTGTCCATAACAATAATTGAATTGAAGCAGTGCTAGTGTAGTGAATTTGGATCCATCACAATCGATTGGAAATTGGAATTTGTAGCTGAAGCAGTAATTACAAGAATTGAAAGGTTAGTTATATTTCTACAATATTTTGTAGTTCTAACAAAAGTCATCAAAGTTCAAAATTATTGTTTTATTTGTAGGCTTTTTAATGTACAAAGCTTATCGATAAATAAATTATACATTTGCTTTGAAATTATGTGGTAGGTATATTTGAATATTACGTTATTATATTTAATATTAATCTACGCAGAACAAGTAGTTTCAAACCGAATGATATAAAAACCAAAGACGATATAGATTTGAACCGATGACTTTCAAATTTCAGTAAGAAATATGTATTAGTTTCACAGATATAGTTTTTTGAAAATTTACAATCATCCAGTTTATAATGTTTTAAATGAAACGATAAATCATACACTGGCTGCGTTGCAAATTTTAGTGTTTAGAAAATATGAAAGATTTAAATCGGTATTATTTCTGTCAAAACGACATCTTTAATTTGCGTGCCATGGGGTCCAGTTAATAAACGTAAAATTTTGTCAAGCTTTTAATTAAATTAAAAATTAATGTTAGAATTTTTCTTTGAAGAAAGAAAAAATATTGTTGGTAATTGCTTTGATTTCATTTTTACCTTTTGGAGTTAGAAGAATACTCGTTTTGCAATAAAAATCTAGATTGGGTAAATTATTGGTTGTAATAATTTATATAAATCCTTCGCTGGCACAAGAACGTCTACTTATCTTGGGTGTTTTATTTTCGATGAATTTTATTATTATCAGTTACTTATCATTTAAAAATAAAACTTCTGTGGTTATTACAAAAAACGCTTCAATTTGTATAAAAATAAGGTATTTTTTATAAATTTTGGTACGAAGAACAATGTATTTTTACCATTTTTGCCAAGAAAAACCTATTTTCAAATACGATTAGATTCATATGAATCCACATAAAATCTTCAGGATTTTATACTTCAATATGCTCTGCAACATTTAGATTTAAACAATGCATTAGGTAATTATGTTATAAACTTTATAATAAATTGTATTAATCTTTTGTTTGCAAATTTGAGTTCATAATCAAAAACGATTTAAATGGCATGCCTACACGAGTCATCCAGTTAATATGAGTAATAGAATATGAATTTAAATTAGCTGATAGGAGATAAGAATTTTTGCTTTTATAATATAAAAATGCTGTTTGTTTAACTATAATAAATTCTGCAGGGGTGGAACTAGTCGAATTTGTAAATTGGAATTTAGAATGCAATCTTAGGATTCTTTATATCAAAACTTGAAAAATGTCCTTGTGGTGTATGTAGTAATTATTGAAAATTTGTAAAACATTTTCTCAAAAAATACTGCCCAAACACAGAAAATCTGTAGTTTGGAGTTTTTAGTCGGGTTTGTTGACGGTGGATTATTTCAATTTGTTCTACGAATGCTATTTGTTTTCGATAGTTTGTAGATAAATTATTGCGCTGTGTCATAGAAAAGTTGCATCTCTTTGCTTTGAAGTTTTGTGAGGAAATAATTTTTGTTCGTACACCAAAGGATAAAATTTTTATAAAATCTCTTTACAGAAAGAGTTAATACGTTATTACTTTGACATGGAATGGCTTTAATCTCTCTATTTATTTTTTATTGGTACAACAAATAGTATAATATTAATGGGGTACCACGGTACATTTATTATTGCAGTGTAAAATGAAGATTACGTGACGAAGCTTTTGTATTTTTAATTTAAACGAATTAACATTTTTGGTTTTACAGATTAATCATTATTAATGTAATTGGCATGCATTTCAAATTTTTCAAATAAATATAATTAATTGTTATAATTAATTAATTATGTTTTGATAAACGTCAAAATTTCAAATGACCAACAAGAAGTTTTATTTAAACAAATTTTCGTTAGGTGTCGCCCGTATGTTGTTTATGTTTTAATATTTGAATCGTTGTCAAATATTTTTAAAATGACGTTTTGTCGTGCGTTTTGTGTTTCGGTAAACTAAAAAGTTTATTTGTTTTCGCGTGTTTTAATTAAATTAATTACCAACTTTTGTTCAATTGTTACTAATTTTTGGATTTTTAATTTATTTTAGTGTTTGTAACAATTGAAATGAATCGGTGCCGATGTTGTGAATTTGGATCCTCGACAATCGATTGGAAATTGTAGCCGAATGAATAATTATGAGAATCGAAAGGTTAGTTATATTTCTACAATATTTTGTTGTTTTAGCAGAAGTTCAGATTTATTGTTTTATTTGTGCAGGTTTTTTAACGTACAAAATTTATGGATAAATTATACAATTGCTTTGAAATTCTGTGGTGGGTATATTTGAATAACTTTACGTTATTATATTTAAATTAATCTACAGATCGAGTAGTTTTAAACCGAATGTGTAAATATCTGAAAACGGTGTAAATTTGAATCGACGACTTCTGCCAAAACATCGATTTGTGTGATTGTTTTCTTTTGCTCGCTATTAATTTCCAGTCAATTAAGACAAACATTTGTAATGTTTTAATAAATTGGTGATTAATATTTAGACTCTTTTTGATGAAATCATAACAACTAGGGAATTTTTGGAACAATATTTGTCATCTTTGGTATTGCGGAGTAGGTACAGTTACTCCAACAATTATTAATACACTCCTATGTTAATATTGTAAATTTTACCTTTCGAAGACTTGTTTTGTGATGTAAAAATAGATTTTATATAAAACAAATTTTTTTTGTTGCAAATTTTATTCCCTTTATCAAGGGATATTTTATTTTTATCGTTTTTGAGTGACAGCGACTTGAAGAAGACTGTAAAAATTTTAATAAAAATTAACGTTGCTCTTATAGGAGTTTTATTAAATTTATTGCCGAGTCTTTTTAAAGTCGATGTCCCTAAAAAACGGTGCAACACAATAAATAAATGTACAGAAACAAAAGTAAAGGGAATAAAATTTGCAACAAAAAATGTCTGAAAATTTTTTCTGGAAAATCTATTTTTATATGACAAAAGAAGTCTTCGAAAGGTAAAATTTACATTACTAACACAGGAGTGTGTTAATAATTTCTGGAGTAACTCTACTTGTTTATTATCATGACTTTGATTTTATCTACTTTGAATAGTAAAAAGTATATTAAATAGTTACAATCGAGCAGTCATTAAAGGAACACATGCGGCGGGAGGGCTTTATGCGGCTATTATTTAAGTAATTTTTGTAGGAAGTAAAAAGACGAATTTAAGTTTTCTTGTAATCTTTTGCGAGTTAAAAATTGATATAGGCTGGACTTTTGGGTGTTTAATTTATGATGAATTAGTTAGTAAACTAAGTTTTGCATTTTGTGGCCAAATGTTTTTAAGTAAAGGGGGTTTCCCAACAGCAATGATGTGTTTTTAATTTTGAATAAAACACAGAAAAAATAAAGTAAATCGGATTTATTTCATCGAGTGGCCGTAAATTGGGTTCGTGGAATTCGCTCCTGCATTCATAAATGCTATCGATCAACTTTCAAATAAAAAAAATATTGGATTTACTTTATTTTTTCTGTGCTTTATTAAAAATTGAAAACATATCGTTGCTGTTGGGAAACCCTTTATTATGATCATGGCCATTAAAAAGATTAAAAAACCTATAGACGTTACTTTGGAAAGGATTTTTTCTCTTAAAGATTGTATCACGTCCATGTCCCAAGTTTAGGGGTTGCATCAATAGTAATATTTTCTTGACATTCTACAATGTATTTATAAATAAATTATAATTTAATACGATAGTGCATTTAACACAGTTATGCAACTTTAAATTATATTAATCCTTTGTTCGCAAATTCGACGTCATATCCTGTTATTCGTCTTTTAGTACATTTTAATATCAAATAAATATTATGTACCTACGAGTCATGGAATAATGGCTACGAATAATATAGAATATGAACCAAAATTTGTGGCCAAAAGATTTTCAGTTTAACTTTGCCTAAACATAAAATAAACTGCCAAGTTAATATTTTCGAATAAATTGCTTTTTTATTTTGTTTGCACTCTTATTATGGAATCGTAGCCCAGTAGCCATGTACAAAATTTATTGCCGACATTGCCTTAATTCAATTCAACAATTATTATCTTTCTCCAATTTATTATTGAAGAGTATCAGGGTGGAATTTATTTTTTTAAATAATTTCTTTTTCAAGTTTTTACTAAAATTGTTGATAATCTTGTATAACTTTGGTGGTTACCATTTTTCGTCTACGATCAATATTTTTCGACTTAAACCTGAAAAATGGATCAAAATTAAATTAAAATATTGTATCTCGTTTAGTTTAAACTTTGCGAATAAAAAGGTTAGTCATTAGGTAGTCATTAACAAACTTGTAGGGATTGTAGGAAATGCGACTTGTTATTTTGGAAAAGTGAATAAATATTTCCCCACAATAATTATTATATTGGACAGAAAAATCCCTTGTAATTTTCTTGTACAAAAATATTAAAAAATAACCAAGCTGCAGCCGCCAATGTTCTCCAATTTTTTATTTTCAGAAAAGCATTTTGAAATGTGCGAGATGTTTCAAAAACTAATTCATAAATATATTTTGTGTAGTTCTTTTAGACATCCAAATCTTGTTTTTGACGGAACCATTTTTCGAAAAATTGAATTTTGACAAAATGGTCAAGCCATTCAAAGTTAAAATATCGATTTTCGTAAAAATGAAAATAATGTTTTTATTCCATAAAATAAAAAGGACGCAAGGAAATAAAAATCCCTCCGTTACGGTTGTAAGATTTTGATGTCTTAAAAGAAGACATTGTCCGGCTTTAACTTGGTTATTTCTTAAAATTTTTGTACAAAAAAATTACAAATCCTTGAAGACTGGGATTTTACTCCATTTCACAAGAAATGAATCATCTTAACAAGGGCTCGACGGATAATTTAAAAATTTGAGAACATAATATATATAATTTGTATTTTTAAAATAACGTGTTGGTTGATGCGTTTCATAAGGGAATTACATATGTTACGCAACGGGGATTCAACGCACATTGTAAAAATTTGAGAAAACGGCACGTTTAGATGTATTTTTTAGATCTCAATTATGAAGTGGCTATGTTAACACAATTTAAAGACATTAGTTTTTGTTAACATAGCCAGTTTGCAAAACAAACTGCCGTTTACTCAAGTTTTTGCAATATGGGTCGGATAACACCATCGCTAATATGTAATTAAAACTATGAAAACAAATAAGAAATGCGATTGTTTTATTACTTCCAAGGCAGAAAGCTGTAACTCATTTTTACCTTTTTCTGGGAGAGCGATTTGGAAAAATTTTTGCAAGTTTAGTTTTACTACGAAAACTTGTTTTATTATAATGTGAAACCAACACTTGATAATTATCAAAACAATTGAAAATTAAAAAGAGGACATTTTTTAACTTAAAAATCGCTTTCCAGATAAAAGTAAAAATTAGTTACAACTTGATTCCTCGGGGTGTCGATATTTTGTTGTCAAAATTTTAAGTCAATCCGACGATCCGTTATAAGATGACTTATTTCTTGTGATACAGAATAAACTCCCAATCTTAAGGGTAGCGGGGTATATCGTCTTATGTTTTGTGAATTAGGGCAAATTTCATAATAAAAGTTGACAGGGCATTAAAATTTAAAAAGCGACTTAAGCCAAACCAGACTTAAAAAATCATCAGTTTTGCTTCAAGTCGCCTTTTGAATCTAAATGCCCTGTTAACTTTTATTATGAAATTGGCCCTTAATGTTCCTCGGATTTTAAAAGATAGCAATTTTAAAAATAGTATGTGACGGTTTTTGAAAGAAGTTCAAAAATAATATTGCTAAATTTCGTAAGGATATTTTGGACGATTTTGGAATTACTAGAAAAAATAATATCATCATCCCCGAAGATATCCATTTAAAATTTGCCACAAGTACCTTTGAAGTTATTTTTAAATCCACTTGCTATTTTTTGAAAGTTGCTTTTCTTTAATTTGCGAGGTATATTATTAATTTTCAAAAAAAATAGGGGTGTAGGGAAACGTGAGATAGATTTGAGAAGTCCGGGGTAGCAACCTGGGTAGTTGGGAATAGGAATTAGTCTGGCGCAAGGCGTAGTAAATTTTTCTCGGTCTTTACTCTCGCGTACCCGCAATTATTGTGTATTGTGTAAATTAAAAAGAAATAAAAATTGGGTCAATAATGGGGTTAACGCGCCAAAGCGAGGGGTAAATTAGCCCGGTAGTTTGGCTTAGGAAAATGAGGAACTCGCGAGAAGTTTGGGAGTAGGAATTAGGTGGTAGTTGAGCGAATAAATTTAGCGCGGAATTGGACTTATCTACAATAATTATTTCCACAGTAGTTGATGTGTGTGTACTTTGTGAATTTTAAAAACCGATAGTAATTTGTGCTTTCAATTGCAGATAGACGGATTCACGAAGAGCATAGCGGATTACGTAATTGGCATCAAGACGGGCGAAGACGGAGGCGCGAGCGACGAGAAGGAAGCCAAAGTGTGAAATATTAAAATTGTAACTTATATTGCAAATCAGAAGAAAATGACTTGTACTTATATGTTTACAATAAAAGTGTTTGAAATGACGCAAACGTTTGATTCATCGAAACGACGTAAATTTAGAATCACCGAAATGATGTAGGTATGAGGTGGCAGGAAGTCACGTGACCAACTCCTACCCAAAAGGCATTAAATGAGGTGGGGAAATTTGCAAATATAAGTAAGTGTAGCTCGACGGGTGGGTTTGTGGGACATTGCGAAGCAACCGGGGAAAGACCTAGTCAAGAGGATTGCCGAGCGAAGCGAGGCCTCCCAGAAAAGATACGACGCCCGGCGGAGCGCGAAGCGCTCCGCCGGGCGTCGTATCTTTTCTTGGGTCGGCGGAGCCGAAATTTTTATAAGGACGAACTGTCAAATTAAAATTTGACATTCGCACTTAGAAAAATAAATTTCAAAATAATATTTGTCATTTCATCATAACAACAAAATAGTACGGTTATAAATGTACTGTCAAAGGTAGTCGACTGCTGCACTTGCGATGAGAAGTTACTTACGAGGTATCGGGGAAGCTTACCTAGGAGGTATCAGGGAAGCTTACGTAAGAGGTATCGGGGAACGTATCGTACTTTACCTTCAACACCTCGTGTGTTGTTACAATACGTGTGTCTCATCTGTGATGAGACATACCTTACAAGTTGATGATGCATACAAATAAATATAATATGACAATTTATTGTGTTTTACTTTTATTCCTGACACCCTATTACAAAGACATTGGTAATATAATTCAACGTACAACTGCAACACCTGATGTAGTAATAACTTGATGTGAGCGTCACTTGGTAAGCGTGTCCTTGTCCAATGAGTACTGCTGTCCTTGTATGGTGAGTATGGCACATAATCTGCAAAGTAGAAAATACATGTTATAATATTTTTCCAAGTAATTAGGAAACATTCATTCGTAGCATCATACACGAGCACCCTACTCCTTTGTTGGTTACGCCTATGATGATGCTACTTACTTGTATCACACGAAACATTATTAACTCTAAATGAAAAGATACACATTCAGTGGTGTGCAGTGCACATTTTAATAACATAAAAATTAAATAATATGTACTTCTAATAGAAACAATAATTTTATTATAAATGCAACAAGTACATCTTCAAATTTATTTTAACGAATATACATTGCCGAACAACACATTATTAATAAAAAATATTTAAATCAAAATACAAAGTTTCACAAAATTGTTACAGTGTTACCGATTTAACAAAGTTTAAATTAGCCCATCATACCTTTTGTCAATCGTTTATTTTTTGGTTGTTGGTTTGATCTGTTCAATTCAACACCTTTACAAAGCTTTATTATGGCAATATTACAAATACTTTTTAGTGCATTTCTTTCGCAGAATTACCGGGGCTAATTTTCGATTTCATCCTCTTACTTTGAAATTTTCCATTACAAAAATTTGTCGATTATAGAAAAATTACATCATAAATCTTCTTATATTGAAAGAAAGATTTAGAAAAATCTTTCTTCAAAATAAGAAAATGTACGCAACTGCTTAGAATTTTTCTACAGACAAAATATAATGCGCAGTTGAAGTATGAACAAAGTGAAAGTAAAAAATTGAAAATTGACCAAAAAATAAAAGGCAGACCAGAAAAATGCAGTAGTAGTCTAGTCAAAGCGGAGTTTGAATATAGGGTATCCCAAAAGTTGCGTTTCAGGGAATGAAAGTTATACCGATCGATAGCTAAAGGTTCCATTATGCACATATTAAAATGTATCAACTTAATTTGTAATTAATAAAAAACTATCGAAGCTTTTACGACTAATCGACTTTAACTCTCCATTTCTGCCAAGTTACTCAATCCAAAAAATAAAATTACCAATTTATAGTACAGAAAATTTACTATCAAATTCAATCGGAAAACATTGTGAGAAATGTACCATTAATTTATTTATAACTTTTTAAGATAGTTTGTAAACATTCGGCCTTTTCGAAGGCCACTGAATATTTTCAAACCACTTTAGAGAATTATAATAAATTAATGATACATTTCTCACAATGTTTTCCGATTGAATTTGATAGTAAATTTTCCGTGCTATAAATTGGTGATATAATTTTTTGGATTGAGTGAGTAACTTGGCAGAAATGGAGAGTTAAAATCGATTAGTCGTAAATCTTCGATAGTTTTTTATTAATTACAAATTAAGCTGATACATTTTAATATGTTCATAATGGAACATTTAGCTATCGATTGGCATAACTTTCATTCCCCGAAACGTAACTTTTGGGTACAAGTCTAATTTTATTGGACTATAAACAATCATTGCCAAGTAAGTAGAATCATCAAATGAATATTTGAAAACATTTAGATGCACACCTCCTTCCTTAATGGCCCATTAAAAATTGCAGGTCGTCCTGAAAACTGAAAGAACCCCAAAAGACTCCAGGACTTTCCTGTAAGATTATGGTCTACAAAAAAGGGGACGTGCTTTGTCACCATATTTGCTTGACCTATTTACAGGAAACTCCAAGAATCTCGGACGAGATGCCAAATAGGACGACTTGGAACCTTTAATATGTTATCCATAGAAGGGCGTACATCCAAACATATTTCCCAAATTCCACTCGGTAATTCTGAATGTGTACCACTTTGAATTGTTGGAAACTAATTTTGAGGAATCGAATAAAAAAGATTTGTTACGGTTCTCCCACTGCATGTCCCAAAAAATTGATGATATTAGCCAAATTGAGTCCCCACTAAATTTTCAAATTACTTGACTTTTCCAGATATTGAAATATGTTTTAAGTGTTACTTTTAAATAACTTAGGAAAAGTTTAAATTTTTTAAGTGTTATTAATCTACTTAACTACATAACTTACTGATTATTGGTTCAAAACGAAGTGATTGAGTGATTTAGTTTGCGATGTGCTGATTATCATGCATATCAAATTTAAAGTTCTCATTCAATCACTTGTCGATATTTCGCCGGGTCTCGGATTTGACTTGATGAGAGTCAGAGTACAAAATCGAGCAATCAAAATAAATCATTTTATACCCAAGTCTTGCTCCAGTTTTCCGCTAGCCAAGAATGGACTATAGGTACGGGCTTTAATTTTATAGAATAATCAGCAAGTAATGCAATTGAAGTAGATTAATCACATGTATATGAATTAAAACTTTTCATAATATTATCACATGTTAATAATGCTAAGGATAAAATGATTTAATTGCGACTTGAGACAGAAGTAAATAAGAGCAACTGTAGAAAGAGTGCCTGACGTAACGAGTCCTTGATTAAATTAGTGGCCTGTTATTGAGACTAGCACCAGCAATATAAATAACTATAAAGAGATACCAATCTTTCAAGAGAAAACCTGCAGTTGAAATTAACCATTATCGTAATCTCTCGAAATATTAATATTATTTTTCCAAGGATAATTATTGTTAATACTGTTCGTCATTGTAAGCCTTGATAATGGGCTCAACAATAACGAATCGAAAACATCAGACACCACTTTCTAGTTGCTTTTATTTAGTGTTGTTGAAACTAAACCACATAACTATTAAAATGGACGATCAACAAAAACAAATATTATTTATTTGCCCAAGTTTCAAAAATAAATTCCCTAATTGACGCACAAAAATCAGAAATTCTTCCACTTCATCATTATCTGCAGGTTTTAGGCCGGTGACTCTTTACGTCACTCTAATTGGTCGCTCCAACTTTCCGGATTTAATTTGTTGCAAATATCTTCGTAAATATGCAAAATAATATAAGACCATAACTTTGAAAGATTCCAAGCACCTAAAATAAAAAATTATATTTTTATTCTAACTGGGTCTATACACCAAGCCCAATGATATTTAAAAAAGTCGATAGTTAGAAAAATTATTTTTCTGTTATTCCGTGATAAATAGACTTTTTAAATTGACATTGGATTTGGTTTATAGACTCGTTTAGAATAAAAATATAATTTTTTTAGTTTAAGTACTTAGATCCTTTTGAAGTTACGGTCTTTATTTATAGAACGTGCAATTAATTACAAGGTTTATAATACAGCACCCGAGGTTCGTACTAACAAAATTCAAGAGACATATTATGCTGACTAAAACCAAGGTAGAAGGTTGCCTTCGTGTTATTAATCTTACGGAATAAATTAAAAAAATATTTAAAAAGAAAGATTATTATAATTTACTCTTCTTTAAAATGTCTTTTTTATTTATTGCTAAATAATAAGACCAAGACCCCGGTCAGAATCGTATTAAAGTAATGGTAACAATAAATGCTACAATCTAAAGTAATCTTTCTGACGATCTACCAATAAAAAAGGAGCTTTCATCAACGTTAACACTATTCTGACCCACAGCCGTTTTTATCTGCCTACAATTTTTGACTTGATATTTAACATTAGGCCCCTTTGCCAATATCCAAGACATGTTGCAAAAGTGCAGACTTGTGCTCATACGAAAAAAAAAATAGTGAAATAATTTCACGTTCTATTATCTTGCTTCTTTACGGATACATTTGTTATAATCCATTTTTATAGTACCACCGGGGTTTAAAAAAAAATTACAAATATTTCTTATTCGATTCCCTTATCAATTCCCAACTTGCAAAATCCAAAATATTCAATATTGTTGTCAAACACAAGTATTCACAATAATAGGAGCCGACATCTATTTGAACACGTGTTCCAATAAAATTCCAATACAAGAAGTTATCAGTGTGAAAAGCACATGACACTTACATTTATTTTAAGATCGTTCCATATCAAGTGGTCCAATCAGGACGCTCAACCATTTCAAAAAAGTTCAAAGTTATCCTATTTTTAAATTTTACTGCCTTTTATTGCATGCGGATGCAATAAAATCTCTAACAAGATGTTGCGAATTTTTTTACATTTCGAAGGGTTTGCAGAAATTAAAATATCTTGAACATTAGTTTTCCAATCGACGTGGGACTAAAAGAAGTTTGTTTAAAAAGAAAAGGGCTACAAGATTTCTCTTTGCACCTTTTCAACTAAATGAAATCTTGAATGATGAGTTTACTTTAAATGTTGTCTTCTTGTAAAAAAGTAGCATAAGAAGCGAAAGTGTCCAAAAGTAAATTCTTTTTTATAAAGAGATTGAACCTAGTTGTATTGGAATACTCAATATCAACCCTGAGATTTACATCTCTTTTATTTAATTTTTCAAAGTTTGGAAATTTAACAAATTGACACTTTTCAACACTAAGCAGTTGTGATGGGTTACAAGATAAAAATGTAAAATTTTAGTCAATAGTACTATTACGGGAGAAGAAATTAAACTTTTATTAGGTCCTCCGCTAACATAATTTAAGGTTAAAAAGTTCAATTTTGTTTCGTTTACAAACTTGAAAAAGTTTAAGTAAAAAGGCGTATAAATCTGAGTTTATAATTGGTATACCAATACAGTGAGATCCATTGTCCTTAGTAAAAAATATATTACCTCCCTACAAAAACTTCCCCATAAAGATGACGCTTTTCTAAGAAAAAGTAAACATTTAGGGTGAACTTTCACCCATTAGAATAACATTTAGGTGAAAATAGGTTAAGGATCAATTTTGTAGTCTGTTTATTTGCAAACAAATTTATTTTAATCTCACAATATTAGGTTAAATAGGTGATAAGAATTTTCAGTTTCCATAAGCCGTTTGGAACGCTAGAAATGCTGCACCTTGCCAAACAAAAAACAATATCCATCTTTTTAAAAATGGTTGAGCGACCAGAATATTACTATTTGATCTGAATGATCTGCGGTTTATTCTTAAAAGGACCATTATCGCATTTCATGTATAAAAGAGTTAATGGGGTTCGTGCTCCCATTAATGTCAATCTGACAGAATATTGTACAAATAAAACTAACCTTTCACTTTTAAATCCATCCATTGAACTTCACCTTGATAATTTTTCCAATGGTTATTATTCCTATACTCTTTCCGTACTGCACTATTCGATTTGCTATGATATCTAGAACAAATTAAAATCTAAAATCAGTAAGAATTTCTGAAAAAATCATTATAAATTTAACTTAAAAACATCCAAAATAAGTTGCATACTCTAGCGATTTGATGTGATATTCAGTATTGTTTACTCGTACATATTTTTTTAAACGAGGTTTAATGTCGTCGGTTTCACAATTCAATGTATTTCCGTATGTTTATTTGACAGCCGCCGTTAATGACTGAACTGTTAAAATATTAAACTGCTATATAGGAATATTTATGCAGGTGCTGTCAACAACAAAGCATGGAACTTCAATTATAATTTGGAATATTTCAAATTCAAACAAATAGCTATCTGTTGACACAAAAAATTAAACTAAACGTACCTTTTAATTCGTATCCAGTTATAGCTCCATCGTGAGGGTTTTCAAAACAAATCAATCAGTTGTTGTGAAATATGTAACAACCGATTTTTTAAACTTCCAAGTTTTGAGTGTCCCACACACATAACCGTGCCGTCTCCTATCAGGAGGTTGGCGATCATCATGACTATTTGTATCCGTGAAACTGCCATCCCGAATAATTGATTCTACATCTTATATTTGCAAATAACGTTGTCCACATCTTTTCCGTTCTATTTGCTTCGTTATACATACTAAAAGAAATTAAAAATCTGATTAGTAAATAATATATTCTCACAAGTTCATAAAATATTGAACATACAAACAATCAAAACGAAAGTGCTTTCCGTACTTGTCATTTGACATGTCGTTTTTAAAAAATAAAAGTAAAACAGAAAACTGTACAAAATGTGGCGCCCTCTAAGAATAAATTTAATTACTACACTGCAGTCAGGCGACAAACCATTTATGCAGATTTCTTCGTTTTGGCACATAATTGTTTATGTAGATACCTATGGTGTTTCTTGAAATTTTAATCAACAAAAATCAAAAAATAAAACTTGAGAAGATTTTAACCACATGCAATTTAAAAACTACCGTAAAGCGTCATTCTGATCCAATAACGCTCAATATTGTTAATTTAACTAATCAAATTAAAACTTTAAGGTTGTTAAAACGGAATTCAAAGTATATGAGAAGTTTTAAAATCTTTCCAGTATTATTATTTGCATAATGAAGAAAATTCTGGCAAAACTTTAACAAAATCTTGATTTTAGTTATTGAGATAAAAACTTTCAAAGTAACATATCGTTCACATTGATTTATTAAGATTTTAGATAAATCTACATAAAAAACTACAGCTTGATAGCTATTGTAGTAATTTTTAGAACAATAATTTAATTTTCTCAGAAACTAAAAACAAAACATGACTTTTGAAATTTGGTCGACCGAGACTTTCTTAAATATTTTGGTGATTTTTGGTAATGCTGACATTTCTGATTGTCAAGATTAATTGTCTGATTAAATCAATGTGAACAAAAGTTACTCTGACATTTTTTATCTCGATAACTAAAAACAAGATCAACAACTAATAATTTTCTTCATTAAGCTAGTAATATACTGTAAAAATTTCAAAAACTTCTCTTATACTTTGATTTCCTTCTTAACAATCTTAATATAACAAATTGGTCAAATTGGTCCAAGAGTCTTGGCCATGATACTACAACTTTACAAGATACGATACTATTTGTTCTCAAATTCGTCCATCTCTGAGCATGACGTCACTGGATCATAGCAGTTGACGATTCTCCATAAGAAATACATTATTTCTACATGTTTTTACGCAGTTTTATGTACTAATTATATAAAAATTGATACCTAATTTTTATTGATAATAAAATTAAAATCTCGAACATTATATATTATTTTTCTATTATTATTATAAACTACAACATAATTTACCACACAAAAAGAAATTTTAATATTCGTTAATTATTATTAAAAGGCCTCTAATTCACGGAAAACGGACATATTAATCATTCCTAATATAGTGGTCGTAGATAAAATTTATTTATATATTATAATTTATAAATAAATTAAATTCGTAACTAAACAATCACGTGCTGCATTTGTTAACGTACCAGAACGATCTAGTGACGCTGCAAATACGGGCGTCTACCAACAAAATGCTTGTTTTGAGTAGTATAACTAGTGTAACACATCGGTAGTTAAAAAGTACCTATATTTAAATTTTACTGTCATTTGTTTGCACGTGGTTGCCATAATTATCTGACAAGGTGCAGCACATTTTTACATTTTGAAGGGATTGTGGAAATTAAAATATCTTAGCCCTGAGTTTTTTTCTTACAACGTGGGGCTAAACGCAGTACTGTTTAAAAAGGAGTGGGCTACAAGACTTCTCTTTGCACATTTTCGACTAAATGCAATCTTAAAGGATGAAAGTTTACTTTAAATGTTTACTTCTTCTTGTAAGAAAGTATAGCATATTTATGGGAAAGATTTTACAGGAAGGGGGAAAGTGTCCAAACGTTAATTTTTTAAATACAGTAATTGAATCTAGTTGTATTGGTATACTAAATATCAACTCTAAGATTTACATCTCTTTTTTTAATTTCTCCAAGTTCGGAATTTTAACAAAATGACACTTGTCAATGCTAAACAGATGTGATGGGGTACCAGATAAAAATCTAAAATTTTAGCCGATAATATACTATTATTATTATTATTATTATGGGACAAAATTTTAAAAATGTAATTTTTATAGGGTCCTCTACCAACGATATTTAGCATTAAAAAGTGCCATTTTGTGGAATTTACAAACCTGAAGTAGTTTTAGAAAAAAAAAGGGTATAAATTTCACAGATGATATTTGGTATACCAATACGAGGTCCAATCTCTTTGTAAAAAATATTAACTTCCTTCAAAAACTACCCCATAAATATGACGCGTTGTTAGAAAAAGAAATAACAAGTACAATGAATTTTCGCCCATTAGGATAACTTGTAGGCGAAAATGGATAAGGATCAATTCTGTAGTCCATTTCTTAGTAAACAAATTTATTTTAATCTCACTTCGATAAGTTATGTAGAAGATGAGAATTGTCGGTTACTGTAAACCGTTTGAAATACTAGAAACGCTGCACCTTGCCAAACAAATATGGAAATCGTGTGAAAACAAAAGATAATAAAAAAAATCAATTCATTTTAAAATGGGTGAGGGACCGAATTGCACCACTTGATATGAAACGTTCCTACAACAATCTAAATGATCTGCGGTTTATTCTTAAAAGGGCCAAAGTCGCATTTCAGGTATTTATTATATTTGAGAGTTGCACTTCTTTGAAGAACTCTCGTTGTTGGTAAAAATGCCACTAGCAATAACATCTTGTCTGTTATTGGCATTAGTAGAATTGATATCCCGTAGGCCAATATCTAATGTGAAGTATAAGAAGTGACCTTAGCCCTTTTAACAATACCTAACAAAAAAATACCGGCAACTGAATAAATGAGTTAATGGGGTTCGTGAGCCAATTAATATCAACCTGGGAGAATATTGTACAAATAAAACTCACCTTTCACTTTCAAACCCATCAATTGAACTTCACTATGATAATTTCTCCAATGGTTATTCCTCCAATAAACTTTCTGGACTGCGCTATTCCATTTGTTACGAAATCTAGAACAAATTAAAATTGGTAAGAATTTCTGGAAAAGCCTCCAAAACAAGCTGCACGCGTTTGACATGTGACATAATATTGACTATTGTTAATTCGGATTCAATTTTTATTTGTTTTTAACCAATGAGGTTTAATGTTGTTATTTCCATTTACATTTTGTTCGTTCGATATTGTTAAATTCAATTAAAATTTCAAAGAATTTAAATAGAAATAAGTAGCTATCTGTCGATACAAAAAATTAAACTACACCTACCTTTTAATTCGTATCGAGTTGTTGTCCCACCCTGACGGTATTCCGTACCAATTGCCGTTGTCGTGGAATATGTAACAATCCAATTTTTAAACTTTTAACTTTCCAACATTTTCCACGTGTTTTCCGTTCTACAATGCACCATTTGCTTTGCTATAAATACTAGAAGAAATTTAAAATTAGTGATATATTCTCACAAGTTCATAAAATATTAATCACCATACAACCAAAAACAAACTACTTTTTGTTGTCATTTTGACATGTCAATTTTAAAATTTACGGGTAAAACAGAAATCTATATACATGTGGCGCCTTCTAATGATAAATTTCCAAACTAATCTTAAGCGACAAACCATGTATGCAGATTTCTCCGCTTTGACAGACAAAAATATCAACAAAAATCGAAAATCAAACCTTGCAACGAAATGCAATTTAAAAACAACATTAAAACATCATTCTCATTCGATTAACGCCAAGTAAAATAATAAAACAATAGGCTTGTTCCAACAAACAGTTCTTTCCAGTTCTCGGACTATACGCATGCTCTTTAGTTAAAATTTTAACAAAAATGATCTTTAATGCTTGCAAATTTCGATAAAGAGCATGCGCATCAGTCCTAGAACCGGAAAGAACTGCTTGTTGGAACAAACCTAATAATCAAATTAAAACATTAATATAAAAATTTAATTCAACGTCCATAATATCGATTAGATATTTGAGCTTTTACACAAAAGTTCTCGCTATCATCAACGATAATTGATTTTTATTATTGTTGAATTAACTTGTTATATTGAAGTTATAACTTGATTATATTCCACAAGTTAAGAATTTATATATTTATAAAAACTTGGTTTTTTATATAATATGTTATTAAATTATTTACGTCAAATATATATGAGTAAAAAGAAGGTTTTGGAAAAGAAATTTCATTATTTTTGTTTATTGACATATAAATTAAATAGCGATAAGTGGATGAGAATGCCGCTTTACTTTGTACATGTCAAATATAAAATATCACATACCTGTTGTAGCTAGTAACAAGGTAACAACAGATCTTCCATCTTCACTTCATAAGAAATCGTCAGTTTTCCGTCATTACTACCAACAACTAGTAACAATAGAAAATCTGTTGTTCCATAAACCCTTAGGAAAAGGAAACAAATCCAACTGCTGTTATCAAATTTTGTACATCCCCATTGGGAATTAACTCCACATCACGATTTTTTCTACAGAGAAAAGTTCATCCTTCTCGGGTCTCTCGTAGTTTTCATATGGTTTGTCTTCTAAACTCTGTAAAATAAAAAAATATATAGAGATTTCTTTCCTTTTGTATTATTAAAATACTTTGTGCTTTATTACAACTTATACAATTTTGTTTATTATAAATTACTAACTAAAATGGGTAATCGATTTACACCACCACTATATGTAGTATCTGATTAACTAATAATAACCAACAGTTGTTAATAACTGATTTTGATGTGTGCAAATGGGCTTTAAATACCTGTCGCACCCCAGTATGCTTGTTTTCGAGTTTTGATAACTTGACATATTAATGTTCCACACAATTATCAATTATGATTAATTAGTTTATTTACAAGAGTTTGTATGAAAAAACTGTATTGTCTTCAATTGTAATTTTCACTAGAAAATAGGTTATTGGATTGCAAATTTGAAATTAAGACATAATTTATTGATTTGTTGGTGATAATTGTTGTCATCTTTACGATCTAGAAATGAATGTAAGCATAACTAGCAGGTATTAAAGCATTGTCACCAAATAAATATTTTATTAATAATTAAAAATTCATTTTAAGAATTTTAATTACTTATTTATCGATATTTTTATGGTGCTTACTGCATAGAATATCTTCGAGTACAAGCCACAATTTATAATACAAGAATTAGTCCAGAATTCTCTTTGTGCCAAATCTTGTTGGAAAATCCAAGACTTGCCACCGAACACAGGTTGTTATTGACAAGTTCTACTACCTCATCTAGTATTGGTTGGTAGACCGAGGACGATGTTTTAACACCTTTTTCACGAAAATTTAACTGTGCCACCCCTTCGTAAAACACATCCCACAAAACCATCACAGACGCTGAATATAAAATATTCTTTTTACAGGCGATAAACATAGTACTGTTGAAACATATTTAACAAATGTCAAATGGAAATTAAAATTATTGTTTTGTCCAAGTTATGAAGATTTCGTTTCTTAAAGCCACCTATTAACGACCACTCAATTCCGTAAGTGGTATTTAAAACTAGAGCTGCTTAAATGTAACAAAACTTATGACACAACTACGCATATTATGAGTCACCTCTGTTGTAAATTTTAATGGCATAACGTTGTAGAAATAAAACTAACCTTTCATTTTCAAATGCAGCAAACGTAATTGATGGACCTTCATTTTGGTAAATTTTCCGATCGATGTTTTCCAACACTGCACCATTCAATTTCTTAGCGAATTAACTCTAACTATAAAAGCCAAAGTATTGCTTACAAACTGTCATTTAAAAACGTAACGTCAACTTCAAAATTTTAAATGACCATCTAACTAAAATTGCTTGAAGCCTGGTTCGTCACCTCTTTTAGTTTTCTTCTTGTTGGTTGACATGTAGAAATCTATATAGTCCTTTAAACTTACGACGTCAGATGGCTGCTGCTAGATGTAAACAAAGTTTAAATTAGTAAAATTAGTAACGTTACATGTCACGAGACAAAATAAACTTTCAATGCATAATAGAATAATAAATATTATATGTGACAAACCTTAAATATTTTCTAACGAGTTAATGGTCCGTAAATATTTATCCGAGTTCCAAAGAGATCTAACAGATTTTATCGAATTTTGCGATCTTGTCCGATTATTTACCAAGTAATTTCCACTACATCTTTTCTTTTTCTACATAGGGAAGTACATTTACCCCAAGTCTATCTAATTTCTGAAATTTAAAAAATATATGAGAATACATCCATTAACATTATTTGAAATTCAAATAATTTACACGCAAGAATAATTTATTGTAAAGAACAATCGCATCAATAATAATTAACCAAAGCTAGTGATACCCATACTATCGTAAACAATTTACATGCCACATTCCATGCTAAAGTAGAACCAAATAAACTAATTGCAGGTAAGTTCAAAAGTCACAAGATCAAAACTAATAGAGCATTGCAACCCTAACGAAAACAAGTCGATTCTGATCATTTTGTCACGCCACCAAACTTCAGCTTCAGTTCTTGTGTTTACAAAATCCAACGTACCTGCTAGTATGGGTTTGTTCCGCTTTATCATAAAAACACACTGAGCATGAAAATAGCCCCATATAAACATCACTAAGTTAGCCTATTTATGTTCATTAAATAACACCAATGCAAATAATTTTTATTAAATTTTCCAATCTCCGACTTGAAATAAAAAATTCAATTTGCCTGCAAAAGTAATCCACCACACTAATCAGAATTGGTATATATTCAAACCCCCTTCACAGTAAAAATCAAATACAACCAGCTAATAATGTCGACCACAAATTTGCTTGGAAAAAACGAATTCAAGCTTCAGCTGCACGACAAGCTCATGCAATTTGTTTATTTTATTGTTTAATTTTGTGGCTCATTGTTAAAAGAGCTAATTTTGGTCGTTATTTATATAACATTTGTTATTGGTCAAAAAGGTAATGTTATATTTGTAGGTAGAACAATAATAATTTACAAATTTCCTATATTTATGACTTTATTATGCCCAGTTAAGTCTTGTGCGAGTAATCAAAATAAAACCTTATTTGCAGGCAATCATATAAGCCTTCCATTACAAAATTATCAAAAATGTAGATAGGCCCCTTTCAATTAACATGGCAGAATAAGCTACGAAAATATAATTAAACGGCAAGCACTGCTGGAACTAAAGGACTTTCATTTGAGGTGGTGGGATGCATGCTGGAATTAATGTCGTCCTGGCATAATATTCTATAATTAATACTGACCGTTCATTTTCAAGTACAGCAAATCCATTGATTCAACTTCACCTCGATAAATTTTCCAATGATTATTTTTCCTAGGAACTTTTTGCACTGCACAGTTTCATTTGGTATGAAATCTAAAACATATTTAAAATCAATAAAAAACTCATTATTAATGTACTGAAAAACCTCGAAAATAAGTTGCATGCTTCTGTTATTTAACATAATATTCACAGATTGTCAATTTGTATGCATTCTTTTTAGCTTCTATTAAATGAAGATTACCGTTGTCATTTTCACGATTTCCATATATTTATGTCAACAGCAGTCATATAATTATTCTTTTCATAAGAAGAATTGTAGATCTTACAAATTTGTTAGTATTATCTCCACTTAGTGGAAACTTGTAAATCTGTTTTTCTTAATACCCTACTTAAATACCAAAATTTTGTAAA
Organism: Cantharis rufa; assembly: GCA_947369205.1. Lineage (NCBI taxonomy): Eukaryota > Metazoa > Arthropoda > Insecta > Coleoptera > Cantharidae > Cantharis > Cantharis rufa. Next base: position 596,945 of record OX376309.1, on the reverse strand, counting down.
TTTGCAGAAATCGACAAATTTGTTGTCAACCGTAAAAAATTGTTCGGTGATAACTAATGCCAGCTCCAATTGTACAAATAGAATATGCAATTTACAATGCAAACTTTTGCTTTACTCGATTTACGAGTATGTAGACATATCTATATTATGAATGTCAACTCCTTTGGAATTTGGGCAGTTACAATCAAATTAATGGAATACGCACTAAAATTAATGTCGCCCTGTCATATTAGTGTAGTTATAAAACTAACCTTTCGTTTTCAAATACAGCAATTCAAATCAAATGACCTTCATTGCGTTAAATTTTCAACTTTTGTTGTTCTACTATAAATTAACTGCACTGTAATTATTCGATTTCTCAAGAAGTCAAGATAAATTAAAATTTCTCATAATTCATAATGAATTAACTTAAAAACACAAATGCAAGTGGATTGTTTACAAACTGTCATTCACGAACGAAATGTCACTTGAAATTTTAAGTGCATACGGCGCTACCTATTGACGATATATACGAAACCTAGTCATTTACTCACCCGAGTTTCTAGTTGTCTTGTTAGTTGCCAGCCGGCATTGTAGAAACCTGTACAGTCCGTTTCAACATTTTGACGTTGGATGGCGGCACCTGTATATAAACAAAGTTAAAACTAATAACATTACATGTCAATTGACGAATTAAATAGATTTATAGAAATACTGAAAACTTTAAATGCATGCAAATTATTTATTACATGTCACAAACCGTTACATTTCGTATCCAGCCAATGTTCTGCAAATTGTTACAAAAGCTTCAAACCGATCGAACAGGTGTTACCAAATTTTGCAATCATATCTGATAATTTACCCAGTAATTTCCATTAGACCTCGTCTTTTTCTAGATAGTTAAGTCCAGTTTCCGCGAGTTGTATTTTGAATGGGAATAAACCCTGAAAAGTACAAACATATGAGAATTCGTCCACATTACTTTTTGCAACTCAAATTTTATGTGCAACAATTTTAAAGAACGAGCGCATCAATAATTAACCGATACTGCTACAAATCTTTCCGGACAGTTTGATGTGCTAAGGGAGAACGAAACAAATCAATTGAAGATAAACACCAAAACAAAACCCCCATTTAATCCAGAACAATCTAGTCAATCCTGATCATTTTATATTGCGCATGTTATGTTGCAAATGAAATCTCTTGCCCGATTGCCTAAGAGACCAAAATAAACAATAGGATAGGGAACCGAAAGCTTGCCCCTGATGTAGCCAGATTTCTTAACCAATTACCATATCAAACTGCAATAAAATCAAGTACCTAGCAGGCTAACAAATCTGTCTACAAATTTGTAAAAGAAACCTACAGTTTTCCGGTGACGCTAATTTCTAAACAAATTACTGTATCTACCTTTTGTTCGCGGAACACATCAAGTTCAATAAAATACATTTTTGCATCTGATGCAACCTGAAATTTTAACGAATTTTTAGATTAAAATCACGTTCGTGAAGTGAAATGAAGTACCTAATGGTCTTACAAACCCAGCTAACAAATTGGATTTTACGTTTATTGTTGATGTTTGTTAATTACTCCGGCTAACAGTAACTCGACAAAAATACCCAGATTGTGATTTGATTAACGATGAAAAACAAATTAAAACAAGGATTACACAAAATAAATTTAATGTAACATTGTTTATCGTTTAATAATAACGAACTAAGCAAAATACAGTCTGTTAAATCGTACTCGTATACATAATAAAAACATCAGCCCCACCAGTAACTTCAGAAAAATATTTCAAATCAATGAAACTTCCTCACTCATTAACTACCAGCCCTGCAGAGAGACACATCAATGTTAACTACCTTACAAGACATTGCCAATGCAATGGGAATTTGTTTTTGAAAAAGTATCAAGCGACCAACAACATCAAAAAGAATTTCTAAACCACAAATACAAAAATAAAATAAAATAAATTTTGATTTGAATCTAACTGTTTGCTTGCCCCAGACAATGCAGGTTTAAAAAACGTATGTCTAAATCCAGAAGCCAAGAATTCGCTAATCTTCTTTAACATAGAAAAAGCATTTGATGTGGGTATGGGAATATAAAGTACTGCACGGTGTACCCTTAATAATAAGAATCAAAAAAAAAAAAAATAAAAATAATAATAATAATAATAATAATAAAAATAATAACAAACCTCAGGGTCCGTGGAATTTTGTAAACACAAAAAAAAGTCGGGTACAAACAATACTCCCTGGGCTAGCTCAGTTACTCCTGGTACCGAAGGTGTTGAGTGGGCGCCAAGTAATTTTATTTTTGGTCTCGTAGGAGCAATTTTTGGTAATTACTAACCAATACCCAAAGGGAAATAAAAACAAATTACAATGCCGAATTTAAACAGAGAGAAATAATTATTTAATTTGAGATAAAGATTACAAAAAAATATAAGATTATAAACATCACCAGCTTTTAAGCAGACAATAATTGTGACGTAACCCGTATCAAAATTTTACACAAAGATATTGTAGGCTGTACGCAAAATCCGAAATAATTTTAAATTCAAAAATATTAAAAAAAAGCGAAAGAGATATGTTATTAACAAATGTGTCGCCCTTACCTCGGAGAATTGCAATTCTTGCTAAATAAGGATTTGAACACCTCGGTTGGGTGTGTACCGATAAAATTAAAGTACCGAAATTTTGCGTAATGCTTCACAAATTCAGCTAACGGAGTACGTACTGATATAGAAAAATAATTACTTCATAAATTTGAATAATACAAGAAAATTGATCCAGAATATTTACAAAACGTATAAATCCAGAATATTGGAATATTTACAAAATTAACAATTAATAGTCGAGATATAATAAACGCAATAACACGTTTTTAATAAACGGCAATAACACGGCAAATAAAAGTTAAAACACGTTAGTAACTAATAATCTTCAAGCTTCCACAATAACACCGTTCAAGACGAATCACAGTAACGTTCCAAAAAAAAAATAATACGATAATTGTTACCTCACCAAATCTTTCTTCATACGGTAACTAATTACCGAAGCCAAAAATGTTTACAAAGAAAATAACTAAGTCGAAAATTATAATGATGTGCAGGATTGACGATTCAATGTCTTTTACGGGATGCCACGGATATAATTGGCTTGATACAAAGTTGAATAGTAATAGGAAAAAAAAACGTCTGACCTTATAGCAACAACGGTTGATAGTTCCCCATCGAGTCCTCGTTGAATTTGATATTGAAAGGTGGATTAACCAAATCCGGAAAGCGTACGATAATCAACATTAACTATACCTTCCAGGAAATCTTCCCCGTGTGCCCGTAAAGGTGCAAAACAAACGTTACGGCAATCTTCTTAATAACTAGAAGCGATTATCAGGTCACACGACGGCTATCAAAATTCAAAAAAATCTTCGGGAAAATACCACTTAAACTACTGTTTCCACTTTGCTACCCCCGTTTTCCTTATTCAAAAATTTTCGAATCCCCTATCTATTTTTGTATCCTATCACACCACATTTTTCTCCTTTGATAACAATTAAATTTAAATGAAACATACTGGCATCGCCATCTAATACCACACAATTCAGACTAATAACAAATGAATCTTCCAAACTCGGTAAAAATCCCAACTAAACAAATCAACAAAATCAAAATAACTTTTTGCAGGAAATTCCTGCAACAACGTATTACATCGGTGGGGTCTACTAGAAAACCTACCAAAATTTGTTGTATCTCTCTTAAAAAATAGCACCTTCCGATTCCACATAAATAATAAAACATGAAATAAATTCAAAGACGTCAACGATACAGTGATCTGTCCTCGGCTGCTTATTATTTAATATTGAAATCAATGCTATAGGCAAACACATACTATCCCAATAAATTTATGCTTATTCTTAAATTATCTTGCTATTTACTTAAGTAAAATGAGTAACCCAAAAGTTGCAAAAATCACTTTACAGAACTGCTTAAATTCTCTACAAAACTGGAACAACCAAAATGAATTTTGACCATTAAACAAAACTTGTTATCTTCGGGAAAAAAAAACACTAACTAATTAACGCTAAAACTAAACAACGTTGTCATCTTAAATTTCCTGGATTTTCCCCATGACAAAATTTATACAATTTTCAGTTTTAAGTTATGTGTGGCTGGCACGTCACCAATAAATAAGAAAAGGTAAGAGCTAATGCTAAACCAATTCAAAGTAATTCAAAGTACGCTTCAAAAGTAAACACCGATTTGAATATTTTAGCATATAAACTATCAATCCTCTATCAATTATACACAAACCTCTTCCACTAATACCTAAAATGTCCTAAAACAGTGAGTTAGTTTATTTCGTATGTTCGATCTGAATTGAAATTACAAGTGATTAAAAATGTAGTTCAATCTTCAATAAAAAAGGTTAAAATTGAATTCTCAATATGCTTGAAACATTAGTTTTAGTCGATTAAAGTCGATTAAAATGCGAACTTGGACTTATGAATTTGATTCAAATGTGCGAAAGAAACTCATGACGAATAATAATGTTTAATAAAATCATGAACATTAAAGAAATTATTTGTAAACACTTGTACATTTTTTGCTTACTTTTTAAGGGGGGAAAAGGGTCTATACAAATAAAGAAGCATATTTTTGTGATTTTTCTTTGTAGAGCACCTTATTTGTTAATATGTACTTTTAAATTTTTTTATATTATTAAGCATTATATTAAGAATGTTTTGCTCAGTTCTCGCCACTACCACTGGCTTGTTTTGCAATATTTTTTAACGAAAATTTTAACGAAATTAACGAAAAACATTCTTAATATAATGCTTAATAATAATATAAAAATTTTTAAAAGTATTAACAAATAAGGTACTCTGCAAAAAAAAAATCACAAAAATATGCTTCTTTGTTTGTACCTGAGACCCTTTTTCCCTCTTAAGTTGGATTGAAATCATATAACTAAGCAATTGAACATGAAGCAATGTTTGAAGAATCTTACTTTCAAAGAGACTATAAATTTCAATCCGGATCAAACGTACGAGATAAACTACCTCTATCTCTACTGGCGCAACAAATTGCTACTGCTAATAATATCGACCTAATAAAAACAATAAAACCTTCAAACTATACGAAAGCCTCATGGAACAACTTTGAACTAACACAAATTAAAAAGAAAACCTCTGACAAACACAACACACAATATTACAACAAACACTTTCTGGAACTAAAAATTATTACAAGCAAAGTGAATTTTATTTTACTGACAGATCAAACACCAAAACCCCAAGCGCTACAGTAGTAATGACATGTAACAGAATATACAAATTTAAATTAATAAACATCAACTCGAACTAAATTGCAGAAGCAAACGGGATTCTCAAAGCAGTAAAAATTATAAACAAAAATAGATCTACAGAGGCAGTGATAGCTCTGACTTGCGCTCAGCGTTAACATTTCTAGAGTAATCAATGAGGTCCCCATCCTGATCATTCAAACTATATATAATGAAGCTAGAAAAGCAAGCAAACACCACAACATTAATCTAATATTCTTATGGATTCTAAGACATTGAACATCCCAGGAAACATTAGAGCAAACCAATCAGCAAATGAAGTACAAATAAAAATTAAGTTTGTTACATTGATCAATGTTTCAATTTTTAAAAGTTTTAATTTTAATCGATATTTTCTAACTTCCCAAGGTACAAAATAAAACCAAGTTATTAACAACAGTATTTCATTGTCCGAAGGAGGGTCTTAATATTAATTTCTAATTTAGTTAAACTCTTGATCAAATTTTACTTTTATTGACTAGAAATTAGCGACACGCAAAATAAAGCTGACACAAATCGTCGTTGGTCTTAGCAGACGTCACCAATTCAAAGTTTGGGTATTTTTACATCATTTGGTTTAAAACAAATTTTACAGCAAATGTATGATTTATTTTTATTTACATACATACAACCAGGGTTCTCTGCTTAGTAGTCAACGCACTTAAGCATCAACCCGTAACCGTCCTCTTATTTACATAAGGTGTGTAAATTAGATGGAAAATGTTTGAATATTTTGTATACCTGATATTATAAGTAATCTTATCAGTGACAGAATTTTAAAATTTTTTTTCCAAATCCCAAAAAAATATATACACATCTTGAAATAACAATGGACGAAATGAATCATTTAACATATGATTTATAGTTTTATTTAAAATAAATAATTTTAAACTTGGCAACTTCATCCAGTCAGAACAACAACCAAATATAATTTAAATTGCAAATACCTTTCATTTTCAAATGTAGCACTACTAATTTTATTTCTTCATCTCGGTAAACTTTTGTCTTGATCCAAATTCTCCACACTGTTCACTCAAACAGATTACCCGATTTATTACGAAGACTAAAACAAATTGAAAATCAGTTATAATTTCACAAAAGTTCATTATTCATCTGGTATTAACTTTAAAAAACAAAAACTGACACAAGCGATACGTCATTTTTCAAAATTTCAACAACAACCAAACTGAACCATACTAAAAAAACTAAACGAGATATAGCGACATCTGACAATAAATATCGGAAGTAGCTTTCCCAGTGGTGTACCATGAATATTTTATCAACGTGCTCGTAATTTAATAAATGAAATATTTGTATTCTATTGGTAATAAATGTTAAATAAAATTCAGAAAAAATTACAAAATACATGTCGTTTTTTTCTACCTTTTGCCAACTGCAATTTAATTTTTTACAAAAACTATTGATGTTATATAATAAAGCCAAAAATAGATGAATAACCGGTTGTTTGTAGCAGCATATTATGATCTTTCTGAAAATGTCAACTGGGATGATATCATTTATTATATATCTACCCAACGAATACAAAAAATGTAAGTCTACGCTATGCTCCAAAATTCTTTTTAAACGTTTTAATGGAAGATGCCCGACCGTCGCCGCAAAACTGAACCCATTTTTGAGCCCAATGTTGTCTATTTTTTATTTATTTTTTTTACTTTATTTCTGTAGAAGAAACAAAGCGAAAATTACATATTCGCTCGTGTTAGCGAATAGCTTTAAGATTCTCGTTTGAAGAGTATTTCAAAATTCCACCCACGAAGATGTAAAATACGCGATAAAAAATATAATAAAACTTTTTTCATTTTTCTGAAATATTTACCGGTAGTGAGTGCAAATCTAATAATCTCTGAACATGTATGATTTTTCTTTTATTTTGAGGTATCCTCAGATTTTCTAAAAGTGAAGGGTAAGATAGAAAATACAGGGAGAATGGCAAAGAGAGTATTGTTGTAGTAAAAAATGTGGTTTTCAAGGTTTCCAATAAGCTTTTCCTCATTGCGGTAGGTCAAGTCTTAATTCTTACCTTTGAGTAACGAAAAGTTTCGTTTGGCCGTATTCGCCAGAAATTAAATCTTTGTCTGATTTAGGTACTTCGCTTTAAGAAAACCAAACATTTTGCTGATTTAAAAATTAAAGATGTTTTATTACATTTCCTATATGTAGGTTATCTTATTACATTTTAAAAATAAATTTTAAGAGTTGGCATTAATTGTTGATTAACGCAATACAAATAAATTATATATTATACACAATTAAATGTAATACAGATAAAAAATATAAAGTAATAAAAGTAGATAATTTTTACATCCCCCTCGATATCTAAATCGAGGTGGGTTTTGTTTAAATAAATGGATAGTTATTGAGACAGGCCAGTTTTAAAATGAAAGCGCTGAAGCTGATTAAAAGGAACTAACAATATAAAAAAAATTAATAGTTAACTTTAAAATATGTAAATTAAATTAAATTAATGTAAAATTAAGAATATTGCATTTGAAAATTTAATACGACGCCGATTTTCTCAGATTTTTAGTTTTATTATCAATGATGAAAATAATTGTGATTAAGATCCCGTAAAACGATTTTATGAATAATATAAAATAAATCTGTTAGTTAATTTTTAAATATTTTATCTAAATTTACTACAGGCTTTAAAGACAGTTATTCGATTACTGGACATAGCTTCCGTCAACAAGCAGTAGTTTTTTCGTCCTGTATACATCAGCAATTACATTATATTTTGCGAACTTGGAAAAATTAAATTAAGCTTATACGTGCAATAGTTTCCGAGGATAAAAATCACCTATTTGAAGTGGTGAAATAGCGTTACAAGAATGGTGGGGGGGGGGCATCCTCGGCATCTTTTAGATTTTAAGCACTTTCGACGTCTTTTATTCTTTTTGCGCCCAAAAATAGTATCCAGTTAGTATTCAGTTGCTACAAAATTTACATTGAAAAAAACTAATCCCCATCCCTCCTCAGCCATCGAATGTGGCTACGCCACAACTTTAATAACCGACAAAGTAAATTTCCCCTTTAATAATTAAAAACTTATTGCATTTAAATTAACATAAATTAATAAACTAATCACTGGAATGCCGCCTTTCTAAATTTTTGAATTTTCATTTAGTAATAAAGGCGATAAAAATGTTTTTCCACAAACAATGTCTTTTAAATCTTCACCACTGTAAGATAACAAAGGCGAAATTTCTACAACGTCACCTTTGACTATACCACCGGCACTTTCAACGTAACTTTTGTGCAAAGAAAATAAATCTTTTCGGGCAGTTGATGGGCAATCTTTTCCAGCATTATCAGAATTTTTTAAAGCACTGAACTCTTTATTACGCGGAATTTCCCAAGTAACAAAATGTTTGCTAAATGGAAAAGCATCAAAAATAAATTTTTCTATTTTTATTCCATTAACATGATCTGGCTTTTCTTTTTCTCCAAATTCATTAATAAAAGGAATTTTTTTCTGAGCTACATGAAGTTTGAGTTTATCATCGTGTACGTCGTTAACATTTCTTAAGAAATCTGTTGAAAAGAAGTGATTGCAAATACTTGCAGAATTGAATACTAAGTTACCTTTGTCATCGCACAAGCGACTGGTCGAGTCGGTTATTTCACTATATTCGATAACTCGAATATTGCCATTCACTTGGCATACAACTCCAACCGATTCAGACCAACTGAGCTTTTTCACAACTTTAGCTCCGCAATCAGCTTTTTTATCTATACAATATCCAATAAAAATTGGATCTGCAACTCTTACAAGAATATTGTCTACACTATGCACGTGGATGTAACGAATGTTTCTTTTCGACATATCTTTTAATATTCCATTTACGTGCAAAGCACGATATATTCCACCATTTCCATTAGGAGATAGAGCTACTCGATTTTTTTCTTCTAAAAGGATGCGACCCTTCATATCAAAACATGGAAACAATCCTTGATCAAATAGAACCACATTTTCTTGTTTAAGTCCAAAAAATTTGTTGGTAATCATGTAATTTTCAGTAGTTTTTCTTGTTGCAACGCTGGTCATAATGTACCAAACAATGTTACCGCGCTGTCCTGTTTTGCGTTCACTTAATTCTTCAATTTTACGTATCCTTTCTGCTTGAACTTGAAAGAGAGATTTGCCTGAAGGTAATCCAATCGAATACATTCCTTTCGGATAGGAAACTCCCAATCTGGTTCCTTGCCCACCGGCAAGCAGCAATACACCGACGCATCCTTCCGAAATTGCGTTCAGACCGATTTCATTATATTTTTCCAATTGTTTTTGTGACGAACTCTCTTCCGATTGAAACTGTTCATCTGGGATAGGCTTCATGTGATTATCTAACTGTTTTGATTCTTCTAATAACGTCATTTGGGCATTTTTGAAAATTCTGATAGCTTCTTCAAAATCAATATCATTCAGATGTAGTAAAAATTCATTTTTCTCTTCGTTTGTTAATTCGTCCCAAAATCTCAGTAAGTGTAACTGGTTAGTATTGGTTAATATCGTTTTTATTTGATTATAACTTATCATTTTGAAATCGAAATTTACAACAGTTTCTTATCGTGTTCACAACTTTAATGAACAATAACATTTCTAAGACAAGATACCAGCAGTTCCACTTCTACTTTTAATACTTTTACTTGACATTCAAATATTTCCTATATCCCATATTTCAGTAATATTTATCTATGCATTAATTAAAATTTCATGCATTCGACATATACTTATTTAAATTATTAAGCACAACATTTAAATTAATACTATTCGTCGATCGACTGCGCCAATTGCGCTTATCTCTATTTACGTGCATTTACTATTTTTAAATTTTTAAAAAATTTTAATGTTTTCTGCCGTATCTGCGTTCGATGAGGAAAATTTAAATTTTTTAATAAGATCCTTGTAATTTAAGCATTAAACTTTAAAGGTCAAAATTTTACATTCAAATTTACAGTTAATGTTAAATATAGGTACCTATTACTTTCTACTAATACTTTAATAGTTACGTAATATTATACAGGGCGATTTAGAATTTCACCCCAACACTTATACTTTTTACACTGTAAAAATAGTTAACAATAGGTACTGAATTTTTTATATTTGATTCTGTAAACAAAGGTAGTTAATCACAGACGGACAGACAAACAGACGAATATACACATTAAACTCTTTCAGGTCGGGGGGCGGGAGTTAAAAATAAATGAAATTTATAAAAGATAAATTTCACAAGGAAATCAAGCTTCGTTAAAGCACGAGTAAATACCACATCGACATTAAGTTTTATATATCATTGTTCAGTATGAACGTTCAATTAGAAATTACTTTCAATTTTTAAACTTGTGCAAGGCATGGAGAATGTAATTTATCCTTGAAAAATAATAATTCATTATAATATGTATAAGTTGCTGGCATACTTTTACACATTTTGTATGTACATTGTGTGTGCATATCCAGATTTTAATTTTAAATCATATTTGATAGAGCAAAACAAAACAAATAATTTTCAAAAAATTCCCATTGCTAAAGTTACTAATTATAACAATTTATTTTAATTTAATTAATTTATTTATTTATAACAAATATAACAATTTTTTTAACTTTTCAATTTTTTCCCTCAAAATTTGATGCATCATAGGTAATAATTATCAACCAAACGTATAAATAATATACCTAAATCTGAATTAATTAAATATATATTGCTAAAAAGTTCTTCACCTTGTATGTACATATAAATAACGTAAACGTAAATGTCAAGTTTACTGAAAGACTTAGTTTTGATATAGAAAATAAAATACTTAAAAAGAGAAAGTACAAAATTCTTGCTAAAGGTATTTTTATTAAAATTACCTATAAACTGGTTCTATTATAATCTTTTGTTTTTTATTATATAACTTTAATAGGTCATGAATCAGGTCATCAAAGCAAGAGAGACAACGTATTAATGGCAGACCGATTGAATAACTATTTTTAGTTTTTTTTTTTACATTAAAAAAAAAATTCGTCTTCAATAATTTCATAAAACTTCTTATTTAATTTTATTGATTAAAAGTTTACTAATAATTTTCTTTTGTCGAATTATACCTTACGAGTAGATGAATTAAAAATTTGTTCGAAGGAAATTGTGCATCAGTTTTAACTTCAGTTGTGTATTAATTAATAAAACTCCTTTTTTTTTCGTGTTAGGTTTACACGGTTAGGTTAGTTACGAGTATTCAGAAAACAGGTCTCCGAAACACCAATTTCCGAAGAGACTCCTCTACATGTGCATATCATACTTATGCCCGGTTTCATAAAACTTTTAACAAGCTATTAAATTTAACTAACCAATGAAAATTATCTCTTAGTACTAACAAACAAATAAAAATCATCTTTTAATTCGTGCAGCATATGATGGAGTAGTACTTGAAATTTGTTTTAATTTTAAAGGATTTTTTAAACTATCTTTAGATAAACAAAACCAAATTTTCTTTTAAGGGATTTGGAAAATCCCATTGAACTTCCCAAGTCTGACTAACAACGCCTTGTTAACAAAAATTTAACTTTTTTTAATTTTTATTGTACGGAGAATCATCTCATCCAAAAATTGATTAGTAAAAATTAATCTCGGAATATTTTGATAGATAGCAATAGAATTATTTACATATGTATAAAATGTTCTTACCTTAATTTGATATATCTTTCCTACTTGCATTCTAGCACGAACATCACAAGATATCAACATTAAATCTGCGTCAAATGCCATTCTTTGAACATCCCCCGAATTATAAGCACTCTCTCTCGTAACAATTGCTTTCTTTTCGTTGACGAAGAACATCATCATTGAAGTCATTTTCACAACATGTTTTGAAGACATTTTAATTAATCATTTAATATCTAAAATTAGTGATAAAATTATAAACAAAATTTAACAACATAACCCCAACTTACTTTACACACAGATTGTAACGTCTTGATAGTTTAAAAGTTACTATAAACTAGAAAAACTCACTCTTTGATGTCTCTTGTTCATTACTACATAGACTACAACCCTTATTTTACTAATCCCAATATAAAAAAAACAATAACAAAACCTCGATTGGAATTTAATTTCCATGTGTAAAAGTTTTGTTTTGAATGGTTTTCAAATGGGCACGCCCCTCTGACGTCACACTTACGTGTGACCTTTATCACCTTTGTGATGTACTTGCGGCACCCTGTTTGAGAACCACTAATTTAGACAGTAGTTCAAACCAACAGAAAATAGATTTTATTGTCACTTTAGTTCTTTTATGTGTAAACCATTTTTAGAAAAAATTATATTTTGATTTGCAGTTTTTGCAGCTAAAATTTGTAATGATTATGTAAAAGAAAATTGTTATTTAATGCTTATGCCGCAACAATTATTTCGAGGAACAAGTGCTTTGAAAAATTTTTCAATACGCACGAACTAAATTTAAGGTTATCGGAGAGAAAATTCTTTTTAGATATCTCTAGAATGGATCACGGAGAAACGTAATTTGTTTAAATTATTTTTAACATGGTTTGATGTTGGACATTTTTTAGTGAAACTACTACAAACAATATCATTTTGCCGAAAGTAAGTTACAATTGGATAACTATAACTAACGACTTCTTAGATGCTGTGCAAGGTAGAAATTTCTTTGAGCTATGAAATTGGAATGTAATGATTATTTTAGGTTTAAATTTGGGCGAATTACTACACGATGACTTGTTTGGCTTATTTGAAGCAATGTCAGCTATCGAGATGATGGATCCCAAAATGGATGCAGGAATGATTTGTAATCGTGGCATTAAAAAAGCTAAGTCATTTAATCAAGCAGTAGAGGTTCATTTGTTTTTCTTTTTGTATTCTTGTAAATACTTTGACGAGTCTGTTTTAGGAACAATGTTTGAAGTTAAATAATTTTACTAACGAACAAATGATTGGAATCATCGACACAACTTTAGCTTGCATAGTATCTTGGTTAGAAGGTCATTCGTTAGCACAAACAGTTTTTACAAATTTATACTTACACAAACCTTACAGTATCGAAGATAAAGTTTTAAAAACATTTTCTCTTTGTGTTTATAAATTATTGGACATTATAAAAGAGTTTATTCATAAGTAAGCAGCAATGCTTAAAGTTTGTTCAATTAATAATTTGTTGTTTGTTTAATTAGAGCTATGGTATATGAAGAAGAAGATTTCCAGCCTATGCAGTATGGCTACATTTTAAATCCTGATATTTCTGAACAGAGAATGATCGGACTAGTTAAAGAAGTCGAAGAGGAATTACATAAAAAAACCAGAATTAAAAATAACCACAGCGGATCTGAAGATGTAAATTTATCTCATATAATTTTATTTTACTTACAATGTTTTATTTTTATTAGTTAGATTTGGCATTATTTGCGAGAATTCGATTTGTGAGAACTTTCTACCAAGCTCTTACCATGTTATTACAACGTAAAGAGGATCAACCGCCTGCAATTGCCGATTGTCACAGGTTATTTGCTACCGCTTCGGACATGCTTATTATTATGCAAAAATCTATTCAAGGAGAGAGTAGTATAGATGAAGAAAATTCAAGTAAGAGCAGACAAGAATCATTATTTTTGTCGTATTATATTATAACTTTAAATATATACTTTTAGCCGAGAGTTCTGTAATAGGTTTTGAACCTCTCATTAACCAAAGGCTCTTACCGCCAACTTTTCCTCGTTACACAAAAATTAAACCAAGAAAGGAGGCTTTATTTTATTTTGAGGAAATGATTGATAGACTCAAGGCTGTTTGTAAAATTTACAACATTTCATCTTTTCATCACGCTTTAGTAATTTCATTGTTCCAAGTATCAACATCAGTTTTACTTTGCTTATTTTTCAGGATTTCTTTATAGATTTCAGTAAGGGGAGTCCTTGTATATTGTCAAGGTCGGCTTTACAATTATTATACGTGGGTAGTCACAGCATGATATTGGGTTCAAATCCTAATGTATTAAAAGAGTTACTTCGAGAAGCTGCCAAGTCTTTCATTTCACCACCAGCTCTTATGGCTAAAGCTATAATTTCAAACCAACAAGTAAATTTTAATTATTCAATCCACCTAATTTTTTTAATTCTATTTTGATTTTATTTAGGCGAAATTGTATGTGGATAGTTTTCTTTCACATTGTACAAGACCTTTTGCAAATTTGTTACAACTATGCGGTCACAATCGTGCAAGACAAAGAGATAAATTGGCTCATTTGTTGGAAGAATTTACCACTTTGCAAGATGAGGTAAGTGTAATGTTAAAAAGAAGTTTAATTTTTATTAAAATTTTAAGGCGGAACGGGTCGATGCTTATCTTCATAACATATCGGTAAATAGCACTTGGTCGAGACCACATTTAGCATGTTTTGGTACATGGATTTTGTATCACACATTGCGAATAATGATTATGTATTTATTAGCTGGATTTGAACTTGAATTATATAGTGTACATGAATTTTATTACATTTATTGGTAAGTTTTTTATGATCATTATTTCGATTACTAATGCAATTTTTTTGATTGCAGGTATTTATATGAATTTTTATACGGCTGGCTGGTATCGGCATTAACAAGAGCAGACAGTTTTTTAGTTGAACAAGAATTAATTGGTGAATTACAGAAACCTAAAGGCAATAAAAAGTTAAAAACAAAACATAAAAAGAAACCAAGACCTTATAATCGGGACATTTTGTTTTTTCAAGCTTTGCAAAATATGTGCGGAGGATATTATAAAGTAAGATAAATATATAAATTATTAACCCTTGTAATAATATTAATCGTAAATTTAAAAAAATTGCTCAAAGGTTGTTATAAAAAATGTGTTTTATAGTTTGTTTAATAAACTGCTAATCTTTTACAACTTACACTTAATAAAATTTTTTCTTGTAGGCATTAATTGGATTTAGAATGGATCAAAAATTGACAATGCCTGATCCTCAATTTGATAATGAACAAGTGAGGTACGAACACAGATTTATACCTTTTCAAAGTTTGTTAACGCCGCCTCCTGTGCAATATTCTGAATTTCGTGATATGACGTCACCTGCCAGATGCAATCAACAATCAATAGATAGCATGTATTTGTACATAGCTGGCTGTAAGCATTTCCATCAAGCTCGACAACTGTTGGAAACTGTTCTTCCTATGGATTCTGAGGTAAAAATTAATACTTTTAACTCCGAGAGTAATTTAAATGTTTTTGTTTTTAGGTTTCTGAACTATTAAAAATATGCAAAACTAATTTTGTGGTTTTAAAGTTATTAGCCGGAGGTCACAAAAAGGAATCTAAAACTCCTCCCATATTTGAGTTTGCAAAGCATAAACACTTTCCCATCATAAAATTGTTGTAAAATCTTTTTACAGTATAAGACATAATGCGGTATTTTTGTTTTTCTTTTAAATATTATAAATGTGCGGTAGATATAATAAATTTAAGTTAAACATTATATTATGTATTGAATAATAATTATTATAATCAACAGCGAATTAATTAATAAATATATCAAAGTGATTTTTATTATTGATTTATTATTATTATCGAGTGATGTACAACTTTACGTACGACGTAAAATCTCATAATCAAGTGATACTTTGTTATCATAATTAGATAAAATAAATTTTAGTAAAAACATGGATTTAAAACTAATTGGTTATCGCGTGCAGAAAAGAGTTTCCACATCATGCTTACACCTGATAGTTACTCACAAAAATATTTTGACGATTCTATGTTAACAAAGTAAATTGTTCATTTTGAAGACATTTTTTTGTCATATAAAATCGCTTTCACAGCAATACTTATTAAACATTAAATTTGCTGCAACATTCCAACCTTTATATACGGTGTGCCTAATGTAAATCTGTGTAGACTACGCCGAGTACGAGAATATCGAGGCTTCAAAGTCCATCAGTTCTGGATAAAGACTGACTGGTTGTGGAAGCCTGCTTAACAAAAATGCTTTTTTATTTTTTATATCGAATAGACGATAACATGGTATCAAAGAGTATGTATATACATGTATGTATATAGAGTATGTATCAAAGAGTATGTATATACATACTCTTTGATGGTATCAAATTTGAAATTTTGAAAAAACATAGTCGAACGCACCCAATCTAATAGCTCATTATTGAACCAAAGTTGCTGAACGCAGCTAAAAGTTGTTTGTTATTTTTATTAGGTTATGTACTACGTACCTTGTTCGTCTATGAAATTATTGTTTTAAATTAGTTTAAAGATTATTTTGTGAAAGCTGTTATTTATAATGAATAATTCGCTTAACCAAGGTGATGAGTATTTCTAATTTTTTAATTTTATAAAAATGTTATCTAATGTTTCAGGTTTTGTTGATAATTTTGACGGTTTGAAGACTCCAAAACAGATATTTGACGATATGACTGCATGGAATGCAACACAAGATTTCATGTATTGGAAAGCTCGCGCTATGAGTTTAGAAATAGAAAATACGAGATTGAAAGAGATGATACACGATATTATGATACCACGTAAATCTCAGGAGATAGACGAAGAAATTTTGCTTGATCGAGAAGAGAATTCGAGAGAACATTTACCTATGGAAGAAATACCCGTTAGTGATCCTATAGCACTTGTTCCAAGCCGTGTATCAGATAAAAGTCAAGGGGTCCGTCCCAAAAAAAATTACAAATCTCATCGGAAGCATAATATTCAATCTGCAAATGAAGATGTGCTGCCACTTGTGAATAACTTGGGAGAAAAAGAAAAAGGGTCTAAAGTACTTTATGGACCTTGTGCTGCTCGAATTAGGGGAATGGAAGTCGCATTACAATTGAATTATGAACGGCATCTCAAGAACTCTGAAAATGTGTATTGGCCCCATTTTCCATTAAAGCCTTAGCTTTAGGTTTTGTTAAGTTTTCTATTAAAATTTCGGTTTCCACCCTTTTGGAAAACTCTGGAAATTTTTAAATGTCAAGACAATTTTTTATTTTTGCATAAAACTTTAGGAAAATTCTTCGATATAAAAATTACATTTTTGATATATTCAAATTAATAAATTTTATTAATATTTGTACTTATATTTTTTCTGTACCTTGTCGCAAAGTTTTAAACCTGAAATAAGAGAAATAATATGGTAAATCAGTTATTTTAAGTTTCCTGCTGCCCATTCCCTAGTACGAAAATGAGGTTTTTTATCTAGCAATATTAAACCATCAGCAATCCATATGACTTCTGTGGACAACATCGGACCTTTTTCTAACACTTGAAGTTAAGTGTTTAATTAATGTTAAAAATGCAACGATAAAGATAATAAATAATGGCAAAATTTAATTTGAAAACCTGCAGCTTATTTATAAGCGTTATTTGGTTCTTACATTTTCAACGATAATTACAAAATCTTTCAGCTAAAGAAACTGATTGTTTCGTCCTATGCTCGAATTTAAGATATATATAATTTATGGAATAGTGTAGCTTCAGAATGAGTCGAGTAAAATATTGATTTAAAATTATTGTGTTTTAGGTAAATTTTAATTCATCACAGCCAAATAAAGTATGCTTTATGTCAAGTCAGTGTCTTTACTTTTTATTGCTTCTTCGTATCATTTGAATTCCACTTCGACTTTTATTTTATTTCCCAAATTCAATCTCATTTCGTAACATTTTGATCACACTGAAAAAACTTCGCTCCTGGTGCCTAAATGATATAAATTTAAAGCAATTTTACTTTTTGAATATACATCATTATAATTTTGGCATAAATATTTACTACAAAAAACTTTTACATAGATCAAAATTATAAAGGATACTCGAGCTGATATAGAAGGTGATTTCCTGATACAAATGTGCAACTATCTAAATTTTTATAATTCTTACCGAGTACCGGTCCACGTTTTCTTAAAATAAAAAATTTTGATGCAATCTTTTCCCGTTATATCTTAACAATCTTTATGTAATTCGTGAGCTTATTAGTACTCACTGTTTTGCAACTCACACCAATTCATTCTGAAAGTTAGGACACTTGTCATCTCAGGGTGCAATATATTACTAATTTGTTGGGTAAAAAAGTTCATGAGTCCACCAAAAATAAAAACTCTACAAAAAATAAGTAAAATTAATAAGATGATAATATATTTGAATAAATGTATACAATGAAAAGGAACAATGATAATAATGATACTAAACAAATTAGTAACTAATCTACAATTCGATTTACCTTAGGATACAAAATATAATTAGAATTTAATTAACAAATTTTCAAACAATTACCAACGCACTGCTTCTGTAGAAATACAATCAGTCGCACATTAAAATAATTGTAACAGAGAATTTAAATGAAAGCAACAAAACATTATTAAAAATTTTCATCAAATCAAATGTATAAAAACTAGTCATTTGTTTAATATAATAAATAAAACATTAAGCACCTACTACAGTCTGGCAAGTTCTCAAAAATGGCAAATAACAAATCCTAAACTTAAATATACCTGTTTTGAAGGCACTCCGTTTAACATCTCCTCAATTATTTTAAATTTAATTCATTCCAACTTATATAAATGATGTATTTACAATAATTATTTACAAATTATACATAACAAAAAAAAACAGCAGCAATTAAGTTTTTGTCATGTTATGCCTGCATGGTATAAAAAATAAAAAAAATTGCGTTCATTTCTTGTTTTCACATGCTGAAAATGTGGTGCAGTTTTCCTTTCCTTTCCAACAGCTACAGGCAATACAACAAGTAACCGAAAACCTGTTCGTTGTTATTTGTTTGGATCTTAGATCAGATTAATCTCGAATAAAACTCAAAAATGTCTGATCAATAAAATCCAAAAAGTAAAAATCTTTTAAAACTCAGATCCATTATAAAATATATTAGTAAGCCATTTCTTTGTCTTCTTCGAACTTTTACAATATAACATAAAAATAAACAATGAATTACTCTAAATTTTAATATCATAAGATGCAGTCAAATTCAAGTTGCCTTAAAAAGTATTACTAACTATTTATATTACAACTAAATCACTTTACAATTGAGTTTTATCGGTAAGCACGAGAATCACTTTAGTCTTCCTTTAAACTTTTTGCTTCAAAATGTCTATGTGGTACATATCCCTTATTAGGTTCAGAACCGCAATGCACAGGGGTTTCCCCAATTGTCACGTATCCAGTTTTAGGCACTACATCAATAGATGAGAGTTGATGTGGTGAAAATGAATCAGTATCTGGTTTTCTCAAATTGCTAGTATTAGCAACTTGAACATACAAAGGTTTAGTGTCACTTTCTAAAGGTATATTTGAATCTAATCTAAAGAGATCCGGCATATAACTTTTATTATCTATAGAATCTGATGGGTTTATCGATACATATCCAGGATTAACACTTTTATTCAGCTCGCCAGTCATAACATAAGGTTGCGTAGTAAGCGTATCGCTTAAAACATACGGAGACATTTTAGCTAAATCTGACTGCGTTACAGCAACTGGCACATAAGTTGGACTTACACTTGTTAAAGGTGCTGGGTCAACGCCTAGAACGCAGTAACCACCAGGAGAAGAATTCTTGGTGTTCCAATTTGGAGTATTAATATCCATGGGCATAGGCATGGTCACATAACCTTTAGATACCACAGGACGAATAGAAGCTACATTTCTTAACCTTAAGGAATTTGTTCTGTGTAAATCTTCAGTCGATGCTGTACATTGTTCAGTACCAGAATCGGAAGTATCCGATAGGTGAGTTGCTGTTTCTAAAGAAGACGTTACACTTGCATGTCCCGAACTACATCCACTCGATTCCCCACTTAAGGTGTGAGCATCACTTAATTTAACCAATAACAACTCCTCATCTGCAGGAGAATGATCAATTTTTTCTTCTTGTTGTGGTTTCTTAGTAGCACTCCACTCGTCCAGTCCTACATCTATTGCGGGAGCCAAACCGGGAGGTAACTTGACTTCCAAATTTTGCATATCTTTGCAATAGATATGAATTCTAAAATTGCAAGTTAAAAAATGTACTTCACTACACTTTGTGTTAGATAATATACAACTTACTTTTTGCCTAGGAAGTAGAACAATCCAATTAAAATGATACCAATTGGTAAAATCAACAAATACCAAGTTACAGTAGATAATTGGCAGTTGTATGTCAGTTCATCACTCCAAGGTCCTTCGTATCGCTTATCAGCAAATAGGTTTACAGCCCGAACTGATACATAGAATGTATTGTATTTTCCATTTTCTCCACAATTTTTAATAGTGTAGTTCGTGTCTAGAAAAAATGTTCAATTATTAAAACCAAGTAATAAAACACAAGAAAACAAAATTTACTTGTAGTGTTTATAATTACAGTTTCTTCATCACCATCTTCAAGTCTACTTCTAAAATTCACTTCATATATTTCGGTATTTCCTCTTCGATGAACTGGAGATTCCCAATAAATAATAATGCAAGAATTATTTTGGAAACCTACACCAGGCCGAGGTATTTTGCTAGGAACTACAAACAAACAATTGTTAGTGCAAATGTCAATCATAAATACACAAAAAAACTCACTTCCAATTTTAGTTACAACAATTAACGAAGGAGTCGCTTCCGAACAAGCAACAGTACAAGCCATCATACTAATATTGTAAGAAGCATAGCTTTCCAAATTTTCCAAAGTGTACTAAAATCATCAAAATTTAGTTTGAAATGTACCTGAACTAAATTTATCTTTTGTTGCAATAAATTTTACTTACATTTGTTCGATCTGCTCCAGGAGTTTTTTCTGTACCATTGTAATTAATTATATAACTTGTAAGTAAACCATTTGTTATACGAGGTCGCTCCCAGCCAACCGTGATGGTAGTATTGGTTACTTCAATTATAGTAAGGTTTGTCGGAATAGTCGGAGCTAAAAAGTCGAAATAAAATTATCATGTCTAACAAACCAAAGTTAATTTTATTAAAAGTTTTATTTAGTTCTTTTATATAATGTCTTCATTTCATTAAAATAATTAATATTTCTATTTAACACAAAACTGATTTTACAAGATTCACACTTAATTTGCTCTTGGAGCCGTGTGAATCGTTCATGCTTCACGTGCAAGATTGTAGTTTAAGGCGTGTTAATCGGTTGAACACAGTAATTTAAAAATGATATATTTTGATTTAGAAAAAATTTTGTTTGAGGCAACTATATTATTATTTTAAAAAAACACATTTATAAGTAGTGTAACTCGATATTAACCATATCAATTTCATTTATATGAAATTATTTTTAATTTATCAATGACTAAAATAAATAAAAAATTGCATTACTATTTGCAAGAAAAAGTAGAATTTTATAATAAAAAAATAAATTAACAATACCATCTTCAAGAGTAGTTTGATAAAGAAATTCGCTGTTTTGGCTTTGGCTATGCTTGCTAAGAACAGAAATTGCCATTACGTAAGTCTCATAAGGTTTCAATCCCGTTATATTGGCGCGATCTAAAGTGGAATCTCCCAATATTGTTACATTTCGTTCTTGTTCTAAACATAAAAATTATTAGTTAAATGAATTAATTAAAATTCAAGTTTACCTTTACAACTTGCATCGCTGGGACTAATTATTGCACAATAATAAATTACATAACCTGTCACACTTCCAATATGATCTGAACAATCTAATTTCCAACGTAACTCAATAAAAGTTGAACCAAATTCCTGAAGCCAGACATTTTTCATTTTGCCTATTGCCTTGCTATGTATAACAGTACAGGCAGCCCAAACCATCCCGCTGCTTGAATGCTCTGTATTTGCCGAAATTGCAAATTGCGTTACTTTTACTTCGTGTACAGTAATATTGTATGTCATATTACTACCCGGAATGGTAACCCAATTCAAGTATCCCTAATCAAATAAATTTTTCAATAATAAAATTAAGAAACTTCATTTTGCATTACTTACAGCACATTGATAAGGCCAATCACGTTCACTGGGGCACCAAAAAATGGTGTAACTTTTAATAGGATGCTCGTGCTTTTTTCTAGGCAAATCCCAAGACAATTCATATTTTCCATCACCAAAAGAAGTCTTTATAAAAGACACCGGTTCACCAACTCCTAAATAACAAATTAAAATTACTGATTTTATAATTTCGATTAAATTTATGAAATTATTACGATTAATATAACTGGGTACAGTAACATTCGAATATTTTTTCGAATATCCAATGCTATTTCTTGATCGAATGTGAAATTTATAAGTTTCCATGTTACTTAAATTTACAAACTTGGCATATGCTTGTGTCATTTCAACTGGTTTAAGGCTATTAAAAAAGAAATTAGTAAACATGAGATTACAACAATTACAAAAACATTACCTTTTATCCCCTTGAACAAATATTTCGTAGGAAAAGTTGGGACCATTTTGATTTTCATCTTTTAATTTCTGCCAGTACACATACAGATCTGTAATATTAAGAGCAGTACCAGTGGAAACAATTTCAAAACTACCAATATTAGTCTTTGGTGGGGCTCTAGGCAGTTTGGCACTTGTTCGCACCGTTATAGAAGCATTGTTAGACCACATAGATTCATCATTTATAGCTGCTTCGGCAGAACGCATAGAAACCCGAATGTCATACAATGTAAATGCATATTTCAAGCCAGTCAGATTGAAATGTACGCCTCTTGTTGCCATCATATTTGTTGTATTCAAAGTTCCACCAAACTGAACCAAATAAAAAAGTTCAAAATTTACATTAACAAAAATAATATTTTTGTAGCTTACCTTCCACACTTTTTCATATTCAGATTGATAAATAATGCGATAATGCAAGCCAGGTGGAAATGTTTGCATTGCATTTGGAACTTCCCAAAATAAATAAATGGAACTTGGCGTTGTACTTTTAGATTGTAATTTTTCAGGTGCTCCTGATAAAACTGCAACCAATATATAAATAACTTTTTAAGCAAACGTTATTAAGGGGTTTTATGCAGTCAGGATTTTCAAAGAATCGATTTTTTTTCTTTCATTTTCGTACTGTACATATATTATATATATTCATATACATATATTCATTATGTACATATATATTCTGACTGCATTTAACCCTTTCAAAAATGCTTACCGTGTGGAAAATGAGAAAAAGTATAATTGAATGTGTTTGTGCCAAAATAATTAGACATGTGAAGTTCAAAATAATATGTTCGTTGAGCTTGTCTATACTGAGGCTCTGTAAGAATAGTCCACACACATTCTGCTTTACGCTCTTCTTCGTTTTCAGTCAAATTTGGACAGGAGTAATACATACTTCTGTACAACAAAAGAAAAATAAAACAATTAAACTATTATAACTTAATTTGTAAATTGCAATAAGGAAAAATATTTACCGTCGACTATTGAAGTGGTAAGTCAAATTGTATTTAGTTTTTGCAAAAGTTTTTGGCGTATTCCACGTGCACGTTAAATTTTCGTAATTATAACCAATGCATTTAAAATTTTCTACAGATTGAGGTTTAGCTAAAACGATTAAATTTATTAAAAAAAATTAAAATTATTAATAATTAAGACTACAAAAACTTACTATCAACTATAACTTGATTGAGACAAACAACACCTTCACTATCTTTACAAAAATACACACTGGAAGATCTACGAGGTTTTTCAACATGTAAAATCGCACTGGTTTTATTTATTACTTTCACCTGTAAAAATTTCAATATGAAGAAGCATCTACGTTTATCGAGGAGTTAAATACTCACCATATCACGATTTAAAATTGTGTCACCAACTGCAAAATATATACCTTCGCTGCTATGAGGTGGATTGCTAAATTCGGCACTCAAAACACAAGTAATATTTAAAGAATTTCCATATTCTACGTAAATTTCACCTCGGGGTTCGGTATCTAAGATTAAATAAGAAGTTAAATAAAATAGAAAACGTAATGTTCAAATCTTAATCAAATTAAATTATTACACTTAAGTTTAAGATTAAATGTAAGTGAAAAAAACGACCGTTTTGTATGCATGTAATGTCAAAAAGTTTGCCGATTCATGAATACTTTCCAAATATCTCAGCAAAAACTTTTTAACATGAATACAAGTAAGAAACTACCAAGGCAACTCTTTCAACATAAGAGACACCACTGGATTTAAATCTTAAGCCCGCCTCAGACGATGCTTGTTTTGCTGCTGGATTGCTTGATGGGAGCCTTGCTGGCTGGCGCGTGCTGGCTAGAAGATGACGTCACTGCTGGATTGCTTGCTGGTTCCAGTGATAGAACCGGTGCTATTTTTGCTGCTGGTTTACGTGATAGGTTGATACCAACGATAATGTCGCGTTGTGTTCGTAAACACGAATGCAAATTTTCTTTGTTGAACGTTTTATTTTTATTGAAACTATAAAACACGTGTGAAGCCAACCAAGCACAGAAACCATCACCTAACCAAGCAGGTAGAAAACCAGCAGAGAAACCAGCAAGCAATCCATCAGTAAAACAAGCATCGTCTGAGGCGGGCTTTACAATTAAAAAAATATACATAATATAACCCTTTTTTAAGAAAACTTATCTAAATACAAAAAATATTTAATAATAATTAGTACTTGTAAATTTAATTCCAAACGCGTCACATTATTTATACTCACATCCAAATGATGAAAGTCCTGCTACACATTTTCGTTCGTGTTGACAAATACAGGGTGATAATAAAATAAAAAAATATAAGTAAGACAATTTAAAACTATTTAACAATCCAATAAAAGCCATCTTTAAATTGAAGAATCTGAAATAAAATAATAAGCATTAATTATTTGTTAACAATATAATTTCATAATAATATAGTAAAATGGATTATCTCAAAAACGCCAATTGATAATAAAATTAAAAAATTATGATTTTTGATCAATTAAAAAATGTGTGCAATGTGTGTTTTGATTTCTTTCAATTAACGCAAACCCCAAGTCTGTATGTAGGTATATATAAAAATAATAGAATTATCAAGTCACCCTTCCAAGGGTGGGTGGGGAAACATCCAAGTTTTCAAGATGGGACTGCCCTTAAATTTCTTTAGTTTGACGTAATCTATGTGTGTTTAATCGGATTTGCTTTCACTCGTCAGGAGAAGTATCAATCTGGTAGGTATATATGTACTAAATCTCAAGAAAATACTAAATTATAAGAAATTAAAAAAAATGTTTTCTCCTAGTCCTATTTATAATTTAATTAAGACGCGTTTACAAAATTGGGAATTTGAATTTTAATATTCAAGAAAATAGATCTTGAAGATCTGAGAAGATCAACAATGAGTTGACCCTGGTTTAACTCGTACCTGAGCTTTATACAACTGGCCGTAAGTGATTACATTTTGTCATAAAATTCTCTCTATAACTTTGACGATTTAATCTCTATGATTGAGTCAACACTTTGTATAATTAATAAAAGTATTTCTTTCATCATTATATAAGTATAATATATATATAAATATAAGTAACGATCGACAAAAATTTGCATTGAAATCATAATTTTTGACGCACTAGTGAATGATGGAATCGCACGTTTAATTTGGTGCATCATGTGCACTTTTCACCATTTTATCTGGCTATACCCTTTGTTATAATAATGGTGATAATAGGAGCAAGTCCTGAATTAAGAAGAAGTTGAAAAGTATTCCAACCATGTCCAGTTAATAGAACTATACCAGTGTCCAAACTATGTTGTTTGGTATTCAAAGTTAAATGTTCTTGTACACCATATGGACATCAACAGCATTCTAGAACAATACGGTACAAATGAGCAGCGCAAATATCTATATACTATAATTGTTTTTCGACGTTCTTATTCAATTATTTTTGAATTAATCTCGTTTTCTTTCCTTCCTTCGTCCTACAGCAATGCCAAGTTTGTTTGTTTAAGAATTTTCTTGGCAGATATCTTGGTGGTTTGCTATTATTTAGAATAAAGTTTTTTACCCTGTCTAGGCTAAAACTGGGAATCTCGGCTCAACAGTCATATTCCATATTCCAACAACCATATTCACAAGTTTAGTAACAAATTCGTTTTGTACTAATTTGAAACTAAAATAATTTTTTTTATATCACAAAAAATCTGTTATCATATTTTTTAAGGTACATATTATTCAATTCAAATTAATAAACCTTAAACATATTTTCTTAAAAAGCAAATGAGCAGATAAATATGAATTTCTTTTTATATGTTTATTATATATTTCTATAAGGATATCAAACTTAAACTAAACTTCAGTGAAACGTTCTATGAAAACTATCAAATTGTTCTCTAGATATTTCCGCAAAACGCTTATAAAATTATATTAAATTGGTTAATTGGTACGATAATATTGTTCCAGAAAAAAAATTAAAACTTAATAATACAAAACACTATTATTACATTTGTAATAAGTTTTTAATATGTAAACAATATAATTAATGAGTGAATTATTCTAACATAATTATTGCATCAGGCAATGGCAAATATTCTATTAATAAAATAAGGTTATCAACATGTTATGTTATACATATATGTATTAATAATAAGAAATACTCTTTTACTCTAAAATCCATATTGTTCTTTCTTAAAACACAATTATTTTAATTACAAGGTAGGTTAGCTTAGGAAATATTTAATAAATTTCTTTTGAAGTTTGATATCTAAAATTAAGACAAATATTTTCATCAAAAATATTACAGATAAATTGATGTCCCTACATAGGAGTAAAGCAAGTTTTCAATGGGGTTTTAAAAGATTGTGATGTATTCCTATGTCGTTCAAGCCTTTGACGAGCCTCGTTGTAAATCCAAACTAGCATTAGAAACTTGTATCAATTTAACTCTCTACATTGCTCGACATTTAAACAATAGACAGTTCACAGAATGATAATATTCATTAAAATAACCAAATAAAATTGTATCACTTCACTGTGGAGTCCAAAATAAAACTTGTTTTCTTCAAGTTATTCAAATTTATATTTTGATTACGAATCATAAAATTATATCCGACATAACATAATAAGAAATAAAACCATGACAATACTGCAAATAAATACTCTGAATGGAAAGCAAGCAAATTGTAAATAACTAGAAATAAAATAATTTTTATGTATAAACTGAATAGCAAGATTTCTAAAATCATGACAGGACGGTGTAAGTTAATTAATTTATTTATTTATGACAAGTTACGAGAGTAAAAATATATTATTTTGCTATATATCATATATCTTTCTAAACGATATTGACCTACAAAATAATGCCATTTTAGCAAACGAGTAATCATTTTGAATTTTGCGTTCCACAGAGTTTCTCCTGACGTTATTTGAAATTTCATAAAAATTGCCCAATACTTTACGAAACTGCACAAAGATAAATCTCTTAGAATTTTAGGTAGTTGATAACATTTTAACATCACGTACTTGCAATTGATTAATAGAACACACACACTTGTTAATTATAAACACCATATTGTTAAATTTAAATGTATCAGACATAAATATAGTACCCATTAGTTAAAACAACTGTCCTGCCAAAAGCAAAAATTTGACTAGTCCGGATAATTGTAGGGTGTACAAATGAAGTTTGTAAGCAGGATGTTTTCATTACACTGTTAACTTATAATGCAATAATTTATACCGCAATTACAAATAGTATAGTAAAACACTTTGTACGTCCGACAATTTAATGAATATTCGGAGATGTTTGTCATCTAAGTTTTTCTAAGTGTTTCGTTGACCATTATCTTATTAACTCAACTATACTACTCATAAAGTTTACACGAAAAAATTATTTTAGTTTACGTATATTGTTCTAATAGGTATCAAGAGCTTTGATGTGATAATAAAAAAAAACATTTTAATAAACACAAAATTTTTGTTCGTGATTTTTGAAGGTTTCATTAAAGTTAATAACTCACCGTATAAGTTTTCAAAACAAGTAAACGAATAAAAGGAACTAAATTAAAAATAAAACTTGAAATTTGGGATCGAGATAATTTCCATAAAAATAAAATAATATGGGGTATGAATGTCAAAAAAAAAATGACCACCAACAATAATTTAGATCTTCACCAACATATCGACGAAACAAGATGTAAACAATATCAGAGTTTCGTTAATATTTAATCTTGGGGAAATTTAAAAATAATGCATCTTACTTTTTAAAACATGATGCACTATTCTTAAAACTTGAATACCAGGAACTCGGAATACGTACGTAGGCACTATAAATCAGTTCGTATGTTTTAACACCATTTTGAACCACAGCGAAACTTTAACGTCGAATGTCTCTTAACGCGGCTTAAGTTATTTTCCTCAATGGAAAATTAAATATTTGATTTAGAATTATATTTTCACTAGGTCCTCGAGTATAACATTTTCATTGCACAACAAGAATATTGCGAAGTAAGACGCAGATCAACTCACGTATATACATGAACGTTAGGTGGCGCTCTATGTCAACTTGTGAAGTTTGACGCATTACGAAAAGGACCGTATTCGTTAAAATTTGGTTCAATAATTTAAGGTTATTTATGTCGTTTTTTTTTAGAATAATTCCAGTTACTTTTCGCATTCTTTGCACAAAGATATATAAATTTATTTTCTGAATAACGATGCGATACTAAATGATTGAAACGAGAATGCAAAACAGAAAATAATCTAATTTACCCACATACAAATTATGGTTACCCGCCCACATCCCTCGTGTATATGTATAAAAAAATGGGAACATTTTCTGGAAACTTTTCTACCTTCAATATGTAATCAAAAACTAAACAACGTTAAAATGATATATTCCATAATTTATCTGAATTTCTAATTTTTTACTTTCCTGTATTGGTTTCCATATACCTACTATATCTTTCGCTCGAAGAGATCAGACTTCTTCACAAAGACCATTTGATATGAAAAAAAAATGCTCTAGTTCTCAATTAACGGAATAATTTTATTAGCTTATTAAGAAAAACTTTATTTGGGAATTATAGGATCCATAAAAGCAGTAATCGAGGTTAAAATGTAATTAAAAGCTGAAAATAAAAATAAAAAACAAAATTTGTAAACCCTTATTTATTGAAAATTTCATAATGGAAATCACGTCACAAAATAAAACATTTTACTGTAGTTAATTGAAATTATATTTATGTAAAAAATAACTGAAAATAGTCTAAGATGGCAAATGGGTTACTTCTTTTTCTGTAATTTTTCAGCAGCTTTCGTGACTTTACCGGCACCAGCATCTTTGTGATTAACGCTCTTGATGACACCAACGGCAACTGTTTGCCTCATGTCACGTACGGCAAAACGACCAAGAGGTGGAAATTCTTGGAA
Organism: Cantharis rufa; assembly: GCA_947369205.1. Classification (NCBI taxonomy): domain Eukaryota; kingdom Metazoa; phylum Arthropoda; class Insecta; order Coleoptera; family Cantharidae; genus Cantharis; species Cantharis rufa. The sequence goes on along the minus strand of OX376309.1, from coordinate 567,296 downwards.
TGATTCTACGCACATGGGTTTAGATGGGACTAAGTTTACAATAGCAGCATCCCCAGATTTGATGGCTTTAGGATTTTCCTCAGTAGTTTTACCAGAACGACGATCAACCTTCTCTTTGATTTCGGCAAATTTGCAAGCTATGTGAGCAGTGTGACAATCAAGAACGGGTGTATAGCCATTGGCAATTTGACCAGGGTGATTCAATACGATAACTTGAGCGACAAAGTCTGCAGCTCCCCTAGGTGGGTTGCTCTTTGAATCACCGGCTACATAACCACGACGTAACTCTTTGACGGAAACGTTTTTAACGTTGAAACCAACGTTGTCTCCAGGCACAGCTTCTTGAAGAGCTTCGTGATGCATTTCAACAGATTTAACTTCAGTGGTGATGTTTGCGGGAGCAAACACTACTACCATACCAGGTTTCAATACACCAGTTTCCACACGACCGACGGGTACTGTTCCAATACCGCCAATTTTGTAGACATCTTGAAGAGGAAGACGAAGAGGTTTTTCAGTTGGACGAGATGGTGGTAAAATAGCATCTAAAGCTTCGATCAAGCATTTACCATCAGCTTTTCCTTCTTTACGTTCTACATTCCATCCCTTGAACCATGGCATTTTTTCAGATGGTTCCAACATATTATCTCCGTGCCATCCGGAGATGGGAACGAATGCAACAGCAGCAGGGTTGTAACCAATTTTCTTAATGTAAGAAGAAACTTCCTTCTTGATTTCTTCAAAACGGCTTTCACTGTATGGAGGTTCGGTAGAATCCATCTTGTTAACACCGACAATCAATTGTTTGACGCCTAAAGTGAATGCCAAGAGTGCATGTTCACGAGTTTGACCATTCTTCGAAATACCAGCTTCGAATTCGCCAGTACCGGCAGCTACGATGAGCACAGCACAATCGGCTTGAGAAGTGCCGGTGATCATGTTTTTGATGAAATCTCTGTGTCCGGGTGCGTCAATAATTGTCACGTAGTATTTGGCAGTTTCGAATTTCCACAATGCAATATCGATTGTGATACCACGTTCACGTTCTGCTTTCAATTTGTCCAACACCCATGCATACTTGAAAGAACCTTTGCCCATTTCTTGAGCTTCCTTCTCGAACTTTTCGATGGTACGTTTGTCGATACCGCCGCATTTGTAGATCAAATGACCGGTGGTGGTAGATTTACCGGAATCGACGTGACCAATGACGACGATGTTAATGTGAATCTTTTCTTTACCCATATTGAGTGATCTATAATAAAAAACCGAAAATCAAATACTTTTTACTAAATAAATAATCATAAAAACAATCGAAATATTGTTAAAAACTAAAATTTCAACATATGGCGGACTATTCGAAGTATGGTCGACACGTGGTGATCTTCCATAGATCCTCGAAAAACCGGCAAATTACCATATTAAATTTTAAAAATTTGGCATACTAATCAGACAAATGGTATTTACTTACATTTAAACGTTGAAAGAATTCAAAAATTAGAAAATTAACAACACTTTTTTACACCTTTTATTACAGGCGAATACTACGTGGCAACCGTACCCTACAACGATCGACTCGGAAAGGATATGAATGGCGGTTGACCTCTTAGTTTATAAGTAGGATGACGTAGCAGCGTACCGGAAAACGCCAGCGCCACCAATTCATCTTTCGCGGGTTTTTAAATTTAAAATTTGTATACCAATTCCTAATAGCATCTACGTAAATAAATGGCGTTTATTTAATTTTTTTTCCAAAACTAATATTAAAGTGATTACATTTCACTTTTAATCAATCGAAATTTTATTGCGTAAATTAAAAATACTAATTCGTCTAATTCCCACTAAATTAGGTACTCTATTAAAAAACTAGATAAGCTTTTATTTTATTTTAAATAAACATACCTCTAATTTTCAATATTAATACAATATAATTTATGCTTTAAATATTGATATTATTATTAATGCTTTTAATATCTAAATTTTTGCAACAAAGTTGGTTTTTTCTTTTGACCTATTTTACTAGAATCTCACGTATAATAGCGTGATATCAAATTTAGCGCTGTTTTGCAGATTTATAAAATATTTAGTTAAAAACTTAATAATTTTTCATAGAACATTAAAGTTAGCAAAATGCAATTATAATTTAATTATTTTTTAAACTTACCCTAAAGAGTTATTTCATTAAAACAATTTGAAAAATGTTAACAACCTTCTGAAAAACCATTATTTGTATTACAAAAACGAAAACTACAGCTAATAAAGAAAATATTTATTGTGGCGGGCATCTACGTGCATAAAGAAAAGAACAAAAAGATACAACAACATTTTTTAAAAATTCATAAAAATTGATAAAAGATCTCCAGAAAATGTATACGTTTTTACCTATTTTGATTTTATTAATTCTCATCAGTAGCATTTAATACTAAGCAATAGGATAATAGGAAATAAATGCGGCCATATCTCTGATTTTTCCAGAGATGGAATTATGAAAAATAATATTTTTTGCTAGCGATCGATGTAACGTTTAGGTATTATATACTCTCAACTTTTAGTTTTCTCAACTCAAGTTTTAAATTTGAAGAGAAGAAAATAACATGGTAAAACTTTTTTAAATTCTTTTATTAATTTAATCGATTGATAGAACTAGAACTCCTAGTTCATCGCCTGGTGATGCCAAACGTTTGCGATATTTTATACTTGCAGTGCGTACCTATGTTTGACAAAACTTAAAAATATTTTTATAAATCGAAATAAGTCTTAATTTCAAGATATAATCAGATTTCAGCAGATTAGTCTTTGAATCATATACTTGCATTCGGTGTTATAATTTACTTTACTCACAAATTCACAAAACGATCACAAACAAATTTCTTGAAATTTGGACAGGACAATGTCCCTCGGGTCAGCTAGTTATATTATAAAAATAGGTCATTATTACATCAGTGTGAAACTGAAAAAATGATGGACAACTCCACTGGTGTGCACCTCAATTGCTTGTAGTACTTGTTTAGATTGGTAAAATTAACCAATCAGAAGTGTGTATTTGTAGTACGAACAGATTATGATAATAACAAAGATTAAATAAAACTATAAAAGGTATAACAAAAAAAGCCTTCCAAAAAATTGATTTTTTTGGTATATTTTCATGCATCGGGGATTCAAAATAAGAATAAAAATAGTTTCCAAATAAAAAAGAAATTGTGCACTAAAGGGTTAGAGTACCCCAAATTAAAAATAGCAGTTTCTTTGGATCATTATCGAAAGTCAATTTTAATAATTTGTTTAAAAACCAAAACTCTCATATTTCAATTTACCAAAAAATACCGTCCTGCTTAGGTTAACGATTAACTAACTAATTATTTGATTTTATTCCTAACTCTGTATATTAAATTACTGCAAGTCTTGATAAAATATTATCCGGTACCTGCACTTCACCCATTAAAACGGTGATACCTATATCGTTATAAATTTGCATGGATTTAAATTTTACCCACTTAACAGTTGGCTTTTGATGATTCGTGCTCGGGGGAAACTGTCAAGTGGTTAATTAATTTCAGTTCAACATTTCAATCAAGTTATTTTTATAATTTGAAAATATGACCATTTGCTTAAGCATGCCAGCATATTGCATTTATATTATTTTGTCAAAAATTCTCATGATATACTTAGTTCATACTTGGTCATTTCCTTGTTAACAATAAAAATAGAAAATTAGCAATTTTATACTATAAAATTTATATATTTTAGAAAACATCATGATTAAGTCATCACAGTAATATAAAACGAGCATATAAGTTTGTTACACCTAACTATACATATAAACACATTAAGTAACTAAATTTGTACATAAACATTAAAATAATAAGTTGCTGTAGGTCAATCAAAACTGTCATAAAACATTCACTTCTTGTTTAACAATGACATTTGAAAATATTCAATACTTCATACAATATACGTTATGGTCCTAAATGACAATTTCTTAAAATTTGCACGACTTCCTTAATTTACACTAATAATACATTGTTTTTACATATTTAACTAACTAGTATATATTGTAGGTAATTATTACGTATTATCACCAAGAAATTTATTATAAGAACAAGTAACACTTCAATAAGGCAACTGTGGCTAATTTCAGGTACTACTTTGTAGGACGGGTTTTAGCAACAATACAAAATCAACATAAATTTTATAAAATAATAACTGTTCACAATCCCAAACTTTACGGCTAAATAAATATTTAATTATTTATAAATAAAACTATAATACATGTTTAAAGATGTAAAGTTGTTAAGCGTCAAAAATGACATTATACAAGAGTTGCGGTCGATCTGTTACTAATATCATCTCTTTCGGTATTATCAACCTGCTGCTCCTGATTTTCATACCACATATTCATTTCTGTCGAAAAATTTTCAGCTACATTTGATGTTAACTGATTTAAATTTAAACTCGTGTTTATTGAATTATTTGGTGTGGTGTTGCCATCGACACCCGCTTCAAAATTGCTAAAAATTAAATTTTAGTTCCAAAACTAAAAATTAAAAAGGTGGTGTAACACACTTGTTTAAATTATTGGACCGACACTTGAGAGGCTGATAGGTTCCTGTTCCTACTTGTATACCACTACTTGCATTATCATTGACATTGTCGTTTAAATTGTGTAAACATATTGGCAATAACTGTGATGAATTATTGTACGATTTAACAGGCGATTTTTTAAATTTTGTTGAATACTTATAAAAATCGGACATTTCAAACGGTTTTGTTTCTTCATGATAAGGTTTGCATTGTCCAGCTTGTATTAAGGTACCATTTTTTGGAATGCTGTTAAATAATTCTAAGTTTGGTTCGTGAACAGTTGAGGATAAATGTGGGTGGGATTCTGCTGGTATTTCTAAAGGGGGTTTATGTAGTTGTGGTGATGATAAGGATTGAGGAGGAAAATTTTCTACGTATTTTTCTTCAGGAGATATCAAAACAATTGATGATGCAATTGTCGATGATGTTATCGAATGTGGTCGCAATGGTGGCGAAGAAGTCGGTCCATCCAAAGAAGTTTCAAACCTACAATATACAATGAACACAAGTTTTTGTTTTAGATAAATCAGTAAGAAAATATTACCATTCTTTTTGTTTTCGTACAGTTACACTCAATTCGTTTATACTGTGAGCATCACTTCCACATGAAGAGTTATCGTCACTAGGCCAAACGTTATCTGTGGTTTGAGCTCCAACGCTACCTAATGACTGAGTACGAACTAATTGCCTATTATCTTGTGAAATTCTACTAGTAATCTAGTAAGAAAAAAATAAAACACACATCTAAAATATAGCAAATAATTTAGACACACATACTTGTTGTGCTTTAGAAATAGTAGTCCTTGCCGTTTCTTGATATTGTGTCATAGTTGAAATCGTTGCAGATTTTGGGTCAACTAAAGGTGATGTTTTTTTATGTATTCTTTTATTTCTTCTACGATCCAAGCTTCCAAATCTACAATATTAATTCAATAAATATAAAGTAAATACCTAATTAACTGTAATGATTTATATAAAAATTGTTACCGCTTATCACGCTGCCAAGATTCGCTAGGAGAAGAATTACACCAAACTAATTCTCCTGATTCTAATCTTTTCCAATAACCTCCTAGTCCAGTGGACATAATATTGTGCTCGTACTGTTGATGAGGTTGTATTTGGTGTGGATTTGATGTTCTGTGCTGCACTTCTATATTAGAGTACGGTCTGTTTGTGTACATTGATGGGCTATACGATTTTGAATTACCACTGCAATTGGAACTATTCGATTGTCTCAAACTATTATTGTTATAAATATTTCCCATGGTATACTTTGGATAATCGTGCATCGACTGACAGTGATGTAAATTTGTGTTATATTGGGGATACATTGGAAATGAATGTCCTGGTGGCTGCATACGTTGAGATCCATGAGGAAGAGTGTGACTACCTCCTTGCATATTTGACAGTTGTTGCTTTGACGAATGTTGATAGAGGTTCGAATTGGAAGGCGAAGATGAAAAATGTGATAATACATGCGAATTTCCAATTATGTGAGTATTTTCTTTCCTAAAAATTATTTAAATAAATTAATTAATTATATAAATTCTTGACATTAATTTAATAATATTAAAACTTGAATAATTTTTTTTATTACCGTTCCATATAAGCTTTGTAACCATTTAAACTCAGACGATAAATTCCCGAAACTAAAGCTTCTTCCGACCTCACCAAAGGTCCTCCCACATCGTGATGTTGGTTATATTCTAAATTTCGATAACCATATTTGGAATAAATTATGCTTGCACTATCAACACTGCTCTCTCCAGATAAAGAGTGCTGGAGAGATCGCATACTGTGACGAAAAACAGATTTTGCAAATGGTTCAGTTTGTTGCACACCGACAGATACAGCATCATCTGTTAGAAAAACAAAGAATTGTTTAATCATTTCCTGTTAAAATTCAAATTCAATTATTTATATTTTAATCCTTTTCAGAATAATTATTATTATGCTTAAACGCAACATCGTTCTTTGCTAATTTATTTTCGATTTCTGACAAAAAATTATTTTTTTTTATATAAAATGTTAACATTATAAAAATAATAAATGTTTGTAGTATTTTCAGCGTAGAACATTTTTACGAGGGCACACAATACATAATATAGTCATTTCAGACACAATCATAGGAAATTTGACAGGTACTGAGCAATAAATAATACGATAATGCACCTTCAGTGGTTAAAATAATACACAATTGTAACTTTGGTTTAGATAAATTTTACTACCTTGATCAACTGGTCTTGGTTTCTTCTTCTGTTTTTGTTGTTGCAAAGGCAGATGAGATTGTTGAGACATTTGTGCACGAGTTTTAAGAAAAGACAGTTTTTCTTCCAACGAGTTGTATTGCCTCTTATGATATTGATACTGGGTCATATGTTGTCTACGTATGGTCTAAAAATTTTGTTGAACTCACAGAAGAAAAGAAAATTAAAAAACTTACTTTACTAATATTACATTCGTTGGCCAAGCTGAGAGCAGCTTCTGCCATGTTTGCCTGTACTTGCATATTAAGTTCTAAAGAAGCAATAGACTCATCTTCGTTATCTAAATTATTGATTAAGTTTTGAGGTAACTGAAATGATGTACCAATACGACGTCGAAAAATGGGAGGCGATTCTCCAGGTTGGAGAGGAATTTCGGTGGGCATAATGCCAGTTAACTCGGCTTCCTAAAATAACAAAACTCAATGTAGAATAAAAATTGATGTGCAATTTAAAGAAATTTAACCTGTATGCATAACTGTCGCAATTCCTGATTGCGCTTGGCCAAAGTTTCTTCTATCGATTGCTTTCTTTCTTGCAAAGTGGCAAGACGTGCCGCATTTGGATTACTATTTGCACCCATATTTATAGTATTGTCTTTAGTAACTAATCCATTATCTAATAAGACATAATACCATTGTCAAATTGTAAGTTTACAAACAATAATTTTGTTTTTAATTACCCATATTTACATTTCGTCAAGACAAATTACACATAAAAAAGTTGTTTACGAGTATCAAAATACATTTAAAAATAAATAATTAAATACGTTGCTTGTAATAACTACATTTTTATTAAATGAAATGATTAATTTTATTATCACTACTTGATCATTAATATTGTGGTGTGCTATTATGGTAGCGTTCAATAAAATAACAGTTAATTTTAGGTTATTTGTATTTTGATGTAGGAATCGTGCGAACGTATTTGCGGTTCGGTTGTCGACTTTTTGAATTAATTGTGATTATTAATTATTGTCGTTTTACTAAAGTCAACAATTATTATTATTAAAGTCAACAACAAAGGTGCAGTTTATATTGCAAGTTTTGGAACACCATGTACTATACGTCGCTTGTAGATACATTGGTTGATAACTTCGTGTACTATAGTATATTTAGTAATGGATTGAATTTTGAGTGGTGGACTTGGGAAAAGGTTGGGTGTTTAATAGATGTCTTATTTGTACAATGACAGTTAAATGTGTTGATGTTAGAGCACCTGATGAATTAAACGTACTCGTGTAAAAATGAATATAAATTGACCAAAATCATGGAAAAATTTAAAGTGCTTTATTTGTGTGCAAATAATAACAATTTGATTTAAATCCAAGTTTTGAGAATACAAGTAAAAAAAAACATGGTGAAAAGAAGAGGATTTAAATCTAGTGAAATCTGTTGTTGGAGAAGAATTCGACAATATTTGACTAATTTCGATCGAAATTTTAAAAGCACATCACGACTGCTTTACTATGTTCCTGTTTCAAGCATATCATGTTACCTTAAATTAGGTTAGAATGTAATTATTTAACTAAGATGCAAGCAAAGAAACGATACTTACTGGTATTTGTGTCCTGTGCTTTTCTAGCTTATTGTTACTTTGGTGGTTATCGTTTGAAAAGTGAAGATGCTAATTCTGAGTTGTATATGTTGTCCGATTTTGTTGATGCAAATTCTTTAAGGACAGGAAGTGCGGTAAAACGTAAAGAAAGAACTACTAGTAGTGAAAGTACAAATGAATGTCGCATGGAAACGTGTTTTGATTTTAGTCGTTGCCGTAAAGACTTTCGTGTATATGTATATTCTCCTGACGAAAGTTTAATACCTAGTCATTCTTATCAAAAATTGTTAAACATCTTAGAAGAATCTAGGTATTACACTAGTGATCCTACACAGGCATGCTTATTTGTTTTAAGTTTAGACACATTAGATAGGGATCGTTTAAGTATAGACTACGTGCGTAATTTACAGACTCGAATACAACGTTTACCATTTTGGAACAATGGTTTAAATCACTTAATATTTAATTTATATTCCGGTACTTGGCCCGATTATACAGAAAATGGACTAGACTTTGATTCTGGTATGGCTATTTTAGCTAAAGCTAGTGTCTCTGTTAATAATATTCGACCTGGATTTGATATTAGTTTACCTTTGTTTCATAAGAAACATTCGGAAAAAGGAGGAGAACAAGGATTCGTTGTCAGCAATAATTTTCCTCTCAATAAAAATTATTTATTAGCTTTTAAAGGAAAACGTTACGTTCATGGTATTGGATCCGAGACCAGAAACGCGCTTTTCCATCTTCATAATGAACGCGACATAGTTATGGTTACTACTTGTAGGCATGGAAAAAGTTGGAAGGATATGAAGGACGAACGTTGCGACGAAGATAACAAGGAATACGATAAGTAAATATTTCATTTTTTAGCTTTCTTATGCAAATTATTTTCTTTTATAAAATTTGATTAAAATAAACTTTGTAAAATGAGAATTAACAATTTTGGTTTCGATAAAGTATTAGTTCTAAACTGAGAAATCTTAAGAAAATTAACTTAAATCTTTAAAAGCAACTTTAAAGATTATTTTTAACTAGAATTTTTCTATTTCTTGGCAATTTAATGACGGGATATGGTGTGCAATTTAGTACAAGTGAATTTTTCTATATAAATATTTCAAAATTGATTTGTTTTAAGATTGTCTCGGACAATTATATCACCTTTTCAATTTTATGAATATAATTATAATTATCTCGACTTCACCATTATCAAAGACAACAATCACTTGTTCGACATTTTTCATAAACCCACTGAGGGCGGGATCGGTGATTTATAGTAGTTTGGAACATCTTTTTCAATTCCCGAGGGGTACATGTCAAAGAGGTTGTATATACATGGTTGGAAATCATGGAATTGCACTTTCCATTGGTCAGCATGTAAAAGTATTATGACTAAAAATTTTTCTTGAAGAAGGCTAGGTCCAGCAGTGGGCGAAAAACGACTGGCCAAAATAAATATTTTTCGAGCATTGATTTTGTTTTATATTGAATACATGTACATTGACCAACACGATCTTTATATATTTATTTTTTGATTAAAGGTCATGCATTTTTATTTATAAATTTGAACTCTCAACCTAACTATAGTTGCAGAAAATTAAAAAAAGAAATATCAATGTGTATTTGATAAATAATACCACGTGCTCGAGGATATCTCAAATGCGTAAGTATATCAAAAGGTCTGATTTAATTGTCGTTAATGATAAGATAATATATAAAAATTTTAAATTATATAAATTCTTAACTTGTGAAAATTAATAAAATTAGAACTTCAATATAACAAGTTAGTTAAAACGAATAAAATACAATAATTATATTTGAGCTTTCAGCGAAAGTTATCGCTATCATCAGAAATTATATTTCAATAAAATTACATGTTTATATGGAAACCGAAACAAATGTATTGTCATTTGATACGATCAAAGAAATCACTAAGGTCTTGAAATATGATCGCGAGTTAAGGAACAACCTACAGTGAGTTTCCGTCAAAGTAGGAAAAACTTAACTCCAATACGTGCACGAAGGAAACTAAGCAAGTAAATGGCTGTAGATGTTGCTTAAACCATCTATGTCAGTTTTTCTATTCATAGAATTCTTCTCTCTTTTGATGCAGATCATTTCATGAAGAATTCTGTCCTTGTAGTTGGTTACTGATTTAATTACTTTGGCGTTTTTGAAGTCTGCATCATGGCCATCGATTAGAACATGTTTAGCTATACAGTAGAATCAGGTTTATTGCATTGTATGGTTGAAACATGTCCACTCATCCTTTTGTGAAGCCATTGGTTGGTTTGTCCAATATATACCAAATCACAGTTGTTACATTGAACTTTATACACTAAGTCAGATTTCTTCTCTAGAGGTACGGGATCTTTCAATTTAGTGTAAAGCTGGCCAATGTTGTTAGTAGATTTAAAAGTCATTTTAACTAACTTGTTATATTGAAGTTCTAATTTTATTATAAAAATTTTAGAATATTCAATTTTTAATTTTTATGTCACCTTGAAAGTTCTTATTACTAAATAGTAAAAATGTTTATCCATCAGTTTACAAAAATATTCATTCTGGTTACGAAGGATTAATTCACTTCAGGAAATATATATTTTATAAGATGAATATTGAGTGCACTATTATAGTTAGTTGACATTTAAAATTATTTTTAAATGATGAAATTAAATATTCATTAATAAGTGAATATGGTGGAACTCGATTGATTGCCATATTATTAGGTTGATAAAAAAATATTGGCTGTTTCTACAAGGTTAGCCTAGCTTATGGTGTATCGTTATGTTATACAAGTGCTTTTGATATAAATTTGTATGCTTTATGTATTTGAAGGTAGAATTAGCAAATGTATATAACTTTTAATTTAATATTTATGATTTGTTTTAACTTCTGATCCAAATAGATGAAGCAGCATCCTTAATACAGGAAAATATTATTCAAATTAAAGTAAAGAAAAACCCAAGTTTTTCCGGTAGACAATTTGTAAGCAAAATTAGCAAATCACTGACGTCCATAAATAATTTTATCAATATTTTTCTCTGCTATTTCATAGTGAAGTTAGTCATCAATTTCGATGACTGTATACTAACTACCTAATTAAAAAAATATTTGACCATAGAATTATTAATAGAATGCCGATCTTTGCAATGCAATATTAAACACTTATCAATTTATTGTAACTTGAAATAATGATTAATTGATGCAGGAAATAAATAATATGCTTACGTTGTATACGTACATTATACACGCATATTTTACGAGTATATCCTTCATTTTATATGTAAATGCAAGAAAAATTACGCGTTTCAAATTCCAAAGAAATTAAATGCAATTTAATCTTTATAATCAAAACCTCTTTTGAAATGTTAAGTATTTAAAATAATAATTATTAAAAATAACCGGTTATTATTTTACTGTTGATTTTAAATGCTTTATTGCCCGTTTGCACCACTTCTGCTTAAATGTCACTTTTATCTAAGCGGCTCTTAATTATTTTTAAGTGGAAGTTTAGTTAAGTTTAATAATTGAATATGAAGTGTTTAATTTAAATTTTAAAAACCTAAAAAGTATGAAAAATATAATCTATTACAATCTATTTCAGATACGATTATGAAATCCTCCTTCAAAATTCCACCTTTTGTTTGGTACCAAGAGGTCGTCGTCTAGGATCGTATCGCTTTCTTGAAGCTCTTCAAGCTGGTTGTATACCAGTACTTCTATCAAATGGCTGGGCTTTACCATTTGCACAAGTAATAGATTGGAGTAAAGCTGTTATATGGGCAGACGAACGTTTGCTACTGCAGGTAAATGGACAATAATCCATTTAAGACCTCTCTCCACTCACCTACAGTTTGCGTGAAGATTTGTAATTGCCAATGAACCCAGACAACGCAAACCTATCTTCTGGATGTCCACTGGTTGTCTCGACAAGATAATCCGGTATCCAGAGGATATTTATGTTAAATTGGTAAATACAGTGGTAAATATCTAGTGGACGTCCAGGTGTCACAAGCCAGATAATCCTGTATCTAGAGGATACCATTTTGACCATTTAAGGAAGTTTTCTTTATTAAAAATTTGGTGAACATGTCTCCTAGTAATGGAAAGGTGCAATAATTATTCATCCACAATTTTTGCCGATGATAATTTTTTTATAGATGCAGCTTTCATTATTTCCCTTTTATTGCGAGATGCAATTTTTGGTTTATGATTTTCAATGTTGTGTCACGCATTTTTAAAACACATTTTCTGTATGTTTTAATTCTGGTGCTTTCTTCTAGACGTTTACTTTCGTGTGGCATGGTTGAATTTTTATACCAAAATTAAAAAATTTTACACCACTACGTTTTAGAATTTCATCAATACTTACCACTCTTTTGTAACACTAGGAAACATTTTTGAAAAACCTTTTAATTGAAAGAATTCCAGCAATTTATCATCTGTTTTTTATCTATTTCCATGCAGTTTGTAGACGCAATTAATATAGAATCCTATAAATGCTTATTAATATAAGCATTAATTTCTGAGAATCATTGTTTTAAGGGGTCATGCCCACCTACACGTCGAAAAAATACGTGATTTTGGAGAATTTTTTTTAAAGAACCAGAAAGCTTTTTTAAGGGTATTTTGGTATACATAAAAAATATAAAGTTTTTACGTAAATAATATATTTTTTTTAATAAAATATGTTTGCAAACAAAGAACTTATGGCCATTCTCCTGAAGGGCTTTTTGAAAAACATGTTTTGCGGTGACCACTGCTGCTCGAAGCTGGATCATCTGAAATTAAAAATTCAAAAAAATTTATACAATATATTAAATTATTTAGTCCTTGAACGAACAGTTTTTCAAAATATCAATTTAGGACAAAATGGCACACGTTCAAAGTAAAAATTTCAATTTTTGATGAAAATATGACCCCTTTATCGCTAATAAAAACAAAACTATACATCAAAAAGTAAATTCCTTCGTTCAAGGACTAGTTTCTTATATCTAAAATAACCCCACCAAATTTGAAACAAATCGATGCAGTAGTTTTCAATATATCGTGGTCACCGATGTTGAAAATGTTATTTCGAGATAAACGCGTTTTTAGTTTCAAAATGAATTTACTCTAAAATTAAACATTAATTTACAACTTACATCGAGTCATCTATTCCAGGCCCATATTGAACATTTTCAGATGAAGTTGTAGCCTCCAAAATGTCGATTTGACGCTGTCTTTGAACCATTCTTTCTTCTCGAGTGGCTTGCTGCGTTCGGCGGTCTGCCGTCTGAATACGGATTGAATCCTCCAATTGCACGTATCGCTGTGCGTTTGGGCCATTTTATGATTTGTTAAGTACTTAAAACTTTTAGGGAATATTTTTAAAATGTTTAACTTCCAGAAAATGAAATAAAAAAAAAATCGTTTTTTTAAAATCTGCAGGTGGGCCAGACCCCTTAATATAAAAATGCAAGTGTACTTCACAAACAATTACTCTGCAGTATAAATTTCTGACAAATATTAGAGAAATTTCAAGTGATCTTATAGCTATTTCGACCATCGATGTCTCTGGAAACGACCACTAATGCTTTGTGGTAAATTTGTGAGACAATATCAGGTCAATTACTTGATAGACAAGAGTTGGAAGTTAGAATTAAAGAAAAGAATTATTTTCAATATTTGAGTTAGAGAGATTTGAGATAGGGAGAGGTTACAGTTGCGGAAAATGTAAACTTTAGGAATAGGCTAGTTATGGTAAAACTAACATTTTTGACATGTTGATAAAACTGAAGTTACGACAGTTGTAACTCGTTTTAAACTTAATTAATTGATTAAAATTGATTTCAAAATCAATTTCATACTTAAATCATTGGTTAGCTTAATAACCATGCATTGAGAAAACGGTCTTAAGGGTACCATTAACAAAATAATCATCTGTTTGTTGAAAACGAGTCTTTAGTAGTTTAACTGTTGACAGTTAATAATTGTAGGTGAGTGGACACGATTATTAACTTTAAGTAACTTTAATTAATAACTGAAGGTTCCAAACATCGTTCGATCCATATCTCCTACAAAAGTACTGGAATTACGTCAGCAAACCCAAGTTCTTTGGGAACTCTATTTTTCTTCAATTGAAAAGATAGTTTTCACTGCTTTAGAGGTAACACACGTTATTTTTTCTATTAATTTTGGTGACTTTTAAAACGATTATTTTTTATACTAAGATTATTCGTGAACGTCTACCAAAGCATATATCAAGAGATGGAACAGTTTGGAATAATTCACCTGGAGCTTTGCTTACACTTTCACAATTTTCCGATTCTGCTTCACAGTTTCCTTTTACATTAGAAACTCAAGTGGAACGTTTTACTGCCGTGATATATTGCCAGTTGGGCTTACAAATTTTACCTTCGTCTCCTCTTTATCGACTAATAAATAGTGTAGCTCGGAGTAAATATGTAACAAGAGTAAGTTTTCTACTTATTTAGTTGACATTAAATTAATTAATTTAACTTGTTCTTGTTAGATCATTATAGTTTGGTCGAACGATAAAAGTCCTCCATCGAAATCCAGATGGCCATTGCTTCCAACACATGTTCCTTTGGATGTGCTTCAATTTTCATCTGACCCAAGTAAACCAAGCATATCGCAAAGGTTTTATCCTCATCCGTTAATTCAAACTTCGGGTGTATTATCATTAGATGAAGATACGGTACTGACGACGGATGAAGTCGATTTTGCTTTTAAAGTTTGGATGCAATTTCCGGATCGTATTGTTGGCTACCCAGCTAGATCTCACTATTGGGATGATGCCAAAGGATCGTGGGGATATACTTCAAAGTGGACTAACGATTATTCTATCGTTTTGACTGGTGCAGCATTTTATCATCGTTATTATAATATTTTATATACAGAATGGCTTAGTCCACTTTTACACAAAACTGTTGAGCAAAGTCAAAACTGCGAAGACATATTAATGAACTTTTTGGTAAGTCACGTAACTCGTAGGCCACCAATTAAAGTAACACAAAGAAAGCAATATAAAGAACAACCTTCGAATGGGGGAAGATCACCTTGGAATGATCCTGATCATTTCATTCAAAGACAAACTTGCCTTAACACTTTTGCAGCTGTGTTTGGTTACATGCCTCTACTCCGTTCCAACGTTCGTTTGGATCCTGTACTTTTTAAAGATCCAGTGTCCAATTTAAGAAAAAAATATCGCCAAATTGAATTGGTAGGTAGTTAGTTTTAAACATGTGAAGCCAATTTTTACATATGTAAAGTATTTAAATTATACGACTGGGGAAATGCTCACTCACCAATATTTCAGTGTTATATGAAGAACTAATAATCTAGGCAGCAGCTTCTATTTAATCTTATTAGTTTTGCTAATTAGTTCTTTGTATAATCCACTGGATATATTGGATCATTTAGTGTTTTTTTTTGGTTATTATAGAGCTTTTTCAATGTATACACCATTTTGTTATACCTACATCTTTTTGTTATGTTAAAGTTTGATGTGGTATTTAGTTCCTTTATGCGATCACTTCTCTTAATTATCTACGTCAAGCGGAGCACCCAATTTATATTGCTGGATCAAAATTTTAATTAAAAAAAAACTGTAAATAATGTTTTAAATATTTTTTAATCTAAAATTTATTTTATCATGCAATAAATTACATACATTACGATATATATTTAATTAAATAATGCATCACTTTTTTTATCTTAAACATTTGTTTAATTTCAAATTTCAATCAAAGGTGGAATTATCGCGCTGTTCCGAGTAGTATACCAGCAAAACATTATTTTGTCAATTATAACCAATTAAGAAGGAACATTGTAGTTGAACTTTTATTTACTCTCACAAATTCATAGTTTTATGTAGAAATTGTGAAACATTGGATATTATGAATAAAAACGAAGTAGGTGCTTATACTTGAAAACTTGGCATAGGTGCTCTATATTTTTGCAATGTATACCTAAATATTTGTCGATAATTTACTTCATCATAATCTCTTCTATCTCAATAAATAATTTTTTGCAATAAATTTAATTCATTTTCAGAGAATACTTTGTTCAAAAGTCTGCACTCGTTTGTTCTGGTCGTTTAGTATGTGCTTTGTTAGTTTTCATAGATACCACATAATCATATGACGATTTCATAGAAGAAATGCTTACTTTACATAATATGGAGCACCTCTTCTTAAAACCTACTTTGTTTTATTCATACCACAATCATAATTTCTACTTAGGAAAATCATAACTTAATCATTGCTTTACAAAATGAATTAAGTATTTTCATGTTGGAGTTATTTTCTTACAAAGTCCTAAACATTCAAATATTTTTTATATTAGCCAAATAATAATTACACCAAATCAATCAATAAATAATATATGAAAACGATTACAAAATCTGTTTTAAATGTTTTCTATATTAACAAAATTTTAATTCTACAGGTTGGTCGAATAAACACCTATAAATTTGATTTTAAAATTTTACTTCAACAAGATTTTTTTATATCATTGTCTGAGAGAACTTGTATTTTCTCGAATATTATGTTTTTTCTTTCATTAATCTTGAAAGTTTCTCCTGCAGGGCAGCGGTGTGGTACAAAGTAAAATTTTTATACAGATAGACGTACCTAAAATTTAACATGTTGATGTCAATGTACACATACATTTAGCAAAACCACAGTTGTGTGAAACACACCCCAGTTTCAGAATAAGTGCCCAAAAGTGGTTCTCTTATAATATTGCAGTTACATTTTAATTGAAAAATTCTTCAATCTATTCCTTCTTTCTGAAACTAAAATACTTGTTTCATCTTTTTGGAATCCAACTGTTTTGTTTGCTTCACGACATTTGTTCTCAATTTCATAATCCATGGCTTTTTCACTTGGATCTAAATTTCTTTTGAGGCTAGTATTTATAGGTGATGAGCCTCGTAATAATAATCTTTATCCGGTAATATCAAACAAGTTGCAACTTCCTTTATTTTAAATTCTGTGGCTTGCAGGTAAAGGGGATATCTAGATCGATATTTTAGAAAACCCAAAAAATACACAGAACTAAAATGTTTTTGAGTTTAATAAGAGCTAAATATTTTCATCACAAATAAAATATATAATATGGCATCATCAGGCGATGATGAAACGTTGTTCTAAAAAGTGGGAGTGCATTTCTTTGGTTTTCTAAAATATCAATTTAGTTAATTTCGATTTTCACTACACACTTATTCTTTGATTATATAAAGCTATGCTCATGACACTGGATTTTGGGTTATGCTAGTTAAATATTATATAATCGGTGCCATGATTTTCTCTTAAATGGTACGAGCCACAATTTTTTTCTATCCGACAGATTCAATACTGATAGGTTTTGCCTATATCATCAATAAAATTTATGAATTTTATATTTTTTATACAACATATATAATATTTTATATATAAAAAATTTCGCGTCAGTTAGTATTTGCAATTTATAACTTGTGTATTTACGTGTATACCGGCATCTGTTTTACTTAGGTAGATTCGTCTTTCTTATATTGACCAATGACAAGAGACTACTGGCTCTTGACATTGTCATTGATACTGGCCACCTAGATACTGCTTTTTTGAAATTTATTGTGATGACGAGCAATTACTAAACTTGATAAAATTATAATTATGTCGTTTATTACTCCTAAGTTAATTTATTATGAAAATGTTTGATAGATTCATTATGTTTATATTTTTTTATGTTCTGTACATTTTTATGGTAGATGAAAATATCAAACATCATATCAGTAACAAGATGTGTTAACACATCTTTGAAGTTGGCGCTATAGAGTGACAAAATGGGTGTATTTTGAAAGATATTTCTGTAGCTGTGTTGTAAATATATTTTTTATTAAGTCTATTGGTGCAGCTAAACAATATATAATGACTGCTAAGTTGCCTATTATGTGTTAAAAAAATTGATAGTTATAATTGAAATATTAGAAGAAAGCCAAAGTCAGTTTTTTTTATTAAATAATATTTTCATTCCATAATATGGTTTGGGGGTAATGATTCCTAAAATATATTTGGGCTAAATTTGTAGTTCCTTAAAAAGGCATTATTAATATTTTAGTACTTAATGCTGGCATTGTGCCATAAAGCAATAATTTTTGTTGTTTAATCATGACAAAAGCCATAGATTTGTTAAGTGATAATAAGAATTTAATTTTGTGGTTATTTTATTATTTTTACAGACAGATTTTTTTAATTTTATTCATCGAGAATTTTATCACTATTTTATATCACTGTTATATCAGGATCTTTTATTTGAGTTCTAACAATTATTATCTTGTTAAATATTAATTTTAGTCTAACATTGAAAAAATAGTTGCTAATGTTGATATTAAAGAAGTAATGATTTTTGAAACTTAAATGAAAGATTCAGTGTATATGAAGTTAATATATAAATACATATTAATTGTAAATATATTTTTAAATGCAACAGTACTAATTAAATAATATTTGTTATTTGTTTATTATTTTGTGTAGATGTCATAAATAGTACTGTCAACATTCTTCTATGTTATATTTTGGTACGTATGTATACGTTACTTAAACTAATGTTTTGTACAATTTTGTAAGCATTTTCATATGCTATGTGATTTATAATACAATTATATACATCTAAAACATTTTTCTTTTGCTTCGTTACGTAGATCCATCTTCCCTATCTCAAATATTTTAATAAATTTTGTGTTGGTTGTTTTCTTTCAATTTTCTTTTAAAATCACCTCATGTAATCAAGTGGATTAACATAATTTTAATATTTTCATATTAATATTTTTAAAAAATAAAATAAAAAATACTCAAAAGGATGTTAAAACTTCACAAAATGAATATCTTTTAATCTATAAATAACATTAGCCAACATTAAAATTCAAAATTCTTGCACAACCATTTCTAAAGTTGGTAATTTTTCTAATAATTTTAAGTGGGAATATTGTCATCTTATCAATCTCTTGTGTCGGCTTTTTTTAAAATTTTGATTCAAAATAACAGCGGTGGCAATAAGAATCTCATTAAGTTATTTATTCTCCATTTTATGCTACCGAACATACTGCCAAAGTTGATATGTTGCGATCAAGAGTTAGTAGTCATCCTAATTCAATGACAGTTTTTATGATGTTTACGGTTGACGAAAAAAATTTGGAAAGTATAATTTAAATTTATTTAGTTCATTTCTAAATATACATAATTATGCTTCTTCAAAGCGAGGTTCATTTCACTTTTAAATATGATTATTTAAACAAAATGTGAGAAAAAAACTGGTACAGTTGTTAATAGTCAAATAAATGTAGGGTTTTACTTGGCAGTAATTTATTGTAAACAAGCTGAATTTCAAGATACAAAATAAAATTCACATGTTGTGAACTTCTCAGTAACTTCTTGTATAGTAACGAATGGACTGATTGTCCAGTGCAAGCAGAAATCGAATTTTACAATTTTTGATGTAATATTTTTGGTTAGCTTTGTGTCTTAAGTTATACTCGACCACGCTGGCAGATAGGTAGAGAAGAGGAGACTCGACGACTTATATTTTAGATTAGATTAATTCCAACAGTACCGCATTCTCAAAAATGTATCAAATATCGGACAAAGAATGTATAATCGTTTGTTCTCCAATTACTATGCCACATTTACAGATCAAGTTTTGGTTGTTACTCCCATTTATATTTTTTATTGTTAGGTACTTAAATAATTAAATAAATGTTAGTTAAAACAAAAAATTCAGCTTGTTTGCAATTTTTGAGCAGATTCTGGCTTAAATTTAGGGTGGTCAGAATAGGAGTGAATCAAGTCCATAAATGCTGTTTAAATGTTATAAAAGCTTCAAGTATTTTGGTTGATGTTGAGGGATTGTATGCATCTAGCAACAAACACCTTTATTTAAATTTACTTCATTTAAATCGATCCCTTCATTAAGCGTTTCTTTAAATTTATAAGATACTGGAAATGTTCTTTCAAACCGAAGCCATCTCATTTTTAACCAAGAAAAACTATCACCATGTACAATCTTACGGCTCATTTTTTTGATTATTCCAAAATCAGCATCGTTTGGCGAATGGAAATGATGTGAAACCAAAAATTTGTGATCTGGAGTTTTAACAGCCATTCCTGGGTTTTGTAGTAATTTGAGTACATGTTTCGATTCTGACCCGTACATGAGTCACAAAAATACGTGATAACGAGATGATTGGTAATATAAATCCAGATTTTTGATTCAGTACAACACTGGAACATTTGATATTATTGTCAACAAAGAAAGTAAACAAGCCAACATAGGATAACAAAATGAACAAAATTTGACTTGATCTACTTTTGCACTGAAGTAAAGTTATGCAGTAGGATGATTAGGAACCATTACTCTAAAAATAGACTTGATTCGCTCCTGTTCTAAGCACCCCATTGTTTGCAGTGACTAGACTATAAAATTAACTATCTAGATTATAATATAAAATTTTAAATGAGCGTAGGTAAGTAGGTAGGTACTACATCGGGTTCTTTTTTAAAGCTATTTACAGAACATACAAAAATAAATTTAACTAAGAATTTAATAATCTAGTGGTATTTTATCACAAGTTAGGTAATCAAGTAGGAAGTTTTAAGACGAAAGTATGAGCTATAAACTATCTCCTTAAAACATCCTGTGTATGTACCTGTCTATAAATATCAAAAATTAAATCAATGTATTTAGTTTCCCGCACAATATAAAATTTTTCAATTTGTTAATTTTAAATTTAACTAATCGAGGTTTCAATGTCTAATAAAACTTTCTTCGTCAGAATGTTGACAATTTGATAATAATTGTTCCACATCTTCGTCCAAATTTCTTTGAGGAAATGTGCAACCATCGCCTAAACTGTACCAAAATATAAAAAGTTATTACATACACAATTTTACACTCATGCCAAAAAAACTAACAGCTTGTATTTGATATTTTCATAATGTTGACTTAATATGTTCATATTTTTGAATTTTACACTCTACTAAAACTTTATGTATCAGCAACATAAAATATATTATAAAATGAGGGAAAGAATTCAAATTTTCACTTTTCTCGACTTTTAATTGAAATGCATTAAAATTAGAAATTTGATGATCGTTTAGTCAAAAGATAAAGAAACATGAGGTATCCCTATTTAAATGGCGGAAATATTATTTCAGCTTTTATCAGGTTGTCAACTACAAAACTATTTATAATAATTTTCTTTGTATTAAACATTTTTTGGGATACCAAAACATAAAAAGAGTACAAGCATCACTTTGCCTTTCTTATTATTGTAATCGAATATAAGAAAAATAAAATATAAACAAAATTAAACTCTCAAAACGTTTATTAAAAGTTTGCAATTGTAAGTTATACAAAAGTTTACATTACAATAAATATAAGAAATTAAAACGATGATAATGTGATGTATTATACAGGATACAGCTTGGTGGCTTCATTATGTAGGTTGCGGGAGCTGTTTGAAAAAACTCATCAGTAACAGTTGCACGTGATCACACAAATTCTATCTGTTAATTATTTCGTAAAAATTCACACTAAAAAGCTGTAACGTGCAAATATTGTGATTATTCCCATCTTTTATTAAATAAAAATTGGATATGTTCCTTGATGAAGCACAATTTTTCATAAATTCCTTTTGGTTAGTAGCATAAAATTGCTTAGGAAGTGAAAACGTGTTACTAAGTCGCTCCATGTGAAGCCAACAGCATTTTGATGTATAATGCCAAATGCATTTTCATGTATTATATTGGACGGTGGGTAGAACTTTAAACAAAAGGCGCTAGCTTCATCGAAAATATAAAAATGATACTCTGGTGTGTTGATTTAACATGGAATGACTTAAGAGAGTGAAGTATGAATTAGTAATATGATGTTAGGTTGGGTTACATTGGAAACGGATCAGTCAAGTTGAGAAGAAAAAACATGTTAGGTATTAAGTAATTTCACCAAAGTACAATATATAGGGTTCAGCCAGTTGAAATGCTACCATATGAAGAGTACACGGGAATAACGATCAGAGTCACAAACTGTATGTTTTGCGTAAATTGAACTGCAAGATTTACAGACTCGTAAGATCGTTAACAAATGATTTTAAAAATATGTTTTTTTACACTGGACTTAAATCATTTTTATCTTATATATTTTTACTAGAAGATACCTTTCATTACCATCTATCGAATGGCATTAATAGTTTATTTTCAGCAAAATTGGACCTTGATCGTTATTCCCGTGTACTCTTCATATGGTAACGTGTACTGTGTGAAAAATGTCTCTTGCGTATTCAACTGTCAAGTGAAACCTATTCAAGTTAATTCAACAATGATTACAATCAGTACAAAATACTGTATATGACTTGTTAGATCAGTTTCCAATGCCGAATTGGATTGAACAAAAAAGTAACAAGTTATTATCATCATCATCGCAATTAATTTTTTAATTTAAACTTTGATTGTTATAAAGAAATTCTAACAAATATAAAACTTATATCACATGACATCCAAACCTTTTTACATTATTTGGTGTAGTCAATTTGTATCTCATAATTACTACTATATAAGTCCCTAATTTAAAATTAATAAAATTTTAAAATAAATAAAAAAAAACAAACATAAAAGCAAGATTCTGTTGCAGTAATCCGTCAGGTTTTTCAAATACTCAATTTTTAAGGCACTTAAAAGTAAAGACTAAATAAGTAAATAAACAATATATTATTTTATGTGGTTACTGCAAAAGAGTTTGGCTAATTATTTTGAAATAAAATTGTTATTCAAAGTGAATGTTGTTAATGCTAATAAATGAACATTGGCTAAACCGAAACGTATTTCATTAGTTGCTTAGTCTAAATTAAAATACAAAATGCTAAACAATACAGGAAATAGTAGAATTAATATATAAAAGTATGATTATTAATGCTACAGTTAAGCATTCACAACTTTATTAGGCCAAAGCGTTATTCTAACCTGGTCTGTGTGGAGTCCATTGAGTGATAGAAGCTTGGTTGATGACGAGACTGAACAGGGTACGATACACCATCACCCAAACTATAAAAATAATATTATGAACTTCCCACACTGGCCACTATTATTGTTTTTAAAATTCTGCTAACAATAAAATTTAATATCTCGATAATTACAGAGTTCAAGTCATCGAACAATAAAGTCCACAACTATGAATGAAACATATACAAGCTGCGTGCTTTTGTTTTTAGATTTCAGTTAAATTATACAAGTTTCAATCGATTATTATAATAAATTATGCTTACATTTGTCAATTTTATCAAATTTAGATATTACAAATTCTCAACGATAAAAAAGAAAGGTAAAATTAGAGGTGATTTTGTAATTAAAAGTAAAATTTATTGGCAAATATAAACATTTTAAAAAGAATACCTTGAATGAACTGGAAGAAACCACGTCATAGGATTGTCCCCAAAGACTTCTTGAAAATTATTGTAAGCACCTAAACTAAATCCATTTTTATCTGGTCCACTGTAAAAAACGGCAGGACGAAATGCTTCTAAAAATATAAGACACTATCACGTCCTTATTTAAAGAAAAATCAACTAAAATTACCTAGCGTTGTGCGGTTGTGGATTACCAAGTAGCAATGATAACCAAATAAAGACACCAAACTGATACCAAACATTAATGAAACAAAAAATAGAAACAGAATGTGAAATTTTCCTATTCCTTCCAGATTTCCCTAAAATTTTTTATTTTGAACATAAAATTTAAAAAAAAAACACATTTTACCTTCCAAAAAGCTATAAAGTATTGAACGGATGTTAGAGAAACATAAATACAATAAATTAAAGCATATCCCAAAAATAATATAAAAAATTTATAATTTGTGAAACAGACACAGTTATTAACCCAGGGACAGTGATGATCCATTTTTAAAACACACTCTCCACAAACAGAACAGTGATGTGCACGATCGGGTTTTACGTTTTTACATTTTTCACAATATCTCACAGCACCCCCAATAGTTCTGTTAATATTGGGTAAATCTTTGGAGAAGTTTTCTAAAATTTGACGTTGCATATCTTCAGAATCTACAAAAACCAATCGCTCGTATTCTCCGTCGGGTAACTTGAACTAAAATATAGGCACTTGAGCACAAAATTTAATTTAAGCTAGTCATTACCTTATCGGGAACCCTTCCAATATTTGTGAAAATAGTCTTCCAATAAGCCCAACAGAACATCATCAAAGTTATGTGATAAATAATAATATAGAAAATCTTTTTAACAACCGAATTAATTGTAACTAAAAAGAAATACTGCATCAAGATTTAAACAAAAATCAAAACGTTAACTTACATATACACAATTGAATCACATAGGCATAATACGACCAAGCAATAATAGTCACTATAAATAAAACAGGTACCCATTTTAAAGCTTTAATACACCAAAAACATCTACCCTGAGCACTTTTTCTGTCAACTTTGGGAATGGGCATTTTTTTAACCTAACATAAAATACTACATCTATATTGCATATTAATATCAGAATTTACTTATTAAACACGAATTAAGTAATTAAATAGTTTTTGTATCATTAACCCACTAATTTAACTAACGGGTGGGGTACTTTTGAATCTAACCTAAAAGGCTAAACTAAAAATTTCCATAAAAGATAACACTCAATTTACTTCAACGATTCGATCAACTACTATTTTCGACGAAAAACGTTCCATTGTACAAGGCGAACGCAAATTTAACGGAATGTACATTTTATAAATTTGAAAGTATTAGCACTAATGTCAGGTAACACAAAAATTCTGTCAAGCAAATGCTTTCAAATAAAATATTTTTAAAATGTAATTTGAAATAATTGTTTTTTTAATTTTCAAATTTTTAATAAATTATATTGCTTGTTCCAGACTGTTATTGATTTCCGCAAATGGGATTGTGTCCGGGTTGCAACGTTTTACAACCCGGATTTTTGTCTTCCTGTCATTTAGATTGAAGGTGAGAGCCTGGTCCTCCACCTTCCATTCTGATGTGTACTCTATTGCAGACATGGTCCCAAGAGTTAAGTCTATATTATTGTTTTTCGCCCTAGTGTTCCCTTAAAAGTCCAGGGTTGTACGTAGATTTTTTGCAGAACTCCTCCAGGGTTTGTGCCCTTTCGTTGGAGTCCACAGTCTCGTGTCATAAGCAGGAACGACAGTTGAAGTCTCCGCATATGTACGTTTTTTCCCACCGGTGATTCGAATTGCTCTTGAAAGATGTGACAGGAGGGTTTCAATATGCCCCTATGAAGAAAATGGGTCCCCTTGTGTTTGCGAACTCGACAGAGGTAACTATTATGTATTTGCTGAATACCTGTTTGTGGAAAGTGAAGTCATTTTCCACGGCGTCGTGTACCATATGATGCAGATCAGGAAACGACTATCGGTGATCGGAGCTGTACGAGTGTTGGAACTTTCCTGTTTCCGTCTTATAGCAGATGGTTCCTGCATTATTACTAGTAGAGTATTTTGTTCTGCAGCAAGGCGTTGAGCTTCCGCCGTTGCTGCTTCTGAGTTTTTGAGGTTTATAGCGTGATTGACAGGTTCGTGAGACGAGCTTTGTATACCCTACATTCGTTTGATGATGTTGAATGGTTTGGGTTATAGTGTGTCTTGTCCTGATGCAGTTAACGCATTTATGTTGTTCGGTGTTGTATACGAATAGCTACAGTTTTTGGTTAGATGTTCGGTTGAAGAGCAGTAGGAGCATGTTTCCTCTGATTTACAAAATTTTGTTGTGTGTATCTTCAGTATCTTTATCTAGTGTATCTTTAGTATCTTTTTTGTTTCTTCTGAGGATGAAGCATTGCATCCTTCCGCCGGGAATACCAGAACTTACGTGGGGTTTGTTTCGCTTGCCTTGAGCGCTGATAGGTAAATTTTTAAAATTTACAAAAAGTTGTGATTGTACTGTACGATTTTTACCAGTTTGAATTCTATTTTATTTTGTTAATTTGAAAATGAAGATTACAAAAATGCACGACGGACGAAAAAGTGGGAAACTTATAGACAAAATTCGATTAAAATTGCAAACAGGAAACAAAAAAAAAGTTATATACGAAGTATGACGAGGTGCCCCGTACGGACTCATTATACAGTCATTCGTTTGTAAGGCCTTAAGCTGAATACACGCACTAGCTATTTACGGAATGCGATTTTGTTTTGATTAATAAAATTTGAAACTTTTATTGAAATTTAACCAATCAAAACAAAAATCGCATTCCGCAAAACTCTAGTGCATGTATTCAGCTTAAAAGTAATCGTATGGAGAAAGTCGGAAAAATGTTCAGTTTTTCGCGAACGAGAGTGTGGTGTTTCGAGTTCGAATTATCGTGAAGAATCTTGGTGAAAGCTTTCTTAATAATCGAGAACAATTTTCTTTTTAAAACCTAAGTGAAACAAAATGAAAGTGTTTGGGTTTGTGAGTGACTTGTTTATTGGAAGGAATAACGAAGAAGCTATCCTGGCCACTAGGAATAAGGCAAAAGGACTACAGTGATAAAGGTAATTTGAAGAAAACCGTTCTCATTCTATATTAATTAATAATTAATTAATATATTAATTAGTTGTTGTATTCTTATTGCCAATTTAAAAAAATAAGAGGCGAGTAAAAGGTAACTCCCCCCCTCCGGCTACTAAATATTAAAAATAAGAAAATTTGGACCTTTAATTATTTTCTATCTGCGATTACCAAGTATCAACTGATAGAATGGCATTAAACAAGATTACGAACCTTTCTCGTCTCGTGAAATATATCTTTTATATAAACCAGTGTTTTTGAAACTTCCCGAATACGCGACCCCTTTATAACTAAAAAAAATCCAGGCGACCTCCCCTTATCGGCAAAAAAGGTCATTGTCCCATTTTTTACTTAATCCCCCCCCACTCCCCGTTGTCAGATCGCCGATAATTAACGATAACAATAGAACCACGATTCGACAAATTTATAAAGAATAAACAGGCACAGTTTGTTTGTTTTATATTATTCCTGGCTTACGACCGCGACTCCCTTGGGGGTTGCGACCAACAAGTTGAAGAACACTGGATATTATCTATATAGTTTCGAACCAAGACAAATTGCACCATAAATCTCAAGATTTTTGTATAATGAAATTCGACTCTCACAACAAAATGAAGCTTAAAGTCTTAAAAGATTAATAAAACTCTTAACCGCCTTGACATAACTGGCCATCGGTGGAACTTACATGTAGATAAGAGTGACCCTAAATCGACCGGTGGAACTTACATGTTGGATTAAAAAGGATTTGACCGATCGGTGGAACTTACAATCGCCCCTAGTAATATCTAGATCAGCAACAACAAGCTTGGTAAAAATGTGGAGCAACTTTTTTTTTCAATATTGGTTGTGTTTATGTTGAGGCTTCTATAATAGCAAAGCATCTTCTCCTTTTCTTGCGTTTATAGCAATGACGTTAATCGAGTTATCGTTATCGTTTCTGCAAAATGCAACCAACACTGCTCTAAAGGCTAATGTCCACTTGAGAGAGAAAGTCTCGAGACTCGTATATAAACCCATGCTAATACTAGTCTCAGTATTAGTCTCAGAGACTTAGGCATTAGCATAGTTTATATGGGAGTCTCGAGACTTTCTGTCTCAAGTGGACACTAGGCTTAAGCTATATAGCTTGTTGTACAAAAAGATATATGCTTTTTAAAGTTTTGGACTCAAAGGGGTAACTGCGTGTATTTGAACTAATTGTTTTTCCTTGAATTTGTTGACAGCGAAAAGAATGTCTAAAATTTGAACTTGCTCCTTGCTTCCTGAAAAGAAGGAATGCGCAAGGGCATAAAAGTGTTTAATTTTGATAGAATAATTTAAAAATAAATAAGTACATACTACATTGGACGTATTTTATTAATTATTTGCTTGTAACAAATTTCCTGTCAAATTACTAAATAATACCTACTTAACAGTATTTTACATAGACATCGTATAAATAATATCTAGTAAATAATGTATACATATATATCCAATGCACTGTGTTTGAACGTGTCAGTTTAAAAACAATGTTGACTAGAAGCAGACTAACAAATATTCAAACACATTTTTTTAAAATCTTATAGCAATATTTAAGCAATCAGTGATATCTTTGACAAATGACAAGAAATATTACATGAGGTTGTTATTTTACAACTAATTTTATCGCTCATAATTAACAAATCACGTGTGATTAAGATTATGGCTACTTTACAATTCCTTCTCAATTTTAATGATTTCTGCAATACCATCGTACATTTCCTTAACAGCGTCAAATTCGGTAAGACCCATACGACGTTTGTTGGAAATGTCGTAAACTCCACCTTCGGCTTCGGTATGTTCGCCACGAGTTCCACGAACTTGAAGACTGTACTTTGAGGCAACTTCTTCTAGTTTAGCTTTGTTGGCAGATAATTTTGGTACTTTAATATGCACCGATGCACGTACGGTAGTACCAAGATTAGTTGGGCAGAAAGTTAAGAAACCCAATCTATCGTTGTGAGAAAATGGAATACGTTTCTCGATGTCATTGACAGCAGTAACGAGACGGCGGTACACTTCTCCCAAATCACCACCCATTTGCATTGAAATAATTCGGAGATGATCTTCTTCGTTGCACCATACTAAGAACGTTTTCTTTTCGTTGTGATAGATTCCGCGCCCGCTTGGCCAGAAGCGACATGCATTAGCTGCTTGTAAGAAACGATCACCTTCTTTAAACAGAAAATGATCGTCTATAAGTTTTTGTTGAACGTCCTTGGTCATTCCAGTGAGAGGGAAGAAAGTACCCTTAAGTTCTCCTTCAAGTCCGGATAAAGTAGATGCCACTTTTTGTTCCATTTCTTTGTACTGTTCTTCAGTTAAGCAAGGGTTAAATGGATAACCTTCCATAGATCGACCGCAACGAACACGGGTAGAAACGATGTATTCACCAGTTGGGTCAAGGTTTCCAAAAACGCTAACATCACCCCAGTTTTTGGGAGGATGTTTGTCGCCCTTTTTGAATCCGGTATGGTAATCCTCAATAACGGGATCAAATAGATCGGCGAAAACGGTGTACGATTCTGCATCTGGAGCGTACAATCCAATACCGGAATCGTGATTTTCGAGACCTGAAATTATAGACATATTAACGAAAACGTAGGATTTTAAAATTATGAAACCAACCTGATTGAACTACATCAAGAAGAGTAGATCCAAAGCCGGTTTTTTTAGTTTTAAGATTATCTAAGACCTCCCTGGTCAAAAATTTTTTTAACAGAGATTTGGAATCGGATGCGTCCAATTTTTTAAATCCAGCTTCAAGCTTTTCTATGACTGCCTGGTCAACCATTGTTTGTGATTTTCTGTAAAATTGAATCAACTGTTATAGTTAAGTGCAACTTTTATTTGGAAAAAAGTGGTGCCCTTTAAACATTTTCTTAAAACTCTTATATCTAATGAACGTTTTTAAATTTTAATTGTTAATCATGCGTGCGGTGTTTATTGACAAATATAAGCTTTTAACAGTCAATGAAATAATATGCTCGTTGAAATTATAGATAGATATTTACAAAATGATACGTCAAAGCCCATACATTACTACATATAAGACATATATCTTTGCATTAAAAAAATTAATTTAAATATTGGAAACATTTGATGGTGGCAAAAGCAAAGCAAAAGTAAAAGACTTAGCGTACTTTATTCCTTGTAGGAAGACGCGTAAAATACAAGACACATAAAAGAAAAGAGCGAAGGCGTCCACAGGTATCCGGGCGCACCCCCGCGGTGCTATTGACCCATGCAGACATCAACACCATACGAATAGTACAAACCCCGACTCATCCTCTATGGGATTTTTAGCATCCTTTGACGCACAGCCACCCATAATAGTTAACTAAATATTTAGACACTTAAATGACACTAGAAATAAGTGGATGTAACAACTATTAGGCATGGGGTTTTGGACGCCGCCCTATTAATCTAGACGCTTCCTTCGTCTTCAAACGGAATGCAGTCGCTTGACGCTTGCCGCTCTGACTGAAAGCACGAGCTTTGGGAAACTCGAGGCGCAGTTTTCCAGGATCAATAGGCGCACATTATCGTGTACAGACGGCCAATCCAACAGAGCATTTCTATCTGTTTTTTTTTTAAATCTTGAACCGCTTACAGGAGACTTAATTTATATTTTGATGCGACAATATAATTTTCTTCTCAAACAAAAGTCCCTTAACAAATATTTCATTGAAAACCTAAAAAATCTTTTCTTTATTTTCTTTCGTTTTATTTAAACCTTTTAGAAATTGCAAATAATAAAAAAAACTTATATTTTTTAATCAATTAACTTAATACGAATCAAAAAATCGATCAAAAAATATTATCGAAAAGATTTTAGCGGAACGATAATTAGTTTGTTCTATGCAATAATTTGCTGTAACTAAATTATCAATTATTGCATGATTATTAGAAATTTAATTTATATTTTATACCATAGAATGCTTCTCTTGATTTTTTAACGGATTTTACATTTTTAAAAAGATAAAAGAATATTTAAAAAAAAAATTTTTTTTTAAATTTTTCAAAATTATTTATATCGATTATAATTTTACATTATTTTGTGCAAGAAAAAATTAATTTATTCCTTTATTAATTTACAATATCGTCTTATAAAAAAATAGATTAATACGGCATTAAATAATAAATAACCATTAATATAATAGTTTTTGAAAATTATTCTGAGGTGGAAAATTATGGATTTATTTTGGGATGTGGAAAAATTTTTGTTTTCATTATATATTACCGAAGTTAAGACACATTGGGTGTGGTCAGTAATCAAGTTACGACTATCGCATACCGTTGCCATAGTTATGGCTCAATGTGAAAACAAATTAACTAAGTTTTTCCAAAAAATATCCATTATTGGTTTATAGATTAAAAAACTCAAGTTATTGTAAAACTTTTGACCAATTTTTCTTTCTTTCAATCAATAGTAATGTGAAAAATTTTGAATCGCGTCAGTGTTTCATCTGGTTTTTATTGCGTTTCTTCTTCAAAATTAATAATTTTGCCCTTTTAATTGTATGTATTTCTTTTGAATTTTGATTGGAAACAAATTAGAACGAAAATGTAAAACTTGTTCAATCCAATATTACGGTTTTCATAATCGTTAAACTCCTTTACCGATCGATTTTATTTCATCGAATTAATATTTTATAAGGGACAACTTGCGATATTCGTAGAGTGATATACTATAATTAAAACCCCCTTTGCTTGCTAATTAATATTATATTATTTTCTTTGTCTATATTTGTCTATTACAATATTTTTATCAAAATTTAAACGATGCTGGTGATTATTTTACACATTAGCTTAATATACTAAATTGGTGTTTTGCTTGCAGGAAATTATTAAATTGTTGTAATAATTTGACGTTCCTATCTTGCTTTGGACTATTTTTTATTTTAAATAATTAATTACAAATTTTATTCAAGAGTAATTTGTTTGGGAATTGGGATTACTGGACTTTAAAATAATTTTACAATTTTTAATTTTATATAAACAAAAAATATAAAATGAGTTGTTAATTTTTTAAATAATATTTTGTGAACCGAAAGATGGAATATTTCGGTTAAATAACTATTTATTAGAATAATAGCAAAAATTAACTTTAATGTATTCAAATGAACGAACAACCACACCGAATTATAAGTTACGATATAATCAACTTCAATCAAACTTCGTTGACTTGCTGAATAATGTTCCTATTTTAAATAGTAATCTTAATTTGTTGTAAAATGTACATTAGATTTGAGCTTATTCTTGAAAAAGCAAAACTGCGTAACTTGCGCACAAGTAAATGAACGATCGGTATCGACTTTAGTGTTAACTAAAATATTGTTGCGTAACAGCAAAATTCATTGATTAAGTATTTCATAAGTAACAAAAAAGATGAGAGAGAAAAATGAAGAAGCCTATGTAAGCTATGCTTTAGGTACCGATAAATAAATTTGAAAAATGCAATTCAAATCTGATCAAAAGAAACTAAATAATATTTGTAGTCGATAATTTACTTATTACATATATAGTTATAATTTAGAAAATTTAATTACCTACACTAATATAGTAGAACAATTTCAAGATTTTAATTTAGGAAAAGCTTATAAGCGTCAAAAGCGAAAGCTGCTACTTACAATATTACTGATTTATAAATTTTAATCACAAAAAGCTTAAATAATCACTTTTAAGATTTAAAACTAAAAAAACAATATTCTATTTTTTCAAAAAGAAAAACCGTTTCGTTTTTTGAATGAAGGCAAGTCCAAATATATGTTTCTCACCTTGATGCAATAAATATGAATCGAAATACACCCGGACTTGAGTAGACCGACTGTAAATGTAACTTCAGGACTCGAAAGAGATGAGCCTGAGTTTTCATGAGCCCCACTTTCCCACTGACGTCAGGATAACCAGAATTAGAGCGGCGCACCAATCGTTAGCTCGCACCCGTTCCCGAAACCTTTGACCGACCTAATACTACCTTTGTTGTCCATAATTTCTCAAAAAATCAAAAGTTTAATATTATCTGTCGACTTTTCTGTTTTATTTCATTAAACAAATCTTAAAATTAGGTTAGAGCTTAAAAATCGAATATATAATCGAAAAATTGACGTAGATGTTAATTTAAAAATTGAAAATCGAAAAAAATTAATCTTCAAAATTTATTGACGAGGTATACTCATCACATATATGTACATCGCTACCGTATAATCATGATTAGTCAAAAAATAACTTTTTATAGTTTAATAAAACATTAAGAAATAGATTTCATATTTATCGTAATATTGAAAATGTACCATACATACGTATACCTATACTTAACGGTACAAAAGTAAATGTAAATTTATTAATTATTTGTTTTTGGGCACTAAAGCTCATGCTAAAAATTATGTACGTGAGACATAAATTTTGTAGATATTTTTAGTTACCTACTCCGATTACATAAGTTTTGTTTTTTTACAGCAAATTGGATATTGTTTATTTGTTGGATAAGCAATATTAAATTTTGCCAAATTTTAAAATATTCGATTTAGTTAACTTAAAAATAGAAAACGTTCGAATTAGTTGGTTAGTTTTTAGATTATTATGAACGCGACTATACCTTTGTTTAAAATCAATATTGGATTTTTGGTTACCAATTTCTTGAGTAAGAAAATCATTTACCGAATTTTTTATGTTAACTATTTTCTTATCTTCTATCACAATGGGTTTTAATTTGTTTGGTACGAGATCTACGATCGAATCTTCTTCGTCGTCTTCATCGTCGTCGTCTTCTTCTTCTTCTTCTTCTTGGTCGTCGTCGTCGTCTAACTCTTCCACATCGCTGTCTTCTTCTTCGTCATATTCTACAGTTTGAATTGGATGAGGAGACGGTAAACGAACAGGTTTCTTTAAAGGCAATGTCGGCGATTCAGATTTTTGTATAGGGGCTTTAGGTATCGTTGGTTGGTCTGGAATTACTACTGTTTTTTTTGGAGGATCTATTTTTAATATTTTGGGCGGTTCGGTTTTAGTAGAAACATGATCTGGAAGTTTTTGACTTTCCGATTTATTACTAATATTTTTATTCGAAGGTTTTTTTTTTGTTATCGATTCCAAAATAACGTCTCTTAAAGTAAACAAAAGAAACCAAAAATTAAACGAAATAAAAATTAAATAAATAGTATACAGGTACATAATAAATTATAAACAAAAATATTATTGAATAAGCAAAGGAATTATGTAACACCTTTTATCTAATTTGTTGAGTTTTGGCAAAAGTCCCGCATTCTAAATATGCCATTTCAATGTAAACATTTCAGAACATTAACGTTTGGTTTAAAAATTTTAAATTTAACATAGTCCATCTTCAATTTCCAAATTTTATTGGCATTTGCTTAAGTTTTCAAAAT
Source organism: Cantharis rufa (assembly GCA_947369205.1). Classification (NCBI taxonomy): domain Eukaryota; kingdom Metazoa; phylum Arthropoda; class Insecta; order Coleoptera; family Cantharidae; genus Cantharis; species Cantharis rufa. The sequence continues at coordinate 532,912 of OX376309.1, read as the reverse complement.
TTAATTTTAATACAAAAAGACCTTAAAAGTTGCCGTTAGAACATTAAAAATAAATACAAATTAGAAAATTGGCAGCAAACATAAATTGCAGATCACAAAATAGACCTAAAATAAGCCAACAAAAGTATAAAGAACCTTCCCACTGATTTATGAAGCTAAATTTAAGTAAACACTTGAAGCTTCCACTTTAATTAATTTATAGTAATTATTTACAGTTCATTTTCATTTTAAATAGGTACCTATAATAATCTAAAGTAATTTTAATTATAGAAAAATATTTTAATGCCGTTTTTCAATTCTGAAACAACCGCCTGTAAACTTTAATTCAATCATAAATTCGCATTTGCTATCAAAAAAATTGGAATTACAGATATTGTAAAAATTTCGTTAAAAGTATTCATCTTAAAATTAATTAAATATTATATAGGTACCTACATATTTTTTGGAAATTTGAACTTTTGTTTAATAAAACCACTGCGTATTATTGCCTATTTATGTTTTAAAAATAAAATTATTGCCATTGTGCTTTGCTTTAATTGCTATACTTTGCACAAATATTTTCTTTTTTTTCCTATAGTAAAAATGCTAAACGGTTATGTTATTTTACAAATAAAAACAAGTTTATTAAAAAGTATTAATGAATGAATGATAAATATATCATAATAGTTGCTATGTACACGCGTCAAAGGGTTATATTCCAATCACATATATATAAATATAATAATAGCAAAGCGACCGTGGCCCTGGAATATAGTGATATTTCGGGAACGCGTCTGGGCTCTTAATTGTCCGGGTTTAGTTTAATTTTGTTATCTTGTCTAAAAAACAAAGATTATTCAGATAATTACATTTATTTGGCGATTCACAATAAAATTATTATATTGTTTGTTGTACATGTACATCAAGGTTCTCAATTTCTTGATAGAACACAATTTTGAAAATGTTTTTATCAAAAATTAAAATTTAAAAAAACGAGAAAGAGAGAGCTTAAATAATATAAGTCTTATATTTATGAGGAATCTTCATTGTCTTGATGATGAACCATAAAAAATAAATTCTGTAATTCACTACATAAATTAGTACTAGTACCTCCCATGGATTTGTGATAATAAAAAGCAAGTTATTATTTAAATATTTTAATAAAATGTGCTATATTTAAATTACTTTGTGGTACAAAAATAAAAATTTCTGTAACCTATTTTGCTATAAAGTAGGTATAGATAAATATTGGGTGACACCTTTACAACAGCACATAGCAAAAAAGAAAAATTATATATTAAATGACGAAAGAGTTTCTTTTAAGATTCATCCTGCTTTGCAAAAATAAAATAAGAAGAAAACAATCTTGTACAACTACAACTATATCTATTTTAATAATAATTTAAGAATTAAAAATATTATATTAAATGATATTTTCACCCATGCACTATGACAATGAGTTTCTCTATGTTCGGGTATAACTGTTGTCACCCGGCACATACCTAGTTGATTGGTAATAATTAGAGCACGGATTTTAGGTTGTAAAAAACGATAAAAAAGGCACAATTTTAGGCTAAAAAAATCATCGAAATAGGCGCAATAATTAAAAATTTTGGCATTTTAGGCTATATATTTTTTATTATAAAAACTTACAAAACTAAAATCTACCAGAAATTCTCAAACATCAAATTTTGAATTAGCGTAGCAAACTAAATATTGTTCTAAAGTTAAACATGTTTGTTTTTCCGTTAGTACGGATTTATAAGCCGAAAGTGATCGTTCTACGTCACATGAAGTTATAGGACAAAATTTAAACGAAGAACTCTTAATAATTTCTGGATTTTGTCCGAATCGATAGCTTCACCATTGCATACCAAAAGTTTCCAGTTTTTTAATACTTTTGCTTTAAATCTTAAAGTGCATGAGTATTGATTTATCACCCGGTTATATCGGTTTTTACAATTTATACACAAAAATAATATTGGGCCAGCTCAACAGACTTGGCACAAACCTTAAATAATAAAAAAGTTAAACAAATGTTTTTCTCTAATTACAAGTTGAATATTTAATAAAAATTTGGAATAAAAGGCACTATACTATTTTATTTCATCCTTATCGATGACGCGTTTCGGCTTATTAGGCCATAATCGTATCAAAGTGTCTGAATTTAAGGAGTTACATGGGCCAACATAGAAATTAATTAATCAAATACATTACAGCTCGGCAGTCAATGTTTTAAAATAAATAAAATTAAAAATGGTATAAAATTTAAAAATTAAAAATACAAAACAATCACAAAGTAAAGTTAACTTTAACTATAACTATTTTATAATAAAATAGTATTATAGTCTATAGTAAATAGTATATAGGGGGGAGTATAGTGCCTTTTATTCCAAATTTTTATTAAAGTTTAAAAAAGATAAAAACTAATTATTTTTACTTTTAGCAACATGGAAAATAAATTTATTATCGTTTAGGCGTTTTAGGCATTAAAAATCTATTTTAGGTCACTAACATCGAAAATAGGCATTTAGGCAAAATAAGCTAGGGCTCAAAATGTTCAAAATCTCTTGAACGGCATTTCGATACAAATAATATTGAATTGCCTAAGTAAATGACAAAAAGGCAAATTGCCTAGAATCCGTGCTCTAGTAATAATAAATGTTCATAAAACAGTAATTTTTATTGATTTTAGCTTAACTTGTTTCTTTCATCGAATTATTTTCTGTTATTGACATACATATTATTTTAATATTACTAGGTTGCTTGAAAACTAAAATATTAATATTTGATATAACCACTTAATATTATTAACCACTACGTATTTAATAAATTGGGTGATTTACGAATAATTTAAAAAAAAAAATTGTATTTAAGAATAGGTTATTGTAATCTACAATATCAAACAAACATCGGGAAAAATCGAAAAATTTCCGGCAAAGAACAAACAAATTCTATAGAAAAAAGTTTCGGGACAGTAATAAACTTAGGCTGTGACTGCGGTGACATCCATGATGCGATGGTTTATTTGAATTTTAAATAGTGTTTTAGATGTTCCTCCCTCATTTGTTATGTGTATTTAAGTTAATATTAATATTAAAGAAAAGGTTGCCCAAGAAATTAATATTTGCGCTATTATATAATATTTTCATGAAAAGCTAATTTTCTGCCTATAGGTAGTTTGTTTGCGTTTTCATTTTTGTATTTATTTTAAAATGAGCAGCAATTAATTTTTGATTAAGTTTTTAATGGTTATGAGATCAAATAAACAAAAATTAAACGAAATCATCATGAATAATATTTTTAGTTTGTCTAACAAAAATGCTCAGAACTTTGTTCTAGTGAAAAATAGCCTATCAACTTTTTTTAAAGAATTTTAGCATTACATTGAACCCAAAATAAATTCACGATAGCAACATTTAAAATTGCTTAACACTTTAAATTGAACTTAATTTAAATGCTGAATTTAACAAGATCAATTTTAAATTAATTGATTTATTGTGAACGATTAATAAATATTTATTAGTGTAAATAACTTTATTTAGAACGTAATTCAAAAATAACCGTCGGTCGCTAGTAAATTATTAATAATAATAATGTAGGTATTTATTAATAAAACAATCTCGTAGCATGTATACCTAATAATAATTGGGTATATACAAATATACATTTTTGATACCTATCACATTACGATTCAAATTTCTTCAACATTTAATTTCTAACTTCTAAAAATGTTGCATAGAGAAATGACCACTAAAGAGTTACATTACTTCATGAAAATAGAACTGTGGGAAATTTGCCAAAACTTATCACATTTTGTCGTTCGAAATTCAAATGCCAGTGAACTATTTACTATAAACATGCATTGTCATTTAATATTTTATTTTAACTTACCGGTATTCTTTCCACGATATTGTTGTATACCAAAGTGCAAACATTTTATATAGGACTAGTATATTTTACAAATTTTCCGAATGAAAATTACAGGTTCTTAACAACGAGTTGCTTACTCGAACACCTCGTCTTAACTAACAACTGCTTATTTCTCAATTTATTGCCTTTTCAAATTTGTTCTTTCCTTTTCTGTACAAAAAAAAATAAAAACAAAATTCTTGAAATCCTTTTCTTTTATTAAATTAATAATCGATATCGTTGTAATTATTGTTAGGTTAAATATAATGAAACTAAAAGTTTAAGATCAAATTTAAACAAAGTTAATTTCAGTACCGGTATAGGTATGTATCTATTTAATATTTTGAATTAATAAATTGATTTTTTTTCAATTTTGTTATTGTGTGCATATTTACTTACAATAATTTTCACTAGTAAACAAGTTTCACAAAATTTAAAACCTACTGTCCACGTAAAAAATTGATTTAATGTAAAAGTACGCAAAAATTTTAGACGATGGCTATTATTACTTTTCAGTCTTTTCAGCCATTGCTTTTCAGGAAATAGCGATCGAAAAGCTCATTACATGCGCAGCTTTCAATATAGGCAACCCATTTAGCAGGCGCTTAGTTTTCTTTCTAATGAAACTGCATGCATCATAAACTTTACTTGAACCTCATATTTACTTTTAAAATGGATTGTTTCTGTAGAAATACATCATGTAGAACAGTATTAAATTTTTATTGTTTAAAATCCTTTCCTTTCCATGGCACCGTCTTTAAATTTTAAAGTTACATAGGTTATCTACATGTTGTAATATCTATATCATAAAAAAATAAACATTTATTCATTAGGAAACTTCCATAAAATCTATTTTTTCAAAGAAATAAAATTTTAATTTAAATTCTTATTTAAGGTAGTTTGATCTTTGAAAATCTATAAAAATGTTGGCTTGCGATGCATTATCATTTTCACATTGAGCTTTTCATTTTTATGGTATACCACTGATATTTCTAGTATAATTTTTGTTCAGGAAGAGTGCTTTCACCAAGATTTAAAAATGGTGGAGGAACGATATCAGAGTCGATGGGATAAAAAAAATATTATAAAAGAAAATCTCATATGAAAAGTATTATACATATTTTCTATATTTCTTACACTTTTGTTTGAATAAATTGAGTACAACTAAAGCCATTGATATATTGTATTTTTATAAACTTTTCATATTACAAAATTAAATCGAATATTGTTTTTTCAAGTCACACCTAAAAATGTCGATTAAATAAATAACTAGAGCCAATTTTGAAAAACCATGCCTATTCTTAAGGTCGTTGACATCAAATCTTTCTACAATCACTCCAATATCAAAGGCAAAAAATTACTGTTGACCAGTGTAATCATTTTCTGTGGATTCATAATAGTTAAATATTTATAAAATTTAAAAATGTGTATTTTCGAAACTAATAATAAATAACAATTTTAATAAATCGATATTCAAATTTGAAACACATTTATACTAGGGTACGTAAGTATATCTCCAAGATATCACATTTTCAAAAAAAATATCGGTTTTTTGAGAAAAACAATTTTCAATTTTTTCACAAAAAATTCAATATTTTTGGTATTTTTCACTATTCCACGTAAGAGAAAAAAATCAATCCAAAAGCTATAAAATTAGCGAATTGGCAGTAAATTTTTTCATGCTATCTTCTAATATTTGAGAATAACATTATTTATTTAAAAATTTTGAAACGCCATTATCGAGCTTGTTCGACTTTTCTTGGGGTAAAAGAAATACGGGTTTCCTCATTTTGTATAAACAACATAATATTTCAATAAAAACGAATTCCGGAACATTAGCTCCACCCAGTCTGCATGATTTGAAATGAATTCAATTTATATATACATATATATATCTACACTGCTGATGGGTATTTGTAAAAAGTGCATATTTTTCATTCTTTTCACAATCTCACCTTCTAGGCTGGTTCCAACTTCCAACAACCACAAACTATTGATGCTTTTAATAATGTGTTGTAGCAAATTTCCATTTGGATTGTCTAATACTAGTAGGTAAACAAATGCATTTACTATAAATAATCGACTTTTTTTAATATTTAGTTGATATTTTGTTTAAATATTACGTAAACGCATATATTTATATTAACTATAGTAAGTGTAGTTTATACTTATAGGTATACACTGTATTAAATTGTTAATATTAATATAGAATTTTTGAAAAAAAAGTACAAAAGATTTATTGTAACTAATGCAGACAATACAGCCACTTAAAAAAATATGTACAAAATGATTACATTGAATAAGTATGTACTTAGTCAATTTATAATAATTATTAAATGTATACTTAAATATAAAATTACTATTACTTAAATAAAAATAAATACAATAAATTATAAATGACGAGTTCGAAATATCAAAAAAGGTCAAAATTAAATTTTCAATAATTATGAGCTAAAAATTTAGCTGTTTTATAATAAGTGCAGTCTTTTAATATTATGACATTAATTTATGCATTAAATATTTTTGGCATTTTGATAAAAAAATATCATCAGTCATTACTGTTTGTCTTATTGTTATTAAATTTACTTAGGCGCAATATAAGGTAGTTAGTTACATTGATCCAGCTGTAATTTGAATTAATTGCCATAAATATATTATTAAATTCAGTATTATGAGGGGTGCATTTTGAGATTTGTAAAGTTTGATGCAAGTTTTTAATAGATTTATCACAGTTTTATTTGAAGTTAAAATTTCAGTTCATCTTAAAAATAGCTACAAATATTTTTTTAATTTCAAATACAAATTGATTTATTTATTTTGAAAATCTCGATGTAACAATTTTAATAAATCAAAAATTTAACATGCGAAAAAATTATAACGAACAGAATTACACATGCCGGCCTAGGAGATGATGTGCTGTTTATGTCGTTGGTTTCAATTTCATTAAGGGTAGGAACTGAAATAAATTTATTTGGTTATTTCAAATTAACACAATTCTTTAAGTAGTATGCCGCATGTTGAGTGGCTCAAAATACTACCCAATATAATTATGTACATATATTTATGTATAAGTACATACATTATGTAGTTACTTACATGGTGTTTCAATATTCCAAGGTTTCGTAGATGAAATCGATGGTATTAATGGCGACGGTGATTTAGTTATAGGAGAAAACGTTGAAGATGGAATAATACCTAAAGGTAGAAATATTTTATTTTGTTGATTTTTATTAGGATAATTTAATAATAAAAATAATTACCCATGCAAGAGTACAATCCTTGTTTAATAAGTTTCATTCCATACTGTAAAGGATTAATTCCTTTTTGACAATGCTCTCCAGCTTCTTTGATGTAAATATCTTCATTTGATGAAATAATTGTACCAACGAAACATTCGTATGTTTCTGCAGCAACATCGTTTCTTTTAGTGTAAGTGTAGAGAAATTCACTTTCTCTCCAATGTCCCAAACATTTATATTCGCGTTCTTCATAAATTTCTGCTGTTGCACAATCTGTTACCTGATAGTACATTAATTCGGGTGCTCTGCAGTCGGACCATAATTTAGCACATATATCTGTGGTATCCGGAATAACTCCTGTGTATTCACCAGAAATTGGACAAGAAACCTCCATTTTTCGATCCAATCCTAAAATTTGAGATTCAAATTTTATTAGAACATTAAGATTAAAATTTTTCTTTCGTATGTAGATTATCGGATAATACAGGATGGATTAAATAATAAAATATTTGAATTTAAAATAAAGCCGAAAAAATATTTGGGGAGGCGCTCTCAAAAGAGAACTTATAAGATCGGAGAAATATTAAGTGTCATATTATGTTAGTATTTAATAAATACTATTTTAATAGTATTTTTAGTATTTTAATAAATGTTTTGTTTTGTTATATAATATTATATTATAAATTTTATCCTGTACAAAAATAAATGAAGACAATGTAGGTACTATTTTTACAGTTTTTTTCTTTTTTCGAAATAATAGCGAGACGGTTGTTCAAAATTTGGCCTGTATCCTGTATTAATTAAGGTACCCCTGCATTAAGGTATACAACAAATTTCATCAACGACACCTTAAGCATTAGATGAATTTATCCGAATTAATCCGTATTAATAAATTAAGTATAGAAGTTTGATTTAAATTTTAGACGGGTAGCTGTACAGAATAAGCCCTATAGACTACGGTCATCCCAGTTCCACCTCGTTTTATATTTAACATGCATTATAATCTATTCTACATTCTGCAAATAATATCTAATTATCATGTCAAAATTCGTACGAAATATGTTCTTTAAATAAAAATTAAAAAAAGAAAACAATTATTAATCACCTTAGAAAATCATTTTAAAAAATCAAAAAAACACACACACTTTTTAGATCTGTAGAATGTTGTAAATTATTATACAAATAATCTAAATAAATCTAATTAAAAAAATACTTTACTAACTTCCTTGAGTTATCCATTCATTTTCTTGAAAATTGTTGTCCGCACATAAAGACTCGTAAGATTCTTTATTGCTACTGAAATTGGTACCCAATTGAAACTCCATAATATATTTGTTCTTTTTTTGAATCCTTATACAATTGTATCGTTCTTCGTTGCTATAAAATTACGTTAAAATAAAAATACAACAGAAAAAGAGATAGTACCATTGGTTTTTAGTGAACACCAAATATCGATCATTAGAATCCAGAACGCCTACACACTTAATCGTGTAAGTTTTGTAACTAATTCGGTCCTTAAAAATGAACGTGTCGTGCTGTATAGTGGCATGTTCCCATTTTCCAATCATCCATTCGGGAAAACTAGAAAAAAAATGCTCAAGTGTTTCAAGCTATAACCGAAAAGAAAGAACAAGCGGAAAACTAACCTGCATGGACTGTAAATTACTTCAGGTGGCCAGTTATTGTTGTTCTGTGGTGTGAACATAAATGATTCAAAACCAAACGTAGAATTGTATAGTTCGTTAGTACAAGTTGAATCCCTTCCAAGAGACATTTCAATTATTCCCGTAACCGAATTTTCCCTATATAACTACAAAGTGAAATTAGGTATTTTGTTATTATAAGAATTGAAAACCTTACAGCACAACGATATTGCAGAGCTTTGCTTTTCCTATTATCGGTTAAAGCTAAATAAGTATTGCCATTTGGACCTTCCCATTGACCAAGACATTCAAATTGTAAATCTGAAAACTAAATTTAAAGCAACAGTACTCGAGAAAATTTGAATGCGTATATGTACCGGTATTTTCAAATGAACAACTTTTAAGATGAAGATTTAGTGTGGATCCAAGTGGGCAAGTATTTAAACTCGAATCCGAGTGCATACATTCTCTTTTTATACCGTTTTCATTTATTCTGTACGTTACGGCAAAATTTCCATCGATTGGACAATACTCTTTTGGTATAAAGTTGCCTTCCAAGTCTCTGGTTTCTAAAATAAATTGCATTAATTTGAAACTCGATTACTAAAAGGTATTATAATTTTACTAAATAAAAGAATTTCAGCACTGGTTCGATTTCGTAAGGACGCTTCCGAAGGACAATTTGCTGTAGCAGTTTCTTCGTTGGTATAACATTTTTTAATTGTTTCTTTGTTCGAAGCGTGAACTTGCAGAATGTTTTTTGATCTTAATTTTAGATGCAAACATCGGATACACTGCTCGCCACGATAACTAAAAGTTATTTCCATGTAAATACACTGATTTAAATAATTGACTTCTTTAATTTTATATAATAAATTTGATGTTACAGTTAAAAATAAGTTGTGCTACGGCCGCCATCCTGGAAATTGGCGGCTGAAATTCCATGGTTCACACTTGTCTAGGAAACTATTTATGCTATCAATCAAAAAATGTAGGCGGTTTCAGCCGAGTGATCTATCATTTAGATAGATACATATTTCATAAATTCAGTTTTTAATATACCAAGCAATGGTGGTAGTAGTCTTTCGCACAAAATATAAACGTATAATCTACACTAAGAATCGACTTTCAACATTACTCTTACGAGATGTGTCATCGTCGATTAATTGCGAGAGAATAAAAGATATGCAAGCCTTCTACATATTAAAAATTCAAAAAAGTACTTTTCGGTAGTTTGCTATGCACAAAGTAAACAAACGACGTTCGTTTAATAAAAATATTATAAATATTATTAAATATAATATGTAATATAATTTCTTTGCACTCAGCTTGTATTTAATTATATTTATTATATTGTAACGCGTTTCAACTACAGTCATCGTCGGGCATTACAAAATTAAAATGTGAATTTTAAATTATAACTTAAAAATTAAAAAATGAACCAAAAGCTTAAATATTTTAAAATTTTGAATTATGTAAATGACCATAATTGCTTTTATAGTTTAAAATTCATATCATTTTAATCTTTTAATATTGTGTCTGACGATGACTGTAGGTAGTAGAAACGCATCACAATTGTAGTAAATAATTAAATATGAGCCGACTGCAAAGAAATGATATTATTTTATTTATATTAACTTGCGTAATAATCCTTTCAATTCTTAACATAAATATTAGGTATTATTATTTATTATTACAAAATTTACTTCAAAATAAATTGATGCAAGATAAATTTGAATTTTAATTGAAGCAAACATTAATTCAAATTGGCAAAAAAATATCTCGGTATATTGAAGTTTTTTACTTAAAGCGCTTAAAGTAAAAAATATTTTGGGTATTCTGCATTTTTTCCTCGACGTATAGTCTTTAGATTAATCCTTGCCTTTAGATCACAGCAGTGTATCCGATGCAACCAGGATTTGTACTGAGGTTTTCCGTTTCCTAGCGGGTGTGGGATTTTTGTATAATACTGCTGATTCTATCGGCATTTCGGCAAATAAAAATTCTTGATTTATTTTTCAACAGTAACAACTTACATTTCTTATTTTTAATAGTGTTTTATCAAAAAGTGTTAAAAATGCAATTTCCATCGCTGAATTTCATGTTGGCGGCCGTAGCAAAAATATTATATTCTTTTGGAAGTTTTTGTATGTTCTTAGTCAGGTGACTAACTATAGTAGTCCGGGAGCCAGCGACGAAATACCTGTACGATTTTCACCAGTTTAAATTATATTTTATTTTGTTAATTTGAAAGTGGAGATGCACAAAAATGCACGACTGCCGGCCCGGAGTGGGGAACTTTGGGTTGATCCCCAAAAAATAATTATTAAAATTCTTTTTTAAATTACGTATACGTATAAGGTCCAGCGTTCTCTAAAGAAGGATTTAGATGCTCTCTAAATTTCAACATTGATTTACTATACTCTTCCAGAGATTACAAGAATATTTATATAAGAATATTTATTTATTTATAATATCCGTGCTTTGTTGTCAAGATGAAAATTTTGGGTTCTCAAGAATATTAACCAATTAAATATTGTTGGAGAAGTCAAATGCGTAAAAACAAACAGCCATTGTTTTCGTTGATGTTTCCACAGAGTTCATTTTTTGCTTTAAATTTTCATTTTTAATGACAAAAACAATTTTCAAGCTCTTATTACTTGTGATGTCTATTTCCGTTTACGGATATTGCACAATATTTCACAATATTTCCCTCCCTCTATAATTAGTAACGTCTTTAAGTCACTAAGTTTTTAATTTCAGTTTAAACAACATTATCGAAGCTATCCTGGCCACTAGGAATAAGGCAAAAGGACTACAGTGATAAAGGTAATTTGACGAAAACCGTTCTCATCTTTAGTGATAAACTAACAAAATATTTTCTTTATTATTGTAGGTAGGGAAAATATACATTTTCCTTTAAATGTACGAACTGCAGTTGGGTAAGAAAAGTATTTTTACGTTCTAAAGTAAAAAATTGCAAATAACAGCAAATAACTAATTTTTTTTCTCCGTAGGTTGTAATTGCTTGACTTTCAATAAATCCCAAAATATGAATTAACAAAACAATTTGTTAATTGTATGTGTTAATGCCAAGCAGACGAATAGTGATAAAGTATTTAGGTATTTAGGACTCACATCCAGTTAATGAAAGAGACTAAAACTATTATGGAGTTCAGAATGGCCACTTAAGTCCGGTTTATCGGACCAACATTAGTTTCCAAAAAATGAAAATTTTTCATTTTAAAAATCAAAATCAAAATTGTTCGAAAATGTAATAATTTTCTTGTTTCACATTACTGCCATTCCATTTTCACCTTTCAAACCGACTGTCAATAGTATGTTATTGTTTTTAAGGATGAAAACAAAAAGCAACGAAAAAATTGGTCCGGTAACTATAATTTTTTAGTTTTTAGTAATGAAAACAATCGGCCATAAAAAAATTAACCTGTTAAGTTTGACCTTTGCAATCTCCACTTTCAAATTAACAAAATAAAATATAATTCAAACTGGTAAATATCGTACCGATATTTTGTCACGGGCTCCCGGACCACATATCATATTTTGCTTGTAAGAGTTATTATATTATCCGGGGGGTAAATCTCCCGACAGAAATACGTACACCACATCTCCTTTTCCTCAAAACCTCCCAACATTTCCTCACATCCTCCTTTCATCTCTTCACATCTCCCACACATTTTTTGCACCATGTACACCAAATCTCCCCGGTGATTTAACCCCCGATATTATCTAAACCTTACTAGACTACTTACGTTATAATATATTATTATATTATAATAATAATGTTAAATATGTTTTCTCGTTCGTAAGTAATATAATTTTATTTATTTATTTATTTATTTTTACAATAAAAATATAATATTAATAATAACGCAATAAGGGAGAGTTAGAAAAACATGCACGATATGAAATAATATAAATACTAGTTAACATACTAACTTAATCATCAGCATAAATGTATTTTCAATTCTTTGATGACAATTTCCCCATATTGGTATCGCGTTTGCCGTAATATTTAAAGAGCTATATTTTATTTCGCCTTTATAATTGGAAGTTTGCATTTTGTACTCTCCTTGAAATTCTGGTGGAAAATAACATGCAGCGTTTACGTAAATATCTGTAACAAAGAAAACAGTTTTAAAAGAACAGTTTTACTTTCCCCAATATGTATTAACTACCTATGTTAAGGGAAAGTATTGTAATCCACTCAAAAATCAAAAATCCAAATTTTGGTACTTATTAAAATGTTCCTTATCATGCTCTGATAATATTGTGATAAATTTTAATTGAATGTTCGTCGGTATGTCAGTGTGTGGTTGTGGTACATATAAAATAAATAGTGTCAATCGCACATGTTAAACCGCACAACCAAATGTCATGAAATTTGGCATAAACGTGCAGCATAACTAAACTTAGAGGCCAACTAAAAATAGTGAAGATCGGTTGAAAATTACGGAAATGATAAACAAAATAAAAAATTTGAGTTGAGATAATCAACACAGATTTACGGATAATTTACTCTAGATAATTTATTACTTATTAATTATTTACTCAGATAATTAACGGATTAACCAAAAGTTTAATTTTCTTAAGCTTTATAAGCGCCACAATTTTTTTCCATTCTTTAAGTAATTCGCAAGTTAGCATAAACTCGTGGCTGTCTACACTTGTTCTGCTATAGGCTTACTCATTACGTAAAGCAAAATATGTTTCGGTCGCGAACCCGTAAATAGCTAATTCAACTTGGTACGAGTAAAATTTTCTTTCAAAATATTAGCAAAAATGCATAAATCAATATTCAAATTGAATATTCATAAATAAATAATATCTGCACATAAGATTTCTTTCATAGTATTTTATGCGCACTATTAGATTACTAACTTGGATGGAACTTTTGGTGAACTTGCACTTTTCCTGTTATGTACTATTTGCAATTACCGTAAGTTATAGGTACATAGTGTTTATAAAAACGACCAATTACATTTTATTAGACTAGATTAATGAGATAGTATTAGACTGATTGAACCAATAATGTATCTAATACAAAGAGAGAGAGAGAGAGAGAGAGAGAGAGAGAGAGAGAGAACACCTTAAAGAAATACAAGGATACAACATTTGAAAGTTTTTGCTTTCAAGATATATTAATTTTTATATTTGCTGAACCATTTTTTTTTTAGAAAACCCGAAATGGTACCAGCAAATTATTATTAGACAGTATTTAATTTTAGAATTTAGAAGAGAAATTATAAAGATAATTATGAAGAGTGCTGTAATTGCTGTATTTCCAGTGTGTATTTTTTTGTCAAACTTTATTGTAGTACGGCTTTCTAATGATAATGAGAGACAAACATGTTTAAAAATTGAAGGTCCCAAACAGTTGTGTGACAATATAAATGCCATAAAGAATGAATCAAATATTGTACGAGTCATAATATATGTATTTCAAGATGATACTTGCAAAAATCAAATAAGTTAGAGCACGATAATATTTGAAACTGGATCTCAACTCGATTGGGTACTAAATTCACAGTCTTTAAAATAATGCAATGGTGAATTGTTAAAAGTACATTGCATCCAAATTAAAATTATTTTTATTCGAATAATTCTAATAAATTATTGGTGGTAATTCTAAACCTAGATTAATATCTACATAGGTATATTTATATGTAGTCTACGATAGAACTCAAAATTGAGCACATAAAACAAGATTCATATTTCATTATTTTTACATTAACAAAAACTGACAAAACGGAAGTATAATATAGTACAGTAAAAACCTTACAAGACATAACATATATTTTTATATAAAGATCTCCATAGCGTGAGCGTTTCATGGTCCGATAATTGTAAAGTCAGCGACCGAAGGTACGCGTGGTTATGTTTGTGCGCAATGGCCCGTTTTCTGCACACCGATTTACATAATATTATCCAAAGATGACAAATTATTAAACATTAAAAAGTCTAAACTTTTTTATAAACTTTAGTTCTCTAAATAATGTTAATTAAAAATAATTTGGAAGCAAATCTCTGTGTTAATATTTTAAAATGTTTGAAACGACAGTGTTAATCGAATATCCCTTGTGGATGGCCATAAATAATTTAAAAAAATAAGGAATTGTCTTTTCATGTCTCACTAACTTAAAAGGTTTCTAATAGATTAAAAAATGTGATTTTCAGTAACTAATATTTTAATAAGCACTTGCTTACGTTTGAATATTACCATGGCGCACGGGCGTAGCCAGGGGGAGGGTTTTGGGGGTTCAAACCCCCCCCGAAAAGTTAAGATTCCTTCCATTCCAGAAGTTTTCTCTGAATCTGTTTATTACATATTAAATATTGTTCTTATGAATAAACGGCTATTTTATGTATTTTTATTCGTTTTATTTTCTTGAACCCCCCCCGATTCTAAAACCTGGCTACGCCCGTGCCATGGCGACATTAAACATTTTTTAATTAAAAAAAACTACCAAAGGGTATTTTGATTTTAATAACGTATGAGTAGTGTTAAGTATTCCGCTAATATGTTTTAACTTTGCAGTCATTATTCATCTGTCTACCAACAATAATTATGTGATTTTTTGCATTATTATTTACTTATACTCAAAAACATCGCGTGTTGGTTTTATGTAGGTATAATCTTTGAATGATGGTTATGCACAATTTTCTAAAACAGTACCTAAAAGTAATTTAACCTTACTAAGCATCTTATCTTAATAGATATAAGTATAGGGTACACTTCTTTCCTGCAATATTTTTAAACTATAATTTGTTTTGTTGATGTAAAATCTGTATACTACTATTCTTCGTGTCAAAGGATTGCATTGCGATGCACTTACCTAAAACAAGTTCGATTTTACAAAAAGTTAAAACTGTTTAAATATTATGAACCAAATTAATAAGTATTACTTGTCGGTAGGTATAAGGTACACGTATACTACGAGTATCATTATAGTCGGTGCCCAATTTTTTCAAACAAAAAAATACGTTTTGCGGTCTTTTCAGTGAATAGAAATGATAATGAAACACCGCTAGTCAAAGCCTTGTCGCGCTGACTATAATACTGCTGTGATCTGAAGCCCAAGTTCGATTTTTGGGCTATGTGGAGGGCAACAGGAAACCATCCCATTAATTAAATTCCTTAGTTAGTCATGTTGGCTTAAATGGTCAGGATGATAGTCAACATCCGGAACGGATAGACACCTGAAGAAGAAGAAGGTTTTTTACTTTGCCCTTTTTTACCAGGAAGGCTTATACCATGGCTGTTTTCAGAAAATACTTCTGGTCATGGCTGTATTATACATATACAAAAACAAGATGACGAATAATAAATTATGATAAAATTTAAAATTATTTACGTTTGTTTCTAAAGGCAAACGTCCACTAGCAAGTTTTCTTCTGCCAGTACTTGCAGAAGTATTTCTACTACCGTGGAGTAGCTTGCAGATTGTGTTTCTACATGCAATAATTTCTGAAAGTGACTTGCAGAAAAAAACTTGCTAGTGGACTTTCGTCTTAGATGCGGCCGGGAACAATAAATAACTTTTATTTTTTTTAAATACGTGCGTTATTCTCCATGACTAACTGTAAAAAGCAAAAATTTTTTAATAATAATAGGGGCGCCGTGAATTTTGCTTAATGGTTTCAAAATGGCGTCAGACTAAAAAGTTTGAGAACCACTGGCGTAGATTGTAGAATAATATGTACACAGTTACGATTAATCAAAGCACGTAGGATCTTAAACGTTTTTACGAGTTTAACTACACACAACTTTGAATTTCAAATAATATTACTATTTATATTTATAATAAAATTAGAGTAAACGTAAGCGGCTAGTATCGGGCAGTAATGGGCTTTAAATCCATATGGGCCCGTTTGGTAAGTGTCATTTCGAAAGTATGTAGTCGAAAATACTACGTAAATTGAAGTTTACAAGTACATTTTTTTATTTGGTTGTTTGACACTCTTGAACCCTAGTTTAAATGTGCGAAAATTAGTACTAAAAATCTCCATAACTACTTTTACTATTATTATAATAATATATTTGCGTTACTAAATAAAACTCACAATTATAGAACAATTTTTATGTAAATATATTATTACACTTGCATAAGCAAAAATAAAGAAAAATGCTGCAAACATTTATGTTTATCAAAACATAATTTTCAAAACATTTATCATTATTTTGCTTTTGAAGCAAAAATATATCATATTGCATTACTATGAATACTGAAGGTGATGTCACAACTACCTTAGTTTGTATTAAACATTTTTAGCGGTAATTTCAGTAAAAATGAGTAAAATAAGTGAACTTTCTAGTGATGAAAAGATAAAAATCGCTGTACTATATAATGCAAAGAAAAGTTACGGTGAAATTGAAAAAATTGCAAATAGGAGAAAATCTACCATACAGTACATTATACAGAAGTGGAAAAAGTTATATATACTATCAGTAAATTAGAACGCACAGCGCGCCCAAAAATTTTAAATGATAGAGATAAACGCAATATCATAAATAAAGTTAAACAAAATCCATTTATGAGTGCTTAAAACTTAGCGAATGATATCGCAACATCAATAGGAAAATGTGTTGGTGCTGAAACAATCAGAAAAGTTGGCTATAATGGTAGAGTGGACGAAGAAAACCATTTCTTAGTGAAATAAATAGACAAAAACGATTAAAATTTGCTAAAGAATATCTGGACAAACCATTAGAATTTTGGAACAAGCGTAATTTTTTTCTGATGAGAGCAAGTTTAATTTATTTGGTTCAGACGGAAAAAAATGGTTTGGAGAAAAAAACCTAAAGATGTGGTAAAGGAAAATTTGCTTCCAACTGTAAAGCACGGTGGAGGTTCGGTTCTCTTTTGGGGTTGCATGACATATAATGGGGTAGAAAAAATGCAATTTATTAAAGGTAATGGATGCTAAAGGTTATTTAAAAATATTGCAAGATAATTTATTCGAAAGTGCTGAAATACTAGGGATTCAGGAAAATTTCAAATTTCAACAAGATCGTGATCCTAAGCATACTGCTCGGATCGTTAAAGAGGAGATGCTGTATCACTTGAAAAATAGGCTTGAAACTCCTCTTCAATCTCCAGATTATAAAATTTATGGTTTCATCTCGACAAAAATATTTTGAAACAAAATATCGAATAAAACTGATTTGGAAAAACGTTTAGAAGAGAATTGTATAAAATATCAAATTTCTATAAGAAAAATTTAGGAGAGTCAATGCCAACCGTTTGAAAGCTATCATTGATAATAATGGATTAGCAACAAAACATTAACTAAGTTTGTCTATATGTTTTGATTAAGTTTTTTTATCCACAGTTTTCTTTATTCTCAATTATGTAAGTTTATTAATAATTTTTGTTTAAAATTGTTTATAATTATTAGTTTTAGTTGGTAATTCAAAGATGTATCCTAAAAATTGGGTCATTTTTAAGACCCCTTTCGTAAAATCGCTAATTATAGATTTATTAACGGAATAATTATATATTAATTCAAAGAATTAGTTTGAGAAATTAAAAACAACGATATTTTCTAACTTTTTACTAAAAAACAAAAACTAGTCAACACTAATTATTTGTACAAACAGAAAACATGTATCGGTCTACAAGACCATCATCAGTTCAAAAAATATATTATAGGTCACAACATTAAGGCAAACAATTAACAAAATAAAAGTCGCTATGATCATATCGATCATATCATCATAGCGACTTTCATTTTGTTAATTGTTTGCCTTAATGTTGTGACCTATAATATATTTTTTGAACTGATGATGTTTTACATGTTTTCTGTTTGTACAAATAATTAGTGTTGACTAGTTTTTGTTTTTTAGTAAAAAGTTAGACAATATCGTTGTTTTTAATTTGTGAATATGCAAGTTTTTTACGACATCTCGGTCACTCAAAGTGAAATTAGTTTGAGCATTCATCGTGGCAATTCCGTTTCGGTAAAATACACAGTTCGATGCCTACAGGAGCATAATATGGACGAATTCTTCCATCTTACTGGATAGTTTGTTATAACTTGTTATTTATGTTATTGTTATTAATTTATAAATTATTATTATTAAATTATGCTCAGCACCAAAAGTATCACAACATAAAAAAATCATATTTCGATCAATTTTTGACCAAATTTTACAAATTTAATTATTCAGTAAGTCTTGAGCTATAAGCTTTAATGTAGAATATTTTTGTTAGTTTTTGCAATATTTTGATTACTATCAAAAAACAATGACGCCGACGGTTGAGATCTTGAGCGTTTTAGTAAGTTTTTTAGTAATGCTGAAGGATCACCTAAGCCAATTTTCAGATAATGCTTTTCTCTAGGTCAAATGCTAAAAGTCCTGGGCATATTATATTATGTACATATATTGTAAGAAGACATTAATAAAATTTGTAAGACAGTTAATCTGTGAATATTATAAAAATTATTGTTGTTGTTGAAAAATGTTGGATATGGTCAAATTACCCCTGTTTTATGGCATTTAGATACTATATAATGTGAGTTACATTGTATATAGTATTTAACTACTAGTATTTCATTACTTAGTTATAAATGCTATAAATCAAACTATAAATCCAGCTTTATCTGTAATCTAAAGCACAGGAAGGGTGTGTTGATTTGCAATATAATGTCATCTGAACGCCAGGATGCATATTATCTGCACCGCAGTAGACTCATCGGTCGTCACTCTTGATGTTCGTGGAAAGAGACGAATCCGTTCACATAAATGTTTGCAACAGCTGGGCATCAAACTTTGCATGGTCGTGTCGTAGTCCACCTAGCTGGACTACTCGTCCATGCTGCCTTCTTATGATTTGATGTAAATGTACGTACCGTCAACAGAATGTGCACATAAGATACTCACTTCGGTAAAGGTTAACGTACTGCAACCCAATTTAATGATATTTGAACCTTAATGCCCAGTTTCACCAAGATTAAATTTTAACTAGCCTTTGTGAGCGATAGTATAACGTTGGTGATTTTTAAAATTAAGACATTTAAAAGAGGCATTTTTTTGTCGAGAAGTAAAATTTGGAGCATTTGTGATCTCATCGGAGATTGCAACAAAGGACGCCACTGTTAAAACTGTATCAAATTTTACCTAAGAACTAAGTATCATCATAATAGCTCTTGTAAAAAACCGGATTTCGTATTATTATTCTTTGCTTTGTAACTGAAATTAAAATAATTTTTGAAAAAAATTAAAAAAATATATTAGAAAACTTGGTCATTATTGTTAATTTCTCCAATATTTCTGCAATACATGTACATAGTGTAAATATGTAGAGAGGTAGGATATTATATTTAACACTTTCCCAAATTATTTAATTTTTAACTTCCGCAGTCATTAAACCTAACAAAATAATTTAATTTATTTATAATATGTATTTATGTATGTATACGTTATTATTACTCAAATTAAACTTACAACTAGTTAAATATATAAAAATAAAGCACTTTTATTGTTTCTCTCAAATAGAGTAGTAAATAGGTAAAATCACAAAATATTTAAGTTATTGGTACCTACCTATATTATGTACCTATATAATAGAATATAGTTGGAAAATCAAGATCAGTTTAAGGTAACTTGATTAGTCACAGGTAAAGAATTTACAAAACTTGTTCAGGTAAAATATCGTCATCCGCATAATCTAATTACATACAAGTAGTAATTAAAAATCAACTTACTTAAATAATATAAAAAAATAATCACTTTCCCCAAATTGGACACCGTGTAGTAGGTCTTCATTATTTTCTAATTTACAATTTATGTTAATATTTCAATTGTGGATTGTGGATGATGTTATTATGTAAGTATAATATTTTTATTAAATTTAACAAAACTATTTAAAAAATGTCGATCACTTGTGCAAAATTTAATTTGAAAAAGAAATTTTAAAGAAACGCCAACAAAATACCGCGTCAGGTGCACGTTTGCTTGTTTAACATTTTCACACACCAACTCAATGAAGGTACATCGGTTTATGAATGAAATAGTGAGAGAGTAAACTGCTGGACCAAGAGCAGTTGCTAGTTACGGCAGGTAACTATGCATTGTCGACAGAATACTCAAAGGTACAATGCTTACTGCGCATGCGACAAAAACTTATCAAAACTATTTGCAACTTCTTTTCTTATTTAAATAATTGATACTCTCGTTTTTTATCTAATATACTACATAGGTATCACGTTAGAAGTTATGTCAAGAATTCATTTTGCCAAAATGAACTAGATTTGTTAATTTGGGACCAAAAATAAATTAATCCCTCACAGGATACTCATGTATCACGATAACCTCAAGCGCAATTTAATATTTATTGCAAAATGGAGTATTTGAGATATTTTTGAAGAAATTTCGTATCCTGATATGATGAGTGCATAGTACCAACCCAGTGCCGTAACTATAGCTTTTGTGTTCTTTTTGGGTCCTCATTGTATAAATGGGGAGAGGGGAGATTTAAAACACATTCTAAACTTGTAAACCCAAAATAAACATTGAATTAAAATTTTAATATAACAAGTTTGTTCAACATTAATAAAATTTTATTTTATTTTTGAGCTTTCAGCGAAGGTTATCGTTACCGTCAGAAAAACTGAAAGCTGAAAAATAAAATTTACTTTTTTTTAAATTTTGTTATACTTATGTATTTCACAAGTTAAGAATTTATATATTTAAATATGTATACTATGAATATATGTATATGAAGAGAGAAAATAATCATGAGCCTTACATTGCACTACTATTTTTCATGTCATTTCAGAACGTCCGTCCTATCACAGATAATTTGTTGCAATTTGATTGGAAATGGCGACAATTCGGACAGTTTAACTTTACCATTGCGATAATAACTTTTCTTACAAAATTTTTTTTCCAAAAAAATAGCATCACAATTTGATGTGACAATTTGACAAGATGTCGATGATTGCTGTGGCGCTCCTTCGTTTTCTACTTCTTTCAGTTGAAGTTTTTCCTAGTGGTTTTGATGTTGAGATTTTGTTTCTCTTGTAGTTGTCGCTGTCGAACTATGAGCTCTCTCGAAGGTTTAGTTAATGATTTTGGCGGTGGTTTTTTGTTTTGTTTTGTCTCACTTTTAACATATTATGATAATGTATACAGTTTTGCTTGCATTTCAACCAACAGTAGTTGGAAAATCTAAAAGACTTTTTTGGTCAAAGATAACTTTTAAATGGGTCTTCATCAAAGGACTATCAAATGTTTGATACAAGGGATTATGCCGTTAGCTATAGCAACAGCAAACACAATTGCAAATACAGTGGCTCTAACAATTATTAATACACCCCTATGTTAACCATGTAAATTGCACATTTTGAAACTGTTTTTTGACATATAAAACTCGCTTTTACAGCAGAACTTTTCAGATATTTTTTATTGAAAATTTTAATCTCTTCAGTTTTATTTCTATACATTTTTTTATTTTCTTTCGCCGTTTACGAGTTACAGCAACTTGAAGAAAACTCTGTAAAAAACTCCCATAAGAGCAATGTTAATTTTATTAACTTTTTTACTTAGTTTTCTTTAAGTCGCTGTAACTCGTAAACGGCAAAAGAAAATAAGAAAATGTTTAGAAACAAAACTAAAGAGATTAAAATTTGTAATAAAAAATATCTGAAAAGTTTTGCTGTAAAAGCGAGTTTTATATGTCAAAAAACGGTTTCAAAATGTGCAATTTACATGGTTGACATAGGGGTGTATTAATAATTGTTGGAGCCACTGTATACTGCAATCTACGCCATTGGTTTGCTGTTGGGAGCAGTGGCGTATCAAGGGGGGCAAGGGGGGCATCATGCCCCGGGCGCTACTCACAAAAAGGCGCCAAATGGTCAGTTTGATTAAAAAATTGTTGTTAACTTTAAAGTAGTATTGCTTATCTTATAACACACTACTCACATACAGTAGCACTACAATCCAGGGTGGGTTTTAGCTAACCACATTTTTTATGAAGGGGTTTTCAAAGCAGATTAGAATGAAGTTCTTATTTCACTCGGGCTCGAACTAGGGTTCTCTGCTTAGTAGTCGACGCACTTATGCATCAAACCGTACCGCCCTCATTACACTATGTAGTTACAACACACTGCTGGTTGGTTGAATAATAAACAAACGGACTAATGAAAAGTAGATAAAAATAAAGCATTTAATTATTTATAATTAAATGGTTTTGTTCTTACGAAGTTAATTAAACGATTAAAAGAAGAAGTACCATACCTAATATCTTATTCTACATATATATTATTTATTATAGTTCTTTATTATGCCAAGCAAAAAATTAATAGTAAATAAATATAACCAGTGGTCAAAGTGGAAAATAATTACTGGGGGTATGGGTATTAAATTTAATAATAATAAGAATTTATTATTAAATTATAAAATAAATTATTATTAAAATAAGAGACGTCATTAGCCTAGTATGTAAGATGAATAACTGCTAACACTATAAGGTACCCGGTTCAAATTCGGAAAGAGTTTGAAATTTCATATGATCGTCTGCGTGTTTCAGAGGGCACGTAAAGCCGGCGGGTTGATGACTTGCCCTCATCAACAAAAATCCAGGGTTAAGGGCACATCTGAGACGAGCCCAGCAAGCTACCTCAGATGTATGTAAAACAATTAATATGCTCACAGTCTACTTCTCTTAGAACCCCGAAGTAAGGCAAAACAGGAGCAATCTTAGCCTAAAGTGGAAGAAGAAGAAGAAGAATTTATTGGAACCGAATAGATAGGTATAGAGATGCTAACTAAGTTAGGGTAAAGGTTACGTTACTGCAATTTAAAAAAAGTGGTGGTATGCCATACCCCTGCATACCCCCTCACTTCGACCACTGAATATAACAAAAAAGAAATCACTTCAACATTTTATTTCTGAAACTCGGACCAGTTGTAATATTCTTTGCATTGTGTATATGCATATTAAGGCATAAACTCTCTAAGAAAAGTTTTTACTATACTATGTGAAATTGTAAACTCAGAGGCCAGCGACTAGAACACTACCTGATAGATCACTTAAGAGATGGTACGAAAGCTGGACGTCATCGTCACAGGATAACAACCTCTAAGGAATTACGAGAGCAGAATGGAAAAAACCAAGGGGTAAATATCTAGTAAAATTACCGTACACAAGACTCGGAATTCCAAAGATTTCCAAAAATTTCAATGATTTCTAAATAATTAATATTTATTAATAGCGATGCCTTTCAAATACGTACGGCCGTCGTCGGATTGAGGACACGATATTAAAAAAAATTAAACTTTTATTATTAGATATCAATTTATTGTATTTTATAGATTCCTGTATCTTTCGATTGTAATAAAGCAGTTTAAAAATTGATTTTAAGCCCTTTAGATTTATTTTTTCAATATTCTGAAACGATAACAATGTTACTTTTGATTTACTGATTTAAATAAAGCCAACTTGTTTTTGACGAATATTTGACGACCAAGGGCATTTTGTTAGCATTTAAAGATAGGTTTTTTATATTTGATATTATATGGCTTTTAACAAAAATTGATAACACTGGTCGACAGTGATTTTGTTGCCCTGGATTTTTGATTAATTTTTGAAAGATTTTATGTAAAAAACACTAAGTAGCAATATTTTTTCTAAATTGGCTCTAGTTACTTATTTTTTTGATATTTTTATATTTGACTCAAAAATGCATTATTTCAATGAAAAATTCGATTTGTTTTTGTAGTATGAAAAGTTTATCAATAAAACACTATTAATGGCTTTGATTATACTCAATTTATTCAAAAAAAATTTTAAAATTATAAAAAAATTCAGAAATTTTTTTTGAAAAATTGTTTTTTATGACTAGAGTACGGATTTCTAGAAATTTTGCTATACAGAAATATTGATAGCAGAAGTGTAATTGATATATATGTCCATGAATCTCATAAAAATAAGTCATTTGGCGACATTTTTTTTATGCTTATATGCTTATTTTGATACTTTCATGCTTAAATTCAGTTTTATGCTTTTTTGATGCTTATTTTAGCACATTTTCGATAAATTGAAAAAAAATTGCAGTAGATACATAAATTATACCTACATTAATTTAAGAACGCCTCAATTACCGGTGTCGAAGTAGAACGCAGTTTTTCCAGATTTATCCGCTGGCGCTCCGCATCACAAATTCAAAAATTACTTGTCAAACAAAGTTTCACTATTAATCCGAATAAGATAATGTACCATTATTTAAAAAAGTTTTTACCTTCAATCAAAAAAGAATTTTTTTAGAGGTAAGGCAATCGAAGAAAAATTTCAAAAGTTTTTTTTACTTTTTTTTAAATGCTTATTAATTATTATGCTAAAGTTTAATGCATATTTTTATGCATATAATGACAATTTTTTGTGCTATTTTAAGCGCTATTTTCAAGATTTTTTATGCTTGAAAGTCCGTACTCTATTTATGACACTTTTGAGTATCATGTCTTTGTAGAGTCCAGCAGTAATCTGCCATCTTATTCACATAAAAGTAGGTTACCCCTACCTTATGGCACTAACAAAAAATGAAGAAATGTTATGTTCAAGGGCGGTCATAAGGGGGGGGGCATGGGGACCATGGCCTCTTCCAAACTAACATATTACCGTGTTTCAAACTAATGTCCTTACTAAATACCTAAATGTTTTTCAAGATTTTGGAAATTTTTTCAGAAAGGGCCCCCTCAGAAACTAGAAATATGACCACCCCTGGTCATGATGCGTTTGAAAAAGTTTGGATCTCCAGGAACTTTGGTTAACGATTCTTGAGAGATGATTTTGCAATTCAGTTTTTGTATAAAATTTAACATGTTTGGTTGCCACTTGTTTAAAATCCAATTTGGCCTTAAAAATTGCATCACATGACCCAATTGAGATTCCAACTTCTTTTGTGACCTTTCTAATAGTGCTTCGGCAATTTAGAAAAAAACCTATTGTAATTGATGTGTTTGCATGCTCATATGCTCAAATCTGCACCGATTTCTTGAAAATGTTTGTAAACTTTTATATTTTTTGTCCTAGTTTCTACACCAAAAATTTAATTAATATTTTTTATACTTTATTACACTTTTAAATTAATTTTTAACACAGAATTTAATGCAAATAACGTTTTTAAAATAAAAATTAATTCTGAAAATCGCGGATTTTTAAAATTATGCAATAAACAATAATTTGCTAAACACAAACTGTACAACGAATATAGCTAAAAATTGACATGTGCATTACTTATAGAAAATTTTTTTTATCTTATTTGGTAACTTGCACCGTGCAAAATGCAAAAATTTCCAATATATTTTGAACATACTTCGTATATTACAATAACATAAAAGCTAGAGCCAATATTGGCCAATTTTCGTTATATTCATAACTTTTACGTTCTTAATCTTCAAAATTCAATGAAAAAATCAGGGCAACAAAAAAAATGTTTTTTTTGTAGACCTGTGTAATCAGTTCCCACGGGTCCTACCGTCTCCTTAACGTCCACCGTTGATGCAGTTCGAAATACTTTTTTATAATAAAAAGAGGTTATATTTTTAATTTAGTGTTTAAAATATCTTGAGAATAGGGATTTCCAAAAATTCCTGTGATTTCCAAAGAATTCCAGGGATTTTCAAGGGAATTTCAAAGAAATGTACACAAAATTGTCGGGATATTTACCCCTTAGAAAAAACAGGACATTGCATATATATTTATAAATATGAAGAAGAAGAAGAAATATATATTTATCATAGAACAATAATTTTAATTCAGTATTTGTAATTGATCATTTCGTAGGTACTACGTCAGCCTGTCGGTTCAGATTCTGCCTGTCTAATAGAGTTGTCTAATACAGATAATCCAGTTACATCAGATTTGTATAATTTTATAAACCTACTACACCATTAAGAGGTATAATAAGTATATTTTAAGTGAGAGTGTTGTTTTAATTCTTACGTCTTATTTTCTACGTTATTATACTACTAACGAAAAATAATTCTCATGTTCTACTAGTAAAACAAACGTTTTAATATAAATTTGAAATTTTTCAAATTTCCTTACAATTGATTATTGTTACCTATTTCCCTCAGTTATTGTGTAATAGCGGTTATACTATTTAACGCTAAATTAAAGTAAATTATTTTTTCATTTTCTGTTAAATACATATATATGAAAAAATTACAATAATATATGTATATCGAGCTCGTAAGGTTTGGAACAAATTCTATAGCAATCTTTAGAGAAATTTTCTCATCAGAACATCATCAGACAAGTTAACCTTGTTTTCTTAAATGTTACCTTTTCTGATAGTGACATTTTTTTCCCGTGTCTTGTTTTTGAGTTCTTTTTAATTTATATAGAGCACGATTTTCTGAATATAGGATGTTTTAAAACTTTAAGACCTTGAAGCGAAAAGTTTTCGAAATAATAATAATACTTTACTATCATTATCACAATTAACCTGTTTCTTATTTCCACTGCTGGATAAAGGCCTTTCACATCATTCTCCATCTCTCTCTGTCGTCCACCACGTTCAACCACCCAACGTCTGCCGTTTTTTTTTAGTTGGTCCCCCCATCGTGTTTTCGGGCGTCCAGTTCCTTCTTTTAAATCTCGGTCTCTAATTGTTGGGAGTCTTGGTCTGCATTTGTATTCTATGTAGAGAGTGGACTATTTCTGGCCGGTGTTCAATCTGGCAATGCTTGCTAACAAAAGCTTTAGATATGCTTTGTGTGATGTAACAATTGACAGCAATTAAAATTGTTCATTTTGTTTTTCTATAGTTAGCAAGAACTTAAAAATTACAAGTTGGTCAATAGAAATGTTTTCACATTCAAACATTTTCATTTAGTCATTTTTATTTTAAATACGAAAAATCGTGGTATCATATAGCACATGGGTTTCCCCTTTGAATAGTTGATACCCCAATTGCATTCTAACTATCAAATAATGCAGTTCAATTTTAGTTTTATAATTTTTTGCTACCGCTGGCTGTTCTTCTTTCGATTAACATGTATTTTTAATTTTACTTTTAATTGCACATTAAATCATTATCTAATCATTATTACTAATCATTATCAGGGGCAGCTCTAGCCTTTACGTCGCCCCGGACAAAAAGGCAAATTGCCGCCCCACTATGAAGTTAATAAGCTTTCTTGTTAACTTTTTCAGTATTTTCGAGGCGTCTCGGGAAATTTCTTAAGTATTTCAATTTTTGTCAATTTGTCACTTCAACAGCCAAAATGCCGCCCTTTAGATTTGCCGCCCTGGGCTAATGTCCGGGTTGTCTGCCTCCTAAAGCGGGCTTTGTCATTAATATCTTAGTAAGTTAGCCGAATAATTGCAGACCCTAAAGTACTTGGTTCGAATCCGAGGATAGTCTAAAACTATCATCAATTTAATAGCTACCGGCTGTTTGATGCAAAAATACGTGTACCATTGCTATCTTGAAGTCGGCCATTGTCCTTAAAGTCGACTTGTGGGAGGCGTAATTTGGAATCGGAGAAGTTTGAGTTTTTTGTAATTGCTGGCATACCGAGTTTTCAATATTTAACGAAGCCTTGGAGTTTTTTGTTTTGGTCTTCGAACCACCGAGGATCATTAGACTTGATGTAAGAAGCACAACGTCATTTTTCATTTCAAGTGGGATGGATCTTAGTACGTTGGGGCATTGAAGGGCATTGAAGATTAATTTTATTCAAAGTAAATTGCGATTTTCATTAATTTATTGTTTTTGAATGTAAAATAATTATAAAAAGGACGCACAGAAAGGATTTATTTTATTTCTTATAATTATTTTGGTTTTTGATTCAGAAACTTGCTGAATCGGAAGTTTTATTTTGCTTGCGGCACTTTCAGAATAATTTAGAGCACTTCCAAATGACGTAAAAAAGTTCTAAATTTTAAAATGGAGGGACCAACTTGACGGAACCTGACGGAACTAATATTTTGAAAATATGTATCTCTATATGTTCTTAAGCTTAATATTTTAATACCGTAATTTTTGTATAATTCACACTTGAGTTTCACATAAAAATGTTTGTTTACATTTGTTCGTTTCTTTTATTACTAAACTATTAAAAATGTTTTTGAAATTTAGTTTAATGTGGATGAAACTAAGTTGACATAATAATAAAACAATCAATCGTTTATGTAACAAAAATACGATACAGAATTATGGAAGTAGGCATTCTCGTATCGATTTATGTTACAAAGTATAATTATTTCAAGTGTTCTAATATGTCGTATACATATAGACAATATAGACATATAATAGAAGTGAAAAATATCGGCACTGCAGTGGTGAACTTCGGATGGCGCTGGAACCTTTAAGCGTCGCGACCCGACGCAAATTTGCCGAAAAGAGCAGGCGTCATCGTATTGATCGCAATTGAAAAGGTTCAGAAAGCAGGAACTGCCAGATTCTTACCAAGGTGGGGCTTTGTCATGCTGGCAGCATTCACCACTTGACTTCCTTTTATGCTGTTAATTCAGTATCCGAATATAACATCCTGTGTGTATGGCTTCCAAGCCCAAATTTTTTAATTATACTTGTGCTTCGAATTAATTGACCTCATGATCGGTTCATTTTGGAATCTTTGTAGAGCTTGTCCATCGATGCCAGTAGATAAGGTATTTACAAATATATTATTAACTAAGTAGGTATTCGTAATGTATTATGCGTTAGCAGTTCATTAACTAAAATGGTACCGAACCATGAAGCGCATATTATAATAAAGGAAATTTAAGTTTTCAATTTTTAAATTAGAAAATCGGAAGCCATCTTTTTAATTTTAGCGAGTCGGTAATACCGCATCAAAAGGGAATGTAAAATATTCAAGTAAATACGTAATATACGAGTATATACATAGCTGTACTATATGTATATAGCGCATAAAGTTGTTTTAATAATAATTTGAAAAAAATAATATGTTACATTTTAGTTACATTCGGAATATCGGAGCACATATCGATGGCACGAATATACAGGATCTCGTCCAGAAGTAGTGAGACATCCACCCCAATCAAATAACACGGTTCCTGCTGGTGGTGGTAAATTATAAAACTTTCTTAATAAAGTTATTCTTCAAGTTAATAAGTTATAGATGAAAAATTAAACAATCATAATTCTACACGGGTGAATGAGGAAGATACTCATAATGAAAGTAAGTCATTAAAAAAGGTGACTAAAAACGGACGTGTTGTTAGTTATATCATGTCTCCAGTGCCCAAATTGGAACCAGCACTTCCAAGGCGTAAAAAACATCCAGAGCTTGCATATCGTCATCACGAATTTTTGGCTTCTAACAAGGATATTTCAAATGACGTCAACGAATCGACCGGCAATGACAGAGCTAGGGTAAAACATTATTTTAAATTTTACTGTCTTATGGTTTTTTTAAGTTTTCAAGTTAATCATTTAATTAATACAGATATTACACAGTAGGTAGTAGCCACATAATATGTAATTATTAATAGGTAGTATAATGAAATCGGTTAACACTTAATAGTGGAGTGGGTGAGGAGAGTAGAAATATTCAGTAAGTTTACTTATTTTGACCTACTACATACATACGTATGTATAACTTATGTAATATTATGTTATTGCTTCTATGATTTTTATACTACTTACCTATTATTGGCACCGGTAGCCGGTAGTGTCTTTTCAATAGATATCTAAAACAGTTGCAACCCAAAATAAAAACTTTTGTTTTGGTTTTATGCTTCCTTAGCTACATAATAATAACATTTTGTTTGTTTTTACAATATTTAGCTTTCACAATATTTGTATTCG
Organism: Cantharis rufa; assembly: GCA_947369205.1. Taxonomy (NCBI): domain Eukaryota; kingdom Metazoa; phylum Arthropoda; class Insecta; order Coleoptera; family Cantharidae; genus Cantharis; species Cantharis rufa. Next base: position 502,329 of record OX376309.1, on the reverse strand, counting down.
TTACAAACGTTTACATTATTTTTTTAAACATAGCGAGTTAACCGATTTTAAATTTTCCTAACCTATCGAGTAAAAGCTTAATACCCTCACTTGCATTGCATTCAATATTATTTTAGTAAGTATATATTTATTATGTCGGCGACAAAGACTGAAATTTGCTAATCTCGGGAATGCTTGGCTATTACAGCAAACAGCGGCATCGTCAACCTTATACAATGCTTGACTAACGGTTTTGACTATTCCCAGTCATAAGCTAATCTATTTTAGTCAAACGCCCGAATTTGTTTGGTGAACCTCGATTATGTTGTTTGCATAATTCAGTAATTCCCCGAAACAGAATTCATTTAGAAAATCTATTGTCGCATTCTTGTCGTATTGTCGCAGTACTTTGTATTTTTAGATTTTTTCTATTACAATTAATACTCCACTGATATTCCATATTACATATATCTATTCACAAATTTTTACTTTTTATAAAAAAACTATAGTTAAATTAAAAAGCCGTAAGTTAAAAATAATTAATATAAATATAATATCAGTAATGAGCTAAATGAACTTATAAATTTATTTATAATTTATGTAATATTTATGTAATTATTTATAATAACTATTGATTTATAGTTCATTTAGCTCATTACTGATATTATATTTATATAAATTTTCAAGAGCTAATAATTTTAATTATATAAAAATAATTAATAATTACATTATAAAAAATATTACATTTAGGCTAGCAACGTAATTCAAAAGCCGTGCAATGGACAGCAAGTTTTAAAAACTAAAATTGTCATCAAGACACTAAAACTTTTCGAGAATATTATTATCGAGTTTAGGGGATTGTTAGACCCGAAGTCTTTTCGTGAGCAATGCGGGAGTTTCCTAAGAAATATTTTTTTGAAATAACATATAAACATGACACTATAATAAAAATGCTGCACGATGATATAATTGGTTGGTCTTAAAACGCAGCGTAGAATTTTTTAAAAAATTTTAAGTTTGAAAAAAATATTTAATCTGCCCGGCATAATAGCTAACCAATCAGAATTAAACATGGCCTTCCGATGTTGTCAGTTGTTCTTATTGGATATAATTGGATTATTATCGACAGTTACAATTGGTTACAATATTATGCATATATTGCAATATTAGCTTTGTTTACAAAATAAAAATTTGTAATCAAATATCGGTAACACACGACCGCCATCCGCCATACATAATATATAATAATTTTCTGCGTTACCAACATTTAAATGAAAGAAACACAGGCAACAAGGTTGAATAATCTAAAATCTTATTGGTTTATGCGTTCCCGCTCAAGGTAGGGTTATGACGTCATAACGTCATTTAAAATTTCAATAATTTTTTCTTATGCTAAACGTGCTCAAAAAAATCTGAAAAAAACCGAAGACTCCGTTTGATTTCTAGTTTCAAATAAAAAAATAAAAAGATTAAGAAACTCGTCCACGTGCTCTAAAATATTGTCCTCAATTTCTAAACTAAACCAAACAAAACTAAACTAAACTTGATGATAATTTTAGTGTAGGTACACTGTACAAACTTATCGTTAGTCAAACACTGAACAAATTTGATGATTTCACTATTATTTGTAGACAATGTCGGAATCACGAATTTCAGTCTTTTTGTCTGCCGCCCATAATATAACATACAACTTGAATCCGCATTAGTAGATATTATTATTGGCAGAGTAAATTATAAAAAAAATTACATACGTAAATTATAATATAATAGGGAGATATAATACAATTATATCATACATGCATACTATTATTTATTTTTATATCAATAACACTTGAGAAGTTGCTCGACATGTTTATGTTTATGTATACAAATTTATGCAATAATACTCAATTAAAAGTAATTCAATGACGTTCTTGTTATTGAATAACTTTTTCTTAGAGCACATAAAAACGAAACACGAAGTGAAGAAAAAAGTTAAAATTTTAGCGTTGGTTTAAATTTTATTGCACAGTAATAAATTAGTGCTATATTATAATATATCGTCAGCGTAATATATGTATAATATGCCTAAATATATCAAAATATACATTTGGAAGCATTACATTATTTAGAAACACGCTTTATAAGTAAATCAGAGGGTTCTATACAGAACAACGGTGCTAAGAAACCGTAATGCTGGTGTAGTTTTGAATTGAATCGATAATGCTAACGAATTAATTGATTTGAATGTTGGTCACAACATTTAGCATTATTTATTATAAATAATATAGGTACGCCATGTAGAATTGCTGTCCTGCCTGCCTTGCATGATATAATTTATCACCTGAGTTGAATTGTTTCCAATTTCTAGATCGTCAAGCTACTTTTAATTATCCTTCAATGAATGCATGCCATGCCAGGTGACTATTAAAATGAATACGTTTCCAAATCATGCAACATGTAACTCTTTGCATGGATTGCTATTTGTTGGTGATGCAAGAAGATATTATTGTACATCTATTGTAGAACAAATAGAGATGTATTCATTTTAATTGCAGTCCGAGGAGAGAGGCGGTTCGCATTGGAGACCGTCTCGACGCAGCAAGTCCGAGGGTCCAGTGCGTAATGTCGTCGCCATTGCTCACGACGACAACGATCAACGTAGAGAGTCGGACTCGGATATAGATAATACGGTAACATAAATATCGCCCGTTGTTCTGTGTGCCCCTTTTTGTAACTCACTTAAAGTATTGTTTAAATAAAATCTGTGTAGGGTCGTGAAACAGGATTACTGAGAAAAGCAATTTCCAAAATTAGTACCGAATACAGGCTCCAGTTTGCTTGGCCACAAGGACACGTATCTCGTCGAGATAAAGTAGATTCTGTTATACCCAGAAAATCCTTATCGATGGGTGCTATTAAACCTACAGCAAATTCAATGGTGCATAAAAAACGAACCGACCTTGAAAATAAAGACGGTACTAGTAAAATTATGAAAATCGCTAAGGATAAACGTATCTATGTCAACTTTTTACAGCTACTGAGCTGGAACCTTTGGTAAGCGAACATTCAGTTAACGAAGATCATCGAGAAGATAAAGTTGCAATTACTAGAACATTTAAAACGGAATATAAAAAAAATTTTCGTCCGTTTTCTCAATATGAATATTCGAAAGGTCGTTTTACCGAACGTCCTACCGAAAATAAAATAACAGACAATATTCATTCCAATAATATTATAGATCATAACAATGACTCGTGGTATTGTGAAGTTGTAGAGCTACGAAAAAAAGCAGGACAATATAAGGTATTTATATTATTTTTTTATAATCCAAAAGATCTAAATTTATTTGAGAAACAAAATTATCCATACAAGAATGCTGGATTTTTGAAGTTCACTAGTCACATTTTATGGTTAAATTAAACTTTAGTCATATTCGATGGGCATAATTTATTATTTTAAAAAGGCTCAAGAACCCCATAAGTCTTCTGAAAATATCTCTAGATGAGACAACGTATGTAATAGGTACATTCCTGTATATATTCTATACATGCATTTATCACGAATCAATTGAAATCTCAAGTAAAAATTTATTAGCAGTATTCGTATTTATAAATGTACAAATTAATTATTATTAAAATTAAATTAAACACTTTCCTTAATTAATATAATGTATTTATTATTATATATGGACTATAGTTTCGACTGTTCGTCTTTTTCAATTTAATTTATCCTCAATGGGTCACAATATTATAATCATGTTTATGAGTGCATAATATGTATGTATGTATGGAGTAATCGGGAATCGGAATGGAGGAAGTACCCCGTTGGCAATATTTTTTTATTTGTCATTTCCTCATTTCATCGAACAAAAACCAACTATGGCTTATAACAAGACAATCCATTTTTGCACGAATTTTAATGAGGTGCTATAATAATGGACACGCTAATTTCTAGTTAGAAATGAATTTCAGTACACGCACACTCTACGAGAATATTATCATGATTTAAGAATCATCCGAAGGCGCATATTATGGGTTCCTAGATGAATAAAAAATAAATCGATGAATTTTAAACCATTTTTTATATTTACTATCTCTTCAACACAACACTCTTCAAGTGTGAGCATCGAAAATCCAACACTCTGTAGTATAAAAATGTACTACCTACATATATGTATGTATACCGAATCATGAATCCACGATTGTATTAAGTTATTTTATTTAAACCGAAAGTAAGAATTTTTAATAGAAACCATTCAAATCCCAATTTCAAAACTAACATGAAGCCAACGTGTCGATCATCAGATTTTGTTATATTAAAAAAAATTGTTAAATATTTAAAATGTAACAACTGCAGCCACGATAATAAATAAAAAATACCGCGAGCGTTGAGTTACTTCCCAAAATATGGACGAATTCAAGCTTCCGAGTTGAATGTAGGTATTTATACAAAATAATACATACATACAAATGTGTACTATGTATGTATTAGTAAAACAAATAAATTCTTTGTGATAATTTTTGTAAATTCGCAAACGATGGGACGAAACTCAATTCTGCTCTCTATCTAAAGTAATTTTTCTTAGCTAAAAACTTGCCGAAAAGTTTTCGTAAGCATTAAAACCGCATCAAGTTACTGGTTAATAGTAGTCTGTCTTTGTATGTGCTTTAGAAAATACTGCTTCATGCTTACAGCCTTCACATTCAATCTTGATCATGGTAAAGGTAAAAAAATGTTGATAACTTAAAATCTTTTATCGTTTAGGAAGTAGGTATATTGTTTTCTATATTAAAGACTTTTTAGGTTTTATCGCTTTTAATAAATTTTTAAAATAATATCTTTCCATTACTCAATAATCCTAAAAAATCGTTAAAAGAGAATAATAAAATATAATATAATTCATTTTCTACTACATATGCTCTTTTTTTCAGCATCGTGGATGGGGAACCGAATTAGCTCCAGAACGATTATCAGAATTTTATAATAAGCAAATCGAATTGTGGGACCAAGTGTCACGACGAAGTTCCTTATCGGCACTATCTTTAGCTTCTACAACGCATAGGTAAATAATGCTCTATAAGTTAATTAAAGGCTTACAATTATTGTGTACGATATTTTAATAATATGTATATGCAAATATTTCAAAAAAAGCTGTATGCAAGTATTTAATCAATATTGTATGTTGTGCTCGATATACGAATTTGGTCAGTGAGAGAAATTTATACCCACAACTTTGTGGATTTTGTAATATACTCAAAATGCGTTGTGGGTTAATTTATTTAAATTAAATTAAATTAAATTTAAAAATTTTTTTAATAATTTATTCAAAAAAATAATAATTAAAAAAAAACACAACAGGTGTTTGCTTAATTTTGGTGCTCTTTCAACCTACCATAGCTTGTCCCGCTTTTAGAGTTAGACTTTAGAGGTTCTCCTCGTAAGTCCTACTATCTATTTTCGAAACGTAGTGTACATTTTTGCGGTTATTTTTTAATTGCAGTATATTTATAAATTGTATATTATATTGAAATGTGTAAGTTTTATATTTATTTTTATTACAAATCATTATATTATTAATATTCTTAGATGCGTCTTTTGAAAAAATGCATAATAAGTTACCTACTTACTAATAAGTTACCTATTATTACGGAATTATTATATAGAAGCAGTTTTTTAAAATAATATTCATTTAGCAAAATGCTGATAAATTACACAAATGTCCGCTTATAATAATTTACATGTTTAGTAAATAAATATAATTAATTGCTAAAATTTTGGGATATTGGACCAGGATTAAGCAAAATAATTTTTTAAGATATGAAATAATTATACTCACAGGGGGTTATGACAACATTACAAAATCCAGAGCAAGGTATATTTGAATCGGTCATTTCAAAAACAGCATAAGTCAGAATTTTTTCAAAATTGCTTTTGAACAATGAAACTTGATTGTTTCTCTGAAACTTTATTTCTTAATAGTTGTGCAGCTATGTCATAAAAACTAAATAATTAATAGGTATCCTTAATAATACTTAAGAATCTATTGAAAGTATGCAATTGCAAATTTACATTTTCAATAATTGGGTACCCCATTATTACTAAATTAGAAGTTTTTATGGATAAGTTAGATATCAAGAGCATGCCCAAGAAATTAAGATAAAGTCGAGTAAAGATTATTCGGAAATATCACTAAATTGTTACTTTTACAATTTTAAATATCGGCCCTTTCCTTCGGGTTAATTTTATAAAGAAAAGCATGAAAATTATAATTTTTATTTGCAGTAGACCGTTCACAAAAGAAGAAAAAGAACAAGAAAATAATAAACGAAGCTCCCCAACTAAAAATTTAAAAATTACCGATAATTCTATTAAGGCTGTGAAAGACATGATCAGACATCATTTGGATAGAACTACAGGTGGTTCAGGTACCTTGTTAGATAATGCAAAAATTATATTTAATTAATCGAAATTTATAGAATTAGATGGTTTAATTTTATCTCCAACACGAGAAAAATTAGAGCCTACTATACCAAGAAAGGATGACGAGTTTCGAGGATCTCAGTTAGGCAGTCCTCAAAAGTATAGTCCACAAAAAGGATCTCCTCAAAAATCGGCATCGTTAAAAAGGAATTCTCAAAAAATAAAAAATAATTTGAAATCTTGTGAGTACCTGTTTTTATTTTATTTTAATATTATTAGCTTTAATTTAACTCAAGCACATTATATATTTATTTCATTTTAGTGAGATCACAATCCGTGGGGCCTACCGACACGTATAACGATAAACGATCACCTAAACGTCAATCGCGTGCCGCTACAGCTAAAGAAAAAGAAAAAAGAGCATTATCGAATAGTACTTCAGCAACGCGAAAACCTAGGCCGTGTGAGTACCAGCGCTGAAAAAAATCGATGTGTGCCAAGTCTCGTGACGCATGTTTTGTGTACGTTTTAATTTTTCATGTTGAAGTGTACCACTATCGAATTGACGAGACGACAGATGCATTTTTTGCTTATTATAATTGGAATGCTTTTGCCAAAAAAATTGTATATATTACACGTTGTGTTTAAAAATGTTCACACATACTACCTAAATGGCATTGTTTAGATGCGGACAAATTTTAGATAATATCCACACTTTACACTTTTCTAGATGTTACACTTTAGTATACCACCTAGTTTAATTAACCTTTATTATAATAGATATTCCGGTGTTTTAGCATCCTTGAACACCACTGCCTCATTCCGATCCAAATGTAGTACAATACCCCTTAAAATTGAAGACGATCGATTGTCCAAAGCAAAATCAAACAAAACTCAAAGTATTAATAAAGCAAATAATCGAAACACCGAAAAAGGAGGTCAAAAAGGTAAGACCAAACCTGTATTCATGTAGGATTTGTGATGATCTTCACGATCTTTGGCACACACGTAACATTTAATTGTACATTTCTAAATTATAAGTTTGCTTTACTATAAACGCTAAATCATTGACAGCTGAGAAAATTGAACAAAATGAAATGGTCGAAGCACCCACTGTTACGGAACCCGAAGATTACATAGATCTTAAACCTGTGGTTAAGAGTCCTCCAGAACCTACACGGGTTAAATCACCAGAACAAATATTAATGCGGTCTCCCGATCCGGTTAATTGGACCGTTCCTCTAGATACTGGCAAAACTTTCACGGTTACGCAAAATATTAGAGAAGGTACAGATGAATTGCAAAGAAAAATTACAAATTGTTATTTACTTCTGTTATTAGGAGATCTTGGTACTCGACCCCATAGTGAAGTAAAAGCTTGGACTCCACCAGAAGTGCCCCCACCTGTAGCACAGTCAGCACCTCCACAGCTTTCCGAACAAGTTAAAGAACAAAGTGTGTCGATGTCATAACTTGAGAACAAAGCTCCTCCGCTTATCGTATTCCATTTGGTTAAAAATTTTTAGGTACGAGTTACTATGAGTAATTATTACTTAAAGGGCAGGTACGCTGGATTATAGTTGAAATAAAAATAACTTTCGACAAGAAAGTTTTTAGTTAATTAAATTTTAATTATTTCCTTGCAGATAGATTCCTCAAGTCAACAATACAATTGAATGTAAATGAACATTAATATGAAGAAATCGACTTGATAAGACGCTAAACTAATAAAATTATTAAGCGGATATTATCGGCGTGCATTATTTTGAGACGATAGAATTTACGTTATTCTACTGCCACTTTAATCATGTCCGAACCCAATGAAATTTTGCCCAGCATCAAATAGAATTAGAAGTATACCAGAATCCGATAAGTACCTCCCCACTTATTGCGATTCGTCAAGTCGTTGACTTTGGATATTATGGAATCAAACCGTTCCAGTTGTTGTTAAAATTACAATACGCAACATTAAATCGTCTAAGTAGTATAGGAAAACAAAAAATTAAAGTAGAACAAGGAATAATGACGGGCATACAGGGTCGAACCCTCAATTGTTGGAAATTTTGTCTGTTAGCTTTATCAGCCCATTTTTTGTAAGACATTTTGGCCTGCATTGTTCATAAAACTATATAAACAGTAACAACTTATAGTTATACTAAAATTTTGTTTTTTAATCATTGTGAACGTATGTATACCCAGCCTTATGTACTAATTGCTTATGTTCCATGCCATCCATCTACAAGTAATCTACACGCAATCCGTCTCAGTACCAACGGCATCTGCTACAATATTTTTCATATTGTTTAAAAAATCTGATGAATATGCAAATGCTGCTGGATAAGTGTAGTTAAAAAACTAATTTATAAAATTTATATATTTTGTGTAGATATGTTTGCTTCTTGTGAACATATTCATAATTTAGTTAACATCGAACGCACCTTGTATTATCACTATTACAGTATTATAACATTATACAAATACAGTTTCTTTTAACAGCGTTTATTTCTGTTATTCCCATAGTTCCGAAGTTTCCAATCCTTTCAAAACTATCTAGGTAGGTACTCGGGTATTTCCTCTCTAACTTTAGTACCTTAACTTAACTTTTTAAATGTTTCGCCAAACTTAAGGTCACACAAATTTAAGTCTGTTTAAGTCAATTACAGTCTATATTAAAGACAAATTAAAGTCACAAAGGAAATAAACTTACCGAGATATCCGCCCCTGCGCAACGGCGGTCATAAGGGGGTGACCATAGCAACGTATTACATTGTTTTAAACCAATATCCTTACTATTTAACTATTAACTAGCTATTTAAGCTTATTTATTTTGATTATTTTTTCAAAAATGATCCCCCCCCCTCCAGAAATTTGGAATATGAGCTCCTCTGCTCCTGTGTATAAAACAAAGCGATACTTGCTAGCAATCGCACAATTGGTATTTAGGTAATACTTTAGGATACTATTTAGAACATCTTGACGGACTAGATGTACATCATTGTGTCACGATTCAACTCACTCGTTTTTGAACTTTGAAGTTAAAATTTGAAGCTTATTATTGTTGAGATAAGTCGTAAATATACTTCTAAAAAAATACTACTATGTTTTATTTAATTTTGAATATAATTTTGAAACAAAATAATGTAATAGGTATAAAATATTACACATTCATAAAATAATTATCTTTTCCCTTGCGCCCTTTAAGACAAGCCGCCACTGAATTTTACAAAGTTAGTAAAGACACAAACCAAGACCTTGGAGAGCTTGTTTACGTTTTAAATGTCATTATTATAGGTTACGTATTTTATATTAAGCAATTTGATACTGCAGTATGAAACTTTGGTTATTCTAAATGTCTAACCCTAGTGTGGAAGCTTACTGGAATACCAGCTCTAATCGTAGTTACAATTTCGATGAGGAAGATGTAAGTTATAAATAACTTAAAGTATTCCTGCATCTTACTTTGTAACGAAAACTTTCAGGAATCTGAAGAACTTAACACAACAGATGATGTGCCTGATAGTGCCAACACCGATTTAATTTTTGGTGCAGATACAAATGACAATTCTTATATTTTGTTACCTATACATTCTATAATTTCCAAAAAAAATTTTAATTCGGGTGAGTGGATTACTATAGTGACACACTGTATGATTTGTACATTTTGTAAGGCCAACGTATTTAATTTTAACAAATGGGTTTTTAATTACACTTGAATAATTTTGATGTAAGCTGGCAATTACTGTTCGAGTGTTGGATTGCTATTTTGCATTAGTGGGTTTGATCCTCCACCAAGTAAGCTGGACATTTTCAAGACAAGATTAACAGTGGACAAGATTATTGATTTACTTGCAAAAACAGCTACTAGCAAATATTGAAATGTAAATAATACATTTTACTGCCTGCGTCAATTACTGTGTGTAAGCGTTTTGAACATGGAGTATATTAATTTTTGTATTAGTAATTTTGTTATTTATCTCATTTTTCCCATAGCATAGTTTCGAATGTATTTTTGTTAATATTGGAACGGGCAGCTTCCAAATTCGTTGATCTAATTCTTGATATAAATGCTTTAATTTAATAAATTGTTTAATTTAGTGATTTGGATGGCATATAAATGTAAGATACATTTATTTCATTATCATGCTGGAATATAAATCCGTTGTTTCCAAATACAATTTTTGAATGCTAGGCTTCAAAATTTGATGTAAAGTGTTGAAATAATCAAATTATGTATGTCTTATAAGGTGTACGAATAATTATGTGAGCGACTACATAATAATTGCCATGTGTACTTAATGATTAACATTTTGCCAAAAACTTAAAAAAATAAATAAAAATTGTTCTTTATTAGTTTTGGATGATGTTGGTTTACCTTCTGCTACTTCAATTTCGTTAATTCAAGAAACAATTTTAAAAATGTTTTTGGGGATGCCTCATAATCTATATGTGTATCGGAGTCTGGATTTAAAGCTTGAACTTCTTGATGAAGCAGTGGATACGCAAGATGGTAATATTATATTGTCGGTAAGATGTTGACAAAAAACGCGTTAAAGTTTCATTTAACATTATTATTTAGGTTTTACTGCATTTAGAAAAAACTCTCAAGTCTACAATTTTATTTCATCACCTTTCAAAGAGGAAAATTGCATCACAGCACTACAGTAATTACTTGTTAAAGCAATTAAAACTAGAGGAATTAGCAAATCTTTTTATGTAAATATACGATTAATTATCTCGTTGCTTATTTTAATGTTCTCGTTTTAGGGCTAGAGGAAATTTTAATGATATTGTATGTATTTAAAATTTGACTCATTAATATTGGAATTTAAAAATTATCAATTTTTAGGGTTTACTCTTCTATGCTGGATATAAACATACAGCAAATAAAGAATACATTAATACGAAATTAAAGCGTTTTCTTCTTGAACAGGAATCAAAATTAAATAATAATCAAAGAAATATGTTTTTGGATTATAAAAAGTTTATCAGTAAGTTTGTGATCAAGTTTATTTTGTATCTTTTAGCCAATAGTTTGGTTGCATACTATATAAGTATTAAGAATTTTTGTTTATATAGATTGGCAAATCGAGAAGAAAATGAAAACGGATTCTGTTATGGAACAGTTAACTGTTTTGTGTAAAAATGAGTGCGAAAATGTAAACAGTAGTAACAAATCTTATCAGGAATTGAAGGATTTATTCAAAGTTAATAATTTTCAATACGAATGGATTTTATTAAATACCGTCTGTGCTTTAAAAATGTGGAAAAAATTAACTAATATTTTTATAAAACCTGTAAATATTTTCTTTCATTTTTAAAAATATTTTTATAATCTTATATTTCAGAATTGGTTGTCAAAGAAAAATTCCCTTAAAACTTGTATTGATTTCGAATTATTCATGTCAACTTTGTATAACCATGAGGCACCTAAGCAAATTTTAGAACAATTTTTAACCCACGTTGATAATTTTGACCTTGCTTTAAGTTTTGCTCAGAAAATGTCTTGTCATAAATTTATAATAGATTCTTACCTTGTCCAAAAAAATAGGATCGCTCTTTGGAACTACAAACAGGACATGAAACTAGATCCAGATGAATTAAATTATGTTGAAAATGCTCTTCATTCATTAGTAAGTGGAGTACTACATATATTTTTTATTATTACTTGACTTTTTACTTTTATTTTAGGATAAAAAATAAAACAATTATTTTGATATCTACATATTTTTAAACAATAAAATTATTTTTCTATACAAAATAGTTGGCCTTATTTGAAAAGAATAATACTGATACTTTTACAAATTAATTTTTGAAAATGCTATTTGTATTTATACATTATACGTAAATTACGATTGTAATTTTTAATAAATTAACTAAAATAACTTCATTGTAGGTACAACATAAATACATATAAAAATTTTACAAAAAAATCTTGAAGCTTTTACATAAATTATTTTATTATTGTAAACAAATGAACAAATTTTATAAATTATTATTTCTAAGGGGGAAATTATGTTTTACAATATACATAAACAAAAATTTGAGTGGTTTTTTAGTTAATGAAAAATTAAATTGAAATTTCAAAACGTCGTTTCTATTATAATGAAAAACCTTCCATTTTATTAATCTACACTGGAAGGTTAGTTTGTTATTTGTTTTACAATAAAACTAATCAATCTTGGTTTTATTTCCATGAGATATATACCACATACACATGCAGTCGTTATATCGACCTCAGTCGGACCGAGCTTTAGTTAGTTTTGTGCAGAACTATATATATAAACCTTTATGTATACATTCTGGTTGGCCTACCTTATCCATCAGATCGAGCTAAAAACGTGGGCGAGGACGTTAGTTCGATTTAAAATTTGAATGTAGGCTTGATGGGTTTATAGTTTCTTTCATCTTGTGATAACTTAACACTTTTGTCATAACATTTTATGTTCTTCGTTATTTGGTAGTTGTAAATAAAAATTTTAGGTTTACTCAAGGCTCGACTTCGACTTTGGAAATGTATCGGTTGGTTTCTAAAATTTAAAAGCGAGCTAGCTTAGATCGATCTAACGACTACATGTATACAATGTAATAGTTATATTTATGTTATAATATTTTAACGCCGCCTTAGTCTGTTGCACCAAATTTATAAATAATGGTGAGTTACCGCTAGGACTCCTAGTTATCGTGGACGTTTACCATTGGTAATGCTTTTTTTCTTAGAATTTAATGGAGTAATCGACTAGTCCTTTTGTTGTAACGCTAACGATAAACTCATTTTTATTACACTTGCGTACGAGCAATATTATAATATACAGGGTGAGCCGGACTAACCGTATCAGGCTTTTTTTTTCAAAAATGTTTCTTTGAAGGTAGTTTGATCAAAATTTTATTACAAAATGTTTAATGAAGAATTATATTATGGCAATACTAGCATTTCCCGCAAAAGTCGGCATCCTGAACAGTTTGCTCCAGAATCTGGAGAACTCCAGAATTTCAAAAGCACGGCGGCGTCGAACGCGCTATCATTGAAAAGCTTTAAAAAATAAGTAAGTGTTGCAGGAAAAATAATTTTATTACCTCTTTCGGAAGTTGGTTAAGTATTATTTAAGAAATGTAAGTTAGACAATTTCATAAATAGGGATCGAATTTTCAGACATTTACTTGTTTTTTTGTGTACAGGCACATGAAAAATTTCTAAGACTCTCCAATTCGTTTTACGTCGGTTTTATTTTTAACTATAAATGCATATTTTAAGCTTAAAGAGCATTTTGTTGCGTAAAATTTTTTTTATTTGATAATCATTTTCTGACTTAAATGCAAAAATGCACTTTTTTTGCAATTATTGCCGAATAAAAACTTATATTGACTGAACTATAGTAGCAATCGAAAAAACAAAATTAGAACTTTATCTACCCTCAAATTTACGGTATGTCCGATTTATAAACAAATACAGTCAAGTCGAGAATGAATTAGTACATTAGGGTTCAACTAAAATTATAAGTATAATGTCAACTTAAAAACGGCTCTTCATCCCGGGAAGAAATTTAAATTAAGGTAGTCGAGACTTGAAAGTTGATCGTCCCGTCAAGTAAATTATAGGACCACGTCAATGGTTTTATTGTTAGCATTGCTGTAAGAAGTGCGGTAACTCTCTAATAAAATTTCTTGATTACTATAATATTTTGTGCTACAAACTTGACAAAATATAATTATGGATACCTACAGCACTCATTCAAACATTTGTTTTTGAAGTATACTGGCAATTTCAAGCAGGTAACCTATTAAATACGTAGCTATTATTATCATTGTCTCACAAAAAAAAACAAATGTATTATTGACACATTCGAAAATTAGTAAAAACATTTTTTATATTTTTGAAATTATATTTTATTTAATGTATTTTTATTTTTAATACCATTCAATCTAGGAACTTGGATATAAGACTACATCAGATTCACTTTCGTAAAATAGATAATTATGTCTAATAAAAACCATTATAGACGACCAAACTAGATAAAATTAATACTGCTGTTGTGAAAATTTTAAATGGCGTCCAAAGTTACAGGCGCTGATCCATAAAGAAAGAAGCAATAATGAACAAAAAGTAATTACTGTGGCAGTTTAAGAAAATCAACATCTCTTAGAAAATTTCACGATAACTTACCATTTAACTGTTTCAATGTTCCCCTTGTTAATTTTCAGATCCGCCTGTATAATTATTATATTTTAAATAATACTAATTAGACGTGGAAATTATAAAATCAAGTGGGTTTATAACCCATATTTATATTATGTTTATAACGAGAGTTCAAAATTTATCACATTCGCTATTTGCTGTTGGCACAAAGCTGTATAATTAATTCCTGCTAAATTTGTGTAAAAATTGTAGCAAATCTTACCGATAGTAGTTATCAGCGATTCGCCTTTCATCAACTCGTTTTAGAACAGTTTAAAATTTACATCTGAATTACCATTTCATTTTCTAAAATCTACTAATAGATCTTTTCTGCTTTGCCATTCCAACATTAAATCATTTTTAAATAAATATAATACTTTCAGGAACCTTTTGTTAATTTGTTAAACTATTCGTATTGGCTACTGTATTGAACACATAATAGGTATCATTGGTAGCTATGTTAAAGTAGACCTTTTATCGTTTTAATATTGTGTCTCATACAGTATTGCACTTATGGTATTCTATAATTTTTTTTATTGCTAAGGAGTATCGCGATTTGTCGAATTAGATTTGCTGGATGTGGAATGGTTTCTTTTAGGAGGAGGCTGTAATGGAAAAAGACGATGCTCACTTTGCCAATAGCTTTGGCGTTCCGAGTCTTCTATAGATGTTGCTATAATTGTCATACTCGGAACAGATTGTTCAGGCATCCAGTCAAAGGAAAATGCGCTACCGGAATGTGTACTGGGGGTGGTTGTAGGGGTTGGTGGTGCACTTCCGATGTACGGGCTTAGTTCCTGATGGCATAAATCGGGCACTTTTTGTAATGTATCTGACCACGGAGGACTAGGATTCCATTGTTCCATTATATCACTATTAGAATCAACTTTTAATAGAGATCTTGATCTTTCTGTTGCGTGTGTAACAATTAAAAGTCCTCCACTACCATCGTCAACTTCAGCATCAATGTTGGCAACTTCTAATTCGAGATTTTGAAGTTCTTTGGGTTTTCTTTTGCTGTAAGAATAATCTACTGGTTCCGAATCTGCTCTTCGATGATGATGATGGTGATGCTGATTGTGGTGTTGATGTGGAGAGGTTCCGTGATGAGAGATGTGAGGTTGTAAATTACTAGGCATCGGAGTTAAATGGGAGTATCCTGCTGATTCGTGAGTCGTACCAAATTCAGATCCTTGAGAATGTTCTGGATAATAAAGTAATCTAGTGGACGGTGCTATGTCGTAAGCCAATCCATATTGCAACTTATTTTGTACCGAATAGTAATGATAGAGCCAAGTGTTGCTCCTCATTACGGAAGCTTCTAAATCACTAAGAACTTGATTAGTGCATACAATGACAGGCTGTTGATTGCTTTCGGAACTTTCTTTAACCTGAAGAACGCAGTGCATCCATAACCATTCTCCCGAACGTCGTTGAAATTGAGCTAATAATATGCAGGAGCGATCTTGTTCCGATTGGGTAACTTAACAAGAAAAAAAAAGTAGTATTGTACAATGTTTCAACATTTAAAACGTTGAAGAAAAATACTTACTTAACCTATGCTTTGTTTGTGCTTCTCGCATGCATTCCCAGTGAAGCAAGCGATACCAAGACACCCCCTGTAGATCGCTGCGCGGAAAGCCTAAGTAGAATTCGCCACTGCAACACAAACATAATAGTTGGTATGATTTACTACCAATAATGTCACCGGTTCTTCGTTGACCCGGTGACCTAAAACGCTTCGCTATCACGAGCGGTCATTGATTTATTGCAGGTTAAAACAAAGCTGCACTCACTTATTGTCGATGTGGATGAAGCGCATATCCATAGAATGGATTGATGTGAAGACGTTGGTTGCACCTTGGACTACACACTCGCGGGTCTCCGGCATTGCTACGGGAGTGCAGGTGGCCAAGAAGACAGGTTCGTTGCGGCTGCATAGTGGTAAGAAGGACAAGTATCGGCCCTGTACCAGCACTACCTGCAAGACAAGCATAAACAGTGGTGGTTTGGTATTCCAATAAAATTATTTTTATAAGCTTGCTTTGTATAAAAAAAAATCAATTGTAATTATACATAGGTGTATTTTATATTATTTAAAAAAGAAAATTGAAAATTTGTGAAAATTTTAACATTGACAAAAATGCAATACAAAGAAATTTAAATAACGCTGAATCTATTCGCGCAAATGTCAACGACAGTTTAAATAACGATGCGATATGCTCGGGTATTATAATACGTGTTGCATTGCAAATGTGCATCTCGTATGCAGATACACAGTTTCTTGCAACATCCATGGTAAGTGTACCTACTTTAGGTGTGGGTGGAATCATTTTAGCCACCGATGCGATGATGGAGTAAAGGGGCAAGACTGCTGAGGTTATTGCATAGTGAAAGGCAGATCCGGCATCGTTACGTTCAAGAACACAAGGTATCCGCTTGTATGTATGTTTATAAAAAATTAATTACAACTCCATATTGACGTATTATGTTTTTAATCTCCTTCGTTACTTTTATCCTTAAAAACTAATACTTATAACTTTGATGGAAATGTGTTACCTTTTGATCACCGAATCGCATTTGGCGTCGCGCATTTCTGGAAACGTTCATCCTACACAAAAATACTCGAATTTCGTCGTTAGAAATACCATTACTGCTCGAATTTATTGGTCTTCCAAGTTCGCATTGAATTGTTTGATGATCTTGTTTATCTATTATATCGTACACACTATCACCGTGAATTAGTAGATCTTCCTGAAATATTTAGAAATAGAAATTGAGATTTTGTTTTAATTTACTACATTCATAATACTTATACATACATAGGAATCAAATTTTTGAGCTGTATACATAGTGCCCGATATTAAAAAATTTAAACTTTTTTCGAGAGTGCATAGATTGTGTGCTTTTAAAAGCAGGTAGAGATTCATCTTATTTATTGAGAATATAAAATGCTGCATCACTCACATTGATGGCATAAATTTGGTTAGCTGTCACAATTGTTTAACTAAAGATTAATCCCAAACGTTGCTTTTTATGAATGTAATCAAAAGTCGATTTAGATAGGCATATTTAAAAACTTTAAAAAATTTAAAATCATCGTTAATTAAGTCTTCATTGATAAACCTTCATTGTGAATATGAAAGTGAAGGCTATTGTATAAATTAGATGATCATTTTCCGCTTTTTTTAATTATAATATATATAAATATAAACAAAAAATTTAAGCCTATAGGTACATATTAGCTTTTGAAGTAGTTAACTCGGTGATTCCCAAAGTGTGCGCCGCGGCGTCCCCGAGGAGCCGCCGCATAGCATCTTCAAATGGGCGCCACAAAATATTTTGGTGTCAAATTATTTTTTCGTTTGCTATTCGATATGGTAAGATGACCAATTCTAGAAGAATTGGTGTAGAACTATAAACTTTTTAAAAAAATTTGCTAAATTTAGGGTAGGGCATCGTGGAAAAAAAAGAGCGCCGCGATTCGAAAAGGTTTGGGAATCACTGAATATGCACTATAAAAAAGGCTGTAATTTTACCTGTGAAAATTATCCACTTAATTACATTAAATTTACACTGTAAAAATCTAATCTCCGAAAATTACCCGGTTTATAAGAATAAATTTACTATAAAAATGGTGCAATTTCATGTTTAACCCTAAAAATATATAAAGTTACCCTGAAAATATGAGTATTAAGCACACCTTAGGGTAAATTTTCACTAAAATTAGTGGCAGGAAAGTGGCCACCATTGGAAGAGGAAAATTTAGTCTGAATTTTTTTAAAAAGTATAATGCTATGTGTACTGTAACATACATATTATCTAATCTACTATGTACATAATAATAATAATAATAACTATAGGTACTCACCATCGAATGTCCCAGGTACTCTGCAGCGTTATCGGATATGTACAAAAGTTTTCCATTTTGAGTCATCATCATGAGGAAGCCACTTAATGCCTAAAAAATCTTAATATTAGTATTTTAGCTTTTATTGTTTATACTTTTATTATGTATCCAGCCAAAAGCCCGTCAATTAGGAATTGAGAGAATAATTACGAGATGTATAATTATTATAAATAAAATAATATAATTTCTTTGCACTCAGCTCGTATTTAATTCGACTACAACAGTAATCGTCGGCGTCGGACACACTATACAGAAATATGTATGAATTAAATTATAATATGAGTAAATAAATTAAAATATCTTACGTGTTAAACAATTTAAATTATATGAATCTTAAAAGCACTAAAAATTAACTAAACGGCTTAAATATTTTAATTGACAAAAACATAAATTTTATAACATTTGAAATTTTTTGATATTATAAAATTGTTGACCTACCATGTTTTCAACTAATTCAATATTCAGTGGTGGAAGTTTAAAATTTTTCTATCACCTCATTAAATTGTATATTTTTGTAAAAAAAAAGAAATTATTACCATAATTGAAATTTAATTAAACAAAACAAGATTATTCAAAAATTAAATGTGGAAAAATCTTCTTGCTAACCATAATAAAAGTTAATCTGTCATTAAAATTTAAGTGGAGAATTAAATTAAAATCGAATTGATTTATTTGACCCAAATTGTTTCAATTCAATTTAAATGCTACCTTAAATTTCTTTATGAAATCCTTTATAAATGAAAATATTTATGAATTTAATTTTTTTTTGCAACACCGCTGGAGTTACTTAATTTATCTATTATCTGTTCTAATACTTGAAAATACATATAATATATTACAAATTAATAAACTAATTAGCTGTTATCAATTTGGTAACTC
This sequence comes from Cantharis rufa, assembly GCA_947369205.1. NCBI lineage: Eukaryota > Metazoa > Arthropoda > Insecta > Coleoptera > Cantharidae > Cantharis > Cantharis rufa. The sequence goes on along the minus strand of OX376309.1, from coordinate 482,986 downwards.
GTTAAAGTTAAATTCTGAGTTCGACAGCAATCCTTTTGCTCAAGACAACATTGTTCATTTTATACAATATCTCGAAATATATTATGTACAAGTTAGTATAAAAAAATTCAATATAGAATGTTCATTGAATGTTTACAGAATTATTATAAATTATTAAATTTATTAAAATTCTGAATTTCAACATAACCAATTCAACTGATGGCTATTTTAAAATTCCATCTTGGTATTCACTTGGAATTTACACATTCCACACATTTACAATTCAACATTTCTCCTTTCGATTTTGCCAAAATTCAAATATACCCATCGCCGTAAAATCATTTTTAAAATATATAAATTAGTATATTTTTACCTACACCATCAATTCTTTAAAATCATAAAATACAAATTAATTTCTGATTTCCATTTTTTATTATTTTTCTGATTATCATATTATTTTTACATTTTAATTATCATTATATTACATAATAATCTATTAATACGTTCATTGTTATTTAGGTATTTATAATTAGATATTTAGTTTCTATATCAATTATTAGTAGAATAAAGTTTCTAATGGGACGGGTAGTACATTCAGGAAATGTGAAAAAAATATCGGGAATTGAAAATAAATTGACCTAAACTAGTGCTGGAACATCGATAGAACAACATTCATGTTAAACACTGCTGTCGATATCAAACCTGGTCATCGCATCGGTGTGATCGATAATATCGTTTGAAAACATCGATGTTTTTGTGACATCAATTTTGTTACCTATTTTTGTTATTTAAATTTTAATAACAAAAAAATAATAAATAAAGGAAATAAAAATAAAATCACATCTTGTTCCAGATGTTAAATATTTTGGAAATACTTTCGGACCCTACTGGGAATAATATTGACGACTTTTGTATACTTAATTACTTAATACTATATAAATGTCAGCGTTTACCTTTTATAACTAACTTATCATGATCATGAACTTAGAAGGAGAGAACTGGTAACTGTCCCTGGTTTCGCGTGCGGTTAACCGTATTATATCTCCCAAAAATGAACCATTGATTCATTTTTTTTAATAGCATTACGTTCTAGTTAGAATATAGCTGTCCTTTCGGACTTACAAAATACATTTAGTGAGGTGGATTAATCCTCATATTTACAATTAATTATAGTTCCCGGTGTGTCTTTGCATCTCGTATTAACTTTCTCCAGGCCGCACGTTCCGTAACCTTTTGTCTCTATCCTTTTTCTCCCATCTTCTCAAGATCTTTCTTTACTTCATCGCTCCACCGTAGTTTAGGTCTTCCTCTGGATCGTTCTTTATTGGGTTTCCATGCCATCATATTTTTTTATTATTTCCTCGTTATCTGCACTCATTATATGATTGATTGATTTTGAAAAACGCAAAAGCAGGCCCAACATACTTAACGTGGGGTCTGAAGAGGTCCCTGAGATTACAAAGAAAGATATAAAAATTGCATTAAAGCAAAATAAAAATCGAAGATCGCCAGGAGAATATGGAATTATTAACGAACAGATTAAATATGGCGGAGAAAATTTCATTAATGTCCTTCAAATTCTATTTAATATGCTACTGCCTATGCTACTTCATAAAAAAGGCGATAACACGAATATAAAATACTGCAGACCAATTAGCCTGCTCTCTCATTCATATAAAACTTTTGTAAGAATAATTGCAAATCGCCTAGGTAGTATACTTGACTCATACCAACCAGTCGAGCAGGCAGGATTTTGATAGGGCTATGGAAAAAATGACCACTTACAGAGGTTTTGATTGCTTACATGAATAACATGAATACAACATACCGTTGGTGCTGCCATTCGTGGACCACGAAAAGGCTTTTGATACTATAAAAATAAGACCAATACGACACACGATACTCAAACTTGATCAAAAAATCTACAATAAAGCAACCCTGACAATAAAAATAAATAGTCTATCAAATAGAATTTGATTCTTTTTACATTAGGACGTTTCAGGGTGTCTTTCAGGCGTAGCAGACACGTCACCGCAAGTGCATTGATGCAGGATAGGACTATTTAGAAGAAATTTAAGCATTTGTAGCGATAGGATCAATAAATATATTTTCTCCAGAAAATTCGCATTACTTTCATAATGGACCCTGCATGTACATAATATGTATTACTATTATTAGTGAAAAGTTTTTCTTATTTAGTTCTCGTAATAGGAGAATTTTTTCTTAATAAGTTATCATTACAATAAAATGTAGGTATATTGAACTTTCGCATCCATACATACTTATACTGAAGATATATATTTTATTGTGTGGTATACGTACATAGTACTGTTTTGCTATTCTTTATTATAAGTAGATGACAACAAAAAACATAAACTGATTTTTTATTTTCACTTAAATTCAGGAAATTACTGAGATTCTAATTCAGAATAGCGATATCCAACACCTGTTGACATTTTTTACTATTTTCTTAGTAAGAAGTTTCCTTCTAAATTTCACATAAATCAACTCACTTAGGGTTATCAAGTGAAGAACTAGTAAGACTAAATTCAGGATCTCTGTCTAAATAGCATGTTTACATTGTTTTGAAGCCAATCAGGATATGTTTAAAATTACTTTTTCAATTATTTACTGTTTATTTATCCAGTTTATAAGGGTTAAAATGCAAACTATATATACCTGCATTACAATTTTACCTGCATTTTGCATTATTTTAAATGATCTGCATATTCAAGTTTGACATTTAGGGACCATCAAAACATTAACAATCTTGGATGCACCAATCAGAACCAGGGACTTGGTAAACAAACTTAAAACAAGCCACGCTAAAATAGACCTTAGAACTGGCTTCAATAATTCTTGCCTATCCTGTATCTAGTCTTTCTAGATTTTTGGGAACGACAAAACCTGAAAGAAATAACCTAATTAGTCTCCAGAATGCAATTCGTTAAAAAATAATCGAAAGTCCTAGGTGGTACTAAAACTTTCAGATCACATTAAATAAACATCAAACAAAACAAGAAAAGAAAATCTAGGTGCAACTAAGATTAAGTAAAATTGTAGCTGAATCCCAACACAGAGTTTTAAATGACAAACGTGGTGAAAATTCGATAATTTTAGTGTGATTATATAATATGTATATAAACTTGTATATATACTTAGTATATATAGGCGAGATCGGGGAGACTATATACATATTGTCTTGTTCCAAAATTATTTAATTTAAATTTAAATTGGATTTAATTTTTGTAAATAATTTTGTAAATTTATAAATATTGGAATTATTGCAATGTTGGTCGTGCCGAGTCCGTGAAGAGAAGACGGACGTGTTTACGGACGGTCTCCGTTTTTAGTATTTTTGCGTCTTAAATTTGAGAATTATTTTTTTATTTTGTGAATAAAAGTTTTTTTGTTTAAATGTGAGTGAATTCTTTTGTTAATTTATTGATTTTGAACTAAGTTGAATAGTGGGGAAATTGAAAGCAGAAAGGAAATTAATTTATTAATTTATTATTATTTATATAAATTATAAAAATTTATAGTTTACATAATTAAAAAATAATTAATTTCCTTTCTGCTTTCAATTTCGCATCGTCGATGTTGAATTGGATTATTTTGAATTTTGAGAGCCGGTCATTTAAATATAAACAATTTTTGTATTAAGGATTCGAGATCATTTATTTACATAAATATAAAATCAAACTGCGTAGCATGTCAAAACTGCTTTAGTTACATGCTTTTTTTTTGTGTGCTATTTCTTATGCTCACATTATTAGTATGTAACATATCGAACATTGCTGGTTCATTGAATCGGGGTCAAATTCCCCATCGGTAGTTTTTTTTAACGTTTTGGCATGATGATGGTATGATTTCAAACTAAAAACAAAAATAATTTAATTTCAATTAAAAATAAAAATCATGAAAAACCTGGTTAATAAATTTTTTGCACTCTTTTCAGAAAGTTAAAGTACACATCAAATGCACCACTCACTACCAACGAAAGGTTGGAAAACGATTTAATTTGGCGATATATACAGAAAATGTTGTTTATTGTCTCCTCGGTCTCCTCTATCTTATACATATGTATATTGAAATAAATGAATCTTATTGTTAGTTAATGTTTTTATTATCAATTACGTACCTTGTTCTTTATGCGCCAAAGTAAAATTAACAAGTAAATAAACAGTGAAGAACAAATAAACAAAAAATGAAACACTCAGGCTCAGATTGGGCAGGAGGACTTGCGGACAAAGCCTACTGGGTCCAACTCAAAATAGCCATTTTGTCAAAATTAAAATAAAATTTTTTTTTTAATTGCAAGTGGTAGAAAATGACCGGCAAACTGTTACGAAAATAGCATTTTAATTTAAAATATTGAAATAAAAAATAAGTGATTTTTGTTCAATTTTGTAATGTAAAAATTAAAATTATAAATAAAATTTATTAACCTATAAATAAATCGGTTATAATGAAATTCCTCTTATAGTGAACTAATTATTTATTTATAAATTTTGATTCAATAATTAAATAAAGCAGAAAAACCGGAAGTGTCTTTTTGTAACAAATTATAACATGCACGTGCGGAAAATTAAACAATCTGGTGTGGAAGTAACGTATACTTTATTTTAGTCAGATGGATAGTGAAAAATTAGATTTTTTGAAATAGTTTTAGAAAAACGATCATCAAATTTTTCTTTTTCTAAGAAAAGCAAGGGTATTCTTAAGATCGATTTGAAGGAGAGACAGTTTGTCTCGTGAACAAGGGAGGATACTAAGGGAGGGAGGTGAGATTAGTAAATCGCTATGATAATAGATACTTAATCGCAATTAAAAATTAAACACATTTCATTAACTACTTACATATACTCGATTTTGTCAACTCAACAAGTTCTTCTGATAACTATCTAGGTTTGTAAATATACATATATAGTATACATATTATTTATACATAAATTAAAACTGATTTCAGTATTACATTGTGTTGAAAGATAGCAAAGCGATAAAAATTTTTAAATAAGTATTATTTATGTTGGCAATTAAAATTTTGAATGCAAATCTAACACTTGAAATTACAATCGAATTTTTAAAAATCTTTAGTTCATCAATATAGAATCGAAAATCAAACATAAAATGGATGAGTTTCGAGAGTTTTAACCCAATGTGGAGTTTTATAAACTTCATTTTTTTAAATTTAGCGACATTTTAAAGTTGATTTATTTACTGCTTTTTTTTAACTCGTATTAAATTAATACATATGGTTAATTAATACATTATGGTTAATACATATGTTTTTGAGTGGAGATTCTGACTTTGTAGCAGCCTCACGTTACTCATTGGTAGTGATGGACACGAGACGAGACGAGACGAGACTTGACTGGTCTCGTCTCGTCTCGAACGTGTCAAGATGGGTCTCGTCTCGATTCTCGTCTCGTCTCGAAAAGTCTCGTCTGATTCAAACCGTCATTAAATGTATTGATTTTGAGATCTATTTTTATTTTCAGTTAAAGTATTTTAAATCATTTTGGAATATAAATTAGTAATAACGAACCCTCGGTAATACTAAAAACATTTATTAAAATAAATATAAAAAAATAAAGAATATTGCACATAAATCTACATAAATAAATTTATAAAATTAGTAATAATAAGTAATTAAGAATAATAAGCATACAATTTATGTTTTTCATATAAGGAATTAGTTACCCAACCATTTAGGCATATAGAGACTCTCCGCGGCTGTATATTAGAGGCCCTACTGTTCCTCTACCCTAGGATTAGGATTGGAAGTGGAGGGCAGGCCAAAGCTTGCATGTGTGCTCAGGCCACATATCGGGCCCATTATGCTACCTCCGATGTTGTGGCCACAACATGCTGATGCACACAAGGCCAAGTTAAGAAATTTTGTCAAGTCCGAGATTCGAACCCAGAATTTCCGCTGTGTAACTCAACTAGCGATCATACCAATCCACGGCCGTAGTCCCTCTACCCTAATTAACACGTCAAGAAGTCGCGTTGGCACGAATTATTTAATTAGGTTTTACTATCGTGAATGATTGAGTTACATAGAACATTGAAACTGCTGAAACCTAATATTTTTTATGACGCATGCATAACGGCCTAACAAAAAGGAATACATATTTGTTTGTTGTTTGGTTGCAAACTTGTAGTTTGCCTATGTAATATGTGTTAACTTTAACTGTAAACTATCACGTAATATGAAACTATGTAAATTCAGATAAAATTTCGAGACGAGACGAGACTCTTTTTTATTAGTCTCGTCTCGTCTCGGACTTTTCTTAGTCTCGTCTCGAGTCTCGTCTCGCTTTTAAAAAGTGGTCTCGTCTCGTGTCCATCACTACTCATTGGTAACGTATTGTGAGAGATCTATCTTATGGTAGATCTTCACGGCCGAAAACCCACTTATATTCCTGCTGTTTGTAGGTTTTACGTATTTGAAATAATTAAATAAAAACCTAAGGGTTTTTCATGATTTTATTGTAAAATTAGTGATTACAGATCAAAAATTGTTGTGCCTTAATTTTATCATTGCATACGTTACCTACGCCAATTAGACTTTGTATTGCGTTTTACTCGAGAACTAGTGTCATACAAAAACAATTCTTCAGACTTTTATTTTGTAGACATTTTTTGTCTACAATTTTGCTTTCTTACTAATTCTTCGTATTTTGCTTATTTACAGTTGTCACGTTATCACATTTTTGAAACTTGCCGGAGGAGGTATCCATGCAAACTTTTGTTTTTATTTATTTGCGCAATTATTTTCCTACTTAAATCCAATAATATTCCTGGTTTGCAATTTTTGCCGGTTTCTAACTCGAATACGTCTCCAGTGACTGCACTATAATTTGTTCACCGAGTTTCAGGAAATTTGAAATTTAGAACTTTGGCAAGGAACTCTCAATATTATATAAATTAATATATAATAAAATATAACTATTTTATTCTCTAACGCAATACTACTTTAACTCTCTTTTAATACCTTTAAGGGTAAAATTTAAAAAAAATTACTTGTGTGTAAGGTACTTACAATCGCGATAAAAACTGTTCGCTTATATTGTATATTACATCTCAAATAATTTTAATTTCAAAAGATTTCTTTCGGCTCATGCCGACGGAACTGGAATAGTTAACAATATTTGAAGAGCGATATTATCGATGTCTTTTGATGTCTCATCGATATCTGATAAACGATTTTGTATGTAGGTTCACACAAAATTTGAACAAAACATTATTTTCCGTAATACATAATTGTCCATAATCTATAATATGGAATGGAAATCCAAAGTCATCCTGATAAGACTCAAGTTGTTTGAAACGTGTTTTCATTGCAATTACTATAAGTAAAAATTATTCTTTGTGGAAATTGCTTTCTGCGTCTTCTTAGTCAAATTTTTTTTTCTTTCCTGAATGCAGTTTCCTGAATTCTTTCGAAACAAACAATCATTTCAGCGATATCTTTAGATATAATTTTTGCATCTACAAAGCTAGAATTTTTATGTTTTAAAAAAAGCTAATGGGCTCTAAAACATTTTATTTGATATACTTAATATCGATGTAGAATTTTAAACGAGTTTAACTATTGCATGTTGTTTTTTTATAAATTTCTACTTTAAGAAATAATTAAATTTGTTTTGTATCATTGCTTTTTTCATTTACCATCCAATTCATCAGTATTATTGATGTGGTGGTTATAACCTGATATCAAGCTACAGTCATTACATTCTTAATTTTCGTATCCGTATCATTAACATAAATAAAATAACAAATCATAAATTTCGTACTTTTTTAGTTTTTTATGAGATCATTCGCGAAATTATTGATCTAATTACGTGCTTGGTCTAATTACGTGCTTGATCCACTGTCGCAGACTTTGTATCAGCAAGATCATACTTGGGCACTGTACTTATGCAATGCGGGAAAATGTTCCTTGTGTTTAGAAAAGTGAGTTGACAGTTTTATCTACTTTTCGTGGTTTATTTTTATTTGAATGTGTAAGTTTGCGTTACGTGTACATTGCAAATTGCGTAAATGCAAAATGTTCACATGTTCTGGACAAATTCTCAGTACAGCTTTTGGCACGCTCAATTTTGTCTTAAAGTCAAGAATGGCTCGATGATACTTCGTAATTAACTGGAATCCTTTTAACACTTAAGTAATACTATAATACTTTACTCCTTGTGCCATAAAGTTATCACAAATCACTAACAAACTTTGCTTTTCATATTCTTGAAGATACCATCGGATGATCAACGATTCAGAGATTCATTAAGCGGTTCCATACAAATGAAACATAGTTATATTTCGGATTGACAGAGTATACCGATGAGATGATCAAGTGGAGCGTATTGCTTGATTTTATTGAGAACAGGTCAATTTGACATGTTTTATATTTTTTAGCAATTTACTAAAATTTCGCAGAAACTGTAAAATTTTCAAAACTTGGATTTTTTTTACATAAATTATATCAAAAGATACACGTTTTAAGAATGTTCTCTCAAAATTGATGAAAGAAATTCGTAAAAATAAAAAGCATAAGAAATGGTAAATCAGGAAAGCCGCACATGCGATTAATATGACTAAAGAATAATTTTGTAGTAAAATACGTCTTTATAGTCTGACGGAAGATTTTTATATGTGTTTTTTTTTAGTTTCTATTTACAATAAAAATAGCCTAAAAATTCTTGATAAAAATTTTTTTTTTAAATCTCTCACTTGGCTTTTTTTCTAGATATCAATATTTTCCCCGTCGGGCTATAGTATATACTTGGTAAATATTTCTGATACTCATCATATAGCCGAATTGCTGTCAATGAGGCACAATCACTTTTGTTTTTGAGTGCTAACTTTCGGGTCTTGAACACTTGATATACGGGCTACAAATTACTCGATTTTTTTTATATTGTAATATTATAAAAATAATAAAATTGTGCTGCTGATTTAAAAAAGATCCGTTGTGTACTTATTCTATAAAAATTTTCATAAAATACCATTATTTTTGAGCCCTTGAGAGTGTTTTCTCCCTATAAGTTTCAAGCTAGTCTTCCATAATATGATTTCTACTATAGTCTTTGAGTTCTTGGCAGGACAAAATAATACACCTCATTCTGGCAAATACATTAAACAGAAATTGCCGTTTCCAATAAAACAAGAATTACCGGTGCTGCTTCACCTCTTCTTAAATTAAAATTCTTAAAAAAAATAAAGAATATATTTCAATTTAGTGCCAGTTAAATATTTTCAATCCATTGAAATTACATAGAATTTTTCCTCATTAATTGCTTGTATCAAAATTAATTGATCGTTTGACCAAATTTTTGATCAATATGATATAAAATATCGTCACTTCTGCCGCAATACCTCCAATCATCAGCACACCAATTTTTATCCTGAGATACAACACATACTATTTATTCATTTATATTAATATTTAAAAAAGTGATCAAATCTATGTCAATTATCAGTAATTGTTAATAATAATTATTTTTTGAAGTGATTGAAAATGTACGTGCTCAGTAGAAAATCATAAAACAATAATTATTGCGTTATTGTTGTCAAACTTGCGAAATTAATATAATAAGCCACCTATAATATATTTTCACAAAAAAATAGATAAAGAAAGATTGCAGTTAATATTTTCTGTAATTTTCTTGCTTTTACATTTGGCGTAATTGTTTCCTCACCAATGCTTGCATTTTAAAAACTCTATCAGCACACAAAATTTTATCACAATCGGTTCAACATTTCCAGAGACACAAAGACATTTTCATTTTTTAATTTATTTTATTGTGGTAGCCCTGGTAAAAATTTTTCTGCCAAAACCTGATTTTCACCACTAAAACCCACCAGACATACGTCCAAAAAGTTTGACTGCCATCGACGCAGAAATGCCGAAGAAAATCGAGGGACAAGGACTTTTCTCAAGTTTTCGCAAAAAAAAAGTAATCTTTTTTTTTAATGTTGAATTCTTGATTTTTATCAAACGGTTCTATATGCTGTCAAGTTCTGTAGGGCCAATATTCCTACATACAAAATTTGGTTGAGATCCCTTCAATACTTCATGAGTTATTTACTCTTGAAGTTTAAACTTTGGCAGCTTGTAATTTTTGACAGATGACAGATAGAAATTTAATTTCACCTATTCTGGATAAAGCTTTTTAAGGTGTTTAAAATAACCTATCCCAAGACAAAATTGTTTTAAAAATTTTGTGATATTTTCTTGTAGTGGTACTCCTGATTGACAGATCGCGACGAAAACGTTATTTTCACCTTTTTACCATAAACCCTACTACGATATCAAATTTGGTCGTGATTGGTTGGACAATACCGGAAAAAATCGAGAAACAAAATTTGACGACAGACCGACACAGAAAAAGTTGTTTTATTTTTTGCAGATCTTTACGTTTCTGAACACGGTGATCTCAAAAGTGTAAAAAAAAAAATTTGAAATTTTTTTTCGATTACCTTAATAGAATTTTTAAATTTTTTAATAGGTTTTTAGGATGATCGCTGTGAATAGTGTTGTTGTACCTTTAAACTTATGTGCAGTGACTCTTAATTTCAGGAATATCCTAAACATAAAATGCAAATTAGTCGTAGGTACCATAATATATTGTGATATATACACATTATTTTCATCGCATATAGATTTTATGGTAGCTCAACAATAAAGCTTTTATGTTAACATAAAATTTATCATTTTAATGTGCCATAAATATTTTAATATAATATTATCTATTTAACACGAACACTTTCTTATTTTTGATAAAATAACTTTTAACATATTATCTTACTAAAAATATATACATATATGTATGTATACATTTAGCGGTAGCGGTGTTTTTACATTATATTTTTAGATAGATTAAAAATGTACGATATTTTATATTATTTTAAGTCGATTATCACCATTACAGGCGTACGTATAATACATTATGTTTTCCCAAAAGTTTATAGGATTTTCCTCTACATACTTTAGGTATCGATCGAAGCGAACGTATAATTGGCACTGGAAATATAAATTTTGCTGTGCAATGATTTATGTGAAATTTTTGAATTGAAATACAATTTTGAAATTATGTTTAGAATTACATGAATTCTTTAAAATAAGAAGTAATAAGACTAATGTTGTTCGATTATATTGTTAATGGGTGTCGATAGATTTAAAATTACTTAAATCAATTTAAGATATTGAAATATTTTAATTCGAAATAAAATCGCAGCATAAAAAATTAGTCTAATGATAATAAAAGCATTAAAAACACGTTTTTCAAATGCAAGTAGGTATGTTATTTTTTTTAATGTATTCTGTATCACTTTAAAAGCGGATTAAAAACATATAGTGGTTTTTAATGTACGCGATAAATTTTCGTGTTGTTTACTATAAACAACAGTTGTTCTAGGTGATTTTGCTATCTAAATGATATTTACTAAAACGAATGCATCACATTTTTCAATTTATTGCTTGCTATTCTCTAACCTCCTAGTATTATATTTTTCACTTATTGGTCCACCATTGCCACTTTATTATTATTCTATTACCTACCCGCAATGGTATGTATACATACATAATATATAATATGTAGTACTATACTATACCTTATATACAAGTATGTATTATATACGATACTAATAATATAACGTAAAATTACTAATTATTATTTATACTAAAAGCTAATTAAAAACCCATACGTATATACTATACTATAAGTAATTAAACAAAAATACTTTGAGACAAGGTCGTTGGACCTTCTCTCAAGTCTTCAAAAATAACAGCTAATTTCAAATAACCGTCGCGAACAGTTACTTTTTCAATTTTAGCAAATCAAATTTTTTGTCCGAATTGTTCTATCAAAGATACTTATTTTGATTTGTTAAAATAACTTCATAATAAGATTTTAGGTTTATTTTAATAAAAATAATAGTTATATGTATGTATACTTTTTTCGTCAGATGTGCTTTTTTCAGCTTTATATACCCAATTTTTTAAATTTCAGATTTATGTACATAGGTATAGATAGATATCTATACCGATCGATATTATAATTAGCTCGTCGTGGGTACTTTTTGTTAGATTTCGATCGAAAATACTAACGGGACTATAATAGTAAAATAATATGACAAAAAAAGTAGGATATTTATCCATTATAATTATGTGACGTGTTGTGTATGCAATAATAGGTACCTAATATTTGATAAACAAAATTGGAATGAATAAATGTCAATAACAACCTACTAACAACATGTAGGTGTCATTACTATAACTTATATTAAGTCTAAATAATTCTGGTAACTTCAACTCTATAATAAGCATCAAACCTTAACGCTATATCAAGAGATTTATAGTTTTATAGATATCGTAAAAACTGACAAGTAATGATAGTATTAATAAATAGCAAAATATGCAACTTTCTATTAGAGGTGAATTTTTTTAAATAACTTTTTTACAAATAGCAATTTATTAGTAGGTAGGTATATACCTATACCTATGTATACTATACACAGGTATGAATGGTGTCCACCTTCTAAATTTCTTCATTTAAACTTGTTTCTGGAACTTATTAGGTATAATCATCTTTTATCAGTAAGTACCTATTTACCTATCGCAATGGTTGCCGTTTTGTGATCGTTTATGCGATTCTTATCTGATTTTAACAAAAGTTAATATTAAATGCGGTCCTGTATAGACATATTATACATAGTTAGATAGAGCATTATTTGTTGAAGTTTCTTAATAAACGATTTTGACAAGTTGTTTCGGTGTTGGCTATTAAAACATGACATTAGAATTAATCGCTGCGAGTACCTATTACCAAGTTATTTGCGCTCTTTTTTCTGCACCTTAAGAGGTGTGCTAGACTATCGCATTAAAATTATACGCCAGGTCAAAGTGTAGTGTTGGAATACTCCGATTAAACCTTTTACCCCGCTTATTTGCAAAAAAATGCCAATTCTTTTTCAAATATGTGTCCATGTCATATTGCTTAATCTTTAAGTAGAACCGATACAGTTGTGCATGTATCTGGATTGCTTAACCACATATTGCCATATTTAATGATAGACTAGAATGCTCGGATGAAGAGCGGTAGATATTGCGGGCGGGTCCGTGGGAAAGTAGCCGTGTACCCCTCGGCTTGAGGTCACGCGCTGACCCCGCGAGATTGCCTCTTCATCCCGCCTAGCTTGTGATATAGATCCACCCAAGTGCCCTCGCATAGCCCTGCTCTGACTTCGAGGGTGATGAACCGTATAATGCTTTTGCTCTGTATTTGTTTAAGTGAACCAATTTATGAAAAACGTTAGAACCCAACTAGCATTTTTATATCCATTCAATAACAGTAATTGAAAATTTTAACAATTATTTTTTCTATGTCCACTATAATTGCCATTCTTTATGGATTATATCCAAGCCAAATGCTTATCAATATATTATTTATATTATTTTAATAGACGCTAATGCTGTATCGACCGTGCAATCAAAATTGTACGTTTCCAATTTTTATATACCCCTTTCATTTCATTCTTTAACCAAAACTTATGTATGTAGTATATGTTTTTTTTTATTTTCTAGACATTTATTTTTGACCAAACCATATCCAAACAATATTGGTTTACTTTATGCTGCATACATATAGGAATGACTGAACTATAAAATGCTTATTCAAGGGTTGAAATTCTAAAATTTTGTAGATAACAACAATTATTATAATTTACTATTAGTATAATATGTTCGGTTTTTTCAAAACGTACTTTAATTTTACTTCAAGTCTAAAGAGCAAGAGTCATCTTTAATATCGTAATTTTTACATATGCAAAATTTTTACATTAAATATTGGAATTTTCTCTGTGGTTAAAATTATGTTGCTAAGAATTAATGGGTTAAAAAGATTTTTTTTAAATCGAAAGTGCAAAGCAACAGTAATAAATTAAAATAAAGTAATTTCTAAAAACTTTTTTAATGCGGTTTTGTTTTTCTATATTAAACGCTCTTTAACGGACACACTTGAATTTTATATCAATGAATTTGTTGAAAACGGTGCGATAGTATGCGATAAAAATTTGAATTCAACTCAATTGCCTGCTAAGTGAAATATTACAACAAAATAGTTTTAGCTGCAAGTAATAAATTAACGCAATAAATTAATCGAAAGGATTATATGGCTTCGAATTTAAAAAAATTTTAATTTTAGTTTCTTTTATTAGTTTTCATGGTTTTCTAATTTTAAAATGTGCCACATTTTTATGTTAAAATTTAACCCGAGTTAATTTAGAGTTTTTGTAACTAAAAATAATAGTAAAACAAAAATAATAATTTCTTTTCTTATAGTAATTCTCTCTAGAACCGAAGCCTGCATGGATTTTCGTCGGTGTGTTGTAGGGGTAAGAAATTATGTTATAAATTTATTTTCAATTTTCATACAGCTATTTTTTTTAAAGAATCACGTAAGATTAACATCAAAGTTGTTAAATAAAAGGAATTAAAATTGCGATTAACTTTATTATTACTACTATTAAACTAATCAGTATTTAGTTAACATTTATTGCGATTAATGATCGTAAAGTCACTTTTAAGCCTCATCTATAATATGCCCGTCTTTGCACTATTAAATGGAGATATAGAATAAATAAATTTATATATGTACGTAATATGCAATACCCAATCATCGTAAGTATATTAACTTTTGCACGAAAAATATTCAACTGTGTTCAATGGGGTAAAGAGAAAGCCCAAAATCCCGTGTAGCACTTACTTACTTACCTATAGGAACATATCCGTTGAGAGAAACTATACATGTTGCATTATGCAGTATAGCATATAGAATCAGTACTCCGAAAAGCCTTCGAGAAGGGAAAAGAACAGGAACTAAGAATTCAATGTGATATCGTACGATTGTATGATTCAAATATAAATTCAAAAAATTAAAATGTTATTCGCCTGTATTTCAGATTAAAATATGTATACTAATTATAGTACCTGATAGGGGAAAGCTTATGAATATAAGCAAATCTGTATTGAGATTGATAAGCTTAGGTAAGCTAGAAACACCAAAGCCTTAAATTATTTAAGAAAGGTAGACATTGTCGTAATGAAAAGGGCATCAGATAAATTATTGTTAGTAGGTCTTGAATCAACTTACGGGTTAGTGTTTTTTATACAAAAACCGAAGAAATAGCAAATACATATTATAATTATTATGTTCATCTATCACACCGTGAAAATGGATTTGTTGTCCTAACAAAGTTTTAGTAGTTATATCGGCAACAGAGTTATTTTGTTGCTACAACAAATTTTATACTGCCATCATAAGAAAGTGTTTATTTTCGGAAAACATTGTTTTTATGATAATGATAAAAAGTTCTCGCAATCTTGCCAGTAAAAATTTCAAAATTAAAACACAATTAAGTCACAATTAAGTTTCTGAGTCAGAAACACATATACATGGTGTGATGGCTTGATAGCCGAAGAAGTAGTATGTGTCGATCGCTCTTCCTTAATTGTGTTTTATTTTTTTTAAATTTTGAAATTGCTTTTATGTTTAGTTTGGGAGATCAGATCAGAAATATAAATTAATAAGCTTTAATAAAGCAATTCCTTATAAGTAGATAGGCATGTGTTTTTAGTTTTAACATCATATTATACAATGAACAGCCATAATGTATAAAGTATTATGGAACTGATTTATTAAAATTAAAAAAAAAATTTTTCTTGAAATAATCTTCGTTACACGGCGATTTTATTTTATATAATAATAAAAGTCACGCATCAAACGAGATTTATTAAAATGAAGAAAAATAGGACACTGCAATCTAAAAAAAACCTAAAACAACTGGAAAATTAAACCCCATATTTTCTTATATGCGTCCTTATTTTTATAGGGACATATATAAACTGCGTCAGCGGTCAATATTTTCTTGGTCGATAGCTTAAGGACAAGTAGTAAATTGCGCCAATGGTTGGTGTGGTAGCTTAAGTAGTAATACCCAAAGAGTGGTGTACTTATTAGTAAATATTATTTAAATATATGCAAAACCGCAGAATTATTTTTTATGGTGGATTGGTGTATTGCCATGGTTGTCTTTGTCAAATTCGACTCTGCGCTACCCTGCTCTCCGGTCCCCTCCGCTCCGGGCGCTCCGAGCCGTTTTGTCAAGGACTAAACTAATTAAAAATATCCCCGAAGATCGAAAGAACTCGCCAGCAAAGGTGGAACTCGGAAAAGGTAAACTCGTTTATTTTTATTTATTTTTAGATTAAATTTAGGGTGAACCTTAAAAATTTTTGGCGCAATTTACGGGTGGGATTAGAAAAACCCTCAAACGCTGGCGCAATTTACGGTCCCCAAAAAATAAATAAATAAAATCGCCATGTCTTGGGATTAAAAACGAAAATAAATCTCCTTTAATTTTAATCAATTAAGTTTCATACTTCAGCTTCTAACTGCATAATAATAATATGTAAATATTGTAAAAAATAGGTACGGATGTGACATTTAAAATGTAAAATTCGAAAAAGTAATTAGAAAAATACAAAAATGGAATAAAGAAATACATTATGTTATTATGTTATATAGGTGATTTGCAGAAAAGATTCACAATATTATAAAAAATAAAATTGATTTTAAAAGTTTTTGTAAAATACATCGTGGGTAATAACATTTTCACTAAACAATAGGTTTTACGTTCAGCCTCAAGAATGTAGATTTATTACTGAAAGTAAAATTATAGATTTATCAAGGCCTAAAATATCCTGTTTAAATTTCTTATTATCTCACTAGTAGATTCCATTATTTGTAATAGATATTGTGTCATCACGGCGATCTATTATTATTATTAGACATTATTTTGTATTTTATATTTTCTGATACACACCTATAATAAGTTACTCAATAAGTTCTTTGTCTAACAATAAAATTTTTGTATTACGTTTGAATTGAGAAAGTAAAATACCTACGTTGACTATACTGGGACTTGCAAAAAATCTTTTAATCATTGCGAAAAGTTCAAGATGAAAAAATCGTGTGAAAATCAAGATCGATGCCCTAAATATTAATTTATGAAGTAAATAAAAATAAAGTAAATCGTTTGCGAGAAGGGTTCAATAATGCGATGCAAACACGCAACTAAGTAATTGTTTTATTTAAGAACTTGGGTTTACATAGATTCCCACGATAGACTCTAGACGCACGGTCAAATAGCAATTACATTAACTGCTGAATACGTAATTTAAGAACGAAAAATTATTTTTTAAACAAATTTACCAACAACACGCAGACGCGTCTATCTATGTTGATTTGACTCAGAAAAATTGTTATGAATTAATAATAGTAATCGTATAAATAAAATTGTAAATACCTAACGTTATTTGGATGCTCCAAAAAACTTGTAAAATAACGACTTATTATGGCATGGAAAGAATGTTATTCATCTTCGTCATATAAATTTTTCATTAACTGTCTTTTAGTCGTTCCATTTTATTTCATACGACATTCAAGATTATTTTTGTTAAAGAAGCTTTAAAAAATTATTTTAAACTTACCTTTGAAAATCCAATATTAGGGGTTGGTTGTTGATGTAAACCAGAATCGTGACATTTAAATGCTGTAACAAATTATTTAGTAATTATAGTTTTATCATCTAAAACAATTATTAAAGCAGTATTTTTAATAATAATCTTATATTATGTAGTATGTATGTATGTGTGTTGGACTTGATGTATTTAACAAGTTTAAATACAATACATTCTGACTACAAAACTTTGGTTACTTTTAATTAATATTTAATTAAAAACAGTATTAAATCGACTCGATACGCAATGGGGCTCTACATATGTATGTATAAGAGAGCCTATAATGCAGTTCATAACATGCCATAGCTTTTACGTATTACTTAGCAGAGTACTTTATAAATTATACTATTGTAAAGAATGGTAAACATTATATAAGAATTATCTAAAAAGTAATAAAACAAAATTTGATTTAAAAATCAAAACAAAAAATAATATTTAATTAACAAAGATAGAAGAAAGATACTCTTCTAAAAAGTATAGGAAAATAATAAAATATTTTTGTATTCGTATTAATTTAAATTTTTCTCTATTTGTATCTAATAATTAATTGTTGAATTAATTGCATATTTATTTTATTATATGAAATATAAATTTAATATTTTAAATTATTATTATTACCTATAAATTATTATCCCGACGAATAGGGATTTAAATTTTGAATCATTCGAACGGACAGACAGGCGCAGAACCAGAAAAGGTTTTTTTCTACTGGGTATAACAAATGCTTTCATAAACAAATTTGAATTTTATTGTCTACTTATAGATGTTTTACTTTAAAATATGAATTTAACAACTTATTTATTATTTCAACTTTATAATTGCAATTATTAATGTTATTGATAGTAATTACATTATTTTGCAGATTTTAACAATTTAAAAAATAAATGATTAATCTCAACTAACCACGTCCTGATTGGAAAAATTCCTCCATTATACGGTGCTTTGTTAAGCTCTAAGAAAGCATTTATTTTGAATAATAAAACTTTTTTTAATTAAAAAAAAATTATATTATTGAAATGACGTAAATCAATTAAAATAATTCAATAGATTAACTTAATACAAAAGCATCGAATGAAATATTAAATTTTATATAATATTAATATATATTATAAATAATAATATAACAATAACATATAATTAAAAATAGTGACAGCAATTGAACGTATTTTTCAACATTCAATAAATAACAACAGTGACGGAGGCATCAGATAAGACACGTTTGAAGGCACGTATACATGTCTGACGAAGAGTTAATTGACAGGCCAATCAATGGAGAATTTTGTCACTTTAGTCCAAAAGGCATCGATTGAATTAATATTCCGAGATTTAATTTCAATAAACAATAGGTAATTTCGTTTCTATACACTGCCATTCGACTTAATTTAACATCTTCGAATGATGTACCATAAAGTTGCAAAAAAACGATTGGGTTATAAATTTTATTGTTTAAAGAAACGATTAAAGATTAAATATAATGTAAGTACTACTTTTAAGGTAGCCTACGTATGCAAAGTTGGTATTGCTCTATAGCAATATTCCAAAATTTAAGATGCTAATAGGCAATAGAAAAGTGATTTTAAATTATGTCTCGCTCCCAATTGCAGTCAAAATTATCAAATAATTCTAATGGTTAATTATAATATATCGTTAAAGGCTTAAATTTTTAGTTTTAAATTAAAATTTAAAAACTTGAATAAGATCATGTGGTAATCTGAGCAATTTAAGTCCTAATTAAAAATATTTTTTTACTATTATTATTGTAATAAATGTATTTCCTTGTAATGAAACAAATCTTTTTACCAACTGGTTTCGATCTTTTATTTGATCATCATATTATTAACCATTCTTAAACCTAATCTTTATCAGTAAATTAGTCGATAAAACAAATATTTGTTTTGTTAAGGGTAAGTGCAGGGGAGATGAGCAACATTAAAAAAAAATAGAATTTCATAGTTTAAATAGAGCAAACAACAATTACCTACCAAAGTTGCAAAAAGGAACACAAAATTTAAATAAAATTTTAAGAGCCGTAATAAACAGCCATGATCCCAAATATAAAGTACCCCTTTAAAATCTCGTTATTACGAGAATTGTTGAAAAAAAACTGATTATTTTAATTTTAAAATTAAAATGGTGTATTCTGCCGAAATTTGCCTTCAAATAAATTTAAAAAAATAAAAAGTGTTTTTAGTTAGTTTCGTAAGAAAACTCGACGTTTCGGGTATCAGAAATCCTGTTCAAACTGATCTATTGTCAAAGCAGTGTCCATTTTTTCATAAATCGTTGTACGGGGAAGGCGGGAAAACCGGAGTAGGCAGATATAGTAAAATTTTGATTTAAAATCTTGGTGTTTTGGCAGAGTTTCAATCTATCATCACCTTTATAGTTGCTTTCTTATACCTCTATGTTATTCGCTGCTAAGCTACTCTTGAATTCTAGTGTTGAATGAATGCGTTTTTGTCATAAAAATTGTAAGTAAATAGTATGTACGTCTATAGTTTTTTTTAGCCCTTTACTATCCACTTTATTAGTTTCTAATTTTTAATTCTATAGAACAAAATCTTGAGAGCATAACGATCGATAAGCATCCTATTTGCATTGTGTACAAAATAGAAAATAGTTAGTAATTTTTTTGTTTCTGTTTCTTCATGTCGGGCATAGTGAAATTTGATCTAGTAGTACTTGAAATTCATTTTAATACGGTTCACAAAAATATAAACGTAAAATTAATCGACAGACTTGATATGAAATCAAATGGGGACGGTGTTTTGTATGATCCAAATCCACTCCACGTTCGTCCGTTATCCGACTTTTCTCATTTTTCAATAACCCAAACTCGATTAAATTTAAAAAATTTTAAATTACCTTTTTAATTTCTAAGATATTCCTTACTTTTCAAGTTGGCAAGCAAATAAAGATTTGCGAATGTATGACCATTTGAATTACTACTTGGCCAGCATAATCGTTATGCTATTGTTATTTGATTTGGATTATTTAGGTTGCACTGTATTTATTTTAATTTTCAAAATGAGATTCTAGGCTAATGAATTTTATAATAATTGAATACCAATGCAAAAACAATTGAAAATCAAGAGGACTATGACAGTTTATAACAGTAAATATTAAGAAAAATTCTATAACAATTTTTAAAAGCTAGACGAACTAAATGGTGTACCTAAAACTATGATAATTATAATTGTGGTTATTAAAATCTGCATAAACATGACATTAAAAAATCCGTTACAGATATACTATTTGTTCAGCGACACTGTTTAATTTAAGTATTGTTTTGTTTAAACTCAAATAATTGTCAGCTATTATTATTCTACCTAATTAACTACTCACCCACCGTTCGTAATAAGCGAATTGTAAACCAACTACCTGTTTACTTTCATGTTATGCAATTGAATATTCTCTCAATTTTGACTAAATTTTAGTTTCGTATACTTAGGTCATATATCGAGTGACAACCGTTACACTAGAGCATTGTCTCGCAAAAAAATAATATGGAAAATTAGTAGTTAAAACCACTTGGATGTTATTATTAAAAGTAATTTAATACAATGATATGAATTAAATTTTAAAAGGTAACTTGATTTGTTCGCCAACAAGTTTTAAAGGCACATTTCTGAATTTCTTAGAAGAATTATGTGACAGATATGTGGTGGATAAGAGATAAAAGATAAGTTTGATTTTGGGAGATTTTAATATTAACTGGAATTGAGATGATCTCTATAGTAGAAGACATATCAGACAGGAGTGTAATAATCAATTAATTGTAAGGATCCAACCATGCTTTGCAAATAGAGAAAATAAATCAGTGGATAGATCTAGTGTTAACAAACTCCGAGAAAGTATCTCAGGATACTTATAAGGATAAGAATGTAGGGAAGAAGTAAAAAGTGTAACTACTTTTACAAGGAAAAAATTAAAAACATTAACAGTTATCTAATAAATAGCTGACCGAGGAGAATATATGTAAATGCTATAATAGCAATCAAGTCTAAAGATCGTCAAACAAACTAAAATGGATTATTACGCAAAAATCATCGATGAGTTTGTATACGATTCAAAGAAAATGTGGAAATCTATTAGGAAATTGATAAATCTATTATCACAACATCAATCGGGTTTCAGAGAATAGAAAAGGAGTATCGATGATGATGGGTTAGTGATATACACGCAAAGTTTTCTCTATTTGAAAAAGTTTTTGAAGGGACAAATGAGGGAAATATTGGTTAAAAAAACTGCAGGCTTATTTTGGAATAAAAATGTGGTGGATTACGAGTTACTTAACAAATAGAGGACAGTGAGTCAAATATGGCTAAGTGACATCAAAGAATAGAAGGGTAAAATTGGCCACCGCAACGGTCTTATGGGTTTTGGGTCCCAGTCAAATTTAACCAATTTTAAGTGTTCATGGGTACCAAGCTCAAAAATAAACAGTTTCCGCGATATAAACCACTAAGAGTGGAAAAATGAGAGTTTCAGTAAATATTATCGTAAACGATTTTTGCTTATTATACGTGTTACATACATATGTACATGATGCAATAACATTATAAAACTGACTTGACAATTATTATAGGAACACGCATTTTTCATTCATTTTTCCATTCTTTAATGCCTTATATCGTGGAAATTGTCAAGATTTCGATTGATTTTTGCGAATAAATAGTTTTGATTAAGTGAATAAGATTTTTATTATTAACTTTGGATATTTTCGTCATAATTGGATGATTTGCGAGAGAATTTAGGAAGTTTGAAAAGAAGAAAATTGGTTTGGATATTAAAAAATTGAATTGCATTGGTTTTACGTAAGTTTATAAAAGTAAAATTGAAAGGCAACGAAAAGGTCGATACGATAGCGACGTGTGCTCACATTGACTTTAAGAATTAATTTGAACATAAAATTGGAATATTTGTTTTAAAATAATTTGGATATTTATCAATTAAAAGTCTCTTGCTACAAAAATGAATTGCTCTCAGGCAAATTAATATTTTCTTTAAGAATTGGATATTTTATAATTCATTCATTGGTTGGAAAATACTTTCCAACTGGCGGAAAAATAAATTTCAATAGCAAATACAAATATTTCATTTATATTTAATAGAAATGAAATTCGATTATAAATTAATAATTATAAATAAAATAAAGATAATAATTAAAACTTTTTTAGTTGCAATACGTACAACTTGAGCGTTTCTTATATTTGTGGAAAAAAATTATCGTTGCATAGGTGTATATATATCACACGCGTCTGTTTAATACATTTTAAAGTATCCATTAAATATATGTTATATTAGTTTTATTGCTGTTTGTATGTTGAATTGAAATAATTTGTTATTATAAAATCCATTTTAACGGAATTCCCCATCACTTATTATTAATTATACCATTATATAATATGGAGCAACTATGAAAATTATTAGAAAATTCCATAACGCTATATATGGACTTAATTTTCACGTTAACAGGAAAAATAACATTTGAGTTTGAATAATAAAAAATTAACCTAAATATAAAACGACTTTACCTTGTTGAAAATAATTTGATTTTCGGACATAAACACACACTAAAGCCATAAGCTGCAATTGCGATAATCTTTGACGTGTAGAAGGTGGAAGTGGTAACAATTCACGTAAATTTGCTATTTCGGCGTTGATTAGATCTCTTCTTAATTTGCTTGCTCCTTTTGTAGATTTATTTGCGTCAAACCTGAATAATAAAGTATTATTCTATTAGTATAGAAAATATTGATCAACAAGAAAAAAAAAATGTGCTACAAAAAAAAACTAAGCAAAATGACAGTAAATGTTGGGAAAAAATCTTTCAAGTTTTAAATAAAATAAATATTATAAATTATATTAACTTTTTATATTAAATTATATTAAATTTATAATAAATTAAATTTAACTTAAATTCCCATAGATGATTATAATTGTCGATTATAACAAAAAAGAAAGCATTCGCGGCACTACAGATCTGTAGAGATGAAAATAAAGAATATTCATTGTTCAGTTCTAAATCAAGGTAAAGATTCTAAAACTAGATTAAAGAGTAGAAACAACGAGCTAATCTGTTCATTTATCATTGTCATATCAACTGCTAAATAATGGTTACACAAATCTCAAACGTCATATTATTTCTTTCCAATACTGCATTGTTTATTGCAAAATTAAAATATTTAACTATTTTTTATCTAAAAATTATGTCATTATATAGTTAATATTTAATGATAATTTATTTAAAAAAACCCACAATCGATTAGATTGTATAATACATATTCACCAACATGGTGTTAGAACTATCGATTTTGCTGGCAGTCTACAGATCTCTTAAAATCAAAGAAAAGTTTATCTAAATTTAAATTAGTTTATTTTAACCTAAAATTATATTTTAAAAAATAATGTGATTTTTGGGCATTTTAATTTTAGTTTGCGAATTTTAATGTGAGCTTGTGCTCGGCAGTTTCAGAACGGGTCGGAATTTAAAAAAACCAAGCTATTGTGAATAATTATTGTTTTTGTGAATAATATTTTAACGAAATATAATTAAAAAACTTCCTGCAACCCTACGAAACTTCCAAATTTTTCAGACAGAAAAATGCATTGGAAATGCATTTTTGATATTATCGCGATAGAAGAGAAATAGAAA
Organism: Cantharis rufa; assembly: GCA_947369205.1. Classification (NCBI taxonomy): domain Eukaryota; kingdom Metazoa; phylum Arthropoda; class Insecta; order Coleoptera; family Cantharidae; genus Cantharis; species Cantharis rufa. Next base: position 458,765 of record OX376309.1, on the reverse strand, counting down.
ATACTAACAATAAAAATTGGTTATGATTTTAAAATTTTTACTGAAAATAGTTAGAAAGTATTTATTAGTAAAAATTGATTACTTCCAGAACTTTTCGTGACTTGGATGTCCGTTAAGTTAGGTGTTTGCAAATGTAACGGTAGACTATATTGTGTTGTGTTAGCAGCACATGTGGCCAATCTTAACGAGACTCTAATAAATCTGCTTGTTAATTACTAGGATCGTATATCGTATGTTTACATGCAGTTTATTGCTGCGTTCTTAGTCAACACCAGTTACTTTCCACTTTTCAGTTCTATTCCTTTTACGTGCCAAACTCTTTCGATACATTCTTTATCATGCTTTTGATGTCACTTGTATTTATTCGCATTTTAAAAGTTTTAGTTAAATAGTTTTTTTGCAAAATATTGTATATTATAGTTTTATATTCTTACTGGCAATCAAAGCCAAGACTTTTGTTTGCAATGCAGTAAAAGTTTGCATATCCGACAACTAATTATTAAGAATCACAACCCAATTTATGGCACGTAGAAATTACTCGTTCCAGACTTACAAAGAAAGAGACCATGCTATCTCTTTCTTACAACCTTGATTGCAATTATCTACGTCTTTAAATTTCAGTTATACATATATATTATGTATTATTTATTTTTATTTAAGATTATAATACGAATTTATTTAATAATTTGGGTTAAACGTGCGAATAAGTGTTTTTTCAAAATTTGCAAACACATTATTCAAATTATTTAATTTACAATACATCAATTTAAATACATTTTACACAACTATTTGCTTTTATATTTAGGATTTCTATGTTATTATTACAAAACGAAACTTCGATGTAAAGGCTGTGTTAAATTACACAATTTCTTAAAAAATTTCCTACACAATTTTGCCCAGAATAACGGTCGGTAAGGTGCAGATACTCGAAACACAAATTTTCAAGAAGTTTTGGTAAAAATAGTAAGTAAATAATGTCTTTTTAGTGGTTTTTTACACTTGCCGGTTAAAATTCTATTATTTTAAAGTTTTGTTTATTTTTGTTAAATACCAAGATTATATTATTGAGATTAAATAAATGAAGTAATAGGTACCATTTTATTATAGCTTTACAAAAGGCTTCCGAGACACGAAAAATTTGCAGGACTTTTATTGTTAAAATGCTATGTAATTGCATTATTTGTTAATCAGTTATTTTTTGGTTATCTGGAGGTTAATAAGGTGTTATGTAAACTCTTGTACATACATATAATTTGACATCAAAACAAACCTTTAATTTTCTTTATATCGGACTCAATGTCAGACAGGACACAAGAAGGTGGTAAATTTGTTGAAATAGGTTAATCAAAGACAATTAATCAAGTCAAAGATTGATCATTTCCCATACATCTGCACTAAAAAAAGAATTTGTTTCTCCCATTAATATGTCTCCTTGTATTTGGAGAAATGTAGGTAGATGTCGAATCAAATAAAGCCTAATAAAATTAATTAAAGCTATAGTTGATTTAAAAATTAAATTAGACACAATTTTAAATAAAGCTTATACATAAATATTGTTCTAACTCCTAGAATTATGTAGTCTTCCGAAATCCTGCTTTACAAATTTTGCTCAAGAAACGTAGTTTTCAATTTTGCAGTAAAATTATATTCAACTTCCGAATTTACTATACTCGAGTATAGGTTACTTTTAAATAATCGTTTCTGAAATTATTTATTTTTTTTTAACCATTAAAAGTGAGATGATTCAAATCGACGAAATGTATACAATACAAACAATATATTTTACAAACAAAGAATATATTTTTTTGTGTAAAAAAATAAGTTTTTAAATAAACTACTGAAAATTATTTAATTACAACTTAGTTATGAGAGATTATACCAAAAAACCGGTACAAGTGCGATCATTAGATTAATAGTAGTTATTGTTATATAAAACATAAAACAAACATTATATTTGGATTTCATTCGATCTTAAACTTAAAAGTTGTTTTATTAATATCGTATCGAGTCTTGCGTAGGCTTTTAATTGGGTTCGAAATGTATCGCGATTCAATTTCAAAAATTTTTTTGATTGATGATAAACAAGTTGTACTTTTACTTTTTTCCAGATTTCTCATTTTAAATTATACAGGGTGTCTCGCCTTCTATCTCATCTATATTTTGCAATTCTATTAATTCAATAGCATTGTACGGAGCGGAGCGTAGGAACCTCAAAAAAAATGAGGTTAACTGGACAGTTTTTTGAAAATATTTAAAATTTATATGAGATTGCCTAAACTTAGATCAACAATGTTTTTACAGTGTGTAGTTTGGTTATACAGCAATAAAAAAAAATATATCTAACACAAAGTTTATAAAAATACACCTCCTAGTTTTAATTTCTTGCATGTCTGCAATATGGTTCAGTTAACCCCATACTGCAGGTTAACTGAACATATAGGTAGATTAGTTGAGCATATCTTTAAAAATATTAGGCCATATAACCTGTTGTGTATACAAAAAATGTTAACAACATGGGTTTAAAAAAAAACAATAATGATAATCAATAGTCAAATACTGATTTTTTCACGTGAAACAAAATATGTAAGAGTTCAAAAATTTACACAGCAGCAATAAAAATTATTTTAGGCTGTGGAATATATTATAAACTTAAAGTGACATTTATAGGAAAGTCTTTGAATTGTCAAAATTAGAGCCCATAAGTAACTAAGAAATGGCAGAAGATATATGCAATTGTTCAGTTAATCGACCTGTTTAGTTAACCTCATCTTACCCTACAGGTTGAGAACATTCTGTTGTTTTTGACAAGCAAGCTAATATAAAACATTTTAAATATCTATGAGTCAAACTAAAACTAAACAAGGACAAAAAGAAGACATTATAAGCAAAAAAGTGCTTGTGGGTAACAATAGTTATTTTTATCATAAGGCTTGAAACTGAATTTTTCCGAGTAAGAGTTTTTTACAGGCTGAGGCGGATTAGCCGAGGCCTGTATTTACGAATACTCGGAAAACAATTTCCTACCGCATGATAAACGTAATTTTTTACGCCGACTTCTATAATTTGTTACATAATTTGTTTAATTATTTTTTTAAATATTTGGTATTGGGGATATTTTGTTGTTGGTATAACACATTTGAATTAAAAATTTGACGTTTAAATTTAATTATTTTGTATCGTATTATAAAATTGCGACTGTGAGAATATTTGTGATAATGGATACACCAGCACACATTACAGAAGCGGCAAAATGGATTATTGGTAATTTATTGCCAGAAAAATCTGCACCCCGATACTGGCACAAATACGAGTTATTTATGAAATGTAATACTTATTTAATTTTAATTCAATTTGACGTACAAAATATAACCAAGAATGCCAACATCTCATAAAATAATCACTGCTTTCTTTCAAACGCTAGGCGAGAAAACTAGCTTTTCACGCCGCATTTGAAATATGCAATTGAACACTTGCCTGATAGAGGCGTAAAAAGCATATTATGCTAACAATATAATCTAATAATATTAATAATATAAATATAGATGCAAAACTTGAGATAATGGTATATAAAAATTGAATAATATCTATACACTAGTATGGCGTAGGTACACTATATCAGACATATATATTTATTAAAATTCATTTTAATTAATTTAATAAAATTAAAATTTATTTGTTTATAATATATACATGGAAATCGAAATAAACGTATTGCGTCATTATAGAAATTGAAGAAATATATAGTAAAATTTTCTTTCTTGCTCTTGATATCAAAAACTGTATGATCGTGAGCTAAGGAACCTACAGTGAATTTCCGTCAAAGTAGGAAAAACTTAACTTCAATACGTGAGAATAGTTAAGACGAGTAAATGGCTGTAGACATTACTTAAATCATCGATGTCAGTTTTTCTATTTATTACTTACGTTTTTCTCTCGAAGTCGATTGTTATAATAAATTGATAACCGATTCAATTAAATATTTTGGCATTCTTGTTACTATTTCACAAGTTAAAAATGCATATAAGTTTCTGCCAGTAGCATATTAAACAAATCATTTTCATACTTAATATATGCCTAGGCGTAACTTCAAAATTTGGCCTCCCCCGCAGAAAAAATTTATGGGCTCTAATAAAATTGTATTTTTTATAAAACAAAAAGAAATTATATAATAAATATTTATTTCTTAAAATAGAAAAATAAAAAAATAAACAATACAATTGTATTTTAATTGTATTAAACGAAAACTAAGAGCCTATTTCATAATAAAAGTTAAAAGGGCATTAAAATTTAAAATATAATTAACACAAATTAATAACTAATCAAAATTGATAAAAATGTTTTGTCACACTTTTGGTGCGATTGATTTTGTAAATTACAAAAACGATAATTGAAAAAACGAATTTTTTATATCGACGAATAAATTACTTACGTTAAACTTCTTTATTAAAGCAAAAAATTGTTTAAATCCAAATAAAAAAAAAAATTAAATATGTATTAATTATCTGATTAGTTTATAATTAGGTGTCGTCGTTGGTTGTACTAAATTATACAGTAAACTGTGGTGAAAAATAAAATTTCAAAATTATCCATGGTCCCTAATATACCTCAAAATATGCTTAAAATAAATTCAAATTATATAATAAAATGTTCAGATTTGATTTACCTAATTTTTTCCAGAAAAACCACTTTGTCCCAAAATAAGACATATTTTTACGTATATACCGACAAAGTAAAAAAAAATAAGCTGATTTAAGGGTAGTTTTTGTTGCTTTATTGTTACTAGTTTACTATAGATATTACCTCTACTGTTTATGGTCAACGGCTGATAGATAAGCAAATAAATAACTTAAATGTCTTCATACTGAAGACATTTCAAAAACTGAAAGATTTTTAACAGTTTCAAAATCTAATTTCAACGTCGAATGTTAGAAGTTGTCTTAAAAATAATTGTTTTGTTAACCATATAAAAATAAAACTACGTAAAAAAATGTTTTGTGGCGTTATTTTGGGGCCTCTTGTGGCCAAGGGCCCCCCGAAATGCGAGGTTCTGCGCACCCTAGTTCCGCCACTATCTATAGCGTTCGCGCTGTTATAAAACAATCAATGGCATATTGCAAATCTAGTAAATCTTTTCCAAGACAATAACGAATAAAACAAAAAAAGAATTACGCATATCCATCGTTCGAATCGTGAGTTATGGTATCCAGTTCATACAAAAATCCCATAAGAAAAAGCACTTTTCCTATTTTCCGGGCAAATTTTCCAATTTTTCTTTTCTTAGAAACCTTATTCGGACTATTACGAACATTAAAAAAAGTTAGCCAAATTGGTCTAGGCCAGTGGCGGATCCAGGGGGGGGGCGATGGGGGCGATCGCCCCCCCTTAGAGCTCCAAAAAACATTAATTCTTACACCAAAAAATTCTGACGTATTACAAATTCCTAAAACTATTTTAAGAATTTAGAAAATACAAAAGTATTTTGTATTTTTTAAACTTTAAAATCACGAAAAATCACAAAACTGCGATATTATTATATTTTTAAATGTTATATCTATTTTATAAAATAAGACCAAATTTAGTACTTCAAAGAATTTAAAGCCGAACTTCCGGAAGCCGCCTAATCTAAGGCTTCTATAGCGCCAGGTAAATTGTATAAGCTTGTTGCAATTTTGGAAAACCCAAAATTTCTGGTGTTTTCCCTAATTCCTGAAAGAATCTGTTTAGGTAACAATATTCTCCTTTGTCATTGCTTTTCATAATTTAAAGCAAACAGAAGTGCTTTTTATTTCAGTTTGCGTTTTTTGAATATATTTTCAGTACTTCAGTACTGATATTTAAATTAAGTGAGTAGTGAAGTTGTGAAATTAATTTATCATACAATTACAGTTGATTTTTTATAAAACAATAAAAACTATATGTGCAGTGGTATTATTCATCAATAATCAATATTCAATTTTCAATAATATTAGATATTATTTTGTTATACTTGCTGTTGGAGTTTCTATCTGAAGAATGTGTTTCTAACACATTTTCCCTAAAATGTGTTAAAAATTAATATACATACAATAAATTAAATTTCATAACAATTTAAAAGTTTTTTGGAAAATTTTAATCATTGATTAAATTTGAACTTGATTTTACGTAAGCAGACATTAGATTTAAAAATTCACATTAACCGTATATCTAGGTAATTAAGAATCTTGAAAATGAAACGGTGTCCGAGTCAGTCCACTCTGAATGTGGGGATTTATCAGGGAACCACAACCACGAATCGAGCCGCGATTGCTGCACTATAATAAAAAGGACAATTTTCTGAGTATATTAAAAAAAAAATTTGCGAATTATCCATTAGTTTTCGAGAAAACGGCATTTGAAAATTCAAAATTTTACATGCATTTTAGATAGGGAATTCATTAACACGAAAGTTCTATTGACGGTGCGTGCGTTCTGATATAGTCTTAGTGTTAGCAGTCAGACGCGATTGTGACATGATCCGGTGCACAACGTGCATATCGAACCCCTTGCACCCATTAACCGCACCCATTATATTACGCAACATTATGCAATAATTTAAGAAATAAACGCAGAACTCGTTTTTAGGTTAGAATCTCGATTGCCTTGGTTGCGTTCGTGAAAACCGACGCTCCGCTACCCTCCGCTCAGGGCGCTACGCGCCGTTTTGACGAACTATGACTCACTAAAAACATCCCTCTAGTACCACAAACTCACCAAAGGTGCAACTCGAAAGGGGTGAAACTCGTAAGGGGTGAAACTCGTTAGCAACGGTCGATGGGTACCGTACGGTATCACAATGGCGTTTGACTGCCAACACTAAGACTATATCAGAACGCACGCACCGTCAATAGAACTCGGGAGCGAATCAATTCCCTATGTAAAATGCATGTAAAATTTTGATTTTTGAATGCCGTTTTCTCGAAAACTAATGGATAATCCATATCGAAGTGCTGTTTCAAAATGTTCAGAAAATTGTCCTCTTTCTAATAGAGAAAAAATCGCGGCTCGATTCGTGGTTGTGGTTAACTGACAGTAACCTGAATATGATTGTAAAGAAGCACAAATTTCAAGAAAATGAAAATCAAGACAGTAAACCACAAAGTAGTAAATCTCAAGACAAATGTTCTGCAAATATAAATGTTGCAACTATTTTTGAAATTGCTATTATACTACTTTTTATTTTTTTATTTAAAATTTTTTTATGTTGTCGCCCCCCCTATGGTAATTTCCTGGATCCGCCACTGGTCTAGGCGTTCTCAAGTTATGCGCTTAATAGTATGGATATGGATACCGTTACAAGGAGATATAAAGACAGAGTTTTGTACCGGTGGTCAATGTATTTTTTGGTTGAAAAAATAAGTCGACCAATCAGAATGGTTTTTTCGGTTGGTAAAAGGTTACCAAAAATTGACAACCTGTAACAGCTGATACCTAAATATACAAGATAATGACACTCTACCGCGTCTGACGTGTTGCCGTAAAGGTTCTACCACCCACGTAAGATGTTGAAAAAACTAACTTGAAGTTTGTACAATAAGTGAAAGTTTGGATGGAAGTAGGTGTTGAAAAATAGCAAAAAAACATTAACTTAAGTAAATTGTGCGAATCATTAGAAGCACCTCTATTTGATTCCCTTCTTGCCTTGCCTTTCATGGCTGTGACCATTCCAATCCAGCTTTATTCTGAAAAGGGAAAAAACCTCAGTTTTCTTTGTTAAGAAGCTCTGAAAGGCGCGCTTTAACTAATTTGAACAAATATCCTGATTACAATGATGCAGTATTGGAAGCGGTGGAAAATTTTGTATGGGAAATGCCAAATTCAACATCTTACGTGGGTGTTAGAACCTTGATCCTGTATATTTAAGTATCCTTGGTCACTCAGTTTCAAAGTTTCAGTCTTGTAGGTTTAAGACATTTTCATATTATTTATTTACAAGCTTCAAAAATTTTTATTACGGCGTAATGACACTCTAGAGCAATGGTTCCCAAACTTTTTTTTCTCATGACCACTTTACGTACGTAGATAATCTTATATAAACTGAAAAAAAATTGTTTTTTGTTCAACGTCAAAAATTGAAGAAGAAATCTTGCCGGCCACGGAAGGCTATTTATAAAGAGAGGTATCTTTTGCTACAATTTTACGCTGCCATTTTTCAAAAAAAAAATTAAACAATATTCTTTAAAATATGTCCAATAAATCCCTTAAAAAAAGATTTTGTATTGCATTTACTATAAGGCCACAAAAAATTGTTAAAATTATGCTATTTTTTGCGTATATATAAATATAGAATTATATGATCTTTTCTTAATAAGAGAATACTGTGAAACTCTGGAACTGTAGAAAGTAATAAACTGTGCTATTCTGAGATTTATAGATTTATCTAAAATTCATTGAAGTATAAATCACAACCTGGACCCTACACATAATTAAGTTATTATAAATTTAAAAATATACCTAATAAAATATAAAATAAGAAAATATTTTATATTATATTATAATAAAATAAAATATAGTGAATACACGTTGTTTTCGAAGAAACGATGCACGGTTATTTTTTAATTGTTCGATTTAAATTACGTACAAAACAACCCATAATTTAAAATTTTTTAATATCAACTTTAATGTCGAATAACCATAATCAACTTTTCTTTCTCAAATCACTCATAATATATTTGATTTAATTTATTTTGGTCAAGATTTTTTTCTGAATCCAGTTTTTAGCTACATAATGCGAGATCCGATCTAATTAGTTGATTTTTGTATTAAAATGTATTGGTGTAAAATTTAATGATTTAATGATTTAATTTGCGTACGATCTATACAATAAAGATATTATAAACTTTGGGTACCTAGTAAAAATTTGACTTTTCCAAATATAAAATAAGAATTTTAATTTGAACCGATAATAAACAATCAATTAATCGACAGTTATTGTATTCTCTGGTTACAAATTTTGTTTATTGTTTGTTATTGTTTATATTGAACAATTCGTTACCGTAAACGCATTGTTATTTAAATTCAAATTCAATTGGTGTAGGTAGCGGAATTTGAAAGTATTTTTTAAACATATAGTGTACATAGAACTTAAAATGATCGATAGATACGTGGTTTAAGTAGTGAAACTCAATTTTAACCATATCAAGTATTTTAAAATAACACAAAACATTAAATTAAAAATTAAGAATTAGCCAAACAATAATTCAACACAATTTAAATTTTTCTCGAGTTTTTATCGCTATTGTAAATGAGAATATATTGAACCTCAAAATGAAACGCATCTAACTCAAAAAACGCCATTGTGTGAGAGAGTGTTTTGAATATTTTCATATTCTACAAAACAATATATTATAGTAGCCTAAAAAAACAACAAATATTTTATAAACAAGAAGGGATTATTTTATTTACGCCAAGACAAAAATTACAATTTGAAAATTCCATTTTCTGACTTGTTATTTTTTCACACAAAAGGGGGACCTATAGCTTTCCGTTTAATAACGACAACAATTTATTGTATTACAGTTATATTACAGATAGTGCTTGAAAAACAAAATTTTGATACATTGTGTCTAATTCAAGAATTGATTATAAGAATAAATTTTATTTAAAGAAATTTATTTTAAATTTAAATCTGCAGCTTTACATCAGTAATATTATTTCATATAATGTATAGTTATTAACATGTGAAATTATAATCAAAATGAAATATCATAAATCATAATCATGTTAAGTTCAAAATTTTTGAAAATCTTGACAGTTTGTTATAACATTATGTCAAGCATTTTTCTTTATAACAGCAATATTTTCTTAAATTATTGAAAAAATAATTTACAAATATATTCAAATTTGATATTACACTATGGTACTTCAATATACTTTTACCAAAATTGTTTGATTCATAAAGTTCATCAGCGCAAAAATAATGAATTTTTGATGTGATACATTTTTTTTATTGTAAAGTGCATATTTACCGGAAAACGTTAAAATTTACCGGTACACGTATCTTTTCCGTAACATTTTATATTATACCTACATTATATTATAATTATGTAGTAGTAGTAGTGACCAGCAATGTGATGTAAAGCTTAAATCGACGGGCTACAAAGCGGGAAACCGCGGTTCAATGCTTGGTCGCGCCGACTACACTGCTGTGATCTGAAGTCCAAGTTTGATCTATGGGCTATGCATCTAGCGAGATTAACACCCTACTAGAATGTTATTCAAGTGCTCACAGAACCATAAATGCCAAGTGTAAACTTGGTACATTAATGGTAAATAACAAGTAGCCTTTAGGCTTAAATTCAGTTGAAGAAGAAGAAGATATACTATGTAGTAAGTAACTCAAGGGGTAAACCACGGTCAAAAATTGTGTACACCAGACTTCCTACTACTTCGGACTTCCCAAACTTCCTCAGACTTCCCCAGACCTATTTTGTAAGAGTTTTATACTCCTGAGTCAATTTCACTTTAGTTAGATTTTTGGGATATCTAGACTTTTCAAAAAATTTATCAAAAGTTGCGAAAATTTGTCAGCAAATGAGAAGTTTTACGCTATTAGAAAATTTTATCTGCACAAAAATGTCAAAAATGACAAAATACCTGTACGACTTTTACCAGTTTGAATTATATTCTATTTTGTTAATTTGAAAATGAAGATTACAAAAGTGCCCGACTGCCGGCCCAGAGTGGGGAACTTCATAGACAAAAATCGATTAAAATTGCAAACAGGAAACAAAAAAAAGTTATATACGAAGTATGACGCGTGCCCCGTACGGACTCGTATCAGTCATTCGTTTGTAAGGCCTTAAGCTGAATACACGCACTAGCGATTTGCGCAAGGCGACTTTTGTTTTGATTAGTAAAATTTGCACCTTTTATTGAAATTAAACCAATTAAAAGAATAATCGCATTCCGCAAAACGCTAGTGCATGTATTCAGCTTAAAAGTAATCGTATGGAGAAAATTCGGAAAAATGTTCAGTTTTCCGCGAACGAGAGTGTGGTGTTTCGAATTCGAATTATCGTGAAGAATTTTGACGAAAGCTTTCTTAATAATCAAGAACAATTTTCTTTTTAATACTTAAGTGAAGAAAATATGTGAAAGTGTTCGTGTTTGTAAGTGACTTATGTTAATTGGAAGGAACAACGAAGAAGCTATCCTGGCTTCTAGGAATAAGGCAAAAGGACTACAGCGATAAAGGTAATTTGAAGGAAACCGTTTTCATCTGCAATGATAACTAACAAAAAATTTTCTTTATTATTGTAGGTAGGGCCCACTTTATGGATTTGCCAGCAAGTCAGGTTAGTAAAAAGTTAGTTAGAATAATATAAAAAATCTTTCCAGTGATGTAGCCAGTGAAACTAAAGTGAAATTGACTCAGGAGTATACAACTATCACAAAATAGGTAAATAATCGAGAGGTAAACCACGGTCAAAAATTGTGTACACCAGACTTCCTACTACTTCGGACTTCCCAAACTTACCCGGACTTCCCCAGACTTCCCACAAGTTGTACACCAGACTTCCCGTGAAATTTACCCCTCGAAGTAACTACTAAAAGTTCTAATCTTTTAGCTCGTGAATAATGTGAAAAATATTTTCTGTGGGAAGATCATTGATTAATTAAATCCATCAGTTAAAAATAACATTTATTTTCAATGAAGTTTAAGTTTTTTATGTTTTTGAACTTAAATGATTGATTTTGTCAGTATAAAAGTATATTAAATAATATATGTATTTATAGTACAGTAAGTTACCCCCTTTGGAGAAGGGGTTGCGGTTCGTGCACTATTTTTCCTTTTTTCTCTTTCTTTTTCACTTTTTTACTTTATCAACAGTGGATCTATATACTCATTTTTATATATAAACTGTTTAGGTTTTATTGAAAAACCTTAATGTTAATTTTGATGTGTTAGTAAGTATACAGAACATGCCTCCAAGTAAGAAGTTCCAGATACAATATTTATATATTATTGTAAACTATGAGAAATTTTGGTTTAAATTTGTCAAAAGGTTATAGACATTTTATTTTATAAATATATACATAGTATTTAATAAATAATGATTACAATTTTTAATCGACTTGCAATATATTTTTTTGCCGCGGCGGATAAATTAATTTGCATTAACTTTTTGAGTTGGTAATAAAGTTGAGTTGGTACTTGCTCAGTGAGAAAGTGATGACTCTTTCTTTTATCTATTTAGAGGTACAACTATTATATAAACAATTATATAAATTTAAAAATTAAATAAGTTGATAGATATTATTTTTATTTATATACGTACTATAGAAATATATAAACTCAATAATAAAATAAAAATAGCGATTTTTAAAGACCTTTAATAGCCTGGCTTGAATTTAATTGATATTTTTTGCCATTGTTTGGCAATAAAGAACAAAATATCAATTGTTGAATATCTTTAGACGTGGAAAAACATCTCTTTACATTGATATCTTATTCATACTTATCCATTGTAATTGGGAAGCAGGAATTTAAAAATAATCAATTTTCCATGTTATTTTCCTATGATCGGGTGCAAGGCCGGTCCCTCGGTATAGACAGTATAGATACATATATAGAGGAAAAATCGTTATATTTTTCAAGATTATTTTTTGAGAGAATTAAACATTTTTATTGATTTTATCTAATAGTACCAATTCCTACCATTTCTTACGATTGATGATTATTATTAATTTAGTTAATGTTACCGTAGAAAATTTTAATTATTTTCAACCTGCTCATTTGTTTTCTAAGCGTACCTATACAACAATTTATAAAAACGCAATTTTAAAAGGGTGGTTCCTTAACCTGTCCTTAAATTATATTGTAGGTGGAGACTAAATATTTATTAGGTAAGTTGTTGTTATTATATGGTTACAAATTTTATCTCATCATTGATCTTTAAAATTAAAAAAAACGATAATTACATACAAGTAGTACCATTACTGATTTGTTTTTTTTTGTTTAAAATGTGTGTTTGCATCTCATGCGATGGTTAAACTGAAAGAACTACAATAAAATTTTTGAAAATAAATATTTTCTTGAACTTTGCATAATGAGACTCTCGAATGCGCGGGTTGGTGTCTTACCGTCGCGTTGAATTCGCCGCCAACTATGTGCAATTTAAAGATTTTCTTTAACTTATGCGATATATTATAGGGTTAAAACTACACGACATATTTGTTAATAGAACTTTATGCTGTTTTGTTTATTTGCTTAAGCATGTATGTACATAGGTACTATCGGTAATATAATACTATAATATTAGGTAATAAAAAATGTTAATTAATATGAATATATAAGGCAGGTAGGTATTTAAAACGTTTCAAACAGATCGTAAAATAAATGATCGGTGATTATGAAAAAGTAAATTACCGTGTAAACATGGTGTTTTGTAAATGTTCTGGTTAATTAATACGTCATATAGGTTACACATTTACAACACACATTGTAATCACAATAAAGCGCGGGTAAGCACGTGAACCGCACAGCACAGGACGTTCGAGCACGGTACCGAGTATCAAGACTTCTAAAAGGTCTTTCGTATCTTCAGCTACGGTACCCTTCCTCCGACTCGCGGGGTCTTACTCAATTGGGAGATATGATTCGTACTATATTCTATAATTTGATATAGCGAATTAATAAAGATCAAACTTTTTTCTTAAATTATTTCCATTCACGCAGTCACAGTTAAACTTACTTATGGATAGGTACATAAGTATTTAGATATTATACAATATACCTACATAATATAATATCTACCTATTATTTGTATACTAATTGTATAAATTAATGTTATTATAATATACATATAAGTATACCCAATAGTAATATTATGTCGACTTATTTATCTATCTATAAAATTTATTTTTATTTTCTTCAAATTATCATCTGATTAATTAACTATCGTCAGTAACAATAATCATTGGTAGTTTAAATAAATCTGTTGGGTACTTACCTTAATTAATTTAATAGTTGGTGGGTTTTAAGTTTATCCACCAACTAACTTTTATTGCAATGTTATATCGTATTTTCTAAAAAAATATTTTTAGATTACTCTAAAAATTAAATTTTAAGCAAAATCTTAAAGTTATAAATAAATTATTGGTACAATTAACTTGGCGAATAGAAAGAAGAATAGTGTAGGCGGAGGGATGATCATAATATCTCGAGCGCTGTGACCGCATTTCAACGTGGTCCAGTATACAGCATCCACCCGCACCTAAGCAAAACCTGTTATTACAGTGCTTGGTCATTGTCCGCGTACTTTACTTGCTCGCTATGACCTAAATGGAGCACTCCCAAACTACGGGGCCACAAAGACCTCTGTACTTTCAACTTTTATAGTGTACGATACACTACTGGTACTGGCTAAGAAGTACAATTTACTATTACGATGAAGCAATGTCGCATAAATTACATTCTTTCATAATTTTATCCATTAATTTAATTTTAAATTAAAGTTAAAATTACAACCATTGTAACTTACAATTAGATACTCAATCAAAATTAAATATGACAATATATAGTGTCGGTATACTGCTAAAACTTGGTTAAGTCCACTTTTTTATGTAAATTAGCGATGAATTGTTTATCTTTATGCCGATATCTAGATCTATAAGAAGTTGTTAAGTCTTTCAGCTTTCAGCTTTCTAAAAGTAGTTTTTCAGGCCTTTAATTTTTAAATGAAATATCAATAATCTTGTTTGTTCATATTTACTATATACATAACTACAAAAGTTTTTGTAAATGCATATAAAACGTTAACTATTACATATAAAGAAATTACATTCTAGTATCCAGTTCGTTAAAAAATATATTATATAGAATACCCAAATAATTCTAAACACTGATTTGTGAAGAAATGATAAGAACCTCATTTTTTGTTTTATCCAAAAAAATTTCTATATAGCATTTGCATTGATATTTTTTCTCTTACATGAAATAAGTACTTGATTTTTAAAAGTATAAAATCGAAATAATTTTTAAAAAAGTAAAAATATTGACATTTTTTTCATTTTGTTTTTTTTTCTTTTCTATAAATTTAATGCTTTGGAAGAATATTAATTCTATATGGCTTTAAATTGCAAATTTAATTAATTATTTTTCTTGGAGATGTTAATTTCTAAAATTTTAAAATATACAGCTGTATTTTCATGTTTATAAATCCTAAAATATTAAATTTTTCTAAAACATTTTGGATATTTGAGAATAACGATTCAATTTTATTGGAAGAATTGCAATTTTTTGTTGTTCTTTTAATATTTTATAGCTTTATATTTCTAAAAATAAAGTACGATGTTTCACGTAGGAGAAAAAAAATCTTCCTAAAAGATCCAAATACACCGAATTTAAAAAAATAATCGCAATAATCGACAACATATTTCAGCAAAAACAAATTCAGAAATATGAGGTCCATCCATGCTGCATTATTTAAAATGGATCAAGTTTTATTAGGTATTTCTCTGGGTGGCTAAGTACCAGTGCGAACTTTTATAAATAGTGATATGTTACAATCTTCTGAAATTAATTTATATTAGAGCTGAGATTTTAGGTTGTAAAAAAACGAAAAAAGGGTAACTAAAAAGGTGCTTAAAAAGTTACTTTTAGCTAAGAAAATTCGAGTTTTAGGTAAAAACATATATTTTAGGTAAAAAAACTGATATTATAACAATGTAATACAAAAATTAATTATTAAGTTTTTAATAAAGTACCTAATAATTATCAATAATATTCAGCATTACTATAACAAATTATTAATTTTTCCATGTATTCGGGTGATAAACTATATGCCTTCTGTCGGTTAACATATTTTTATAAAGTGAGAAAGATCGCTCAACATCGCATGAAGTAATTGGAACCAAGAACCAACAGTGGTTCAAGAAAATATTCCTACACTCCTATCTCCTATGTTAACAATAACAATGCTAAATGTACATTTTGAAGCCGTTTTTTGTCAGATAAAAATCCTGTTACAGCAAATCGTTTTAGACCATATTTGTTAAAAATTTCAACAAAGTGTACAATTAACATTGTTAATTGTAACAATGTAAAAAAAAATTATGAAAAATGTAAAAAAGGTGCTAAAAACGAAAAAACACAAAAATAGGTGAAATAGGCAAAAACAAGTTGGGCTGATGTGAAAAGAAATTTTAAGAAACGGATTTTGGTATTATTTGCTCTATTTATAATATATGGGGCATATTGTTATAGGGGAATATTTAGCAAATAAATTTTATATTTCCCAACCAGATACAATAATAACTTACATTTTTTTATTAAAAAGCTTTTTTTGGCTTTTTCTCATTATTTTGTCAAGTTAAAACAAGAACACAATTACCACTTAGAAGTCCCTAGTACCATTATAATAATACATATATATATATTAGGTAATCTAGAGTAAAGTAAGGTATATTGATGATGATTTCTGTTTAGTATATGGACACAGCTCGATTTGTTTGAGGGCTTTTCCTATTTCAATTGATTTAATTATAGAACATACATACGTATTGGGAGAACTTTTGCTTTCTTTGAATTCCATTATTTTAATTAAAAACTACATCAAATTTTTCAATTTGATGACAGAAAAGAAAATTAAAACATAACTAATCTCCTTTTCTTTATGTACTCCTAATAAGCAAGGCAACGAAATTAGTAATTCCTTAAATAAACGTTTTACTTTTGATTCAGAAATACCCGAGAAAAGTAGCAATTTATTTGATAAATTTGTAGCCTTTGGGTATCAGGCTAGCAGCACTGCAAGGAGAATTAAAACATAAATATTCTCCTTTTCTTTATGTACTCCTAATAACGAAAGCCAGGACATTAGTAATTCATTAAATAAACGCTTCACTTTTGATTCAGAAATAACCGAGAAAAGTTGCAATTTATTTAATAAATTTGAAGCTTTTGGGTATCAGTGTAGCAGCACTGCAAAGAGAATTAAAACATAAATAATCTCCTTTTCTTTATGTACTCCTAATAAGCAAAGCCACGAAGTTTGTAATTCCTTAAATAAACGTTTCATTTTTGATTCAGAAATTACCGAGAAAGGTTGCAATTTATTTGATAAATTTGTAGCTTTTGGGTATCAGGGTAGCAGCACTGCAAAGAGAATTAAAACATAAATGATCTGCTTTTCTTTATGTACTCCTAATAAGGGAGCGTTCATAAACCACGTAGTTTGATTTTGACCTCTTTAGAACCCCTTCCTCCCATCATGTAGCTTAACGTAGCTTTTACCATGATAACCATGATAACGTAGTTTTTTTTCCTATAATGTCCAGAAGACATGTTATGTTTTCTGTTAACAAAACTATTTAAAAATTATTTGGTATAAAAAATGAATAACACCAATATTTGTTTTTAAAACAAATAGCGCACCTATATAAAATATAAATAAAAAAAATCAAAATACGGAAATAAATATCCATATTATGTTGTCGCTTATATTCTGAAAATTTCTTTCATAGTAAATGAAGAAAACTACGTAGCTTGACTATAATCCCCCTGTACCCTCCCGTAGCCCTGCGTAGCTTTCTACCTAACCCCTCCCCCCTTGGCCAAACCACGTAGTTTATGAACGCTCCCTAAGCAAAGCCACGAAGTTGGTAATTCCTTAAATACTCTTTCCGCATTTGATTCAGAAATAACCGAGAAAAGTTGCAATTTATTTGATAAATTTGTAGCTTTTGGGTATCAGGGTAGCAGCACTGCAAAGAGAATTAAAACATAAATAATCTCCTTTTCTTTATGTACTCCAAATAACGAAAGCCAGGACATTAGTAATTCATTAAATAAACGCTTCACTTTTGATTCAGAAATAACCGTAAAAGTAGCAATTTATTTGATAAATTTGTAGATTTTGGGTATCAGGGTAGCAGCACTGCAAAGAGAATTAAAACATAAACAATCTTCTTTTTTTTATGTGCTCCTAATTAGCAAGGCCCCGAAATTTGTAATTCATTAAATACTCTTTTCGCATTTGATTCAGAAATAACCGAGAAAAGATGCAATTTATTTGATAAATTTGTAGCTTTTGGGTATCAGGGTAGCAGCACTGCAAAGAGAATTGAAACATAAATAATCTCGTTTTATTTATGTACTCCTAATAAGCAAAGCAACGAAATTAGTAATTCCTTAAATAAACGTTTTACTTTTGATTCAGAAATACCCGAGAAAAGTAGAAATTTATTTGATAAATTTGTAGCCTTTGGCTATCAGGGTGGCAGCACTGCAAGGAGAATTAAAACATAAATAATCTCCTTTTCTTTATGTACTCCAAATAACGAAAGCCAGGACATTAGTAATTCATTAAATAAACGCTTCACTTTTGATTCAGAAATAACCGTGAAAGTAGCAATTTAATTGATAAATTTGTAGATTTTGGGTATCAGGGTAGCAGCACTGCAAAGAGAATTAAAACATAAATAATTTCCTTTTCTTTATGTACTCCTAATAAGCAAAGCAACGAAATTAGTAATTCCTTAAATAAACGTTTTACTTTTGATTCAGAAATACCCGAGAAAAGTAGCAATTTATTTGATAAATTTGAAGCCTTTGGGTATCAGGGTAGCAGCACTGCAAGGAGATTTAAAACATAAATAATATTCTTTTCTTTATGTACTCCTAATAACGAAAGGCAGGAAATTAGTAATTCATTAAAAAAACCCTTCACTTTTGATTCAGAAATAACCGAGAAAAGTTGCAATTTATTTAATAAATTTGAAGCTTTTGGGTATCAGGGTAGCAGCACTGCAAGAAGAATTAAAACATAAACAATCTCCTTTTCTTTATGTGCTTCTAATAAGCAAGGTTCCGAAGTTTGTAATTCCTTAAATAAACGTTTCATTTTTGATTCAGAAATTACCGAGAAAGGTTGCAATTTATTTAATAAATTTGTAGCTTTTGGGTATCAGGGTAGCAGCACTGCAAAGAGAATTAAAACATAAATGATCTGCTTTTCTTTATGTACTCCTAATAAGCAAAGCCACGAAGTTTGTAATTCCTTAAATAAACGTTTCATTTTTGATTCAGAAATTACCGAGAAAGGTTGCAATTTATTTGATAAATTTGTAGCTTTTGGGTATCAGGGTAGAAGCTCTGCAAAGAGAATTAAAACATAATCTCCTTTTCTTTATGTGCTCCTAATAAGCAAGGCTCCGAAATTTGTAATTCCTTAAATACTCTTTTCGCATTTGATTCAGAAATAACCGGGAAAAGTTGCAATTTATTTGATTAATTTGTAGCTTTTGGGTATCAGGGTAGCAGCACTGCAAGGAGAATTAAAACATAAACAATCTCCTTTTCTTTATGTACTCCCAATAAGCAAAGCCGCAAAATTTGTAATTCCTTAAATATAAGTTTCACTTTTGATTCAGCAATAACCGAGAAAAATTGCAATTTTTTTGATAAATTTGTAGCTTTTGGGTATCAGGGTAGCAGCACTACAAAGAGAATTAAAACATATACAATCTCCTTTTCTTTATGTAATAAAGAAATAAGCAAATAATAATAAGCAAAGCCTGAAATTTGTAATTACTTAAATGAACGTTTCACTTTTGATTCAGAAATAACCGAGAAAAGTTGCAATTCATTTGATAAATTTGTAGCTTTTGGTTATCACGGTAGCAGGACTCCAAAGAGAATTGAAATGTAAATAATCTCCTTTTCTTTATGTACTCCTAATAAGCAAAGCCACGAAATTAGTAATTCCTTAAATAAACGTTTTACTTTTGATTCAGAAATACCCGAGAAAAGTAGCAATTTATTTGATAAATTTGTAGCCTTTGGGTATCAGGGTAGCAGCACTGCAAGGAGAATTAAAACATAAATAATCTCCTTTTCTTTATGTACTCCAAATAACGAAAGCCAGGACATTAGTAATTCATTATATAAACGCTTCACTTTTGATTCAGAAATAACCGAGAAAAGTTGCAATTTATTTAATAAATTTGAAGCTTTTGGGTATCAGTGGAGCAGCACTGCAAAGAGAATTAAAACATAAATGATCTCCTTTTCTTTATGTACTCCTAATAAGCAAAGCCACGAAGTTTGTAATTCCTTAAATAAACGTTTCATTTTTGAGTCAGAAATTACCGAGAAAGGTTGCAATTTATTTGATAAATTTGTAGCTTTTGGGTATCAGGGTAGCAGCACTGCAAAGATAATTAAGACATAAACAATCTCCTTTTCTTTATGTGCTCCTAATAAGCAAGGCCCCGAAATTTGTAATTCCTTAAATACTCTTTTCGCATTTGATTCAGAAATAACCGAGAAAAGTTGCAATTCATTTGATAAATTTGTAGCTTTTGGTTATCAGGGTAGCAGGACTCCAAAGAGAATTGAAATGTAAATAATCTCCTTTTCTTTATGTACTCCTAATAAGCAAAGCCACGAAATTAGTAATTCCTGAAATAAAAGTTTCACTTGTGATTGATAAATAACTGATAGAAATTGCAATTTATTTGATAAATTTGTAGCCTTTGGGTATCAGGGTAACATCACTGCAAGGAGAATTAAAACATAAATAATCTCCTTTTCTTTGTGTACTCCTAATAAGCAAAGCCACGAAATTTGTAATTCCTTAAATGAACGTTTCACTTTTGATTGAGAAATAACTGATAGAAGTTGCTATTTATTTAATAAATTTGTAGCTTCTGATTATGAGGAAAGCAGAACTTCGAAGGGATATGGCATATTTTATAAAATTGCTAAAAAAGATGAAAAAGTTTTTTTCATCAGAAGAATTTAAATTTGGCGGGGCCAACAAATAAAAAGAAAATTATTATATTATATCAGATATATTATATTAGATCATGGTTAGCACCACCACCAAGGAGGTCACCGTCTCCCAAAATTCCACCGCCAACAAGCAACAGCCGATGAAGGAGATATAGGTTCACTCCGGCACTCCATAAAACAAAGAAGATTAAAGAAAGAAAGACTAATATAGAAAATGCCTATGCCAAAATAATGTTATTTTGTAGTATTTATTCATATTTGATGCTGCATAATAGCACTTTTTAACGATTTTGTTGCATATTTCGACCATTTTAAGTTGCATATCGTCGGCTTGGAGCAAAAACAAGATAACTCCATTTTTGGACAAAATGAGTTATCTACACGATTGGATACGAATCATACTCAACTACGTTCTAGCAAAATCAGATAATTGTACTAACACTAATAAAATTTTTATTAAGATATTTAGTTTTGAATTTGTATACTTTTACATTGTCAACTCAACATTCAAGTCGCATTATCTCAAAACTATCATTTTGGAGTTATCTTGTTTTTGCTCCAAGCCGACGATATAGTAATCCGGTCTCTACTAATAAGCAAATCCACAGGTTGCAAAAACTGAAAGGTATTGTATTGTGAGAGAAGTAACCATCTTTTATGATTGTCCAACACAATTGAAAGTTCACTGTAAATTTATACACAATTTTTTGATTGAGCTGAAGATGGAAGATGGTACAGGTGGTGTATTTTTTATTGATGCACCAGGAGGAATACAAAGGACGTTTGTGATTAAATTAGTCCTTTCGAAATATTGCTTTCAATCGGAAATAGCAATTGCCAGTGCTTTTCCTGGAATAGCAGCAACCTTGCTTTAAGGTGGCGGAATTGAGAACGGAACT
This sequence comes from Cantharis rufa, assembly GCA_947369205.1. Classification (NCBI taxonomy): domain Eukaryota; kingdom Metazoa; phylum Arthropoda; class Insecta; order Coleoptera; family Cantharidae; genus Cantharis; species Cantharis rufa. Next base: position 437,111 of record OX376309.1, on the reverse strand, counting down.
GCCCATTCTACTAATAAATTACCACTTGGTGTAGCACGTACTGAAGAGTGAAACATGTAAAGCAGCAGTTTTACAACAGTCCACATTGATCGTTTGGGATCATCCACTATGATTCACAAGCACACACTAGTAACACAATAAGTATTTGCAAGAGCAGCAGTGGTTCTTGCTATAGTGATTTCAGGTAAACACTTCTTGTTATTTCTAGAAGAAAAATGGACAACGAGCTCAAGGCATGTCTTAAGGACATGATAAAACTTGAAAATTAATTACCGACATAAAGATCTATTTACAGCAGGAAAAATTACTGTTTCTATTATTCCAGCATAGAAACAATTCTTTCAATTTCGAGTTGTTGATGTCTACTAAAAAACAGACCGTTCCAAATTGAGAAAAGTGGCAGTCTACAACAATGTAAATGAACAAAGATAACCTTTAATGAATTTTATTCAAGCTGCATTAATTATGTATCGAGTAACATTGACCATTTTCTTCATTAAATCATTAACTAATATTTAATGGTCTACAAGCAATAAAAAAATCATGATCAGAAAAGAATAAAAATAACTCATTCATTTAATCGATACTTACTGTATAAAAAATGTTACATGGTAATGCTTATAAATAGAATACATGGACATAAAATTACAATTGAAACTTATACAAATATTCTTGATATTTGCGTGGAATTATTTAATCTGTACATCATGTTATATATATTTCAAATTAAAACCAGCAATTTTCTCAAATTTTCAACGTTAAGCAAATATAATAATAAGAAGTATTTTATTTAAATAGCAATTATCTAGTTTATAATAATAATGCTTTTACCTTTTATCAACACAAAAGCACGAAAACTTTCTATAACTCTTAATTAGTAAAATAACTTTCTAGTATTGAAATTCTACATTGCCTGCCTCAAATGATCGGGTGCATGATAATGTTGTTGAGGAGTTAATGATGGATGCAAAGGTGGAGGAAAACATCGAACATGTTCCACAGACATTTCATCATTTTCTCCAGATTTTAAAAATTTATTAAGAATTGCAAATATTTGAGAATTTAAAACTTGAAATCTTCTTATTCTATCCACCATTCTTTTCAAACTAATTCCTTTAACGACTTCATCTTTCATATCCACACGTTGAACTCTTAAAATATGATAACAAAAATCTAAAGCTTCAAACCTCCTCTGTTGACCGAGCAACATAATCATTGTACAGCCTGCCCAATGTAGACCTTCTCCAAAAAGTTCCCTAAAATAGAAATTACTCCATTAATTTAAATTTTCACTTATTAATTTAGACTTACTCCACAGTATATTCAGTTTCACCAACAGGAATGCAATAGACAAATTGTAAAGCTGACCACAATCGATGAAATTCTGTACATTCATCCACATTCATAACGCCATTTGCAGGAGGGGGACCCACCCATACAGGATCATCTAGAAAGCTGCGTAAGCGATTTAAAACTACTTCAAATATCGAAAGACCGCAGCATAATCTTTCCCTAGTCAATAGATCACCTTCACGAGATATCATCGATTGCTAGAAATAAATTGTTTTAAACCAACTTTTAAATTGTAAATAAAGTAATTACCTTAGCAGTTCCCAGTTTTTCTATATTGGGTACAATTTGTAGGGCCGAATATTTAGTTTCCAATCTCTTTTGCTTAGTTTCTGGTTTTTCACCTTCTATAAATGGTTTCATTTCCGATCGAATTTACAAATCAATTTTCTTTATATATAAACTTACCCTTGCAGAAAGGTCTGGGCAAAATATTCTGGAATGGTGCAGCTTGCAGAAGATCGCACACTTCTTCTTGGGACAAAGCTTGCTCCATTAATAAACAAAATAGAATAGTATTACCAAATTCCCGAAAATTGTGAAACAGCTCAGTTCTTGCATCGGGATATTGAACAATGTCATTTAATTGAGCATGGTAGTAGCCTAAAACACCAGGTGAACCGTAATCGTATCTTGGAAGTTTACAAACTTTAGGCATGGCTTCCATTAAAGTTTTTGTAAATTGTAATAAATTTCCTTGTATTAAACTTTTAACAATCTTCAACAATTCTTCCATTACAACTGCAATTCCCTGATATCCAAGCAGTTTACACATTGCATGAAAATGATGAGGACCTACAAATCCTGCGTACTGAGCATATTGAGTTGTATATGCCATATTGACGTGTTTTGTTCCCCATAGATAGTGATGTGCCATTTGTGGAGGTTTATCTCTGTGTACAGGTGCTGTGAAAGCAATTTGACCTTTGTATTTTGTAAATCTAAAACCAAAAGTCAAATTATAAAGCAAATGCGACAGAAAACAACAAATTACCGATTTGTAGCAGCATTATAGACATAGTTTGGAAGAAAATCATAATTAAGCTCCCAAAACACGTGTAAGGTAATTCTTCCGTAAGGTGCTAAAACGTTATGGTTTGCTTCTCGATACATCGAATCGTAATCATCTAAAGCTAGCCATTTACTCAGCAGCTTGTGGCATAATCTGTTGACCTAAAAATTTATTTTTAGTAATATAAAAATCAAAGTAAAGGTTCTACATTTACTTCTAAAAGGCCTTCTAATTCTACAACTCCAGTAATATCGCCTGCTTCAAACTTGCTTATAGCAAAATCCAATGATTTTTGCATATCCGCATTAATTCGTTGAGTTATAAGTTTATTTAAATCGATAGACCTTCCTAAGAGTTGCACGTGACGTTGTTTTAATAAAGTTTCATAACGGTTTGCTCTAGGATAAGGTAGTAAATATGCACCCAGTGCAGCACATTCAACCCTAAAGCGCTTATCCAAAAATATACTTGCAGCTAATTGTTTATAATAAGCAAATATTTGTTCACTTAATTTATATACAAATTGATCAAAACATAAATTTACTTCGGCTTCCACTTCGTCGTATAAAAATTGCTTACGAAAAATAGTTAAAGCATATAAAGCGCTGTCGTTATATAAATCTAGTGGATACAAAACATACCTGAAATTATCATTGCATTAAATAAATTAATTTTACAATTTAAATAATTAAACTTACTCCATCATAGAGGGTTCCTTAGTTTTTAAAATATGATCTGTTAAAATCCATGGCATCGACATTTCAATTGGAAATTGAATTCGTTTCTCCATTGTAACGAGATCGTTACATTCTTCATTATGATGATGTCGAACAGTACATTTCTAAATAAAATTGAGTTAATTAAAATATTTCAAATTAGACTCTAGAAAAACAAGACATGGCTAACTTTATATGTACAATGATTTTGCAAATTTGGCAGGAAATCTTAAAGAAATATAACTACTAGAGTACATTACAAAATGTAATTATTTAATATACAATCATTGTAAAGTATCAGAAATTGTGAAACGGAGCCAACTTTAAGCATACCAATCGTCGGATACACTGATGTACATGTGTGTAAAAGTGACAGAGGGGATGGAATGTCGATATTTGTAAAACATTTAAGATTTTAGTTGAATTATTTTGATTACCTATTCTAAATTATGATAAGAGTAACAGCTTAAATGCTTAAATGAATAAAAAACAAGGAGATTACTAAGAGATGTTTGTTTGAACTTACATTAATACGTCTTCCCATTGTCATTTCCAAATAAAATTCTCTATACCACAATTGGGATAAATCGCAACAATTTTGTAAAGACTCTGTAACAAAAAAAAAATAAAATTAAATATAAAATACCTGTATACACTAATAACTATAATAACATACCACTAAAATTTAGAAGATAACTCCAATAAAATGAAGTTTTATGAAATTGATCGATCTGTAAGAGATATTGACCATCGATGTCCTTTCGTAACGTTCTCTTCCCCCCTGATTTATCGGCGATTAAAGATTCTAACATAGTGCGAACCATATACAGTTGTGTAGAAGATGGTCCTAGTTAATGTAAGAACATGTAATGACAGAAAAAAGCTCACTAAATAAATTCTTACCAACATTCCTCCTGGGTACTTTAATTCCAAACCCATTATCAGGATCCTTTTTTCCCTTCAATGCAGGATCTTGCAGAGGTTCCACACCTTTTTGCCAATCTGCACACGTTTCTCGAACTGACATAATAATACTCCGAATAAGATCCTTCTTATTTTTTATTGCTTTCCTTAGTGGCTCTCTCAACATTAACTGTACAAAATCTTGTAGTTCGGCAAAAATATTTCGTCTAATTGCATCTGTAAAAACGGTTTCCATTCGCGCCATCAAAACTTGCAAACCTTTAATCATGGCTATCACTTCAATAAGTGCAAATTTTTCTTCCTCAGTATAATTATATCTGGTGGCCTAAAATTTGTAAAATAGAAAAAATAAAGTAAAAATAATTTTGTTTACCCTTTCATATTCTTCAGCTTCAGGTGGACATTCCTTGTTTTGGTGATGGTCTGTTGGATGCAATAATTTCCATGAATAGAGCTCGGTAACCACGCTGGTCCATTCGGATAATAATTGCAAACCTCTAAGTGCCAAATCGGCAGTGTCGCGATTTTCAGCATCACTCCCACTTTCCTTATATGTTGTTGTAACCTTAGTAATGAAAAATTTAAATATTTGAAACAAACATATACATAAACAACAAAATATGTACTTACTTCGTTGCTGTAACGAGCAAGCTCGCTAATATATTTAACATGATCGTCCCTAATTTGAGGCAAATGAACCATTAAATCTGCTTGCGGAGATGGTGTATTTGAATTTGATAAAGGCCATTTACTTGGATCAAAATGTTTACTGCGCTTTATGTAATTAAATGGGGCAATTTGCATATCTCCAAATAACGGCACTACTTCTAAATTCTAAAATGTTATAATTTATACTAAATTTTTTTATCTCCAATTATAGTAAAAGCTCGGTTATGTGAACTAATACAAACTAGAAGTGTTCATATAATCGGAAGTATTTTTATTCATATTATAACCATTAAATTACAATTTCTCATTGTATTTCATTTGCCGAAATTTTCTGCAGCGCTTGTTCTCTGCATTTTTGTAATACTGATAAGTCTTCTATATTTTTATATTGAAAATATTGCTTTATTCCAAATAGATATAGTCTTATTAAATATAGTATCTATAACATCCGATGAACAAAAGACTGCTGTCTGGTCTTCATCATCGTCACTTATAATGTTATCGTCATATTATTTTCGCTTTATATTTAAATGTTTAGTGAAAAAAACAGAAACTTAAAATGAAATGTTACAATTAGCAGACGCCTCAACTTGGTACACATAATTGGTAAAATGTGATACTATGATCATGAACAACTTTGGTATTTTCTACTAATAATCTGCAACACACATGCACTGTTCTTTTAATCTATAGAAGCTTATAAGTTAAATTTTAACTGTTCACTATAATGGATGATTTACATAGTAGTGTTCACATAACCGAACTTCTACTGTAATACATTATTAAAAACCTTAAAAATTCTGTCGATTCTATCCAAACGCAACTTTTTCTTTTGGTCCAATTTATTTATATTGCAAAGTTCGCTGTCCATTAAAAATAAACCAAAACCCATCACTTTAACAAGCATGTGCTTTTCACTCGGAGTAAGATACATTTTTGTTTCAAACATATGGACACATATATTCACCACATCTGCTAAAAGATCTTCATATCCACTGATTTTCTCAAGATTTTCTTTAACAGTATCTCTAATTTTATTTTGGGTGGCTAGAAACATGGACAAATTCTGCGATTCTTGAAGCGTTTGTGAATCGGACATTACTTTTAAAAATTGAGCCGCCCTTAAAAATATAATAATCTTGCTGTAAAAAACAAGAGGAACAAACTTATTTAAACAAATTATTACCTACGATACGTTGAATAATCATTTTTAACGCTCGATTTCATATTTTTTAATTCGTCTAAAACTGCAAACATGTTAATAAATTTTCCCAAAGTCAGAAGATAAGCCTCCGATACAAAATCTTTTCTTTTTTCAGTGTGACACAATCTTTTTACTTCTTGTGAGAATCTATCAATAGCTTTTCTCTAAAAGTGAAAAATATAGGTTAAAGTAGTAAATATTTTAGGGACAATTTAACCTACTTGAAAATACATGAAATTTAACAATTTATTCACTTCGGGTACTAAAACTTCTACAGTCTTATCGTAGATTTCCACTCGATTTGGTTGTTCGTTAGATTTCGGCTGTGGTATTGCCCGAGAGCAACATCGCCAAGTATATAACATAACTGCATGTTCTTGCCCTTCGTCTAGTAGTTCGTTCTATAAATGAAAACAAACAACTGCATTACTCACTTTAATAAATTGTACACCCAACTTACTAAACTGGCGTGAACTGTTGCTTCTTCAATGTATTTAGCAATTCCAGTAACAAAACCATTACGATCTTCAAAATTGGTGTCAAAATTTGCTTGATAAACAACCGAACATGGTTGAGCTTCAATGCACGGTTGCTCATCCGGTAAAGGCAATTCATCTAGTACATCCACATTTGATAAAGCATCTGTCAAAGATACTCGATCCGTAGTAGCCATTGTATTATTTACCTTTTCTTCATACGGCAAACAGAGTTAACCTAAATCAACTTTTTTTTCTTACAATAATTTACATTTGGATATCAATCACCTAGTTGGCAAAATTTAAAATTTTTATTCAGTATAAAAAACTTTTAGTAATTATTAATAAAAATAAAATAATAATGTAGTATTAGATAGGCGCGGTAGCATTGCAAACTGTCAAAATATTGGATTGTGAGTCAGAACAGGAGAGAAAATCCATTATCTATCTTACTTTATCTTATCTTATTATTGTTATTTCGCTTTCATAATAATATTTTATCTCTTTTATTTGTTAGGTGATTATATTGTGGTATAGATGGCGCCATCAAATAACATTACAACATCAAATAATCATAATTTCAATAATAATTATGAAGTTTAATAATAATTCCATTTAAAAATAATTTATTAATTATTTTTAGTAAATTAAATAGGCCAAACATCGGAAGGTATCGACCTCCAAAAAAAAACATGCAGGACAAATACTTTTTTCACATTTCCTAGTATTTCAACTGGAAAATGACTCTGTACCAGTGGCGGCCTGTCGGGGTAGGCAGGAGAGGCAGTGCCTGACCAAGCCAACAAACCAAGTTTCACAAAAAAAAAAATTAATATTTTTTAAAAACCTCAAACCTCTCACACCAATGCTCTGTACCAAGAAAAATTGTCCTAACTGCAAATTTTACAATTTATTACACTTTAAACTGAATATTTTTCGCTTTTCAAGCTGTAGTTATAGATAGACTTTATACGGAGTTGATATTTGATTGTATTTTACTTGTATTAATGAGTATTTCAAGTACCTACATTATAAACGTGGGCTTCCACTGGAAGATTTTTCTGACGATGGTTGTCTTAACTTTTATAACCCTAGATCACTAGCTGATAGAAGATTAACCTCTGACTATCCGTTATTTACCGGTTATTGAGTCACAAAATCAACTGCAACTACTTGCTTGAACCAAGTAGATTTTAGAACCCACCCAGATGCCTATAGATCGAAAAATATTTTTGAAGAAAGTCACTACCGGACAAATTATGGATTCTACAAATTATGATGAGTCGTTTGATCTATCAATGATCTATCAATAGAAAGTCTTAAATCGAAACATTTTTTGACATAAATCGATTGGCGCAGGCAGATTTGCCGTAAGTATGGTATTTTAGGATTTATGCGTCTTTAAAGTTGAAAAAATTCGATCGTCTTTTTGAACCGCTTACATGCATTTCCCCCAAACGAAAACGCGTTTTTCGAACTCCTGGCATAAAAACACGTCGGTTTAGGTCAAAAAAAGATCTTCTAAATTTTTGGCGATTTTTGAAAAAAAAGTAAACAATTTTTTGGTGTTTTTTCACCCCAAAAATTGAAAGTCTTAAATCGAAACATTTTTTGGCATTTTCTTATGTAATTTTTCGAGATAAATCGATTGGCGCAGGCAGATTTGCCGTAAGTATGATAATTTAGGTTTTATGCGTCTTTAAAGTTAAAAAAATTCGATCGTCTTTTTGAACCGCTTACATGCATTTCCCCCAAACAAAATGGCGTTTTTCTAACTCCTGGCATAAAAACACGTCGGTTTAGGTCAAAAAAAGACCATCTATATTTTTGGCGATTTTTGAAAAAAACGTAAGGTTTAACCCCTTTGGTGTTTTTTCACCCCAAAAATTGAAAGTCATAAATCGAAACATTTTTTGGCATTTTCTTATGCAATTTTTCGAGATAAATCGATTATCGGCAAATCATAAATCCTAAAATATCATACTTACGGCAAATCTGACTGCGTCAGTCGATTTATCTCAAAACACTGCATAGGAAAACGCCAAAAATGTTTGAATTTGAAACTTTCAATTTTTGGGGTGAAAAAACACCTAAGGAGTTTACCTTACGTTTTTTTCAAAAATCGCCAAAAATTTAAATGGTCTTTTTTTGATCATAACCGACGTGATTTGATGCGGGGAGTTCGAAAAACGCGGTATCGTTTGGGGAAAACTATCGTAAGAGGTTCAAAATTACGTTCAAATATTTCCAACTTTAAGGACGCATAAATCCTAAAATATCATACTTACGGCAAATCTGACTGCGTCAGTCGATTTATCTAAAAAAACTGCATAGGAAAACGGCAAAAAATGTTTGGATTTGAAACTTTCAATTTTTGGGGTGAAAAAACACCAACGTTAACCTGACGTTTTTTTCAAAAATCGCCAAAAATTTAAATGGTCTTTTTTTGATCATACCCGACGTGATTTGATGCGGGGAGTTCGAAAAACGCGGTATCGTTTGGGGAAAACTATCGTAAGAGGTTCAAAATTACGTTCAAATATTTCCAAATTTAAAGACGCATAAATCCTAAAATATTATACTTACGGCAAATCTGACTGCGTCAGTCGATTTATCTCAAAAAACTGCATAGGAAAACGGCAAAAAATGTTTGGATTTGAAACTTGCAATTTTTGGGGTGAAAAAACACCAAAGGGGTTTACCTTACGTTTTTTTCAAAAATCGCCAAAAATTTAAATGGTCTTTTTTTGATTATAACCGACGTGATTTGATGCGGGGAGTTCGAAAAACGCGGTATCGTTTGGGGAAAACGCTCGTAAGAGGTTCAAAATTACGTTCAAATATTTCCAACTTTAAGGACGCATAAATCCTAAAATATCATACTTACGGCAAATCTGACTGCGTCAGTCGATTTATCTCAAAAAACTGCATAGGAAAACGCCAAAAAATTTTTGGATTTGAAACTTTCAATTTTTGGGGTGTAAAAACACCAAAGGGGTTAACCTTACGTTTTTTTTTTAAATCGCCAAAAACTTAAATGGTCTTTTTTTGATCATAACCGACGTGATTTGATGCGGGGAGTTCGAAAAACGCGGTATCGTTTGGGGAAAACTATCGTAAGAGGTTCAAAATTACGTTCAAATATTTCCAACTTTAAGGACGCATAAATCCTAAAATATCATACTTACGGCAAATCTGACTGCGTCAGTCGATTTATCTCAAAAAACTGCATAGGAAAACGCCAAAAAATGTTTGGATTTGAAACTTTCAATTTTTGGGGTGAAAAAACACCAAAGGGTTACACCAAACCTTACGTTTTTTTCAAAAATCGCCAAAAATTTAAATGGTCTTTTTTTGATCATAACCGACGAGATTTGATGCGGGGAGTTCGAAAAACGCGGTATCGTTTGGGGAAAACGCTCGTAAGAGGTTCAAAATTACGTTCAAATATTTCCAACTTTAAGGACGCATAAATCCTAAAATATCATACTTACGGCAAATCTGACTGCGTCAGTCGATTTATCTCAAAAAACTGCATAGGAAAACGCCAAAAAATGTTTGGATTTGAAACTTTCAATTTTTGGGTGAAAAAACACCAAAGGGGTTAACCTTACGTTTTTTTCAAAAATCGCCAAAAATTTAAATGGTGTTTTTTTGATCATAACCGACGTGATTTGATGCGGGGAGTTCGAAAAACGCGGTATCGTTTGAGAAAAACGCTCGTAAGAGGTTCAAAATTACGTTCAAATATTTCCAATTTTAAGGACGCATAAATCCTAAAATATCATACTTACGGCAAATCTGACTGCGTCAGTCGATTTATCTCAAAAAACTGCATAGGAAAACGCCAAAAAATGTTTGGATTTGAAACTTTCAATTTTTGGGTTGAAAAAACACCAAAGGGGTTAACCTTACGTTTTTTTCAAAAATCGCCAAAAATTTAAATGGTCTTTTTTTGATCATAACCGACGTGATTTGATGCGGGGAGTTCGAAAAACGCGGTTTCGTTTGGGGAAAACGCTCGTAGGAGGTTCAAAATTACGTTCAAATATTTCCAACTTTAAGGACGCATAAATCCAAAAATATCATACTTACGGTAAATCTGACTGCGTCAGTCGATTTATCTCAAAAAACTGCATAGGAAGACGCCAAAAAATGTTTGGATTTGAAACTTTCAATTTTTGGGTGAAAAAACTCCAAAGGGGTTAACCTTACGTTTTTTTCAAAAATCGCCAAAAATTTAAATGGTCTTTTTTTGATCATAACCGACGTGATTTGATGCGGGGAGTTCGAAAAACGCGGTATCGTTTGGGGAAAACGCTCGTAAGAGGTTCAAAATTACGTTCAAATATTTCCAACTTTAAGGACGCATAAATCCTAAAATATCATACTTACGGCAAATCTGACTGCGTCAGTCGATTTATCTCAAAAAACTGCATAGGAAAACGCCAAAAAATGTTTGGATTTGAAACTTTCAATTTTTGGGGTGAAAAAACACCAAAGGGTTACACCAAACCTTACGTTTTTTTCAAAAATCGCCAAAAATTTAAATGGTCTTTTTTTGATCATAACCGACGAGATTTGATGCGGGGAGTTCGAAAAACGCGGTATCGTTTGGGGAAAACGCTCGTAAGAGGTTCAAAATTACGTTCAAATATTTCCAACTTTAAGGACGCATAAATCCTAAAATATCATACTTACGGCAAATCTGACTGCGTCAGTCGATTTATCTCAAAATACTGCATAGGAAAACGCCAAAAAATGTTTGGATTTGAAACTTTCAATTTTTGGGTTGAAAAAACACCAAAGGGGTTAACCTTACGTTTTTTTCAAAAATCGCCAAAAATTTAAATGGTCTTTTTTTGATCATAACCGACGTGATTTGATGCGGGGAGTTCGAAAAACGCGGTTTCGTTTGGGGAAAACGCTCGTAGGAGGTTCAAAATTACGTTCAAATATTTCCAACTTTAAGGACGCATAAATCCAAAAATATCATACTTACGGTAAATCTGACTGCGTCAGTCGATTTATCTCAAAAAACTGCATAGGAAGACGCCAAAAAATGTTTGGATTTGAAACTTTCAATTTTTGGGTGAAAAAACACCAAAGGGGTTAACCTTACGTTTTTTTCAAAAATCGCCAAAAATTTAAATGGTCTTTTTTTGATCATAACCGACGTGATTTGATGCGGGAAGTTCGAAAAACGCGGTATCATTTGGGGAAAACGCTCGTAAGAGGTTCAAAATTACGTTCAAATATTTCCAACTTTAAGGACGCATAAATCCGAAAATATTATACTTACGGCAAAGGGGTTAACCTTACGTTTTTTTTCAAAAATCGCCAAAAATTTAAATGGTCTTTTTTTGATCATAACCGACGTGATTTGATGCGGGGAGTTTGAAAAAGCGGTATCATTTGGGGAAAACGCTCGTAAGAGGGACAAAATTACGTTCAAATATTTCCAACTTTAAGGACGCATAAATCCGAAAATATCATACTTACGGCAAATCTGACTGCGCCAGTCGATTTATCTCAAAAAACTGCATAGGAAAACGCCAAAATATGTTTGGATTTGAAACTTTCAATTTTTGGGTGAAAAAACACCAAAGGGGTTAACCTTACGTTTTTTTCAAAAATCGCCAAAAATTTAAATGGTCTTTTTTTGATCATAACCGACGTGATTTGATGCGGGGAGTTCGAAAAACGCGGTATCGTTTGGGGAAAACGCTCGTAAGAGGTTCAAAATTACGTTCAAATATTTCCAACTTTAAGGACGCATAAATCCTAAAATATCATACTTACGGCAAACCTGACTGCATCAGTCGATTTATCTCAAAAAACTGCATAGGAAAACGCCAAAATGTGTGGATTTGAAACTTTCAATTTTTGGGGTGAAAAAACACCAAAGGGGTTAACCTTACGTTTTTTTCAAAAATCGCCAAAAATTTAAATGGTCTTTTTTTGATCATAATCGACGTGATTTGATGCGGGGAGTTCGAAAAACGCGGTATCGTTTGGGGAAAACGCTCGTAAGAGGGTCAAAATTACGTTCAAATATTTCCAACTTTAAGGACGCATAAATCCTAAAATATCATACTTACGGCAATTCTGACTGCGTCAGTCGATTTATCTCAAAAAACTGCATAGGAAAACGCCACAAAATGTTTGGTTTTGAAACTTTCAATTTTTGGGGTGAAAAAACACCAAAAGTGGTTAACCTTACGTTTTTTTCAAAAATCGCCAAAAATTTAAATGGTCTTTTTTTGATCATAACCGACGTGATTTGATGCGGGGAGTTCGAAAAACGCGGTATCGTTTGGGGAAAACGCTCGTAAGAGGTTCAAAATTACGTTCAAATATTTCCAACTTTAAGGACGCATAAATCCTAAAATATCATACATACGGCAAATCTGACTGCGTCAGTCGATTTATCTCAAAAAACTGCATAGGAAAACGCCAAAAAATGTTTGGATTTGTAACTTTCAATTTTTGGGGTGAAAAAACACCAAAGGGGTTAACCTTACGTTTTTTTCAAAAATCGCCAAAAATTTAAATGGTTTTTTTTTTATCATAACCGACGTGATTTGATGCGGGGAGTTCGAAAAACGCGGTATCGTTTGGGGAAAACGCTCGTAAGAGGTTCAAAATTACGTTCAAATATTTCCAACTTTAAGGACGCATAAATCCTAAAATATCATGCATACGGCAAATCTGACTGCGTCAGTCGATTTCTCTCAAAAAACTGCATAGGAAAACGCCAAAAAATGTTTGGATTTGTAACTTTCAATTTTTGGGGTGAAAAAACACCAAAGGGGTTAACCTTACGTTTTTTTCAAAAATGGCCAAAAATTTAAATGGTCTTTTTTTGATCATAACCGACGTGATTTGATGCGGGGAGTTCGAAAAACGCGGTATCGTTTGGGGAAAACTATCGCAAGAGGTTCAAAATTACGTTCAAATATTTCCAACTTTAAGGACGCATAAATCCTAAAATATCATACTTACGGCAAATCTGACTGCGTCGGTCGATTTATCTCAAAAAACTGCATAGGAAAACGCCAAAAAATGTTTGGACTTGAAACTTTCAATTTTTGGGTAAAAAAACACCAATGGGGTTAACCTTACGTTTTTTTCAAAAATCGCCAAAAATTTAAATGGTCTTTTTTTGATCATAACCGACGTGATTTGATGCGGGGAGTTCGAAAAACGCGGTATCGTTTGGGGAAAACGCTCGTAAGAGGTTCAAAATTACGTTCAAATATTTCCAACTTTAAGGACGCATAAATCCTAAAATATCATACTTACGGCAATTCTGACTGCGTCAGTCGATTTATCTCAAAAAACTGCATAGGAAAACGCCACAAAATGTTTGGTTTTGTAACTTTCAATTTTTGGGGTGAAAAAACACCAAAAGGGTTAACCTTACGTTTTTTTCAAAAATCGCCAAAAATTTAAATGGTCTTTTTCTGATCATAACCGACGTGATTTTATGCGGGGAGTTCGAAAAACGCGGTATCGTTTGGGGAAAACGCTCGTAAGAGGTTCAAAATTACGTTCAAATATTTCCAACTTTAAAGACGCATAAATCCTAAAATATCATACTTACGGCAAATCTGACTGCGTCAGTCGATTTATCTTAAAAAACTGCATAGGAAAACGCCAAAAAATGTTTGGATTTGAAACTTTCAATTTTTGGGGTGAAAAAACACCAAAGAGGTTAACCTTACGTTTTTTTCAAAAATCGCCCAAAACTTAAATGGTCTTTTTTTGATCATAACCGACGTGATTTGATGCGGGGAGTTCGAAAAACGCGGTATCGTTTGGGGAAAACGCTCGTAAGAGGTTCAAAATTACGTTCAAATATTTCCAACTTTAAGGACGCATAAATCCTAAAATATCATACATACGGCAAATCTGACTGCGTCAGTCGATTTATCTCAAAAAACTGCTTAGGAAAACGACAAAAAATGTTTGGATTTGTAACTTTCAATTTTTGGGGTGAAAAAACACCAAAGGGGTAAACATTACGTTTTTTTCAAAAATCGCCAAAAATTTAAATGGTCTTTTTTTGATCATAACCGACGTGATTTGATGCGGGGAGTTCGAAAAACGCGGTATCGTTTGGGGAAAACGCTCGTAAGAGGTTCAAAATTACGTTCAAATATTTCCAACTTTAAGGACGCATAAATCCTAAAATATCATACATACGGCAAATCTGACTGCGTCAGTCGATTTATCTCAAAAAACTGCATAGGAAAACGCCAAAAAATGTTTGGATTTGTAACTTTCAATTTTTGGGGTGAAAAAACACCAAAGGGGTTAACCTTACGTTTTTTTCAAAAATCGCCAAAAATTTAAATGGTCTTTTTTTGATCATAATCGACGTGATTTGATGCGGGGAGTTCGAAAAACGCGGTATCGTTTCGGGAAAACTATCGCAAGAGGTTCAAAATTACGTTCAAATATTTCCAACTTTAAGGACGCATAAATCCTAAAATATCATACTTACGGCAAATCTGACTGCGTCAGTCGATTTATCTCAAAAAACTGCATAGGAAAACGCCAAAAAATGTTTGGATTTGAAACTTTCAATTTTTGGGGTGAAAAAACACCAAAGGGGTTAACCTTACGTTTTTTTCAAAAATCGCCAAAAACTTAAATGGTCTTTTTTTGATCATAACCGACGTGATTTGATGCGGGGAGTTCGAAAAACGCGGTATCATTTGGGGAAAACGCTCGTAAGAGGTTCAAAATTACGTTCAAATATTTCCAACTTTAAGGACGCATAAATCCTAAAATATCATACTTACGGCAAATCTGACTGCGTCAGTCGATTTATCTCAAAAAACTGCATAGGAAAACGCCAAAAAATGTTTGGATTTGAAACTTTCAATTTTTGGGTGAAAAAACACCAAAGGGGTTAACCTTACGTTTTTTTCAAAAATCGCCAAAAATTTAAATGGTCTTTTTTTGATCATAACCGACGTGATTTGATGCGGGGAGTTCGAAAAACGCGGTATCGTTTGGGGAAAACGCTCGTAAGTGGTTCAAAATTACGTTCAAATATTTCCAACTTTAAGGACGCATAAATCCTAAAATATCATACTTACGGCAAATCTGACTGCGTCAGTCGATTTATCTCAAAAAACTGCATAGGAAAACGCCAAAAAATGTTTGGATTTGAAACTTTCAATTTTTGGGGTGAAAAAACACCAAAGAGGTTAACCTTACGTTTTTTTCAAAAATCGCCCAAAACTTAAATGGTCTTTTTTTGATCATAACCGACGTGATTTGATGCGGGGAGTTCGAAAAACGCGGTATCGTTTGGGGAAAACGCTCGTAAGAGGTTCAAAATTACGTTCAAATATTTCCAACTTTAAGGACGCATAAATCCTAAAATATCATACATACGGCAAATCTGACTGCGTCAGTCGATTTATCTCAAAAAACTGCATAGGAAAACGCCAAAAAATGTTTGGATTTGTAACTTTCAATTTTTGGGGTGAAAAAACACCAAAGGGGTTAACCTTACGTTTTTTTCAAAAATCGCCAAAAATTTAAATGGTCTTTTTTTGATCATAATCGACGTGATTTGATGCGGGGAGTTCGAAAAACGCGGTATCGTTTGGGGAAAACTATCGCAAGAGGTTCAAAATTACGTTCAAATATTTCCAACTTTAAGGACGCATAAATCCTAAAATATCATACTTACGGCAAATCTGACTGCGTCAGTCGATTTATCTCAAAAAACTGCATAGGAAAACGCCAAAAAATGTTTGGATTTGTAACTTTCAATTTTTGGGGTGAAAAAACACCAAAGGGGTTAACCTTACGTTTTTTTCAAAAATCGCCAAAAATTTAAATGGTCTTTTTTTGATCATAATCGACGTGATTTGATGCGGGGAGTTCGAAAAACGCGGTATCGTTTGGGGAAAACTATCGCAAGAGGTTCAAAATTACGTTCAAATATTTCCAACTTTAAGGACGCATAAATCCTAAAATATCATACATACGGCAAATCTGACTGCGTCAGTCGATTTATCTCAAAAAACTGCATAGGAAAACGCCAAAAAATGTTTGGATTTGAAACTTTCAATTTTTGGGTGAAAAAACACCAAAGGGGTTAACCTTACGTTTTTTTCAAAAATCGCCAAAAATTTAAATGGTCTTTTTTTGATCATAACCGACGTGATTTGATGCGGGGAGTTCGAAAAACGCGGTATCGTTTGGGGAAAACGCTCGTAAGTGGTTCAAAATTACGTTCAAATATTTCCAACTTTAAGGACGCATAAATCCTAAAATATCATACTTACGGCAAATCTGACTGCGTCAGTCGATTTATCTCAAAAAACTGCATAGGAAAACGCCAAAAAATGTTTGGATTTGAAACTTTCAATTTTTGGGGTGAAAAAACACCAAAGAGGTTAACCTTACGTTTTTTTCAAAAATCGCCCAAAGCTTAAATGGTCTTTTTTTGATCATAACCGACGTGATTTGATGCGGGGAGTTCGAAAAACGCGGTATCGTTTGGGGAAAACGCTCGTAAGAGGTTCAAAATTACGTTCAAATATTTCCAACTTTAAGGACGCATAAATCCTAAAATATCATACATACGGCAAATCTGACTGCGTCAGTCGATTTATCTCAAAAAACTGCTTAGGAAAACGACAAAAAATGTTTGGATTTGTAACTTTCAATTTTTGGGGTGAAAAAACACCAAAGGGGTAAACATTACGTTTTTTTCAAAAATCGCCAAAAATTTAAATGGTCTTTTTTTGATCATAACCGACGTGATTTGATGCGGGGAGTTCGAAAAACGCGGTATCGTTTGGGGAAAACGCTCGTAAGAGGTTCAAAATTACGTTCAAATATTTCCAACTTTAAGGACGCATAAATCCTAAAATATCATACATACGGCAAATCTGACTGCGTCAGTCGATTTATCTCAAAAAACTGCATAGGAAAACGCCAAAAAATGTTTGGATTTGTAACTTTCAATTTTTGGGGTGAAAAAACACCAAAGGGGTTAACCTTACGTTTTTTTCAAAAATCGCCAAAAATTTAAATGGTCTTTTTTTGATCATAATCGACGTGATTTGATGCGGGGAGTTCGAAAAACGCGGTATCGTTTGGGGAAAACTATCGCAAGAGGTTCAAAATTACGTTCAAATATTTCCAACTTTAAGGACGCATAAATCCTAAAATATCATACTTACGGCAAATCTGACTGCGTCAGTCGATTTATCTCAAAAAACTGCATAGGAAAACGCCAAAAAATGTTTGGATTTGAAACTTTCAATTTTTGGGGTGAAAAAACACCAAAGGGGTTAACCTTACGTTTTTTTCAAAAATCGCCAAAAATTTAAATGGTCTTTTTTTGATCATAACCGACGTGATTTGATGCGGGGAGTTCGAAAAACGCGGTATCGTTTGGGGAAAACGCTCGTAAGAGGGACAAAATTACGTTCAAATATTTCCAACTTTAAGGACGCATAAATCCTAAAATATCATACATACGGCAAATCTGACTGCGTCAGTCGATTTATCTCAAAAAACTGCATAGGAAAACGCCAAAAAATGTTTGGATTTGTAACTTTCAATTTTTGGGGTGAAAAAACACCAAAGGGGTTAACCTTACGTTTTTTTCAAAAATGGCCAAAAATTTAAATGGTCTTTTTTTGATCATAACCGACGTGATTTGATGCGGGGAGTTCGAAAAACGCGGTATCGTTTGGGGAAAACTATCGCAAGAGGTTCAAAATTACGTTCAAATATTTCCAACTTTAAGGACGCATAAATCCTAAAATATCATACTTACGGCAAATCTGACTGCGTCGGTCGATTTATCTCAAAAAACTGCATAGGAAAACGCCAAAAAATGTTTGGACTTGAAACTTTCAATTTTTGGGTAAAAAAACACCAATGGGGTTAACCTTACGTTTTTTTCAAAAATCGCCAAAAATTTAAATGGTCTTTTTTTGATCATAACCGACGTGATTTGATGCGGGGAGTTCGAAAAACGCGGTATCGTTTGGGGAAAACGCTCGTAAGAGGTTCAAAATTACGTTCAAATATTTCCAACTTTAAGGACGCATAAATCCTAAAATATCATACATACGGCAAATCTGACTGCGTCAGTCGATTTATCTCAAAAAACTGCATAGGAAAACACAAAATGTTTGGTTTTGAAACTTTCAATTTTTGGGGTGAAAAAACACCAAAGGGGTTAACCTTACGTTTTTTTCAAAAATCGCCAAAAATTTAAATGGTCTTTTTTTGATCATAACCGACGTGATTTGATGCGGGGAGTTTGAAAAACGCGGTATCGTTTGGGGAAAACGCTCGTAAGAGGTTCAAAATTACGTTCAAATATTTCCAACTTTAAGGACGCATAAATCCTAAAATATCATACTTACGGCAAATCTGACAGCGTCAGTCGA
Source organism: Cantharis rufa (assembly GCA_947369205.1). Taxonomy (NCBI): domain Eukaryota; kingdom Metazoa; phylum Arthropoda; class Insecta; order Coleoptera; family Cantharidae; genus Cantharis; species Cantharis rufa. The sequence goes on along the minus strand of OX376309.1, from coordinate 418,320 downwards.
TTTATCTCAAAAAACTGCATAGGAAAACGCCAAAAAATGTTTGGATTTGAAACTTTCAATTTTTGGGGTGAAAAAACACCAAAGGGGTTAACCTTACGTTTTTTTCAAAAATCGCCAAAAATTTAAATGGTCTTTTTTTGATCATAATCGACGTGATTTGATGCGGGGAGTTCGAAAAACGCGGTATCGTTTGGGGAAAACGCTCGTAAGAGGTTCAAAATTACTTTCAAATATTTCCAACTTTAAGGACGCATAAATCCTAAAATATCATACTTACGGCAATTCTGACTGCGTCAGTCGATTTATCTCAAAAAACTGCATAGGAAAACGCCACAAAATGTTTGGATTTGTAACTTTCAATTTTTGGGGTGAAAAAACACCAAAGGGGTAAACATTACGTGTTTTACAAAAATCGCCAAAAATTTAAATGGTCTCTTTTTGATCATAACCGACGTGATTTGATGCGGGGAGTTCGAAAAACGCGGTATCGTTTGGGGAAAACGCTCGTAAGTGGTTCAAAATTACGTTCAAATATTTCCAACTTTAAGGACGCATAAATCCTAAAATATCATACTTACGGCAATTCTGACTGCGTCAGTCGATTTATCTCAAAAAACTGCATAGGAAAACACAAAATGTTTGGTTTTGAAACTTTCAATTTTTGGGGTGAAAAAACACCAAAGGGGTTAAACTTACGTTTTTTTCAAAAATCGCCAAAAATTTAAATGGTCTTTTTTTGATCATAACCGACGTGATTTGATGCGGGGAGTTCGAAAAACGCGGTATCGTTTGGGGAAAACGCTCGTAAGAGGTTCAAAATTACGTTCAAATATTTCCAACTTTAAGGACGCATAAATCCTAAAATATCATACATACGGCAAATCTGACTGCGTCAGTCGATTTATCTCAAAAAACTGCATAGGAAAACGCCAAAAAATGTTTGGATTTGTAACTTTCAATTTTTGGGGTGAAAAAACACCAAAGGGGTTAACCTTACGTTTTTTTCAAAAATCGCCAAAAATTTAAATGGTCTTTTTTTGATCATAACCGACGTGATTTTATTCGGGGAGTTCGAAAAACGCGGTATCTTTTGGGGAAAACGCTCGTAAGAGGTTCAAAATTACGTTCAAATATTTCCAACTTTAAGGACGTATAAATCCTAAAATATCATACATACGGCAAATCTGACTGCGTCAGTCGATTTATCTCAAAAAACTGCATAGGAAAACGCCAAAAAATGTTTGGATTTGTAACTTTCAATTTTTGGGGTGAAAAAACACCAAAGGGGTTAACCTTACGCTTTTTTCAAAAATCGCCAAAAACTTAAATAATCTTTTTTTGATCATAACCGACGTGATTTGATGCGGGGAGTTCGAAAAACGCGGTATCGTTTGGGGAAAACGCTCGTAAGAGGTTCAAAATTACGTTCAAATATTTCCAACTTTAAGGACGCATAAATCCTAAAATATCATACATACGGCAAATCTGACTGCGTCAGTCGATTTATCTCAAAAAACTGCATAGGAAAACGCCAAAAAATGTTTGGATTTGTAACTTTCAATTTTTGGAGTGAAAAAACACCAAAGGGGTTAACCTTACGTTTTTTTCAAAAATCGCCAAAAACTTAAATGGTCTTTTTTTGATCATAACCGACGTGATTTGATGCGGGGAGTTCGAAAAACGCGGTATCGTTTGGGGAAAACTATCGTAAGAGGTTCAAAATTACGTTCAAATATTTCCAACTTTAAGGACGCATAAATCCTAAAATATCATACTTACGGCAAATCTGACAGCGTCAGTCGATTTATCTCAAAAAACTGCATAGGAAAACGCCAAAAAATGTTTGGATTTGAAACTTTCAATTTTTGGGGTGAAAAAACACCAAAGGGGTTAACCATACGTTTTTTTCAAAAATCGCCAAAAATTTAAATGGTCTTTTTTTGATCATAACCGACGTGATTTGATGCGGGGAGTTCGAAAAACGCGGTATCGTTTGGGGAAAACGCTCGTAAGAGGTTCAAAATTACGTTCAAATATTTCCAACTTTAAGGACGCATAAATCCTAAAATATCATACTTACGGCAATTCTGACTGCGTCAGTCGATTTATCTCAAAAAACTGCATAGGAAAACGCCACAAAATGTTTGGTTTTGAAACTTTCAATTTTTGGGGTGAAAAAACACCAAAGGGGTTAACCTTACGTTTTTTTCAAAAATCGCCAAAAATTTAAATGGTCTTTTTTTGATCATAACCGACGTGATTTGATGCGGGGAGTTTGAAAAACGCGGTATCGTTTGGGGAAAACGCTCGTAAGAGGTTCAAAATTACGTTCAAATATTTCCAACTTTAAGGACGCATAAATCCTAAAATATCATACTTACGGCAAATCTGACAGCGTCAGTCGATTTATCTCAAAAAACTGCATAGGAAAACGCCAAAAAATGTTTGGATTTGAAACTTTCAATTTTTGGGGTGAAAAAACACCAAAGGGGTTAACCTTACGTTTTTTTCAAAAATCGCCAAAAATTTAAATGGTCTTTTGTTGATCATAACCGACGTGATTTGATGCGGGGAGTTCGAAAAACGCGGTATCGTTTGGGGAAAACTATCGCAAGAGGTTCAAAATTACGTTCAAATATTTCCAACTTTAAGGACGCATAAATCCTAAAATATCATACTTACGGCAAATCTGACTGCGTCAGTCGATTTATCTCAAAAAACTGCATAGGAAAACGCCAAAATATGTTTGGATTTGAAACTTTCAATTTTTGGGGTGAAAAAACACCAAAGGGGTTAACCTTACGTTTTTTTCAAAAATCGCCAAAAATTTAAATGGTCTTTTTTTGATCATAATCGACGTGATTTGATGCGGGGAGTTCGAAAAACGCGGTATCGTTTGGGGAAAACGCTCGTAAGAGGTTCAAAATTACTTTCAAATATTTCCAACTTTAAGGACGCATAAATCCTAAAATATCATACTTACGGCAATTCTGACTGCGTCAGTCGATTTATCTCAAAAAACTGCATAGGAAAACGCCACAAAATGTTTGGATTTGTAACTTTCAATTTTTGGGGTGAAAAAACACCAAAGGGGTAAACATTACGTGTTTTACAAAAATCGCCAAAAATTTAAATGGTCTCTTTTTGATCATAACCGACGTGATTTGATGCGGGGAGTTCGAAAAACGCGGTATCGTTTGGGGAAAACGCTCGTAAGTGGTTCAAAATTACGTTCAAATATTTCCAACGTTAAGGACGCATAAATCCTAAAATATCATACTTACGGCAATTCTGACTGCGTCAGTCGATTTATCTCAAAAAACTGCATAGGAAAACACAAAATGTTTGGTTTTGAAACTTTCAATTTTTGGGGTGAAAAAACACCAAAGGGGTTAAACTTACGTTTTTTTCAAAAATCGCCAAAAATTTAAATGGTCTTTTTTTGATCATAACCGACGTGATTTGATGCGGGGAGTTCGAAAAACGCGGTATCGTTTGGGGAAAACGCTCGTAAGAGGTTCAAAATTACGTTCAAATATTTCCAACTTTAAGGACGCATAAATCCTAAAATATCATACATACGGCAAATCTGACTGCGTCAGTCGATTTATCTCAAAAAACTGCATAGGAAAACGCCAAAAAATGTTTGGATTTGTAACTTTCAATTTTTGGGGTGAAAAAACACCAAAGGGGTTAACCTTACGTTTTTTTCAAAAATCGCCAAAAATTTAAATGGTCTTTTTTTGATCATAACCGACGTGATTTTATTCGGGGAGTTCGAAAAACGCGGTATCTTTTGGGGAAAACGCTCGTAAGAGGTTCAAAATTACGTTCAAATATTTCCAACTTTAAGGACGTATAAATCCTAAAATATCATACATACGGCAAATCTGACTGCGTCAGTCGATTTATCTCAAAAAACTGCATAGGAAAACGCCAAAAAATGTTTGGATTTGTAACTTTCAATTTTTGGGGTGAAAAAACACCAAAGGGGTTAACCTTACGCTTTTTTCAAAAATCGCCAAAAACTTAAATAATCTTTTTTTGATCATAACCGACGTGATTTGATGCGGGGAGTTCGAAAAACGCGGTATCGTTTGGGGAAAACGCTCGTAAGAGGTTCAAAATTACGTTCAAATATTTCCAACTTTAAGGACGCATAAATCCTAAAATATCATACATACGGCAAATCTGACTGCGTCAGTCGATTTATCTCAAAAAACTGCATAGGAAAACGCCAAAAAATGTTTGGATTTGTAACTTTCAATTTTTGGAGTGAAAAAACACCAAAGGGGTTAACCTTACGTTTTTTTCAAAAATCGCCAAAAACTTAAATGGTCTTTTTTTGATCATAACCGACGTGATTTGATGCGGGGAGTTCGAAAAACGCGGTATCGTTTGGGGAAAACTATCGTAAGAGGTTCAAAATTACGTTCAAATATTTCCAACTTTAAGGACGCATAAATCCTAAAATATCATACTTACGGCAAATCTGACAGCGTCAGTCGATTTATCTCAAAAAACTGCATAGGAAAACGCCAAAAAATGTTTGGATTTGAAACTTTCAATTTTTGGGGTGAAAAAACACCAAAGGGGTTAACCATACGTTTTTTTCAAAAATCGCCAAAAATTTAAATGGTCTTTTTTTGATCATAACCGACGTGATTTGATGCGGGGAGTTCGAAAGACGCGGTATCGTTTGGGGAAAACGCTCGTAAGAGGTTCAAAATTACGTTCAAATATTTCCAACTTTAAGGACGCATAAATCCTAAAATATCATACTTACGGCAAATCTGACTGCGTCAGTCGATTTATCTCAAAAAACTGCATAGGAAAACGCCAAAAAATGTTTGGATTTGAAACTTTCAATTTTTGGGGTGAAAAAACACCAAAGAGGTTAACCTTACGTTTTTTTCAAAAATCGCCCAAAACTTAAATGGTCTTTTTTTGATCATAACCGACGTGATTTGATGAGGGGAGTTCGAAAAACGCGGTATCGTTTGGGGAAAACGCTCGTAAGAGGTTCAAAATTACGTTCAAATATTTCCAATTTTAAGGACGCATAAATCCTAAAATATCATACTTACGGCAAATCTGACTGCGTCAGTCGATTTATCTCAAAAAACTGCATAGGAAAACGCCAAAAAATGTTTGGATTTGAAACTTTCAATTTTTCGGTGAAAAACCACCAAAGGGGTTAACCTTACGTTTTTTTCAAAAATCGCCAAAAATTTAAATGGTCTTTTTTTGATCATAATCGACGTGATTTGATGCGGGGAGTTCGAAAAACGCGGTATCGTTTGGGGAAAACGCTCGTAAGAGGTTCAAAATTACGTTCAAATATTTCCAACTTTAAGGACGCATAAATCCTAAAATATCATACTTACGGCAATTCTGACTGCGTCAGTCGATTTATCTCAAAAAACTGCATAGGAAAACGCCACAAAATGTTTGGTTTTGAAACTTTCAATTTTTGGGGTGAAAAAACACCAAAGGGGTTAACCTTACGTTTTTTTTCAAATATCGCCAAAAATTTAAATGGTCTTTTTTTGATCATAACCGACGTGATTTGATGCGGGGAGTTCGAAAAACGCGCGGTATCGTTTGGGGAAAACGCTCGTAAGAGGTTCAAAATTACGTTCAAATATTTCCAACTTTAAGGACGCATAAATCCTAAAATATCATACTTACGGCAAATCTGACTGCGTCATTCGATTTATCTCAAAAAACTGCATAGGAAAATGCCAAAAAATGTTTGGATTTGTAACTTTCAATTTTTGGGGTGAAAAAACACCAAAGGGGTTTTTTTCAAAAATCGCCAAAAATTTAAATGGTCTTTTTTTGATCATAACCGACGTGATTTGATGCGGGGAGTTCGAAAAACGCTGTATCGTTTGGGGAAAACTATCGTAAGACGTTTAAAATTACCTTCAAATATTTCCAACTTTAAGGACGCATAAATCCTAAAATATCATACTTACGGCAAATCTGACAGCGTCAGTTGATTTATCTCAAAAAACTGCATAGGAAAACTCCAAAATATGTTTGGATTAGAAACTTTCAATTTTTGGGGTGAAAAAACACCAAAGGGGTTAACCTTACGTTTTTTCAAAAATCGCCAAAAATTTCAATGGTCTTTTTTTGATCATAACCGACGTGATTTGATGCGGGGAGTTCGAAAAACGCGGTATCGCTTGGTGAAAACGCTCGAAAGAGGTTCAAAATTACGTTCAAATATTTCCAACTTTAAGGACGCATAAATCCTAAAATATCATACTTACGGCAAATCTGACTGCGTCAGTCGATTTATCTCTAAAACTGCATAGGAAAAGGCCAAAAAATGTTTGGATTTGAAACTTTCAATTTTTGGGGTGAAAAAACACCAAAGGGCAAATAAAATAAAATAAATAAATAAAATAAATAAAATATCATACTTACGGCAAATCTGACTGCGTCAGTCGATTTGTCTCAAAAAACTGCATAGGAAAACGCCAAAAAATGTTTGGATTTGAAACTTTCAATTTTTGGGGTGAAAAAACACCAAAGGGGGAACCTTACGTTTTTTTTGAAAAATTGCCAAAAATTTAAATGGTCTTTTTTTGATCATAACCGACGTGATTTGATGCGAGGAGTTGGAAAAACGCGGTATCGTTAGGGGAAAACGCTCCTAAGAGGTTCAAAATTACGTTCAAATATTTCCAACTTTAAGGACGCATAAATCCTAAAATATCATACTTACGGCAAATCTGACTGCGTCAGTCGATTTATCTCAAAAAACTGCATAGGAAAACGCCAAAAAATGTTTGGATTTGTAACTTTCAATTTTTGGGGTGAAAAAACACCAAAGGGGTTAACCTTACGTTTTTTTCAAAAATCGCCAAAAATTTAAATGGTCTTTTTTTGATCATAACCGACGTGATTTGATGCGGGGAGTTCGAAAAACGCGGTATCGTTTGGGGAAAACGCTCGTAAGAGGTTCAAAATTACGTTCAAATATTTCCAACTTTAAGGACGCATAAATCCTAAAATATCATACTTACGGCAAATCTGACTGCGTCAGTCGATTTATCTCAAAAAACTGCATAGGAAAACGCCAAAATATGTTTGGATTTGAAACTTTCAATTTTTGGGGTGAAAAAACACCAAAGGGGTTAACCTTACGTTTTTTTCAAAAATCGCCAAAAATTTAAATGGTCTTTTTTTGATCATAATCGACGTGATTTGATGCGGGGAGTTCGAAAAACGCGGTATCGTTTGGGGAAAACGCTCGTAAGAGGTTCAAAATTACTTTCAAATATTTCCAACTTTAAGGACGCATAAATCCTAAAATATCATACTTACGGCAATTCTGACTGCGTCAGTCGATTTATCTCAAAAAACTGCATAGGAAAACGCCACAAAATGTTTGGATTTGTAACTTTCAATTTTTGGGGTGAAAAAACACCAAAGGGGTAAACATTACGTGTTTTACAAAAATCGCCAAAAATTTAAATGGTCTCTTTTTGATCATAACCGACGTGATTTGATGCGGGGAGTTCGAAAAACGCGGTATCGTTTGGGGAAAACGCTCGTAAGTGGTTCAAAATTACGTTCAAATATTTCCAACTTTAAGGACGCATAAATCCTAAAATATCATACTTACGGCAATTCTGACTGCGTCAGTCGATTTATCTCAAAAAACTGCATAGGAAAACACAAAATGTTTGGTTTTGAAACTTTCAATTTTTGGGGTGAAAAAACACCAAAGGGGTTAAACTTACGTTTTTTTCAAAAATCGCCAAAAATTTAAATGGTCTTTTTTTGATCATAACCGACGTGATTTGATGCGGGGAGTTCGAAAAACGCGGTATCGTTTGGGGAAAACGCTCGTAAGAGGTTCAAAATTACGTTCAAATATTTCCAACTTTAAGGACGCATAAATCCTAAAATATCATACATACGGCAAATCTGACTGCGTCAGTCGATTTATCTCAAAAAACTGCATAGGAAAACGCCAAAAAATGTTTGGATTTGTAACTTTCAATTTTTGGGGTGAAAAAACACCAAAGGGGTTAACCTTACGTTTTTTTCAAAAATCGCCAAAAATTTAAATGGTCTTTTTTTGATCATAACCGACGTGATTTTATTCGGGGAGTTCGAAAAACGCGGTATCTTTTGGGGAAAACGCTCGTAAGAGGTTCAAAATTACGTTCAAATATTTCCAACTTTAAGGACGTATAAATCCTAAAATATCATACATACGGCAAATCTGACTGCGTCAGTCGATTTATCTCAAAAAACTGCATAGGAAAACGCCAAAAAATGTTTGGATTTGTAACTTTCAATTTTTGGGGTGAAAAAACACCAAAGGGGTTAACCTTACGCTTTTTTCAAAAATCGCCAAAAACTTAAATAATCTTTTTTTGATCATAACCGACGTGATTTGATGCGGGGAGTTCGAAAAACGCGGTATCGTTTGGGGAAAACGCTCGTAAGAGGTTCAAAATTACGTTCAAATATTTCCAACTTTAAGGACGCATAAATCCTAAAATATCATACATACGGCAAATCTGACTGCGTCAGTCGATTTATCTCAAAAAACTGCATAGGAAAACGCCAAAAAATGTTTGGATTTGTAACTTTCAATTTTTGGAGTGAAAAAACACCAAAGGGGTTAACCTTACGTTTTTTTCAAAAATCGCCAAAAACTTAAATGGTCTTTTTTTGATCATAACCGACGTGATTTGATGCGGGGAGTTCGAAAAACGCGGTATCGTTTGGGGAAAACTATCGTAAGAGGTTCAAAATTACGTTCAAATATTTCCAACTTTAAGGACGCATAAATCCTAAAATATCATACTTACGGCAAATCTGACAGCGTCAGTCGATTTATCTCAAAAAACTGCATAGGAAAACGCCAAAAAATGTTTGGATTTGAAACTTTCAATTTTTGGGGTGAAAAAACACCAAAGGGGTTAACCATACGTTTTTTTCAAAAATCGCCAAAAATTTAAATGGTCTTTTTTTGATCATAACCGACGTGATTTGATGCGGGGAGTTCGAAAGACGCGGTATCGTTTGGGGAAAACGCTCGTAAGAGGTTCAAAATTACGTTCAAATATTTCCAACTTTAAGGACGCATAAATCCTAAAATATCATACTTACGGCAAATCTGACTGCGTCAGTCGATTTATCTCAAAAAACTGCATAGGAAAACGCCAAAAAATGTTTGGATTTGAAACTTTCAATTTTTGGGGTGAAAAAACACCAAAGAGGTTAACCTTACGTTTTTTTCAAAAATCGCCCAAAACTTAAATGGTCTTTTTTTGATCATAACCGACGTGATTTGATGAGGGGAGTTCGAAAAACGCGGTATCGTTTGGGGAAAACGCTCGTAAGAGGTTCAAAATTACGTTCAAATATTTCCAATTTTAAGGACGCATAAATCCTAAAATATCATACTTACGGCAAATCTGACTGCGTCAGTCGATTTATCTCAAAAAACTGCATAGGAAAACGCCAAAAAATGTTTGGATTTGAAACTTTCAATTTTTCGGTGAAAAACCACCAAAGGGGTTAACCTTACGTTTTTTTCAAAAATCGCCAAAAATTTAAATGGTCTTTTTTTGATCATAATCGACGTGATTTGATGCGGGGAGTTCGAAAAACGCGGTATCGTTTGGGGAAAACGCTCGTAAGAGGTTCAAAATTACGTTCAAATATTTCCAACTTTAAGGACGCATAAATCCTAAAATATCATACTTACGGCAATTCTGACTGCGTCAGTCGATTTATCTCAAAAAACTGCATAGGAAAACGCCACAAAATGTTTGGTTTTGAAACTTTCAATTTTTGGGGTGAAAAAACACCAAAGGGGTTAACCTTACGTTTTTTTTCAAATATCGCCAAAAATTTAAATGGTCTTTTTTTGATCATAACCGACGTGATTTGATGCGGGGAGTTCGAAAAACGCGCGGTATCGTTTGGGGAAAACGCTCGTAAGAGGTTCAAAATTACGTTCAAATATTTCCAACTTTAAGGACGCATAAATCCTAAAATATCATACTTACGGCAAATCTGACTGCGTCATTCGATTTATCTCAAAAAACTGCATAGGAAAATGCCAAAAAATGTTTGGATTTGTAACTTTCAATTTTTGGGGTGAAAAAACACCAAAGGGGTTTTTTTCAAAAATCGCCAAAAATTTAAATGGTCTTTTTTTGATCATAACCGACGTGATTTGATGCGGGGAGTTCGAAAAACGCTGTATCGTTTGGGGAAAACTATCGTAAGACGTTTAAAATTACCTTCAAATATTTCCAACTTTAAGGACGCATAAATCCTAAAATATCATACTTACGGCAAATCTGACAGCGTCAGTTGATTTATCTCAAAAAACTGCATAGGAAAACTCCAAAATATGTTTGGATTAGAAACTTTCAATTTTTGGGGTGAAAAAACACCAAAGGGGTTAACCTTACGTTTTTTCAAAAATCGCCAAAAATTTCAATGGTCTTTTTTTGATCATAACCGACGTGATTTGATGCGGGGAGTTCGAAAAACGCGGTATCGCTTGGTGAAAACGCTCGAAAGAGGTTCAAAATTACGTTCAAATATTTCCAACTTTAAGGACGCATAAATCCTAAAATATCATACTTACGGCAAATCTGACTGCGTCAGTCGATTTATCTCTAAAACTGCATAGGAAAAGGCCAAAAAATGTTTGGATTTGAAACTTTCAATTTTTGGGGTGAAAAAACACCAAAGGGCAAATAAAATAAAATAAATAAATAAAATAAATAAAATATCATACTTACGGCAAATCTGACTGCGTCAGTCGATTTGTCTCAAAAAACTGCATAGGAAAACGCCAAAAAATGTTTGGATTTGAAACTTTCAATTTTTGGGGTGAAAAAACACCAAAGGGGGAACCTTACGTTTTTTTTGAAAAATTGCCAAAAATTTAAATGGTCTTTTTTTGATCATAACCGACGTGATTTGATGCGAGGAGTTGGAAAAACGCGGTATCGTTAGGGGAAAACGCTCCTAAGAGGTTCAAAATTACGTTCAAATATTTCCAACTTTAAGGACGCATAAATCCTAAAATATCATACTTACGGCAAATCTGACTGCGTCAGTCGATTTATCTCAAAAAACTGCATAGGAAAACGCCAAAAAATGTTTGGATTTGTAACTTTCAATTTTTGGGGTGAAAAAACACCAAAGGGGTTAACCTTACGTTTTTTTCAAAAATCGCCAAAAATTTAAATGGTCTTTTTTTGATCATAACCGACGTGATTTGATGCGGGGAGTTCGAAAAACGCGGTATCGTTTGGGGAAAACGCTCGTAAGAGGTTCAAAATTACGTTCAAATATTTCCAACTTTAATGACGCATAAATCCTAAAATATCATACTTACGGCAAATCTGACTGCGTCAGTCGATTTATCTCAATAAACTGCATAGGAAAACGCCAAAATATGTTTGGATTTGAAACTTTCAATTTTTGGGGTGAAAAAACACCAAAGGGGTAAACCTTACGTTTTTTTCAAAAATCGCCAAAAATTTAAATGGTCTTTTTTGATCATAACCGACGTGATTTGATGCGGGGAGTTCGAAAAACGCGGTATCGTTTGGGGAAAACTATCGTAAGAGGTTCAAAATTACTTTCAAATATTTCCAACTTTAAGGACGCATAAATCCTAAAATATCATACTTACGGCAAATCTGACAGCGTCAGTCGACTTATCTCAAAAAAATGCATAGGAAAGCGCCAAAAAATGTTTGGATTTGAAACTTTCAATTTTTGCGGTGAAAAAACACCAAAGGGGTTAACCTTACGTTTTTTTCAAAAATCGCCAAAAATTTAAATGGTCTTTTTTTGATCATAACCGACGTGATTTGATGCGGGGCGTTCGAAAAACGCGGTATCGTTTGGGGAAAACGCTCGTAAGAGGTTCACAATTTCGTTCAAATATTTCCAACTTTAAGGACGCATAAATCCTAAAATATCATACTTACGGCAAATCTGACTGCGTCAGTCGATTTATCTCAAAAAACTGCATAGGAAAAGGCCACAAAATGTTTGGATTTGAAACTTTCAATTTTTGGGGTGAAAAAACACCAAAGGGGTTAACCTTACGTTTTTTTCAAAAATCGCCAAAAATTTAAATGGTCTTTTTTTGATCATAACCGACGTGATTTGATGCTGGGAGTTCGAAAAACGCGGTATCGTTTGGGGAAAACGCTCGTAAGAGGTTCAAAATTACGTTCAAATATTGCCAACTTTAAGGACGCATAAATCCTAAAATATCATACTTACGGCAAATCTGACTGCGTCAGTCGATTTATCTCAAAAAACTGCATAGGAAAACGCCAAAAAATGTTTGGATTTGAAACTTTCAATTTTTGGGGTGAAAAAACACCAAAGGGGTTAACCTTACGTTTTTTTCAAAAATCGCCAAAAATTTAAATAGTCTTTTTTTGATCATAACCGACGTGATTTGATGCGGGGAGTTCGAAAAACGCGGTATCGTTTGGGGAAAACGCTCGTAAGAGGTTCAAAATTACGTTCAAATATTTCCAACTTTAAGGACGCATAAATCCTAAAATATCATACTTACGGCAAATCTGACTGCGTCAGTCTATTTATCTCAAAAAACTGCATAGGAAAACGCCAAAAAATGTTTGGATTTGAAACTTTCAATTTTTGGGGTGAAAAAACACCAAAGGGGTTAACCTTACGTTTTTTTCAAAAATCGCCAAAAATTTAAATGGTCTTTTTTTTGATCATAACCGACGTGATTTGATGCGGGGAGTTCGAAAAACGCGGTATCGTTTGGGGAAAACGCTCGTAAGAGGTTCAAAATTACGTTCAAATATTTCCAACTTTAAGGACCCATAAATCCTAAAATATCATACTTACGGCAAATCTGACTGCGTCAGTCGATTTATCTCAAAAAACTGCATAGGAAAACGCCAAAAAATGTTTGGATTTGAAACTTTCAATTTTTGGGGTGAAAAAACACCAAAGGGGTTAACCTTACGTTTTTTTCAAAAATCGCCAAAAATTTAAATGGTCTTTTTTTGATCATAACCGACGTGATTTGATGCGGGGAGTTTGAAAAACGCGGTATTGTTTGGGGAATACGCTCGTAAGAGGTTCAAAATTACGTTCAAATATTTCCAACTTTAAGCACGCATAAATCCTAAAATATCATACTTACGGCAAATCTGACAGCGTCAGTCGATTTATCTCAAAGAAATGCATAGGAAAACGCCAAAAAATGTTTGGATTTGAAACTTTCAATTTTTGGGGTGAAAAAACACCAAAGGGGTTAACCTTACGTTTTTTTCAAAAATCGTTAAAAATTTAAATGGTCTTTTTTTGATCATAACCGACGTGATTTGATGCGGGGCGTTCGAAAAACGCGGTATCGTTTGGGGAAAACGCTCGTAAGAGGTTCAAAATTTCGTTCAAATATTTCCAACTTTAAGGACGCATAAATCCTAAAATATCATACTTACGGCAAATCTGACTGCGTCAGTCGATTTATCTCAAAAAACTGCATAGGAAAAGGCCACAAAATGTTTGGATATGAAACTTTCAATTTTTGGGGTGAAAAAACACCAAAGGGGTTAACCTTACGTTTTTTTCAAAAATCGCCAAAAATTTAAATGGTCTTTTTTTGATCATAACCGACGTGATTTGATGCGGGGAGTTCGAAAAACGCGGTATCGTTTGGGGAAAACTATCGTAAGAGGTTCAAAATTGCTTTCAAATATTTCCAACTTTAAGGACGCATAAATCCTAAAATATCATACTTACGGCAAATCTGACAGCGTCAGTCGATTTATCTCAAAAAAATGCATAGGAAAACGCCAAAAAATGTTTGGATTTGAAACTTTCAATTTTTGGGGTGAAAAAACACCAAAGGGGTTAACTTTACGTTTTTTTCAAAAATCGCCAAAAATTTAAATGGTCTTTTTTTGATCATAACCGACGTGATTTGATGCTGGGAGTTCGAAAAACGCGGTATCGTTTGGGGAAAACGCTCGTAAGAGGTTCAAAATTACGTTCAAATATTGCCAACTTTAAGGACGCATAAATCCTAAAATATCATACTTACGGCAAATCTGACTGCGTCAGTCGATTTATCTCAAAAAACTGCATAGGAAAAGGCCAAAAAATGTTTGGATTTGAAACTTTCAATTTTTGGGGTGAAAAAACACCAAAGGGCAAATAAAATAAAATAAATAAATAAAATAAATAAAATATCATACTTACGGCAAATCTGACTGCGTCAGTCGATTTGTCTCAAAAAACTGCATAGGAAAACGCCAAAATATGTTTGGATTTGAAACTTTCAATTTTTGGGGTGAAAAAACACCAAAGGGGTAAACCTTACGTTTTTTTCAAAAATCGCCAAAAATTTAAATGGTCTTTTTTGATCATAACTGACGTGATTTGATGCGGGGAGTTCGATAAACGCGGTATCGTTTGGGGAAAACTATCGTAAGAGGTTCAAAATTACTTTCAAATATTTCCAACTTTAAGGACGCATAAATCCTAAAATATCATACTTACGGCAAATCTGACAGCGTCAGTCGATTTATCTCAAAAAAATGCATAGGAAAGCGCCAAAAAATGTTTGGATTTGAAACTTTCAATTTTTGCGGTGAAAAAACACCAAAGGGGTTAACCTTACGTTTTTTTCAAAAATCGCCAAAAATTTAAATGGTCTTTTTTTGATCATAACCGACGTGATTTGATGCGGGGCGTTCGAAAAACGCGGTATCGTTTGGGGAAAACGCTCGTAAGAGGTTCAAAATTTCGTTCAAATATTTCCAACTTTAAGTACGCATAAATCCTAAAATATCATACTTACGGCAAATCTGACTGCGTCAGTCGATTTATCTCAAAAAACTGCATAGGAAAAGGCCACAAAATGTTTGGATTTGAAACTTTCAATTTTTGGGGTGAAAAAACACCAAAGGGGTTAACCTTACGTTTTTTTCAAAAATCGCCAAAAATTTAAATGGTCTTTTTTTGATCATAACCGACGTGATTTGATGCGGGGCGTTCGAAAAACGCGGTATCGTTTGGGGAAAACGCTCGTAAGAGGTTCAAAATTTCGTTCAAATATTTCCAACTTTAAGTACGCATAAATCCTAAAATATCATACTTACGGCAAATCTGACTGCGTCAGTCTATTTATCTCAAAAAACTGCATAGGAAAACGCCAAAAAATGTTTGGATTTGAAACTTTCAATTTTTGGGGTGAAAAAACACCAAAGGGGTTAACCTTACGTTTTTTTCAAAAATCGCCAAAAATTTCAATGGTCTTTTTTTTGATCATAACCGACGTGATTTGATGCGGGGAGTTCGAAAAACGCGGTATCGTTTGGGGAAAACGCTCGTAAGAGGTTCAAAATTACGTTAAAATATTTCCAACTTTAAGGACCCATAAATCCTAAAATATCATACTTACGGCAAATCTGACTGCGTCAGTCGATTTATCTCAAAAAACTGCATAGGAAAACGCCAAAAAATGTTTGGATTTGAAACTTTCAATTTTTGGGGTGAAAAAACACCAAAGGGGTTAACCTTACGTTTTTTTCAAAAATCGTTAAAAATTTAAATGGTCTTTTTTTGATCATAACCGACGTGATTTGATGCGGGGCGTTCGAAAAACGCGGTATCGTTTGGGGAAAACGCTCGTAAGAGGTTCAAAATTTCGTTCAAATATTTCCAACTTTAAGGACGCATAAATCCTAAAATATCATACTTACGGCAAATCTGACTGCGTCAGTCGATTTATCTCAAAAAACTGCATAGGAAAAGGCCACAAAATGTTTGGATATGAAACTTTCAATTTTTGGGGTGAAAAAACACCAAAGGGGTTAACCTTACGTTTTTTTCAAAAATCGCCAAAAATTTAAATGGTCTTTTTTTGATCATAACCGACGTGATTTGATGCGGGGAGTTCGAAAAACGCGGTATCGTTTGGGGAAAACTATCGTAAGAGGTTCAAAATTGCTTTCAAATATTTCCAACTTTAAGGACGCATAAATCCTAAAATATCATACTTACGGCAAATCTGACAGCGTCAGTCGATTTATCTCAAAAAAATGCATAGGAAAACGCCAAAAAATGTTTGGATTTGAAACTTTCAATTTTTGGGGTGAAAAAACACCAAAGGGGTTAACTTTACGTTTTTTTCAAAAATCGCCAAAAATTTAAATGGTCTTTTTTTGATCATAACCGACGTGATTTGATGCTGGGAGTTCGAAAAACGCGGTATCGTTTGGGGAAAACGCTCGTAAGAGGTTCAAAATTACGTTCAAATATTGCCAACTTTAAGGACGCATAAATCCTAAAATATCATACTTACGGCAAATCTGACTGCGTCAGTCTATTTATCTCAAAAAACTGCATAGGAGAACGCCAAAAAATGTTTGGATTTGAAACTTTCAATTTTTGGAGTGAAAAAACACCAAAGGGGTTAACCTTACGTTTTTTTCAAAAATCGCCAAAAATTTAAATGGTCTTTTTTTTGATCATAACCGACGTGATTTGATGCGAGGAGTTCGAAGAACGCGGTATCGTTTAGGGAAAACGCTCGTAAGAGGTTCAAAATTACGTTCAAATATTTCCAACTTTAAGGACCCATAAATCCTAAAATATCATACTTACGGCAAATCTGACTGCGTCAGTCGATTTATCTCAAAAAACTGCACAGGAAAACGCCAAAAAATGTTTGGATTTGAAACTTTCAATTTTTGGGGTGAAAAAACACCAAAGGGGTTAACCTTACGTTTTTTTCAAAAATCGCCAAAAATTTAAATGGTCTTTTTTTGATCATAACCGACGTGATTTGATGCGGGGAGTTCGAAAAACGCGGTATCGTTTGGGGAAAACGCTCGTAAGAGGTTCAAAATTACGTTCAAATATTGCCAACTTTAAGGACGCATAAATCCTAAAATATCATACTTACGGCAAATCTGACTGCGTCAGTCGATTTATCTCAAAAAACTGCATAAGAAAACGCCCAAAAATGTTTTGATTTAAGACTTTCAATTTTTGGGGTGAAAAACCACCAAAGGGGTTAACCTTACGCTTTTTTCAAAAATCGCCAAAAATTTAAATGGTCTTTTTTTGATCATAACCGACGTGATTTGATGCTGGGAGTTCGAAAAACGCGGTATCGTTTGGGGAAAACGCTCGTAAGAGGTTCAAAATTACGTTCAAATATTGCCAACTTTAAGGACGCATAAATCCTAAAATATCATACTTACGGCAAATCTGACTGCGTCAGTCTATTTATCTCAAAAAACTGCATAGGAGAACGCCAAAAAATGTTTGGATTTGAAACTTTCAATTTTTGGAGTGAAAAAACACCAAAGGGGTTAACCTTACGTTTTTTTCAAAAATCGCCAAAAATTTAAATGGTCTTTTTTTTGATCATAACCGACGTGATTTGATGCGAGGAGTTCGAAGAACGCGGTATCGTTTAGGGAAAACGCTCGTAAGAGGTTCAAAATTACGTTCAAATATTTCCAACTTTAAGGACCCATAAATCCTAAAATATCATACTTACGGCAAATCTGACTGCGTCAGTCGATTTATCTCAAAAAACTGCACAGGAAAACGCCAAAAAATGTTTGGATTTGAAACTTTCAATTTTTGGGGTGAAAAAACACCAAAGGGGTTAACCTTACGTTTTTTTCAAAAATCGCCAAAAATTTAAATGGTCTTTTTTTGATCATAACCGACGTGATTTGATGCGGGGAGTTCGAAAAACGCGGTATCGTTTGGGGAAAACGCTCGTAAGAGGTTCAAAATTACGTTCAAATATTGCCAACTTTAAGGACGCATAAATCCTAAAATATCATACTTACGGCAAATCTGACTGCGTCAGTCGATTTATCTCAAAAAACTGCATAAGAAAACGCCCAAAAATGTTTTGATTTAAGACTTTCAATTTTTGGGGTGAAAAACCACCAAAGGGGTTAACCTTACGCTTTTTTCAAAAATCGCCAAAAATTTAGATGGTCTTTTTTTGAACTAAACCGACGTGTTTTTATGCCAGAAGTTCGCAAAACGCGTTTTGTTTGGGGGAAATGCATGTAAGCGGTTCAAAAAGACGATCGAATTTTTTCAACTTTAAAGACGCATAAATCCTAAATGTTTAGTTTGAAATTGTGAAAAAATGCATTTTTCTTTAAATGCACGAACTGCAGTTAGGTATAGTAAAAGTTTTTTTACGTTCAGAAGTAAAAAATTGCATATAACTAATTTTGTGTTTCTAATTTTGTTTCAAAAAGCGTTACTTTGTGATATTAAATTAAGGTGTGGAAAAGTACTACTTTTCCGCACTATGTAGTGCACTATTTCAATAGTGTGAAAAAGTAGTACTTTTGTGTAAGCATGTAATACTTTTTTTCTACGACCACTACCGTAAATGAACAATATTGTACGAACCCGATCCTATGTAAACATCTCTTTACGCACGGCCGTGCGTAAAGTGTTTGATCGCACGGCTAGGGAGTATTGTAATTTACTAAGATTATGTTGGCTGCAATAGTAAGTTATGTTGATTATTTGACAAAAATTGTTATTTAACGTGAAAGATTTAGTTTAATAAAAACTTTAATTATTAATTTATTTGATGTTTTAATTATTTTCAAGCACCTGTCAGGAAAAAAAAACGTGTTACATATTATTGTTTTAAGTGAATTATGGTGCACGTCACCTCTGAGTCCCTCGTTCCGTGTTTACATCTGACATGAGATACGTTGCCCGGTTCGATTGGGTTTACAACGGCTTTGATTTCGCATTATTACAGTTATTACTCATTGATTATAATATTAGGCGAGCGCTAAATATTGTATTAAGGTTTTGTGTTAGTAACCTTATCCCTTCCCCGTAATAACACCAACATTTAAGAAAATGTAAAAATAAAGTTAAAATTTTATTTTTAAATGGGAGACACAAAAGTTGAAATATCTCAAAAACGAGACGATATATCGAAAAACGAAGGAAAAAATCCCCACTCCCTCCTTTACACCCTTGTCATAAATGGAGTCTAGCTATT
Organism: Cantharis rufa; assembly: GCA_947369205.1. Taxonomy (NCBI): domain Eukaryota; kingdom Metazoa; phylum Arthropoda; class Insecta; order Coleoptera; family Cantharidae; genus Cantharis; species Cantharis rufa. The sequence goes on along the minus strand of OX376309.1, from coordinate 399,245 downwards.
CTATGGTATTTTCTTTTCTAGTGCACACTACAGCCGACATATGTACGTTGTCTATTTTAAACTTAAATGTTTACGGGCGATCCGTACTCAACCTCCAAAAATTTTATGAACAAATGTTAATAAGTACCTCTAAAAACACATGTATGCAAATTTTCAGATAAATCGAAAAGTATCCCCTAAAAGTGCCTTTTAAGGATTAGGGTAGAAAATCTAGAGTTTGGCCGTAGAAAAAGTGTAGTACGTAACTAAGAGTTGTAAAACAATTACACGCTTGAAACTTTTCACTCGCGTGTAATATGATTCTTACAACTCGCGTGTAATATGATTCTTATACAACTCTCGTTACGTAATATACTATTACATACTTTTTATGTAAGTATGTATTTTTACACTTGTAAAAGTAAGTAAAGTATGCAGGGGAATTATGCGGTATATACTATAATTGGTTTTTTAAGAATAATATAAAAATTTATAGTAAACCGATGACATCGAAATAGTTAACCAATGAAATTGGTTTAAAATTAGGCAGTTTTATACTAGCAAATTTTACGCTTTGTTCACATCCAATTTAAAACCAATTTTATTGGTTAATGTTTTGCGGTCATCGGTGTAGTATAGATTTTTATATTATTCTTAAAAAAATCCAACTATAGTACCTCAAATAACCAAAAATAAAAAAAATATGTTATTGGTTCTTTTCGAAACATAATTAGAAAAAATATTGTTCGATACTCGTGGAAAACCATCTTTTTAATTTTCGGCTTTGCCTTGAATGGAAAAATCTTAGTTAATTTATAAAACTTTAAAAAATCTTAGTTAATTTATAAAACTTTCTATAAATCACATTGCCAGGCGCCAAACCGTCAACAAAGCTAGATTAAAATAAATAACAAAATAAAAATTAACAAAACATTTTGTTAATTGTACCTGTTAATGCCGAGCAAGAGGATATTGAAGTATTTATTAGGACTCCCATCCAGTTAGAAAGCTGTTCCGAAAGAGACTAAAAGTACGAAGTTCAAAATGGCCACTTGAGTCCGGTTAATCGGACAAACGTCAGTCTCCAAAAAATTAAACTTTTTTCTTTTCAAAATTCAAAATTAAAAATTTTTCGAAAAGGTAATAATTTTTTTAAAACCAGAAGCGACCTAACGTTGAAACCGGGTAACCTTTCAAGACCTAACAATTCTATAATTTTTTATATCAAACTGATGAAAATGGGAGGCCAACTTCACTAATAGTGCGATTCTCTAACTCAAAACATTCTATAATAGTAGTTATGTTACGCTGTAAGATTACATAAATGTTATAAATTGGTATTCTGTAAATAATTACATACTTGTTACTAACATTTCTACACCGAGAAAAAGGATTTGTCGCCCTATAACAGAGCTATTAGTAGCTATAGCCTCAACAGAGTTTCTCGTTGCTGTAACAAGTTTTCTGCTGCCATAACAAAGTTTTTTTTATGCAGAATAAGAAAATTTATTAAAGCAACTAATTTTTTTTACTGAATAGAAAACAACTTAGTTATGGCAGCAGAAAATTTGTTGCAGCAACAAAAAATTTGTTATATCAGCAAACCAAAACTCAGTTAAGGCTATAGCTACTAATAGCTTTGTTAGAGCGTGTAACATTGCGAATGCATTTCTTTCTTTGCGAGGTAAAATTTTTGAATTTTAAATGTTACATTTTATACACCTTTTTGAATTTGACTATTTAACGTTGGTATGGACGATAAAGCAATAATTTATTATCACTAGCGCTCGAATAAAAGCAGATTAATTTCGTTACAACTGCGAAAATTAATAGAAATTGCAACTAATTGAATCAATTGTTTTGGGTTTTTATACCGATTTGATAATCTTTTGATTGAATCACTGGCAGGTACAATTTTTATTATTATTTTTGTAACTTGAACTCATCGAATTCGTTTTTTTAGTTTGCTAATTTTTATCAGACACCTACGTTTTGCCACCGTGGTGAAGGTTTTTCAACAAGACGAGTCTTTTATATGGTTTTTTTTTGTTTTGATGCACAATCCAACTTGTACCATTCAACAAGGTAACAAGAAAAACGTTGAAACTAATCCCAACAGTTGGCGGAATTATCGATAGCGTTATCCAGGAGTTAATATTTGGTTTTTTTTTTTAAAGAAATTGATATTTTATTCACAATTTTGGGTGACGCCAATTAAGATAAATTTTTTTTCTACGTCGTTTGGTAGAGAGACGTGTCACATTTATCAATTGTAGGAGGGGGTTTTTGTAATTCAAATTGTGATTGCAGTTTTCAAAACCAAACCATTTTTGGAGCAGCCGAAATATCTTCGAACCAAGGAAAGCTTTCTGGAAGTCGTGGTTAACTCGAGCTGCTGTATTGCCATTACACCTGGTCAGTTTTAAGGGTGAGTCGTTACAATTTGTGTTGCAATTATTCTCTTTTGCAGGAGATTTATGTGACGGTTGTTGTTTTAAATTTTTATAATACGGTTATTCCGTTAATGGTCGTCACTCAAGAGGGTGGTAAACAAAATTTTTTTAAGCTTCTGACACCATCAGTGTCGAAGCTTTGTATTTTTTTAAATTTTTTTTATTGTCAAGGTGATACCTTCAGTATCCCTTAGAATTTTGTTCATAATTTTAATTTGAAACTACATTAAACCACTAATTCTATTTTGTTTATTTTATTTTACGGTTTAATAACAGTTTCTGGCGCCTGGCAATATTTTTCTAGTATCGCTTACCCAAAAAGCCTCTCTCCGTGCTGAATAAGCTAGCCGCTGCTTGCACAAGCAGCATTCAGGGAGTGTTAGGGTACAAGCGACAAATCTTTTTTCTCAGTGTAACTAACATTTTTCGTAACAGTGCACTTTACAGAATTGAAATTATCGCAAAATTATAATTAAATAAAAAATAATAACAATGCCTAGGGGTGCCGAGTAGCAAAGGGACGCTTAAATTATTTTAAAAAATTGTAATTTTAGCTTGTTTTGGATTAGTATAACTCTTATAAATTAATTTTTTAATTTTGTGATAGTTTTATTCTCTTGAGTCGATTTGTCGTTAGTTAGATTTTTGGGATATCTGCTAGCATATTGAATAGCATATGCGATCGCATAAGCGCTAATGCTAGCATATAGCATAGTAGATATCCCAAAAATCTAACTAAAGTGAAATTGACTCAGGAGTATAAAACTATCACAAAATAGGTCCGGGGAAGTCTGAAGAAGTCCAGGGAAGTCTGGGGAAGTTTGGGAAGTCCGAAAGTAGGAAGTCTAGTGTACACAATTTTTGACCGTGGTTTACCCCTCGCAGTAGTCAATACGATGAATTTTGTTCATCGGCGCAAATATTTAAATTTTCAGTTAATGTGATGAACCATTTCTTTCAGTGCATTAAACATAAATATCAATAAGCAAGAAATTGAATGAATTAATCAAAACACATGAGTTAAGTAGTACTTGAGTACATTTGGACAGTAACAGTGCCGGATTAATTCATAACCAAATTAAGCAATTGCTTAGGGCATTACGTCTTGGGGGCACCACGCACCAGAAACAGCACAAAAAATATTTGCTAGCACATGAAAGGTTTGAAAATCCACGCATTTGAAATTGACTAGAGCGTTGACTTCGGAGTCATAAGTCATAACCCCGCTCCCGCTTGCTCGTGCATCATTCTGAAATTTGAATGCTCTCGATTTGCGATTAGCCTATCACCACCTCTGCCCCGCCGACGCTGTGCTGGTTTTTTTTTATTTTTGAAGTCCGATATTAGTTTCCTTATGGATAGGGGGCCCACAGACGGGGATTGTTTAGGGCATCAAGTAGTCTTAATCCGGCCCTGGACAGTAAGTCGACGTAGTCGCATCATAGATATCAAAAATTAAATCATGCATACTCAAAATTGGGAATGCTATACCCAGTAATTAATAAAAATTTATCGTTGCAAACACAATGCAAATTGCTATTAATAAATCCATAATACGACCAGTAAATTCGTATGCAAATGTATCAGGGAAATAATCAGATACTAGAGTACGAATTGCAAATGCCTCCAGTTTAACAATTCAATAAAAGATGTGCTAAAAACTGTTTTAAGAAATTATTAAAATGTTGTTCTAGTGTAGTACATTTTAAATTTTGTAAAAATTTAGAAAAAGTTAGATAGTTACAATGATTTTATTTTATAAATAGTGGTAAATCAAATAATTGTTATAATTTTGTTCTGTGTATAACTTGTATATTATAGTGAAGCGATAATAATAAATCAGTTTAAAAAAAAGTTGGGTAGAGTGGGGTTAACTGTACAGTTTTTTGAAAATATTTAAATTTATATGAGATTGCCTAAGCTTAGATCAACAATTTTTTTACAGTATGTAGTTTGGTTATATAGCAATAAAAAAAAATACATCTAACACAAAGTTTATAAAAATACACCTTCTAGTTTTAATTGCTTGCATGCCTGCAATATGGTTCAGTTAACCCCATACTGCAGGTTAACTGAACATATAGGTAGATTAGTTGAGCATATCTTTAAAATATTAGGCCATCTAACCTGTTGTGTATACAAAAAATGTTAACAAATAAATTGAAAACAACATAGGTTTAAAAAAAACCAATAATGATAATAATCAATAGTCAAATACTGATTTTTTCACGTGAAACAAAATATGTAAGAGTTCAAAAATTTACACAGCCGCGATAAAAATTATTTTAGGCCATGATTAGGGGATTTTTAATATTCTGGAATATATTATAAACTTAAAGTGATATTTATAGGAAAGTCTTTGAATTGTTAAAATTAGAGCTCATAATAAATAACTAAGAGATGGCAGATATATGCAAGTGTTCAGTTAACCTACCTGTTCAGTTAACCTCATCTTACCCTACTATTTAACTTGGAAGCCCCTGTGCCGAGGATAAAATATGGGCGACGATCAAAGTCGTTACATCATTGATGTCGAGGGTAGATCAAGGACTCTTGTAAGTTGTAAAATTTCGTACCTTTGCACATAGTATGTGCAATATAATGTAACTATGTACTACGTAAAAGTAGTTATTATTATTATTATTTTTGATAGAGCATATGAATTTAGTAGCAGCAATATCGAGAGGGTAAATTTAATAAATTATATTAATTAATTTTAAATGGTGGCTAAGGATATGTTTTTATTTTCAAATAGAAGTACATATAAATATTACATCGATATAAAATAATGTACCACTTCAGGTGGAATTTTTTTAGACCCCACACCGAGGTGTTGCATAATATATTGTCACGTTGCTATACATCACAGAATTACATAATTTTTTTTTATTTTTAATACAATCAACATATACTTATAATGAGAGTTAAAATACGTATAGATCTACACGACATAATTTTTAAATTTTTTCTTATTTTTTCAATTTATAACAATTTATTATTAGTACAGAATTAGATATTTACATTTAAAATAATGTTGCTTAGACATTTTTTGGGCTAATAATGTCTTTTTAGCAATATATACTTTCAAACGTATAAATCCAATAATTAAATATATTATTTACTCAGTTAAGAATTATTTTAGGTGGTAGAACCTTAATCGAATAGCGTTTTGTCGATTTGAGTTACCCAGTTGGCATAGAGTTGGTGTATCGACTTCCGAAAAGATCCGGAAGTATAGAGTTAAATCGGTTAAATGCTAAATAATTCTTTCCTTAGTAAAGTACTAATGGACAACATAACAATTAATACTAATTAATATTATAACAAAACATTGTATAATATTATACTTATTGAACGTCACAAATTTTAGGTAGATTGTTTGTTGTAATATTTTAAATATTATTGAGCAGATATTTATATTAGTAAACCGTTGGCCCTAATACTTACTATTATAAATATCGTACTAATAAATCAATTACGAATATCTTTTACTAGTTAACCCTAAATTGACTACCAAAGTTATTGTCATTGCAGAATTAAACTTCCTAATTCTATAAATTGCACTTTTAAACAAAACGAATTTCATTTGCAGGCGCGGTTAGCTTAAATTAGCATTGTTGAGCATATTATTATTATATATATTAATAATTTTAATTGGGTGGATATCCGATGAACAAATTTAAATTTGATGTTGGATAAGTTAGTCTACATATAAGAGTCTAGTCTAACCGGGAATTAAATTTGTGAATGAATGGTGGCAAATAATGAAGAGAAATTGGGAAATATCGAGCGATTCGAGTGGCGCCTGCGTTTGAATGGTTTGTTGTGATCTTAAATGCTAGTGATATTTCTAACTATAGGGAAGACATTTTTTTCAACATTCATGTTAAACTGTGCTTACTTTTAGGCTCTTTTCAAAAAATATAAAATTTATTTGTTTTAAAATAATTGAGATACGTATATTATAATATATATTTTTCGATATGTAGGCTGCAGGTAATAAACGATAAAACTCTGAACACTACGTGATATATTAAATTAATATTATTGAAACACGTAGGTAATATTGTGCTTCTGAAACTTTGTTTCAAGAACAAAAGTCTTTGATATTTTACGTTTTTGACTCGACTAAATATTTTATAAAAGCATCTTGTATTGATCGTATTTTGCAACAGGTTGAACTTTCATTCACATAATACTAAATGTTTAGAATGGGATTTTGTTAAGAAGCTCATTTTGTAAATGAGATAATTATTTTACCTTCCGACCAAATTGAGATATGATATGATTAGAAAATTGAATAAAGACTATCAAAAACTGTTCGTTACATTGACAATATTAATACTAACATTATAATTATTAAGTATTTTAATTTGCCGACGCGACGTACATGCTACGTATTATTGTATGTTTGTTATGCACCTAGATACTATAATAATACTTATGATGTTTTAATATTTCGTTTTAAAATTTCGTAATTTTATTTTTTTATCAAAAGCTCTAAAAGTAACGTTGACGTATGATTTACGACACATAATTTAGTAAATTCCGCATAATTAAAAGATGATATAATATAATCGATACATTTAAGTTTTAAGTAAAAATTGATAGTAGTAGGTATGTATATGTGTAATGTATGTATATGTATTATGCAACAGACTTATTTTTTCAGGAAATTATTTGTGTGAATTAGATAAATATAAGTGAAAAGCTCAACTATGTTCAATTGTAAAGTTAGACAAAATCACGTATCATACCAGCCTTATATGATCTCGTGAATTATAAAAATAACACAATATTTCTTGCTTTCTTCATTTTCTTTTTTATCTAATTCACATTTTGATTTATCCAGCTTTCATAAATATTATTTCTAATAAATAGTTTTAAAATCAGTCCACATTCTACAGTCTATAAAACATTTATATTAAGATTTTATAACAATAAAACTAACCTAAACTTCGTTAATTTATTTAAATATCTAAAACGTTTTATATTTTACAATAAAACGAATTAGAAATTTAATTATTTACATCTAGCGCTAATAATAGTGATAATTGTTTAAAATTAATTATGTACTATTTATACAAACAACAACTTTTTAATTAGCACGATAATGCATACTGTCAAAGAAAGCATCAAGCGAGATAAAACATTCACAAATTTTAAATTTCTATCGTTTTAATCACATGCAGTTACAATTCTTTAAAGCATCAAACCGTCCATTTCATTCTGTAATAATAAAAATTAATATTAATATATTGTCTTAAATAATGGAGAAAAATAAATTTAGTTGCGGTATATGAATTTTGTAGTCCAGTATAGGTACACGCTCTTACGAACAGTATTATACGTATATAATAAATTATAACATTTATAATTAAATACAGTATAATCAAAATTTTCTTATTGGAAAATATTGTTTTACTTATGGCTAACTATTTTAGTTAAATTCACTCTGAAGTGAGGCACATATTGCATTACTAGTTTTTTTGTTAAAATTGTATCGTATTTTTTCTTTATTATCTTTTATTTTTTATTTTCAAATATTGTTAGTCTGACCTTACATACACGGAAGTGGATATATCATCCGATCTCCTTCCCTTGCTGAACAATTAAGCCAGAACACGTTAAAAAATAACATTTAAAAAAAATAAGTGAAACAGACATAAACAAATTGAAGTACATAGACATTCAAGAAAAAGTACAAGGAAGCTCAATCTCGATGCTTCTCATGAGGAAATCGGTAACTATATGCAGGACTATATGCAGTATGCAGGACCGTCTTATATAAGACTATTACTATTACTAGGGCTGGGAAGTTATTCGAATATTCAAATTTCCAGTAGTACTGGTTGCAACTTGTAAGATTTTTTTATATTTTACTAATTTCTATTGGTCAAATGTAAACTTTAGTGTACTCTCTATCTTAGGCTGATAATATACAGAGTACACTAAGTTTATATTTGACCAATAGGAATCATTAAAAATAAAAACTTGAAAGTTGGTTTTTTATTCGTCATTGGTTCTAAAGACGGCACCAGGCTACCGTTATCTTATTCCGATTTTGCTTATTTAAAAATATTATATATCTACTTTACAAATCAAAATAAGCCCATTGCAACTATGATAATCTTTATGCTAATTTTAAAATTGTAATTTCTTGAAATTCAAAAATTCTTTTCAACGTTATCTTTTTTATTTATTTTATTATAGTTTTTGCGTGTAATTTTACTTGATAAATAAGCTTCCTGTGGTAAAAATGCAATACTAACTATTTGAAATATATATGTATGTTAGCACTAATAGTTGAGGAATACGGTCCTGACTAGGAACCAGGCCCGTAGCCAGGGGGGGCACCTGGGCCCCCCCCCCGAAATGTTAAAAAAACAAAAATTGCTTGTAATAATAAAAATTCTCGGAAGGGAGTTCGTCGAAAATGTTACTTTTTACGAAAGGCTTTTATGAGTGCCCCACCCCCCGAAGTGAAATCCTGGCTACGGGCCTGCTAGGAACAGACCAATAGAAAGAGACGTAATCCAAGTACGGATCTGGTAAAAGAACTAATACCGTTTCTGAATCACTCGGTATTCAGATTAAAACTTCCAGATTATTAAGTTGGTAATACAAAAATGACTATAAATAAGAAATTGGTTTGGAAATAAAGCAACATAAAAACCGATTTTCGAAATAAAACATTCAGATCTAACATATTGTCGTGTTTCAAAATCATATTTTTGAATTTTGAATTTTTAATATTTGATTGATTTGATTTTGTAAATAATTTGTTGTGTTTGTAAATATTTTGAAATTTGGTTGTTCGCGCCAACAAACTCAAGTTGGTACGAAAAATTTGAGAAAAATTTGCTTTTTGCCGGCCGCGTCGACCGGAGTGGTCGATTTTGCGGAGGGTCTCCGTAATTGTGAATTTGATTCGTTTGTTAAGAGTTGATTTTGAATATTTTATGAATAAAAGTATTTAATTTGCAGTGAGTAAATTTTTATTAATTTGATTTTGAATAAAGTTGAGTAGTAGTTATTTAAAAGCAGAAAATTATAAGATAAGGAACGTGTGGTCGAGTTATCGCGCACATTTTGTTCAACATTACTTGAACTGAAATATAAAAATTAATTTTCGATTTTTGAAAAATTGAATTTGTAATATAATTCATCGCATTTAATGGTGCCGAAACCAGGGATCAGAGTTTGCCGCCAGGTAATTCCACTTTTATGTTGTTCGGTCTAATGCTAGAAGAAACTAAAAATGAAGCTTACACCCAAGCAACAAAATTTCATGATGGAAGAAATGATAAGGCAGTTCAACAAAATAAAAGAAAGTATGAACATAAACTATGAAAAAATAAGTAAGAAAATAGATAAAATGGAGGAAAATTGGAATAGATCGGAAATAATAAATAACAGTGTAACTAAAGATGAATTACGGGAAAGTATTGAGACAAGTAAAAGGGATGTGATGAATAAAATTCTGGATATAAGTTTGGATGAGAAAAATGAAAATTGGATGAAATCGAAAGATGATAGTTTGGTTAAAAAAAGTGAAAATTTAATTAATTTGGCAAATAATAATATAGTTCTAGAAAGTAAAAATTTTGAAAATAATAAAAATTTGGATATGAAAAATAATGAGATGAAAACGAACAATTTGGATAAAGACAGGGAGTTTGTCATAAAAATAAAGAAATGTGTGAAAGATGAAAGTTTGGACAGTTGTACCAAAATAATGAAAAATTTAGATGGAAAGGAATTAATAGTAACGGAAAGTGGGAAGAAGGAGATAGAAGGGGATGAGGAGCAGAACAATAAAAAATTGGACGGCGTTAACGGCGGACTGGTAACTCCAACATCAGGTGAAGGGTTCACGAGAGTAAGAGTAATTGGAATTTCGTATGTTCATGTTGGTTTTGTCAATGAACATCCGCCTAAAAAGAAGAATATTTTGTGGAAATCCATTAAATGGAAATAATTTTGTTAAAGTTTTGAAACACAACCTGTGTGTCTTTTGTGGCAAACCACCGGCCATTCACCGTGTTTCACCATCAAAAGCCAGAGGAGCAAAAATGTCGTGTTTCAAAATCATATTTTTGAATTTTGAATTTTTAATATTTGATTGATTTGATTTTGTAAATAATTTGTTGTGTTTGTAAATATTTTGAAATTTGGTTGTTCGCGCCAACAAACTCAAGTTGGTACGAAAAATTTGAGAAAAATTTGCTTTTTGCCGGCCGCGTCGACCGGAGTGGTCGATTTTGCGGAGGGTCTCCGTAATTGTGAATTTGATTCGTTTGTTAAGAGTTGATTTTGAATATTTTATGAATAAAAGTATTTAATTTGCAGTGAGTAAATTTTTATTAATTTGATTTTGAATAAAGTTGAGTAGTAGTTATTTAAAAGCAGAAAATTATAAGATAAGGAACGTGTGGTCGAGTTATCGCGCACATTTTGTTCAACATTACTTGAACTGAAATATAAAAATTAATTTTCGATTTTTGAAAAATTGAATTTGTAATATAATTCATCGCAATATATATTTATTAAACAAGGTGGAACTCGCTTTTGCGACAGTTCTTAGGCTTCTATACATCTACTTTTTCGGTAGGTTAAATTATTTGGGCTTTATTTTATTCCAATTTTTAATGCCTTAATCTTTTAATTAGGTAATCTGAATAATTAATACCAATCTAAAAATATTCTATATGAAGTAAAATTGTTTTAAGAACGTGCGTTCTGATTGGTTTTGAATTATGCGGACAGACGGACAGACGGACACGGAGCTAGATCATAAGGCTTCTTCCTATACGTTGTATAGAAGCCTAAAACTAACGACTAACGACTAACGATGGCCAAACATGTGGAACCTCTTCTTGATATAATTTTTTCTAGTGAATTTAGCAATATTGTAAATAATGATGGAAAAGTGGTCGGGTAAAGAGAGGTATCCATTGGGTTGAATTTGATGATTTAATTAAAAAGTCTCCACTCTCAATTAAGTTTCCTAACGAATAAACACCACGGTTATGTATATATGTAGAAATATAATGTATTTAGAAGTATTGCTGTTCGGTTCAATTGATATTTTAATAAAACAATAATTATTAAGTAAAATTACACGCAAAAAATAATACCAATATTGCAAGCTGAAAATTCAGCTAAGTTTGATCGCCAACGCCCATTGAAGGTATGGCATATTTAAGAAGAAGAAGAAATATAAACTTAGTGAGCTCTGTATATCATCAGCCTAAGATAGAGAGTACACTAAGTTTACATTTGACCAATAGAAATTAGTAAAATGTAAAAAAATCTTGCAAGTTGCAGCCAGTACTACTGGAAATTTGAATATTCGAATAACTTCCCAGCCCTAGTAATAGTAATAGTCTTATATAAGACGGTCCTGCATACTGCAAAGAAAATTGTAATTAACAAAAAAATGAGATCGAGCCTAAATTTCATTTCGCGATTTTCGTAGTTAGTATTACATTTAGAAATTTTATTTTTACAGAACAATTGGGAACAAATTGAGAACAATCGAGAACAATAAAAAAAAATTTTAATTTCGAAAAAAGGGGAGCTGGCGCGAAATCTTGTTTTGCGATTTCCGCTGTTGTTATTAGATTTAAAAATTTTGTTTTTACAGAACAATTGAGAACAAATCAAGAACAATCGAGAACAATCAAAAAAAATTTTAATTTCAAAAAAAGGGGAGCTGGCGCGAAATCTTATTTTGCGATTTCCGCGGTTGTTATTAGATTTAAAAATTTTATTTTTACAGAACAATTGAGAACAAATCAAGAACAATCGAGAACAATCAAAAAAAATTTTAATTTTGGAAAAGGGGGAGCTGGCAGAAAAAAAAGTTTTTTGCGATTTTTTTTTATATTCTTTTGTAAAATCAAAAAAAAAATATCAGAACAATTGAGAACAAATGAAGAACAATCGAGAACAACAAAAAAAAGTTAATTTTTTGATAAAAGGGGAGCCAGGTTCACGCACGTCAATCTATAAGACAAAATATAAATTGAAAAAGCGGTACGTCCGAATAACAAATTTCATAATTTTCAAAACTAGCAAGTTGAGATAAAATTTGCTCGATACGGGAAATAAACACCCTAGACTTACAGCCGCAATATACATACATATGTATATATACGGCAAGTTTTCGCACAAAAATTGTCATCAATTTTAGTACACGCAGATCAGGGGCAAGTTTTGAAATTAGCGACAATATTTTAAAGCATATTTTCTTAAATTTAAAAACAATATTGTCAAAAAGTTTTACAGGTTGTGCAACTATTAAATTTGACGTCAATATTCTTTACCGATGCCGAAGCTGCTAACGAAAATTGATGACAATTTTAATATAGAAACTTGCTGAGTATCATACGGCTCTTACAAATTAGCATGCTATTATGGCAGGATAATTTGTTGAAAAACTTGCTAATAGTACGCTAGTTAAAGTACTTGGTTATTTTCAAATTAAATAACTCAAAAACTAAGGAGCATTCCACAAAAAAAATTTGTTAGATTTAGCCTCCCTCAATAATAAACAAAACTTATCCCAAGGAATTGAAGCAAATTGCGTAATTATGCGACGAAATTGTAACTTGGTAAACGACCATTTGATTTAAATTTTTTTAAGGCTAACAAAAAAGAACGTTGTTTTCTATTTTGCCAAGCAATTCATGCACGAAACAAATAAAAACTTTTGTTACCTATAAGATTTCCAACTGATAAAAATAACCTTATTGTGTAATTTTCCACCGACTTGATTGCAAATAATAACTTTTCTTTTGAAATTTTTCTATTTTCTGCCTTGATTATATTATACTTTTGATGAATTTTAATTAAAACCCGATACGTTTGTTCGCACAAAATATTTGAATTGAAAATACCTTATTATTATAAACCTAAATTTAAAAGAATTTTAAAATGTAAAAAATTTAAAAACTAGTTTACTTACATTAAAGGAACTTGTGTCAAAAATATATGAGCGATGCGTTCTTTGGTAAGGCGTATCTCTTGGATAATAATCTTCTATTTGTATATCATGTTGATATGATCGAACTCCTGGAGCTAGAAGGTCTGGAAAAATCATAATGCCATCTCGACCTTCCAAACTTTCGAGTTGTTCGTTTTGTTCATCTCTATCGTAATTATTGTAATTTCTGTCTCGTAAATTTCTGAAATTAGTTTGATCGCAGACATTAAAAGCTGATGTAACGTGTAAAGAAAATCAAGTTTATATTTTTATGAAACAAAATAAATTTAATTTAGAATCGGTTTGTGAGTGGCTTAATTTAAAATAATAAATTCTGCATAATGTTAAGTTTCAAATGTGGATGACAAATTGCATTGTTCCTTAGATATGGATTTACACAATATGCTTTCAAGATTTGGTTATAATTTTACGACGCGACGACGTGAATTTTTATCGGTTAACTCTTAGGAAATTGGAAACTGATTACGTACTTAATCTTCAACATGAAAAATGATATTCTTTGATTCTTTTGGTTTCTGAGTTCGAGTGATGTGGTTTACTCTGCAGGATGTTGTTTTCCTTGTGGATGTTTTTCTAGCACCGCCACCGTAAAATAGAAATTGGTATTTTAAATGCAATACCGGACAGAAAGCTTTATACCTTTCCGAGGTTACAACATCGTTTCTATATACCCACGGCACGGCTTTCTCTTTATGCGTTTTAGATGTTACGCCTAAGCTTCCTCCCCATCTTCACACCTCACCAATTGAATTTATAGTCACACTTGTTCGATTGATAATTCCTAGAACTGGCAGGCATGTTGATTTTTAAATAAATAATTTGTGTTCTCTATTTTGTAGACTTTCATTCCTGCTTGGTAGACCAATAGAATGATAAAGTAATGTTATTGATTTTGATTTTGAAACAAATTTGCAAATTCGTGAAATTATGAGTGAAAAACATATTCCAAATTTGAAGATTCTACTTCAAACGGTTTTGCCATTATGAAATAAATAAAATTTTAAAACATCCCCTTCAAAGAGCTGTAGCTCCAAAATGGTGCATATTTTGATGTACATACGTAAAGTAGCTTAACTAAACATTGTCCTATAAGTAAAGCATTGCTGGTCTTTATATAGACACCCTGTATACAAACATTAAAATTTTCCCACCCTATACATTTTAGAAAAAAACTTATTTAATTAATAAGTGGTAATTTATTTCTCATGTTGATGATAGTTGTACCCAACGAGGTTAGATACATACCTTCTTAATTCGAGACTACATAATATGTACGTACGTACATAGTATATGTACATACTACATATCTGATTTGGTACACGACAAAGCACCTTTCTTGAATGAAATAAAACTTATCTTTATTCGGTAACTCGGACAAGTGTAAACTTTATTCGTTTTGATATTTTAGATTTTGGTTCCAAAAATTTCAAAATTACTTTTAAAATAATAGTTTTGCACATTCTTAAAATTAAATTTTTTAAGAAAGAATTTTTTGTCTGCTAATTAAACTCTTACAACAACATTTTTCGTTTTGAATTAGAACTCTTTTCGTCGGAATAGTTATTTAATAAAAAGTAAAAAGTTTCGGAACACATACAAAAACATAAATAATTTACAGTAATATGTAAACAAAAACTTGCGTAATTACTCAAGAATAGACTACAAAGGTTTCAACAAATTATTATCAAGGTAATTATAAAATTGAATGAATTTATTTATTAATTTAGTCTAAATTTTCTTGGCTACATAATTACTACAATTAAAAATTGCATCCATTGTTTTACATAATTATATTAATTTTGAGATTGTTTTGTATTGTATTGATCAAATCTGTGGTAATATTAATTAATGTTGTAAGAGAAGACACTTATTTAATTATTATGACCCAACACATTTACAATATGCCACTTGAGTCTAGAAAATAATTAATTACCGTTGATTGTTGGAAAGTTTTGTTGTATCTACTAACCTTTAAACCCTAAATAACAACCCAGATATTGCAAAAAAATACTTTATTCTAGGTATAAAGACCGCTTATAGAAATGCGTTGGGGGGAATTTCTAACAACATTATAGAACTAGCCATTCAAAATCGACCTATGGCCGATTTTGCTACTTTTACTACTTAAAGAAATAAGTAAGTATATTATTTTATAAATTTGACGATTTAACGACGAATATCAATAGACCTCGTAAAGCATTATCGAGCGAAAAATTCTATAAATTTACACTTTCTTTGTGCAAAAAGTTTACTTTAAAAAATAGGATTGTCAAAATATGCCCATAAATACCTGCATTACTTTTTTTATTTTATTTTATTTTTTTAATTAAAAAAAATTATTTTATTTTTGTACTTTCACACAGAAATTTGCTTCCTGTGATTGGGTGATTTTCAAAAAATGCCGATAACTCTTTGTTTTACCGGTTATTTGCCATCGATGGATGCCGGAGATTCACAATATTCACAAATTATATATCAGTTTCAGAGAGTCGATTATTACCTGATTAGTATCAGGTAATAATAAACTAGAATTAAACTAGAAAAGAAAAAAGAGTACACTGAGAAAAAAGATTTGTTGCTCTAACCAAGCTATTAGTAGCTATAGCCTCAATTGAGTTTTGTTTTGCTGCTATAAAAAATTTTTTGTTGCTGCAACAAATTTTCTTATTTTAACTTTGTTATGGCAGTAGAAAACTTGTTACAGCAACGAAAAACTTTGTTGATGCTATAGCTACTAATAGCTCTGTTAGGGCGACAATCTTTTTTCTCAGTGTAGAATCGGTGGAGATGTATGCTGTTATACATTGGAACAACGTCGGGTTATCAAATTTGTCTACAACGTGACTTATCTTTTGGAACAGTTATGGGCATTGGGTATGTATAATTATTATTTTGTTCGCCAGTGTTTGTTTGACGAAAACTTAATCGACAGCATTTGTTCGATATGGAATTTTAGTTACAACATCTCCGAAAAATTTCACCACTTTGTAGGCCGCTTCTTTTGGTAAATTTTGCCGATTCCCCAATTAGAATTTCTTTTCCACGTTCATGGATTAACTTTCAAAGTTTCCATAATGTCTGTAAACGAATCTTCACCACTAACTTGTGGTGATAAAAAAAATTTTGACTTGAATCTTGAGCTATTTGCAAGTTTATTCTTTTAGTACTTGAACAACTTACCATCAGTAACATAAACTGTCGCAGTTGATAGTATTATCGATTTAAACAAATTAAAATTTGAATGCAACTATGTATGTATAGTAATGAAATGAGTATCCAATCACAAATTGAAAAATTTTTCAAAACGACCCGGAGTCGAAAATTATTTAAATAAGAAATTATTTAAGACAAAAAAAACGTTGTACCTTCGAAGCGAGTACCCCAATCTTTACTTACTTAGTCATTTACATAAACACATTTTTCGGTTGGTATTTGAAATTATAAATCTCGGGGGGAGATTACACAATTCAATTCTAACAACATTGATTGGTTATGTTGTGTCAATATTAATGAAAATGTTAACTATGTCACTTCTGGAATCAGTTAAAATTGATCAGAGAAACTTGGTTGGCTAAGGTTTAATGTGCGTCGAACGATAAATATTTGTCGAGAAGCCTACAAGAAGTACTTCAAATCGAAGAAGTCGGTATACTATAATTCTTACAAGAACAAACGTAATTTTACAATTCAAGCAAAAGCTTATTATTTACACCAAGTCAATCGAAACTGTGAATAACCCAAGAAGCGGTGGACATTTTTTGATTGTATAATAATATTCATTCAAAGCCAACAAATGAAATGAACTTAGTAAATTCTGATCCAAATCTATTCAACAGATTATTTGCCAATTCCGCGCCACGAGCACGGTTATCGATCCGTTATAGATTTTCAATGAGGTGAGCTCCAATAATATTGCCAAATCAATTCTTAGGCTTAAATCTAATGCAGTTTGTATTGATGGTATTTCCTCCAGAATGCTTAAGCTGGGTTTGCCTTACTGCTTCTATGTTTGACTAATCACTGTTTAGAACAATCAACAAACAAAACTGATTTACGGAAGAAATCTGTCGTCATGTCTCTCCTTAACTTTAAGATATTCACATATGTATGCTAATGAGTGGTAACACACAATTATAACCTCGGATAATCTGGCATCCATTAATGAAATCTGCAATACAAATCTAGCCTCTCTGTGTTGGCAGTTCACACTGTTGAGCAATGTATAAAGATAAAAACCTTGGTGTGATATGGGATTGTAGTCTGACTTTTGAAGATTCTGCAAATCTTAACTGTGATGTTAAATATTAGCGGAACTTGGTTCAAAGCTTGGTGCTGTGCCATATTGATTACTGCTCTACAGGTAATTTTAAGCTTTCTAGCGGGTTACTTAAGGAAGAAATTGTAAATTCTGACTTGGAATTTTATAGTAAACTAGTACCAATGTACTAGTTGAAAATCAGCACTAAAATCAGATACTATGAACCATAGTATCCTTTTAAACATTATGTAAATATTTATCGTACATATATAATTATAAATATTATCCTTATACATTTGGTTTAAGGGTTTCGCTAAACAAAATGCGGTTCTAGTTCCATAAAGAAATAAATACATTAAAAATAGAAAATTTAATAAAAAGGTCAATATTTATATTTGTTTTTAGCCGATGTGATAGAATTGTTTAATAATATTTTTTTTAAATTAAAATAATTGGTCGAATGATTCGACTCCAGTATAGAATTAGACGATTAACCGAGATTAATTTAATTGTTTCTAATATGTTTGCTTGTTAAAAAAAATATTTAAAAGAAAATCTACCACCATCTAAATTCGTACAACCATTATTTTATTTAGTAGATTACATTTTTGTACTTTTACGGGGTACTTTTCATTACTTGACGAAACAGCCAGTTTGTTCGGATTAATAATAATTTTAAAATAAATGTATAACAAGAAAAAAATTATTGTTCTAATATTTGTAAATCATTTCTTTCTCGAATAACTTTAATAGCAAAAAATTAATAAGAATAATTAATATCAAATATAAATTTAATTTTCGAAGGAATACCGTGACTCGTCGAACGGTCGAACGTCAAATTAATTGAGGCCGTGAGAACAAAAGTGGTGTAACCCTCAAATACAACTATTGAAGATATTCAATTAATATTTTCAAATATTCGTTCAATTTGTGAATGCAAAAGCACTATATATCACTACCATCTATTGGACTATTAGATAATGTTGGTTACATCAATTTTACTTCAAAGATATTCCTAGGAGAGAGGCGTAACACCAAAAAAAAACTGATGAAAGAAATTTGGCTTTAAATTGCAATTACTATTTGCAAAATTATGAATTTTTGAAAAAACTGATGAATACGTAGATGATATAGTTTTTCAATTTCCACCTGGGTGACTTCGTAACCACAGCAGATTCAAAATGGTGGACAATATGGAGTTTTAAAAACAAAAGAAAATGCCAATCTCACAAGAATAACAAAATTTGAAAACAAAATCACAAATCAACGCCAAATAACGGAGCCGTTGAGTCATTTAGCAAAAATTTTTCATCCCTCCTGGAAGGAAAAGGGGGTGAATTTTTGAACTTTTTCAATTTGTCTGGGTGGACATGTACACATCCACACTCGTTCGCAAAATTTCATCTCTACACGGAGGCGTTCCGAAGGGAGCACCAACAGCTTTATAATACTCGTATAATGTACCTACATACATACATACTACATATGTAACTACATATTACTATTTGGGCAATATTTGTTAATAGGTAAAAATAGTTTAGGTCAGGGATAGATGAGGTGGAAAATTTTATAAATAGAGATATCGCAAAAAATTTAACGTGTCTTGGCATGGGAGTGGGGAGGAATTCCAAATTAAAAATAAATTCTAAAAAAAACTAGAAATAATAGAAAATTCAATTAGTTCAAATAATAAGTTAATTACTTACATTGGTTTAATTATAATAAGGAAAGTTGCTTAATGAAAACATTATTATGAAATTAGTAATAAAAAATTTAATTAAAGTAACAAAATTCGTAGTAGGCTGGAATGTCTAACATTAAAACCTAAAACTTCCAATGCGGATTTTTCTTTGGATTTTATACATTTCCATTACTTTATGGTAAATAAAGTTCAAATATAAACTTAAAATAAGAAAATATTTTGAATAATACTAATTTTCTACATATCGTATTTCTTCATTTTATTGTATTTAACTTTTTAAAATTTTTTGATCAAATTATTTTATTCTCATTTTAAAACTGCTTTTTGTTTTACTGTTACAATAGGTTTGAATGGAAATTAAAATCGTTCGGATGTCTTTGCACACTATTTATTAGTGTATTATCTTATCAGCACAGGAGGAAAATAAACTAGATGCAATGCTAAGCCTTTCTAAAACTAAATGTTATATTGCTATAAAAAGCATATTTGCATGCAGTAAGAAAATGTTAACTTTGAAAGCTCGTGGCTGGATTGCGTCGTTGTTCTATTCCAGAAATTGAATCTTGTTCCACTGATCTGTGGAATACCTTTGAGTCAGATTAATAAAGATGATTCAAATATATTGTGTTCCAAAACCCTTTTTGAATTTTGAAAAATTTTGCTCAAGTTATTTGGATGTTAAGTTTTGAATTTATGGACTTGGTTTTTACAGTTTTTGTAAATTTGAAATGTGATTCTGTAATTAATTTTGAACTTGGTAAATATGTATTTGAATTGTTTTGATTTTCGCACAAGCGATTTAAGTTGGCAATATTTTGTACGAGAACTGGGCTTTTTGCCAAAGATGGTTACCGAAATGATCGAGGAGCGATTTGTCTAATAAATAATTTGCGGATATATTTGAGTTATTATGTGCCAATTTGTAATTTTGATAAGAATTAATTTAATTTAGTTGAGAATTTGAATTGACAATTGACAAGTGAGAAAGAATTTTATTGTATGTGGATTGTTTTGAGTTTTTGGAAATTTTGATTTATCGGGTTCAATTGATAAGGAAGGAGAAAGTTAGTTTGGATATTAAAATTTGAAGTTGCATTAATTTCGCAATTATAAAAATTAATATTGGAAATAATTGGAAGTGTAAATTATAAAATTCCTTCTTAAAATTTATTGCATGTAATATGTAATTCAATTACATATATGTGCATCCCAGATTATGGGACCCTTTAACCATCGATGCAGTCTAAAATCGCCCATCAAATTTAAATCCCCAAAATGCTAAACGTACTCCTTCATATGCAGAAGGTGCTAATTTCATAGTATTATTGTTATTATTATTATTGTTGCTACACGGGTAGTGGTGGTCCACTTTGTACTGAAGCTCTAGGCTTATTACGTACCCCGTTTTCCATTGAGTTGTTAAGGAAAGTTATAAATATTTCGATCCACAGCGTAATGTTCACCAGAGGGCTGAGCTAAGAAATTCTGCCGAGTCCGGGATTTGAACCCAGAATCTCCGCTCAAAACTTCAACTAGCGTACACATCAAGCCACCGCTGGGGCCTATCAAGCCACCGCTGTGGTCTAATTTCATAGTAACTCTAAAACAAGAAAAGAAAAAAAAAGAAATCCGATTCAATATGGATTTATAATGTGTATATAACTTTCATGTATAAAAAGCACAAACGCTTTTTTTGCCCTACAGAAATTGCCGTATAAATACTTCGAATCTACCATTTAAAGTGTAATTTTTCAAGCCTTTCGAAAGAATCTAAACTAATCTATTATTCGAAACAGCTTTTTATTACTTTCAGATCAAATATGTAAAATAGCCACAGATAGTATTTGCGAGTCAAAGGCCTAGTTTATACGGAGAACTTAGGTAAAGACCTGTAAATTCTATTTATTGAGCTACATGGTGTAAATTCTTGCTACCCGACCTACCTGTCCATATTTTCAAGTCAGGTGAGGTCAACCATTTCCTTGACTTTACTTATTCGAATGCATGAAAACCGGTGTAAACTTAGATACACCTATATTACATGCATAACAGACGATGCTATCACAATGCCTTGTACCTCCAAATAATACTTGGTGTCCAACGTATTATATAAAGGCTGCATTACATTACACAATTTCCTATACAATTTTGTAGGTCTGACAGACCTGCTGCGCAAAAATTGTGTAATGTAATAAAGCCTTAAGGTAAAGGAAGGTAAAAGAATAGAGAAAAATGCTGTAGTATAAAATCATATGTAAGTCAGTAAGTACTGTAATAATCTAACAATACCAGCTCGATAAATAATAATACCTATACCGATTTGCTTGAAATTTAGAGCAAAATAATAAAAAAGATGGGGATAACAGCAGATATTTTACTACCGAATAAATTTCATACTTAAAAAATATTAAGCAAATAAAAATAAAAAATGTTTGTGTAAGTTTCGATGTAGATACCGAAAGCTCTTTAAATTGATTGATAATGGAATGCAGCTGACTGTGATACTTCTGTAAAACAATAAAACCATGACAACTTACGCTTGACTTCTAAGTCCAGATAATTCTTTAAGTGCAGCAGCTCGGGCTGCCACTTCTTCCGCCATTCTTTGCTCGTGTAGTTCACGAGCCCTCTCAGTTCGTATGAGCTCCTATAATTTGACAAACAATGTGCGACTATTAATCATTGTTAACTTGTTATATATTTACTTTTAAATGTTGAAAACTTCCACTTTGTGGGGTTAAAGGCCCAGTAGGTATATGTCCACCTCCGGGAAGTCGAAACGCTGTCACTCTTCGTCGAGGGGCGTTATCTCTTTGTACAGTTCCATACATTTTTGCTACTTCTTCGAAAGCTTTGTTCCTTTCAGCTACATCTTGTACTCGTAAAACGGGAGCTTTGTGAACCACTCTTCCATAAATAGGTCTCGATCTATACCTTCCGCCCACGCGTAACCTATAAAATTATTTTACTGTAGGGTAAGGTTGTTATCGTTGAACTACTTACTTCGTTAATGTACTATAATAACAACAATTAAACAAAAAAAATAATGACGGATACACAATAAGTATTATAATAATAATTGCGGTAATTTATTATACCTATAGCGGGTTTTAAAAATGTGTGTGCATTTTTTGTTTTTCTAAAATATTGAGGCGATTAAACAAAATAAGTAGAAGTGTTTGCTTTAGTGACGTTATTTTATACTATATCATTTTCAGTTTCAGATCAAGGTGTATTGGTCCATCCATAGAGCCCCGCTTCCATGATTTGATCACTATGTGTTTTTCATTTTTACAAAAAAAACTGATTACCATTGTTAGAACTCCTAAGAAAAGTTTATGAGTGCCTAAGTATTAAATACTTATATAACAAAACAAGGTAATGCTAAAAATTACACGAAACACGTGTAAAATCAAATACATATAAGTCAATTAAATAAAAGTGTTTTCAGCAATATTAATTATTATTAAAATTCTTTAAAACGTTTTAAAAAAATGTTATCGTCAATGCGTTGACATTTGTTTTCTTTACAAATTGGATAAATTTCACTTTACGTTAGAAATAAATCAATTTCATCAAATTTTACATGATATTTTAAAAATATTTAAAGAAAATGTCATTGCATTTTGCATTTATTTATAGAATATCTTCTGTTCATTAGATATTCTGTCCTTGTTAGGGGATCGCAAAAATATTCTTTTTGTATCACCGATCGACATAGATTACTATTTATTGTAACACCTATTTTTGAAGATATACGATGGAATTAGAACTTGTTAGTTCAAAGTGAAATTTCTCTGAGAACTCATTTGAAGTACTTATTACTCTACTACTTTACTTTAATTTTAATATCAAGTAGTTTTCATATTATAAAGCGCTCCTTCAAAATACTCGATCTGGTCAGGTCATTGGGTCAGGTGTACTTGAAGCGTTGTGTCTCCTTGAAGCGTTATCTGCTAATGTCAGATTGGATAGCAACTTCATAATTTAATGGCATTCCTTGTCGGGTGGTCTTCCATTCAATTTGAATAAATTGCGTCGTCTGCCTTGCTTTAAACAGGAGTGCGTGAAGTTCATGTGCATAATATAAACAAATATGAATGAATAAATTTATTTAATTTTATATTAATTTAATTCATTAAAACTTTCGTAGTCGATTCTTAAATAAAAATTACGAAAGTCATTACTTGTTTACATATTTCTTAAATTACTTATATTTTTGTACTTTTGTCCAAATTTTTAATTTTTTAAAAATATTTTCACCGATGAAAAGAGTTTTAGGTTTTAGTTCAAATAATAAAATTTTGATTCGAGAGTTTGTATCTTATATTTAAGTTTAATAGGCAAATAATAAAAACTTCCTTTCAAAATTTTAATTTCAAGAAACTCTTTTGGATAAAAAATTTAAAATATTAAAACAAATTAAGTTTTGGTTTGAAACTTCTCTTTATATCGGGTGTAGTGACACGGCTAGCGGAATATTTATTGACCAGCCGACCAGCCGAGGCTCGCGATTACCTCCAATTGGTTGAAAACTCGATTGTAACTCGATGGATGTGCAACTCGATTTATGTACCTACAACTCGATTGATATGGAACTCGACCGATGTACAACTTTTACCGGTAGTTTGAGATATTTTTTGATTGATAAAAAAGTCGATCAATCAAAGTAGTTTTTGTGGTTGGTAGAAGGTTACCCAAAAATGGTACGCCGTAGGAACAGTAGCAGCGTGCTGGGATTTTATGTATTAAGAAGAACAGGATTGCTGGAAATCCTATCCACGAACGGGCACTTAGCCGTTGGATATTTTTTTAGCGGTGTTAATTAAAAAAATATAGTTAACTAACACTTATTTAATAAGCTCCACCTGTGAATCTCTATTTTAACGATCGAAATAAAGAAAAGCATTGTTTTTTCCTAATATTGACAACTTTAATTGTTCGCATTAAAACGTCATCGCATTTAAATGTCCTTGAGTTTTGTTAAGTAACCTAACTAAATTAGTGAAAAAATCGTACTTATTAATTTTAATTTATTTTTATTTATCATTAATTAAAATTAAAGTATTGTAGTAAATAAGTTTCTTGTACACAACGTTTATCGTGACCATTGACTACGAACCTTGAATCAATTTACCTTGTTGTTTTTCATCAACTATTGTTATCTTGAGATATTTAGATCTCCGTACTTTTGACATTGCCATATAGAGATGACCGTGACTAAACACAGGTTCGGGTAGATATACTACGACTATTTCTAACGTTTGTCCCCGGAGTCTTATTGATCGTCATGGAAAAGACAAGTTTAATTGGAAACTGTTGCCGTCTTAAAAGAAATGATAGGCCTGCCCTTCTTGGGACTAAATCTATGCGGGGAATAAAAATAGTATCCTTTTCAGCAGTTCCTGTCAAGACTTTAGCAATGATTAGATTAACCTTTAACGATTTAACAGTTCCATTCTTCAAGTGCATTCTGTGTGCTGGCGTCCCTGAGGGAGTTTATTGGTACAAAAATTCCATCGGATATCTCTATTTTTATCTTTATCATCATTATCGTCGATGTAATCACTACTTAGATAAGTGGACATGGCGACATCTAAAAGGTCTAAAACTTGCTCGTTTATATCATTAACGACAGAATTTTTTGGGCAACGTATTGTCATTTTAAAATATTTTTTATATTTTTTACAGCATGAAGGCTTTCTTCAAAAAATTTTTGTATACTTAATTTGTATATTTAATTTTGTATATGGGGCATTCCACGCCAAATCGACCACTTTTGAACCCGACCCCTTTCGATTGCTATCGGTCGGTGCATAAGTGCTGTGAAAATCCAAAACGCGAACATTTATTTTTCGTTTGTTTTGTTCCGGGTTTTGCACACCCGCTATATGGCCGAAATTTTTTTTCTATTGTTTTCTATAATCAATTAAAAGTTAAAAAGTTAAAAAAAAGAAAGTTAAAAATTAAAAAAAAAATCAATTAAAACTTTTATATATAAAATCGAATTGAAAAGTCAATTGCTTACGACAAGTTGAGGGTCATTAAACATACCCAAATACACCATAATCCAACAAAATTTTCTAGTGCATCGTCAATCATCTTGAAAAACAGGTATTCCTTGATATCTCGACTCGTACTGGTTGGATTTTCGTTTTTTTTAGTTTTGCAGGGAAAATTATTATCTAAAACTTTTATCTCAAGTATTTTTTGATAGCTGCAAAAAAAATAAGTTACGATAAAACAGGTGCCGTTAATTCATGCTTATAATTAAGTCAATTCATCACAATTGACAATAAACATTCGTGAACATGTATTAACGGCACTTGTTTTATCGTAACTTTTTTTTCTCAAATATTAGTTTTCTCTTCAAGATGGCGGACAATGCATAAAGAAGTTTTGTTGGATATTACGATGGATTTGGGCATCTCTTATGGCTCTCTACTTGTCCTAAAACAGTTGGTTTTTTAATTTGTTTTTCAGATATCAGTTACTATTTATTATACAGTTATTCCGTTAAAAATATTATTTTTTACATTTAAACACATCTAGCAAATAGCTTTTATATTATGACTGTTATTAATTTTATTTTAAGACAGAAAATTTCCGCTTAATGAAATATAAATAAAAGGGTTCTAAAATAGATTTTATTACGTAAAATTAAAGTAATATTTTTATTTTCGTTAATAGTCTTAATAAGATATAATAATAGGATATTATTTAACTAGAGCTTACAATAGCTTATTAATCCCGATGCATGTGAAATAAAATCCACACTAGCAAAATTCAAGGTCAAGTTATAATAAACTATTTTATTTGTTTCTAAAAAATTGTCCAAATTAAATGAATTTGAATAAAAAATATAAAAAGAAAAAGCTAAAATTAATATACACATCTCTTCAATTAAAAGTAATCGGTCATGTTTAGTTTAGATTAGATGTTTAGATTAAAAGTAAGTATAGTAAAAAAAAGTATAAACACCCATTTATTTCGCATTTAAAGTGTAAATAACTCTTTCAATGAAGTGAATTGGAACATCAAGCTTTAAACAAAAATGAAATACGTTTTGAAAAAAGCATGTTTTCATTACAAAAGGTCTTTTTAGTTTGACCCCGCCGTTTTTTTCTCACATCCGTGGTAGCATGTCGTTGCAACGTTAATTTTGAGATGTTAAATATTTCGTCTGCTTATTTGGCCACTTTTATACTGTCTCAAGACCGTTTGAAGTACATTTGGATCAAAATTTTGGTAGACCTTCCCAAGTAGCCAATTTTCAGTAAATGTTACCTAAACATGTAATTTTTACATAATCTTCAGACCTGCTGTAAGTAAGTTTTGGTATTTTTTTAGGTAAACATAACTTTAGAAATATGAAATTAATAGTTGAAATAGAAGTCGTTATAATCTACAAAGTAGATAAATTTCAAAATACAAATTCGTAGGAGGACATCGGTAGTCAGGACCGTATTAGGAATCAATAACGAATGAAAAAAAATAGCAAGAAAAAAATACGTGTATTATATTGTATTGTAAATCCGGGGTATTAGCATAAGGCCGTCGAATTGCAACTAATAATTAGAAGAAGCAAATCATGAATCTGGAAGTTTCAGATAATTGCCTAAAATGCAATGTAATTAACAAGACAATAGAGCTAATTGCTTATATTTGGAACCTACTTACTACCCCCGTAGACATAACCAACTTTTTAAAATATTACATCAGCAAATTGCTAAGAAAGTTGGCTTGTTAGATAATTTTAGACCATATTATGACTATATTTGAACCTGTTCTTGAGAACGAAGTTTTCCTTCTGAAATAATGTTTTTATAAAAAGGAAACATAGATGTTGCTGTACGCTGTCCAAATATGTTCAAATACGGGGAAAAAAATTCGTGTACGAGACACTAGCGATAGAAATGGTGAGTGAATGGGGTCTCACTAAAAGAACATCTATAGTGAATCTGACATTGACACTGGTGTGGTATTTTCCAAATTTAAAACCCATCTGTCCCATTTAGACCTTTGATCAAAATTATTCCCCAAAATACAAAAAGCAATAATTTTAGAAACATATATGTTTCTACCAAATTGTTAAAAAAAAATTAAATGCTGTAACTTAAAAATGTGCGCCATATTATAATAACTTAGTTCCATTTTAAGTTTAGTGCAAAATTATAATATTAAATAGTTAAATTATTAGCTTTTAAAAATATATTAATACAAATCTTATGATTAAGCTAAATAAACAATAAGACAAAATATTTTCCAAGCTTTCGAGAATTTATGTTCACTTTCTTTATGTTTATTCAATATAAACCTTGAATATAATAATAAATAAAATTATAATAGCTATTTCTTAAATAATAATATTTAAAACAAAAAAAAATCATGCAAAACGTGATATTTGAAGAAAAAAAAAGAAATAATAATAAAAAAAAAACATATTATTTCAATATTGGTGGTCAGTCAGATATCTGGTATAATATCACCCCTTCGAGAGATGACGTTGTTTTGGGACACCCTGGTTTAAATAGTATGTATAAGTAAAATGTTTCTTTACAATATTAAGTAATAAAATGAATAATAAATAATGAATTAAGAAAAGATTATTTGTTAAAGGTTAGTACGAATTGTGGAATTTTGATCAAAGAAACAAGTTTTTGCCGTAAGTAACTTTTATCGCTTATAAAAAATTAATTAAATTGCTCGATTGAAAAATGTTTAGGTTGCATTTTATGTAGAGTAAAAAGTACTACTTATAAAATTTAATAAAAAGTTTTAAGAATTTTAAGAAACATACCCTCCTATACTTCTTGTTCTTGAATAAGGCTCCCATACGTTATAAGAAAATGGATCTCTATATGTAGGAATTTCGTTCGTAACTTCGGCGGCTCTAGATTGCCGTTTTGAAAATCTCCACATAGCTTTAAGTTCTTCACAACTCGGTTCCGAATTAAGTCCATCTTTACTAGCGACTTCACCTGATCCACGATATTCTTTTGTTCGACTAACTGCAAAAGCTTTACTTTGTGAGCAAGCCATCCACCAAATAAATATGCTTGTTAATGGCAACCTTGTTTTCATCTAAAATTATATTAGCTTTTACAACGAAGCAGTATTAAAAGAGCATGCAAGTTAAATGAAACATGAATATAAACGTAAATAAAGTTAATTTGTGATGTTGGAAATTTATCAACTAATATTATGACATAAATATTATGCAGTGTTCTACATAAGTCAACACATTAAAGACATTGCTTTTGAAGCCGTTCCATTTGATGTAGAAAATTCACATTATCCAATCCGTGCAGTAGTACCTACTTCATCTTTCTTCAAACAAACATGCAGTTATAGCATCTTAATAGCATTATAGGTCTTAAAAAGGATTTGCTATTGTGCACGTTTTGTGAATATCACCAGAATAAGATAACATTTGTATTAATCAAAATATTACTATTAAATTTCACGTTTTGCTCAAACAAATTTAACTACACACAAAGAAATGCTAAACAAAATATTAAATTCATTCATCATGATGTTGTTTCCAATTTCATTATATATTTCGAATAGGTACGTGCATGTGTACGTATTTGTTTATTACTTTATACTTAGGTAATATTAATTTAAGGCACAGCGTACCTACATATTATGTACATATATACAGTACAACTAAAACTAGGTAATTAATAATTAAAATTTCATTAAAACCTATAAACACTTTTCCAATTTGTTATACCGTCTGATAAAATAATGATTCAATTAATTCAATTAAAACAACAAACTCGGTGAATTTTCAAAACCAAAGAGAACTGATCGACTCAAATAATTTATTGTCTATTAAAAGTAAATAAATTAATGTTGCATCGAAACTTGTTTATTAGTGTTACTCTTCGATAATTAGTAACTTACACCGATTTACCGATTTACACATATGTACTTAAACCAAAAATGTACAATACGGCTTTAGATACTTGATACACAAACGCTGAAGTTTAATTTTATTATTAATGAAATATTGACGACTACGAGTAACGAACAAAAATTTCTTTGCAGACAATAAGTACAGCTTTATAAACTTCAAAATTAAAATGTAAAGTAACCTTCAGCATTCAGCATTGGCAAAAAATAACTTCAAAACAATTTAAATAAAATTTTACTATTTTTCGATAAATACACAAATTTGCTTGTATATTTTTGTATTTATTTTCAACCGGTTTCGCATTATATACTTACATAATATATTATATAATATTGATACGTATGTACATATAAAAGCGTCTTTCAGACAACTCATACTAAATTACCATGATGATGCTATAAAGTGAAATTGGTTGAAAATAAATATAAAAATATACATTAATTGAAAAATTAATTAAAATTGCTTATAAAATGAACTGAAAAATCATTAAAATTTAATGAACTGTGTTATTTTATCAAATGGTGAGCTGATGCGAAAGTTCACACCAAATGCCAAATAAAACACTTCTTAAATGTTATATTTACAATGATTTTATTAATGAGTCCGATGATTAGTCCAAACTTACATGTATGTACCTATAATTTCGAAATCAAAAAAATTAAAAAATAAAGATTTTATATTAATTTATATTAAAAAAAATAAAAATGCATGCGAATACGAATTCAAGGTAAAAATTAATATTTTGTAATAAAAAACCACTCAAATATTTGACGGTAAATAACAATTTGAACTACTGGCTGTCATCTTGAGTTTTTTTATTAAATTTTCCTATTGTCAAAATGCAAACTATCATCTCGAATTTGTATGCGGTGGTGTTATTAAAGTAGAATAACAATACATTAGAATATTTCAAAACTTAACAATTTCTAAGTAATATCGCTGCATTAGTATCAAATAAGTTTATAATAATTAACAGCAATATTTCAATTTCTGTGATAATTAAAAAATAAAAGGAAATGTCGGCACATGATCGAAAAATTTATTTCATCATACATACATACATACATACATAATATGTAAATAGTATTCAAATTTTAATCATGCAAAAGAAAAAATGTTGGGATTTTGGTGAATTTAGTAAAAAGTTAATATTTTTTCCATGTTAAAATGAAATTGTTCAATTGAATATATTATGTAACTTACTTTTTTATTATACTATAACAAAAATATGCAAACTGATTGCATTACTTTGTTACGCACCTCTATTTATATGATTTAATTTCATTAAACTCGAAGCCCAAGAAATATTGAAATTGGATTTTCTTGGGTTATTCTACAATTCGCTGCTGGGGGTGAAAAAGGGGTTAAGTCATATTTTTCGAAAATGGGATTAATTAATTTTTGGAACCTATAAGTGTCCATCTTTGCATTGGTAAAATAATTTAAGCCCTATCAATTCAATTAACGGAGATATTACACATGCATTAAGGAGTTAAGTCATTTTAGGCTTCTATACAACGTATAGGAAGAAGCCTTATGATCTAGCTCCGTGTCCGTCTGTCCGTCTGTCCGTCTGTCCGCATAATTCAAAACCAATCAGAACGCACGTTCTTAAAACAATTTTACTTCATATAGAATATTTTTAGATTGGTATTAATTATTCAGATTATTTACATATATATTTTTTAATCCGATATTCTTATTTTGTATTTTTAGAGTAGGTATTTTACGTGTTTCTAATACGGTATTCGGTACGTGTTTCGGGTATTTTAATATTTCATTATGAATTGTGTTTTATTTGTGGTTTGTAAATTGCAAATATTTACCTATAAAGGTCGAAATAAAAAAAAAATATTAAAATGTTAGCGTTTTCCTTATATAGTAAAAAAATCTACCTAATTAAAAGATTAAGGCATTAAAAATTGGAATAAAATAAAGCCCAAATAATTTAACCTACCGAAAAAGTAGATGTATAGAAGCCTAAGAACTGTCGCAAAAGCGAGTTCCACCTTGTTTATTGTGAAATGTTTTTGTGTAAACGGAGGTAAGTCGACTTAACTCCTTTTGCACACAAATATTATAAGTTACAAAATAAAGATTTATTGTGTAAAAGGAGTTAAGTCAATAATATTTACTTATTTGAATTTATTATATTTCTTTTTTATTATTTTTTATATTATTTTTTCTTTTATTCATCATAAAAGGTCAAAAATGATAAAAAATTGATAAAGACTGATTAGTCGAATGTAGTCCATAAATAATAAATTTAAAATTGAGGAAAGTGTACTATTTAATTTGATAAAAAATAACTTGGAAATGAAATCAGATTCGGAAGACTCAAGTAATGTTACATCGAAAGCTTCGGATGTAGAAGTACAATTTGAGAATGTTTTGAGATAGGTTCATGACGATTTATCTTGCAATATTGAAATATGTAGTACTCCATGAAGAAAAAGAAAAAGGAAACCTCACAATAAATGGTATAAGGTTGTTCCAAAAAACTCTTTAACCGCAACACGGATTAACTGGAATATGAACTCGGATTCAGAAGGCTCAAGTAGTGATGTTTTTACTTCCTGGACATACACACATGGCATGCGACACCGACCACAGTCTCATTGAAAAAAAGAAGAAGAAATGTAATTTGAAAATTGAACATCCTCACGATTGGGCTCAACTTATACGCCTAGTAGGCAGAAAGAAACCTTTTATGATTCACGAAATGGAAAGATGTGAATTTTTCGATTTTGCTGACTTATACTCCACATCATTGGTAAGTCGAAAACGAGATACCATGGGCGAAAAATTTAACTGGAGAGAAGTGAGATGGATAAGATATGAGAAAAGTAATATATCTTTCTTTTACAAAAACTCTCTAGATAAAGATGAGGATTTCAAAATTCTCAGCTTAAAAAAACGAGGTCGTCAATACACTCTACAAAATGTGCTAAAACCAAAACAAGCGTATAGGAATCCACTTCCAATAACAACGGAGAAGAAGAAACAACTACTGTAACTTCTTTCGTATATTTCGGAAGGAAATTATAACTCCTATAAAAATTTAATAACCTCCATTGAAGAAATTGATGTGTTTCCGGATGCTTCTACGGACGAAGAAGAATTTTAGTTATATTTTCTCGTTTTTTATTTTTTATATTTAATTTATTTTGAATAAAAAAGTATTTAAAAAACATTTTCTTCTGCAATCTCGATGGTGAAAAGGGAGTTAAGTAAAAAAAAAGTCAAAAACCCCTTGCGTAAAAGGGGTTAAGTCAATCAAAAGTCACTTTAGCACAATATTTTTTTTTAAATATTTTTATTTATTTTATCTTTAATGCCATCACATTAATATGCAGAACAAAAATCCACAGAAAATTAAGCAAAAATATGTTAAAATTGAACATGAAATTTGTCAATTTCTTTGTTAAGCATTTAACTCAAAATCGACTTTTATGACTTAATTCCTTTTTCACCCCCAGCAGCGTATTGTATTATTGTAATGTAAAATTAAATGTAATGTAAAATTACAATAAATTAACGAATTTAAAAAAAAAAAATGTTTATTTGTTCGGATTAGATATTTTCAAAAAATGTTTCATTTATTTACTGATTTTAGCATCAAGTAGTAGATACTATTTTATTTTTTAAGGACTGTCAAACAAATTTGACTTTTCAAATATTAATAGAAACATAATCGATGGCGTAACTATAGATGAGTTGGCGCTGATGTGCGAGATTTAAAATTTAAAATTAAAATTGATATTTTCAAGGTTAAACTGTCTTAAATTTAAAATTAAAACCTTGTGTCAAATTATACTGTTTTTGAAAAAATAGGTTTTGTAGGTGTATTAAAAATGTATTTTTACGCCTCCATCAGGTAATTGCATTGCATATTTTACATACGGCGGCGGCGGCGTGAAAAGCTGGTTTCTCGCCTAGCGCTTGAATAAAACAGTGATTATTTTATAAGATTCTTGGTATTCTACCTATATATTTTGTAAGTCAAATTGAATTAAATTAAATAAGTATTACATTTCATAAATTACTCGTATATTCGTGCCAGTATCGGGGTGCGGATTTTATAACACAATACAAAATAATTAAACGTCAAATTTTGAATTCAAATGTGTTATACCAACAACAACAAAATATCCCTAATACTAAATATTAAAAAAAATAATTAAATTTTATGTAACAAATTATAGAAGTTGGCGTATCAAATTATAGAAGTCGGCGTAAAAAATTACGTTCATCGTGCGGCAGGCCTAATGATAAAAATAATTATTTAAATTTTTATTTTGCAAATTTTCGGTTTTCTGATGCTTTATTTGTTAACACAAGATGGAACTTAGATGACCGATGTTTTAAGGCTTCTAGAACACCTTCTAAAACATTTTAAAATACCAAGTTCTAAGACTAAAAGCTTCTAATTTTCTAGTTTAAAGGTAAAGAAAACCTCGACTTAATTCATTAATCTAAGTTAATTGCAATTCTTTTCTATTAAGTACAGATAATAATAAATTCATTATTTTATGCTCAAGGTGTCGTTGAGGAAGTTTGTAGTGTGTAAACTTACCTTAATATATGGCACTTAATATTTCTTTGATGTATTTCTTTTTTTTTCAAACATTATTGCCAACCTTAATAATGTTTCTTATTCTACTTAAGATCTCATCGGATCACCGGATCTCATCGGTGGAGTGGAGACTTTGGCAGAACTTTGGTACTGCGTCCACCAGCGGTTGACCGATGAGATCCATCTTGTTAAAGTAAGATCGAAACTCGAGTCTCAATCTAGGTGGTGCGGTCCATGTTTTTGTCAAACAATCTGCTTTTGCATCTTAAAACAAAAGTTGGTGCTACTTGTTTGGCGTCAATAAAAACAGTGGCTGGATATTTGAAGCTAGTACCTTATCTAATATGAAAGGTCATCTCGACTGAAGACTAATAAAACTTTTTAGTTTTTCTTTTCTTTATTATTAAAGTACGGTCGATAAGAGGTATGTTAAAATTTGGTTTCCAAATTTTAATATCTTTTTGTTATATAAGAAATGATTTGTTTGGATAATAGAAGTTTAATTGTATTGATGATGGGTTCGTTAAATTGGAATTAAATATTTGAAGGAAAAGCAAAGTTGATGCGATATAGCAACGTGTGGTCCGTTATTAACACATTTATATGGTAAATTTATTTTATTGATTTAAAATTGGAATTGCGAATAAAATATTTGGATTTTGATATTTATAAAAAAATCTCATGTTTAAAAAAATGGATGGCCGAAAGGAAAAATAAGTTTTCATTAAAAATAAATTATTTTATATTTTGAGGCTACTGGTCATTGCAATATAAACGATAACGGAAGATAAAATTAATTAACAATTAATACAGTCATAAAATTTATGTGTTTTATAATAACAAATTTAAAAATAATTACATAAGTACGTTACAAAATTATATGAAAATAATCTTCTGAAAGTTAAATTGTCAGTTCTAACTCATCTTTAACCATAACATAATTTAAGGGGGGAAAAGGGTCTGAGATACAAACAAAGAAGCATATTTTTGTGATTTTTTTTGCAGAATATTTTACTTGTTAATATTTTTAAAATTTTTTACATTATTAAGCATTATATTAAGAATATTCTGCTAAATTTTCGTTAAAAAATATTGCAAAATTAGCCAGTGGTAGTGGTGAGAACTGAGTCACATAAAAAAAAGGTTCCATGCGGTAGGCAGGATAACTCATGGTTGCTTCATCTGCAATCAAAAAACAAAAAATATTTCTTTAGTACATAAGTTTATCTTGGTTGTGAACAAAGGATTTTTTTTAATTTCAATTACAACTTAGTTTTTAATTAAGCTGTTATTTTAATTTAAGTAAAAAATCACAGTTTTTTGATTGCACCTTTACCAAAAAGTAAAAAAGTAATATTTTGTTAATTCCTTCATTCACATCTAAGATAAACTTATGTACTAAAGAAATATTTTTTGTTTTTTGATTTCAAATGAAGCAACCACGAGTTATCCTGCCTACCGCATGGAACCTTTATTTTCGATGCTGTGACTCAGTTCTCACCACAAACACTGGCTTATTTTGTAATATTTTTTAACGAAAATTTAGCAAAACATTCTTAATATAATGCTTAATAATATTATAAAAATATTAACAAATATGGTACTCTACAAAAAAAAATCACAAACATATGCTTCTTTGTTTGTACCTCAGACCCTTTTCCCCCCTTAAATTATGTTATGGTTAAAGATGAGTTAGAACTGACAATTTAACTTTCAGAAAATTATTTTCATATAATTTTGTAAAAACTATTCATCTTCTCTTTCTTCGAGTGCCATACACTATGCAGTGCGATCACTTGTACAGTTTTGTTTGCATTCAGAAACAGAAAGTTGTATCAAAACAACTGATAAAAATCGAAGTTCTATAAAGGGTTATTATATGTAGTTCGAATCGGAAACTACAGATAAACTGGAACCAATAATGTTTTACACTTTCAGCAGCATATTATATATTATTATACTTTAATTTTAATATAATCTATTTCAGCTTAAAGCCGGTCGTTTCAACGCGAACCTTGCAACATGCATATTTTGCATGAGAAAGTATGTAATGAATAGACTAAAAATCAATTACAGTAAATTACGTCCCATGCCCACCTGGCATATACATAGGCGCGGATGTAACCTTTTGGCAACGGGGGGGGGGGGTCACAGCTAGTGGATATTTATTAGGCCTGAATAAATATGTATAATAATAAAAATTAAAAAATAAATAATAAAAATTCCAGTAATAACCTGGAAAATTCAGAAAACATAGAGGAAGAATGGAATAACATCAAAACCATTATCAAAAAGCGGCATTCGAATCCCTTGGACATCGACGAAATACTACGAAAAAAGGAATGAAAATATGGAATAAAGAGCTCGAAGAATCTATAGAATATAAAAAAGAAGCTTACAAAAAATGGCTATCAAATCTAACATGCGAAAGCAAAGAAGAATATGACAAAAGAAACAAAGAAACCAAACGAATAGTTAAGGAACTAAAACAAAATAAATGGGAGCAATTTATAGATAGAATTGAGAACGATGTACACGGGAGACAGAATGTTGCATACAAAGTAATGAAACATCTAAACAGCAAAGAGAAAGACACGGCCACCTTTACAGTTATCGAAAATGAAGAATGGCTTAATTGCTATGAGAAATTATGGTATAACGAAGAAGAAGAGCCAATAAAAATTAATAGGGTAGATAGAACAGAAGACAACATAGATCTTATAGAGTTAAATGAAGCTTTAAACGAAATCAAAAACCGTAAGGCAACGGGAACTGACGGAATTAATAGCGAATTGCTTAAATATAGCTCAAACAACTTTTAAACAAGATTTCTCACATTTATAAACTTATGTTGGAAACAAACGAAGACACCTGACGAGTGGAAAATAGCGAAGATTGTGCCAATATTCAAGAAAGGAAATAGGACGGCATGCGAAAGCTATTGGGGAATCAGCCTACTAAATACATCCTATACATCCTATAAGATATACTCAAGGATAATAAATAAAAGACTTAGAACCATCACCGAAGGAATGATTTTGGAAGAACAGACTGGCTTTAGGAAAGGCAGGTCGTGTACGGATAACATCTTCTGCGTAAAACAAATAATAGAAAAACATCGGGAGTTCAATCGCGAGACTCATATCGCCTACATAGATTTCACAAAGGCTTTTGATAGAATCGTAAGGTGTAAAATGTGGAAAATATTACGAAAAAGAGGAATACCACAACATATAATAGAGGTAATAAAGGAAATGTACAAAGATACTCAAATATGTATAGCAGGAAAGGAACAGACAAAAACATCAATAAATACAGGGGTAAGACAAAGGGTGTAATATCACCGACACTGTTCACTATATATATTGACGATGCTATACGTAAATGGAAGGACCAAACACCCCACTATACAGCAAACTTAAACAGCAAAGCTTTTGTACTAACAATCCTTTTTGCAGACGACCAAGCTATAATAGCTGACAGTGAAGATACTCTGCAGTACGCACTATTCAAGTTGAGTCAGGTCGCGGAAAACTATAACATGATCATATCTACAAAGAAAACAAAAGTAATGGCGTTTATAGGACAGGAACTAGTAAGATCAAAGATAGTTCTATATGATCAGCCAATAGAGCAAATAAAATCCTTCAATTTCCTAGGATGCCTAATATCTAGTATATTTATTTATTTATTTATTAACGGTTAACCTATTTGCAAAATATATACATAATAATATACATAGACATACATAAAATAAAAATTTCATACATAAAACAAAAATTAATTGTTGTTTAGATCAATGCTCCATAGGCGCTTTTTGAAGATTGCTAGTGAGGGGATAAATAGATCAAACATTGGATCACTATTTGCATGATTTGCCAATCTGGTCATCCTAGCCACGGGACCGTGCCTGCCATAATTCGTTGAATGGTGTTTTTCTTCGAAAATCCACATTGACCTGGTAAACCGGCATGATTTCTTGAATGGAAAAAGTTTGAGCAGGGCGTTGCAGTTAATTCGTCCGCTGAAAAGACCATGCACAAAGCAGAGATCAAAAACGGTTCGTCTTGACTCCAGTGAACTTGAATTACAGAACTTCAGGTAGGTCTCATCAGAGAAATCTTCTTTGGCAAGTCCTAACTTGTAGTGCAGATATTTGAAAAATTTGTGTTGTACACGTTCTATTTGATTGATTTGGACTTGATAGTGCGGCGACCAGACACTACAGGCGTACTCCAATCGGGAGCGGACCAGGGAGAAATAAAGTTTTTTCACTGTAGTAGGCGAAAAGTAAACTGACTGTATATATATGAGGAAACTGATATAAACAACAAAATCGAAAAATTTAATTACATCAACGGAACAATAAAGAGAACTTTCAAAAACAGAGCAAACCAGAACACGGCAATAAAATTCTATAAAACTATTTCCATACCAAGCATTACATACGGCAGCGAAACATGGACAGTTACAAAAGAAAATGAGCAACGATTGCAAAGCGCCGAGATGAGATTTCTACGAGCAGTGGCCGGCTACCAAAGAACCGATAGAAAAAGAAACGCAGATATAAGAAACGAGCTAAACATATACAGTTTAAACGAAAGAATAAAGGAATACAGAACAGCATGGAGGAAACATCTGGATAGAATGGATTGCTCCAGATTGCCAAAGAAACTGTACCAATATATACCCAGAGGAAGAAGATCCGTAGGTCGCCCTAGAAAGAGATGGCGAGATCAGTTTGAGTGACGTAACGGACCGCGGTCTCACACGTGAAGATGATGATGATGATGATAAATATGCGCGGTCATTAGACCGCGTCAGCAAAATGCGCCGCAGGCGTTTTTTTTATTGTCCTAGAAGCACGTATGTAAAAAGTTAGGATTTTCATGGATATTATCAGTCTCTTTTTAATTTAAATATTAAAGTAAATATAAACACTATTATCTAGCCACAATTATGGATTCAAGGGGGGGGGGTCATGATCCCCGTGACCCTCCCCCTGGATCCACCACTGCTGGTATATACATCCATACAGCTTTAAGATTTGAGTTAGGTCATTGCAATGGTTAGGTATTATCTAAGATCCGATTAGGATTCGGAAAAGTCATAAATAACGCAATATACCCGTAGTGTTTTTTAACCGCTTTAAACCATACAAAAATAAATTATCTGTTAAACATAAATTAATGTGATTCAAAACGTTAAATGCAGTTTTTTACATCACGTTGTAGGTTTATATACGAAATATATAGTAAGAAGCTTTTATGTTCTGGTCCGTCTGCATGTTTCAAATTGAAGAAGTTATCACCTTAACAAACTAGAATTTGAAACATGCTGATGGACGGACATGTACTGCTACAAAATATAAATACATTATAATTAACATAATTATATACCAATTTACAAAATAATTATCGAATAATCCGATATTTTAAGGAGTATATTTTTCAATAATCGATTGATACATGGCTTAAGTAGTGTAACTCGCGATATTAACCATATCAATATTATATTCATAATCAACATTTTAGTTCTAAACAGTGTGTGTGCATTTTTTGGGTTTTCTAAAATATTGATATGGTATATTTTTCAAGTTTAACCAGGATGATAGCAATATAGAGCCTAAGAACTGCGGTCATCCGAGTTTCACCTTGTTTCAAAATGGGCTTGCAAACTTACTCAAACAATCGTTTCTTTTTTATCTGATATTAAATCAAATTTTTTACTGTGTAAGGTTTGAACCCCGTTTTTCGATTTATTTATTTAACCTTAAGCCTACACGATACTTTTATTTGGCCCGGTTTCCTAGGTCTGTTAAGAATATTCAGAATGCTTTCGGAGAGTGCATCTACAAACGTCAGCATCGCGTCCAATCTGAATAATATAATCGTACGGCTAACTTAGGTTAACCTATGCATTTATGTTTAGTCTGTCCCAAGATAAATGGAATTTTAAAAAAGTCATAAATCAAATTACTTTGATATATAAGAACGTATAAACCATTCCACAAAATCAACTTACATTTGAACAAGTCACATGTTAGTATTTAGTATACCTGCTAACTCATATGTACATTATGTATACTGTATAGCAATTATTATTGATCCCTAATTGTACAAGAAACAGGCAATTTAAAAGTTTTAGAATTTCCTGAATATATGCCTTTAGCAATGCATGCGTTATCTTGGCTGGCGCAGAATTAAAAACATTACCTTTATCTCTATATTATTTTTGCGGCATGGTTTATACATTTTTATATCAAAGTAATTTGATTTATGACTTTTTTTAATTCCATTTATTGTGCGTTAGACTATGACTATAAGTACATAATTTCTGTAAGATATTAATAAAATATTACAGTGCTAGAAGTAATACATGATGTTATATTATATTTATTGTGATTATTATTGCTATTTATATTATTTTATAATTTTTATTAATGTTATAAATAATAACATTATGCAAACATTGTCTTTGACTTAATGCTTTTTTGTGCAAATCGGACGAGTATGAATTTCGCCTTTCGGAGTACAAAAAATAATGATGCTGGTATTATGGCAATAAATAAATATTTTATAAAATAAAATAAAACATAGTTAATAAAGTTATTAAAGTTTTAAAATATGACAATGTTATCTTTCAAATTCTTTCAAAATAGATTCTCAAACCTTCTTGTTAGGTAGATAAGTTGAACTCAAAGAAATGTATGTAAATCAACAACTAGTACAGCATGTTAACTTATTAATTATTAAAAATTAAAATATAAAATGGAAATAGTTTAGGAAGAACATTTTTTTAATATGAAACTTTAATTGAAATAATACGAGCAATTATTTTATGAAAACTTGAAAACGTAATGTAATTCGAAATAATTTAGGTACATAATTATGTTATGTATGTAGATAGAAACAAATTAAGTAAGAAAGTATAAAAAAATATAAAGTAGCGTTTGAAAAAATAAACTGATATTGATATTCAAGAAGTTTTGAAATAAAATAAATAAAATTTAATTTAATCGGTGAAAATGTTTCGAGTTTTCAAATTCAGCTTAAACTTTTTAATAATTATGGATTGCTTACGATTTAGAAACTTGAATGGTGTGTGCAAGTTATACAAGTTTACACCCTATTCATTCATGAATTTCAAACAACAATAATTATATTTGGCTTGCTCTATTTTTTTGAATAACATTTGACTTTTGTGTGTATGTTAATGAAAATTTTGTGGATATATTTTGAAAGGTATAAATAAATTAGACATTTAATTAATTAAGTACTATACATTGAATTTAATAAAAAAAATTATTATATTACCTTAGGGCGATGCTTCTTTAGTGCAGTGCTGTGCAATAATAAAAAAATACAGTGCAATTTAAAACGTGCCAAAGTAATACAAAATCATATATTATCATTGATGATGCATATTTACTAAAATGAATTAAAAAATAATATTTGATTAAATGCAAGTGCACTACGCTTTGAAGACTTTTTGGTGAGTTTCTAACTGTTTTAATTGTGTCAAAAAATCGTTGCCATGTTTGGTTCCAATACGTACACAATAAATTGATAAGCCGCGAAGATAGCTTACGACTGCTTCTGGAGCACGGTGGCAATCTACTGGTAGTCTGGAGCTTAAATTGGGGTTGCGCCATCAGGGGAGCTGCTCCTGGGAAAGTATCTAGTGCGCTCTTTCTTTCTGTTAGTCTATCTCAGCTACCGCCCCCAACCTGATCCTAAATACTATAGCTTTTACCTACACAGCAATATTTTATATTATTCGGCAACTTATTAAAACACAATTAAAATTATTAATCAAATTTATTTCACCAACATTTAAAATACTTAACATTTGAGGTAGGAACATTTACAAATCACCTAATGCAGACATAAATTTTCCGCTCGTTATTTTACTAAAACTTATAAATATTAATTTATATTCTAACTTTGTTTAAAAAATTTCAATCAAGTTCGTTTCAAAAGACTGAATATAGCTAAATCCTTCAAAATTGATTTTACATGACTGAAACATATTGGGTTAAAAGTTAAAAAGTTACACACGCACAACTCATTCATAACTTACTAAACCTGTCGTTTCAATATTTTCTTACTCTCATAACTTTGGAAATATGTTATGGAAAACTTTATAGATGAAAATCGATCAATTTAATTAAAAAGTTTTTCTCTCAAGAATTCCAAATTTAAGGCTTAAAAAAATTTATACATTTCCTATATTTATCTCTCTACATACATATATACCTAAGCATTCTTATAAAACTCTAACAACAATTTCCATATAAATAAATATATGCGTGCTATTTTTATTCTTATTTCAACTTGAAAAAATTATTCAGTAACTGAATAAGTCCTTATTTAGTCACAATATTAAACTTTTATTATTTTTTTTAAAGCGATGCCTTGGTTGCAATCTGG
Organism: Cantharis rufa; assembly: GCA_947369205.1. Lineage (NCBI taxonomy): Eukaryota > Metazoa > Arthropoda > Insecta > Coleoptera > Cantharidae > Cantharis > Cantharis rufa. Next base: position 356,915 of record OX376309.1, on the reverse strand, counting down.
AGGATGCCTATTATAGTACACTGCTCACATAGTATACCATTAGGTACATATACCTGGAGGAAATAGAAATAATAGCCCCACTTGCAATTCTTAATAATAATTAAGGTTCCTATCGTTTTAATTGATGTATATAATTTTTTTTAATTAATAACTATGTAAAAACATAGACACATAACAAATAATTTATAATTTATTAAAAAATAATAGATGATTTTGTTTAAAAACTATATTATTTAAATAAAAGACGTGGAAATTAAAATAGCGCCACTCACATTTTTTTTTATAAAATGCGTGTAATTTATTTACATTTTGTAATTGGTATGGCCACCTTCCTTTCTCGTAAAGGTAAATAAACGATCTGGCATCGACAATATCAAATTTTCCAAAGTTTTTTTGATAAATTTGCCCGTACTTCGCGAATTCTTGTTTTTAAATCTGCCGTTGTCTGAAACATCTTTCCATTTTCATAAACCTGCTTGGAAATAATACCTCATAAGTTTCCTATCGAGTTTAGATCAGGACTGCAGGCTGGGCCACTTCAAAACTTCAACATTTTTCTCATTGAAAAACGCCCTAGTCGCTCTAGAGTTATGGATAGCAGCACTGCCTTGCTGAAAAATTTAGTTTTTTCCTAGAAAATCTTCTGCATTTTCCAAAAGACTGACTTCCAACACTTCTATGTATTTCTCGGAGTTCATCTTAATCGAAATCCATGTCAACGGGATGCCGTGGAAGCTAAAGACACCACACACCATCACCGTTCCTCTTCCAAAATTACGACTATCCATCAGGACCACGTAAGTTGAACTTCTTTTCATCGCTGAAAAGCTCATTTTTCCATTCGTCGGTCTACGACATGTTTCTTGGCAAATTCCAACCTGGCTACTTTGTGTACCTCAGTAAGTCGAGGTTTAACGACCCTCTTGCAGTAATCGGCATAAGGGTGGCGTTGTAAAATTTGTCGAACAAGTCGGCTGGTGACTGGTAACTGTAAATCAGCACGTATTTGTGATGACGTCATGTGCTGATTTACAACTTTATTAAAAATTGCACGTTTTTGACGATCGTTAAGCTTTGATTTTCGCCCAATTGTTGTATAATTTCCATAATTTTTTTTTTAAATTACTTATTACCTTCCGTGACCTTCAAATTTATTTTGCAATTTGCCTATTTGAAAAACCGGTACTTTTGTAAGCTTCAATTGTTGCAATTTCTTTAGTTGTTAACAGTTGTTTTCTACCACCCATGTTAATTGGAAGGGTTGAAATTAACGTTTTACAAAAGAATTGTATTGTAAAACTCGTGAAAACTTAGTTTATTTTTAATTGTTTATTTATTTATTTATTTATTGGCTACTAGCTGTATACCCGGCTTCGCCCGGGGTCTCATTATAAATATAATGCTTTGCTTTAGTCTGAGTACTCCAATGATTTCCAGTCTTGCTTTCCGCTGCTGATTTATTTGTGAAGCTCAAAATACCTTTTTAGGTGCATTTCGCCAGCCCCCCCCCCATTTTGAATTTTGGATCCAAAATAGTCTAAATCGTTTGTACCTTCCTTATTTTCGCTTGTACCTATTTTGTTTTTCATATATTTCGAAATATCATATCTAAAATGGGCATTTCGCCAGCCCCCCCCCCCATTTCGAATTTTGAATCTAGAATAGTCTAAATCGTTTGTACCTTCCTTATTTTCGTTTGTACCTATTTTGTTTTTCATATATTTTGAAATATCTAAAATAGGCATTTCCCCAACCACCCCCCTCATTTTGAATTTTTGATCCAAAATAGTCTAAATCATTTGTACCTTCCTTATTTCGGTTTGTATCAGTTTTGATTTTGAAATATTTCAAATTTTCTAATAATGACATTCTGTCCTTAGCCCCTCCCCCCCCCCCCCCCGGATTTTAAATTGAAATAAAACAAAAATATTTGTCTGAAAAACAAAATAGGTACAAACAAAAATAATGAAGGTACAAACGATTTAGACTATTTTGGATCCAAAATTCGAAATTTGGGGGTAGGCTGGCGAAATGCACCTTTTTTTGGGGAGAGGAAATTACGGTAATCTCGTTAATCGGTCACTTTCCCTTCAACTTTTTTAACATTTTCTTGCACTAAAACATTTTCCAAGTCCTACTGAGTATGTGTTCCAAATTTGGTTGAAATCGGTCGAAGGGTCTAGAAGTGTATAGCGAACAAACATACACACAAGCTATTTTATCTAATATTCACAGAAACTTTTACATTTGTACTGAAAGGGTAATGTCCTATATAGGGAAATTAATCCAATTATCCGTCGATCTGTTGATCCGATGAATAGGCACTATTTGCCACATATTTTATTTAAGTTTGTTGAAAGCCGTTCTAAAGTAGCCTATCTTCTTCGCAGCATCGTAATTAGCTTATACACCAAATTTCATAAAGATTGGTCAAGCGGTCTAGGAGTCTATAAGGAACATACATACATACATACATGCCTACATACATCCATTTTTATATATATAGATTTTAATTTCCACTTAAAAATTGTTTAAATTTCATTATTACAGTAATAAAACTAAGAACAAACTTTTTGTGACAAATGACTACTAGGTACTAAGAAGGGTAAAGCCTAAAGCGGCGTTCAGATAGAGATTCTTGTCTTGCCTTGCTCTTGTCTTGTATTGCGTGGTCTTGCTTCGGTGTTGCTTAGACGACTTGAGCGTTCACATAGAAATTCTTGTGTTGCCTTGCTTAGACAACAGCGATAGTGATATCCATGGTGACATCTGTATTTTTACGTTCGACATCCACTACATTTTTATGCAGAGCAGTACAGAGTAAACACCTGTCACTTTAAATTATAAGTAAACGCCTGAGTAAAAAGTAATTTGTTGATTATAAAATATATAGATATCGAAAGTAAACTGTGGTGTGAAATAAAATTTCAAAATTATCCGTTCTCCCTCCAAATATGCTTAAAATAAATTCAAATTATAAATAAAATGTCCAGATGTGGTTTACCTAATTTTTTCTAGAAAAACGAGTTTGTCCAAAAATAAGACATTATATTATGTAATGTAACAAAGCTATAATATTGATTGATTTACAAATTATTTTCGTTTCCAATAAGCCGATCTACGGTAGGTGTTATTTATTGTAATAAATGTATTGTATTATATTTATTACAGGTAGGTAAGGTAAGCACGAACAATATAATTTTTGGGGTTTTTCAAAATTTTCCGGCTTTTAAAATTTGTAAAGATAACGGTTTAGAATACAATAAAATTTGGTTTTACCAAAATTTACAAATTATTTAAATTTTTATCTGAAGTATATTTTCAAATAAGTACGCGCGTTGCTGCATTTAAAATACTTTGATTTCATTGGGTTTTGAAAAGCTTGACGTTACCAAGCTTCGGCAAGACCTCAGCGCCGCAACACAAATTTTATGCAAAGGAGGGGATAGAAGATAATACTTCAATCTGATTGGCTCTTGCCAGTTTCTACCTAAGCAAGGCAAGACAAGAATCTCTATCTGAACGCCGCTTTACAGGTAAAATTTTGATTCACAAACATGCCTGCCCTTTGTACTTACAAAGTTTCATAAAAGTTATAGAGTGGGGCTATTTTTATTTCCACCATATTATTTCCATTTTATTTCCATACTATCTTAATACATAAAATCCCAGCACGCTGCTGCTGCTCCGGCGTCTCATTTTTTGGAGAAAAGGAAACACTCTGATTGGTCGAATTTTTGTTACCAACAAAAAAATATATTAAACCACCGCCGGTACTCCCCCTGGGACGAGTTGCAAATCAATCGAGTTTCCAACCAATCGGGTCTAGGTTTAATATATTTTTCGGTTGTTAAAAAAGTCGACCAATCAAAGTGCTTCTAGGTTACCAAAAAATGACACGCTGGAGCAGGAGCAGCAGCGTGCTGGGATTTTATATATTAAGATAGTTATGCAGAATGGTTTTTTAAATAAGTTGGATTTAAATTGTCGTCCCTGATTGGTTGTTGTGATTCTTAATGGTACGTCAAACCTTGCGATCCAATTATTATCGATGCATGTTAAGCAATATATAAATCCGTTTGAACTTAGAAGTAGTCCAACCAAATCAATGTGTACATGTTCAAATACCAAGTACCAATGTACAATATACCAAGTGGTGCTGATGTATGTCTTTGCATTTTCGAAGATCTTGCAATCTTTGTTCATTCCGGGCCATACAAAACGAGTTTATATTAATTTTATTGTTGCCTTTGTGCCAGAATGTGCTAAGCCATGGAACTTGTTAAAAACTTTAGCATGGAATGGTTTTGTAATTGAAAGTCGAATAACATCTGCTGAAATTTTCTTTAATTTTATTGCGGTTTTAGATTCGTCCAAATATAGTTTCAGTTCTGAGTCGATTTCCTGTAATTTCGCAAATTCTTTGCAATTTATTGCTTATTTTAGCAATTTGTTAGGAACATCGATGGCATCTAGTCTTGAAAGAGCATTCGCTGAAATATTCTCTAAACCGTTAATGTGTTGAATATTGGTTCAAAATTGTACTATAAAATCAAAATGTCCGCTTTGTCTATGTATTTGTATACACAAAATTTACCAATACTTTTTATTGTATTGTTTTGTAAGCAGTACTTTTTATCTTATACTCTTATTGGTAAATTTTGTGTATTATTTTGATATTTATTTATATACTATTTGAAAATGTTTTAATTTTAATTTTAAAAATTAAAATTAAATTTTTAAATGGCAACGAGTACATTTATGATTTTTAAATTTTGACACTGGCTGACACCGATGATGATTGTGCGAAGTCGAAACGCGTCATGCAAATTAAAAATAAATGCGAGAAGAGTGCGCATGCTTGTTTTATTTAATTATACAGAACCTCGCAACACCACAGATTCATCATTATAAAAATAAATTGTTTGAACATAAAGGTTAGAAAGTCTAAATATATTATAAATTTATCTTTTTTATTCCTAATTATACGAGTTATTTAAAGGTATAACGAGAGTCAATACCTATAATTTAGTCAATACTAGTAAAGGATGAATTTTCAGCTTTTGTTGTTGAAAGAAAATCAAAACATAATTTATTTGACACCCAAAGGGATTATCATTTTTGTTCAATTTTTGTAAAACTTAATACAAGCGTGTAATACAAATAAAAATTTTGTCTACGTATTTGATATCCGAAAAAGTATAAATAGAAAAACTTTTAAACTATAAAATGTTTTAAATTAAATTTAAAAAAATCAAAAACTTATCAAATCGCTTTATAATAATATAATTTATAATAACTATGTTATTTTTGAAGGTTTTCAACCTTCTTTTACACACGGTGTGGGTTTTTTTGACTGTTATGCAAAAAACCGACACTGACATTTTTATCGATAGATACGGATCAATGGATAATCGTATCAGCGGATAATCTGATAAATGTGCTCATATAATTAATCTACATAAAGGTATAGACTTGAAAAAAGGTTTAAAGTGAACTCCAACAAAAGAGCAGAAATGAAAACTGTAAAAAAAATTAAATCTTTGTAATCGATAGCGATTAAAAAACTAACTCAAGGTTGGAAACCAGCTTAGAGAAATTGTTTTTTATTGTTTTTTTTTCATTGTTTTCAATTAATCTTTTTCACCATATTTTATTTCAAAGATTTACAAGATTTACAATATGGAATCAGAATTCCATATTACATGTTTGTATTAAGGTTTACATAAAATTGAAGAAAACAAAATGATAATTTCTTTCGAGTATCAAGTAAACACATCTTCTGTTTTTCTTTCAACTAGAAAGCTTAAAACACCAACAAAGCTTATCGTTTACTAGCATTGAGCATTGAGTAAACTATATTGACTCTCGTAATACATAAAACCAACTCATCATCTTCTTAACCATTCGTTTCACGTTTAAAATTTTTTTGAAAAAAAATATATCTTTTTGAAGTATTTGTATTGTAGATTATGGGAAAAATAGTAACATAAGTCAAAACTCAATAGTTTTTAATTAAACAAAAAAAAATCAAAGTTGGTGCTACTTGTTTGGCGTCAATAAAAAACAGTGGCTGGATATTTGAAAGGTAGTACCTTATCTAATATGATAGGTCATCTCGACTGAAGGCTTATAAAAACTTTTTAGTTTTTCTCTTCTTTATTAAAAAAAAAATCTGTTTTAATTATGAAACACAATGAAAAAGTAGCTAAAAGACTTTGTTGAAACTATTTTATAAAAAAAAACATTTAAACAGTTTTTGTCTTGTAAGGCACAAATGCACTCCACATTTCTCACACTTAAAATGGCTTGCAAAAATCACCTTGCAATTTGTTATTTGCATTTTACTCGCTGCACTTCAAATGTGATCAAATGCGAACTTTCGTTCAAACTTCGAATTTCGAATTTAAATTTCGAAATTTATAGGAGGTATACTATGTTTGTAGCAAATTTAAAGAGTTAATATATAAAACACATAGTGTATGTCTGTTAATGAAAATCTCCCAAACGGAAAGCTCGATTAAAATGAAATTTTAACTGAATATTCAGCAAAGAGTTCTAAGGTTAACGCCACTATTCCCGACTCTCGGGTAATACCGGGAGAATTTTTTCCAGTTTTCCAATTTCGTTAAAAAGATTATTAATGAAATTGTATAAAAAAAATTGTAAAATAAAAAGGTTATTGCTTTTAAAACACAAAATTTGCTTTGCCGTTACATATGGAAAGAATCAACCTGCCAACTATGCTTATTCCTTGCTTTTTAAATTCTTTGAACGTCAAAATCCAATTTACAATGGAAGAAGAAAAGGATAACAGTCTGAAGTTTTTGGACGTAACCCTAACGAAGATGGATAAACGCTTCGATATAAAAATCTACAGGAAATCCACCACAAGTTTACTATAGTGATTCTCAGGAAGGATGACGATGACAGATGACACGGGACCTGAATATAAGGCTTCTTACTATACTTCGTATAGGAGCCTAAATAAACATTAGTAGAAAAATCTTTTGAAAAAGAAAGAAAATAATTGTATTAACTAACTTTTCACATTTTAAATTTCAATTCGTTTAGATTTTGTAGGTAACAAATATATATATAAATATATTGGTAGTCGGTGAACTATGTGCTACGTTTATACCTCCATGCATGAGTAGGGTCCAGGCTCTGTTTTATACTTAAATGATTCTAAATCTCAGTAGAGCACAATTTACTACTTCAAGGCAGTGCTCATATAATTTTATGTATCTTATTGCAGCTCTCCGGGTAAGAAGTATTTATACTGGTAAAGGTAACAAGTCGTTTCTCTCGTCTCCGTGAAGCTACGTTTGACATTCCGGTTACAGTCATAGAACATAGAACACATCTGTGTTGTACACATAGAACAAATAGTTGAACTTAAAATAAAACCGAAAAAATATTTAGATAAGTGTTCACAATGATTTTTTTTAAATAGATACCAAGGTTGATAACACTGTTGAAATGAATTTATTATCCGCGCTTAATAGAAAAGAATTGCAATTAATCCTGATTAATAAGTTAAGTCGAGGTTTCCTTTTCATTTAAACTAGAAAGGTAACTGTATAGAAGTCTTAGAACTGTGATCACAAGACTAGAAAATTCAAAAAGTCAAACCTACAAAAGTAGGTATTATTGGGTTTTGCGGTCGTGAAGATCTATTCGACGATGGATACTCCTTTCATATAATATGTCATACTAATGGGTAAGGTGGACGTACAGCAAAATCAGAATTTCCAGTCAAAAACACACATATCAAAAAAATTGATATAGCAATTGAATGCATGGAAACGTACAAAAGTAAATATAAACGTCAAAATAATCGTGGCTAGATATATTAATTCTATCTCTATATTATGAAACTTTTTAATTTGAATTCACGAAAGTGAGAAAAAACCCAACAGCACTGCATGACTTTAAAACGAAGTTTGAACAAAATTCTGTAACGTGGAGTGTGTGACTTTGGAATTTTAATGCTGAATTCATCGATATTTACAAATTTATCGCGTGTCATAGGCTGAATTTGGAATGAATTTGATGGCTCTTCACTAGAAAGTGCAGCAAACCAATCCTCGGATACAAATACATTTTTTTTTCCTTTTCACGACGAAATCAAAATCTCCATCGTTTGGTAAAAATGAGTGTCCCATTAACAGGAAATTTAGTTCAATTCTGGTGAAGTACCATTTTGATATCAAAAATTTGTTCAGCGCCAATGTCAATCAGTTGTTGTTTTCGGTCGACACATCTATTATCAGACCAAAAAATGACCCATGGTGTCTACATACTCCCGGTACTAATTTTGCCGAATTATTAACTCCGTTTCGTTCTGTATGAGTTTATCTACTGTTCCGTAATAGTTTTGTTTTAATATCTTTATATGGAAGGAGTTTACCTTCTTACTTCTATCTATGTACTTATGTTAGAAAACCTTTTCTAAGATATTTTCCAAATATCCCTAAATTAATGTTTTTTTCCATGCATTCCATTATTTATTATTATTTCAATTTGCTTGACGACTGTCGTTTATCGACGCTTTTACTCAATTATTATAAATAAATTATTATAATTTTTTATCGATGTTAATTTTTTAAGTTACATTAGCGACAATTCAACACGAAGCAACATCTTACTCCTTCATTTCAGAAAACATTTTTCTGCTTAGCGAGATTTTCTCAGAATCCAAACTACACGAATGGTAATTTTCATTGCGTGGGTGGAACTACCCCGTTCAACAACGGTTAACCGTTGTGACTCTATAAAGTGTAGGCGTTCTATGTGTTTGTCAATTTAATAACACTCATTTTTCTTTCCATTTCATTTGTTTTATTGTTTTTTAGATAACATTCTGATAAGTGATAATTTTTTTATTGGTTCAAGCATACGCACAAATCAAAAACATCTGTAGGTACACTTCACAAATTATGATTATAAACGCATTACTCAAAACTAACCTATAACGTAAATAAACAAATATTTCTATAAGTTAATAAAAAGAATCTTTGTTTTTGAGTTTCTGTATGTAGTATGTAGAGTATACTCGGACCGTAAAAAAGAGCTTAAAATTACTTTTGTGGGGGTGTCAGGGTCAGGGTAATACGATGAAACTTAGGTAAAATAATATGGCATATATAGTATGTAGTATGTACTATCACATTATGTAGTATGTACATAAGTAGTATTCATAACTCACAAGAGTTAACTCATTACGGAAGGCTCTATTATTAAAAAACGAGATAACAACTATTAGCAGAGAGAGCCCATAAAATGTTGATTCTTTTAATAATCTACTATTAATTTACTATATTATTTAAATGTAGGTAATGATTTTAAGGTCTTTTAAAGTGCCATCGTTTTACGCAAAAAAATTAAAATCTATCTCCTTGAATTATTCTGAAATTTATTTTTTGCATCGTTAAATTTCATGGAACGTCCTCTAATTAAACTAAAATATTTACAGGTGGAGCGAGTTATAGCAGTAAAATTCAAATTTCTAAAAAAAAGTAATGTTCTTCCACCATCACCTTATTTTACAAATCTTAAATCATATTTATTAGGAGTTTTTAATATTTATAATCGATTGATATGTGGTTTAAGTAGTGTAACTCGATATTAACCCTTAAATTGGCAAGGTATCTCACAAGATGCATGGTTTAAAAAAATTCTATTTCATCCATTCCAGAATCATCAAGCCTACCTGATAAATGGCATTTTTTGAAACCGTGTATCTCGTCAGATACGTTGCCAATTTAAGGGTTAACCATATATTTATTTAATATTTTCTCAGCTTTCTCAAATAAAGTAGTCTTTGAGCAATTTCTGGAGAGCAAATCTATTGACTTGAATTCTTTTTTGCGTTAAAAAATGGTATTTTAATTTTATTTATTATTTTAGTAGTGCTGTTTTGATGCCGTTTTTTGTCATATAAAAATCGATTTTACAGCAAATATTTTTAGGCATTTCTTTTTGCAAATTTCACTGCCTTCAATTTTGTTTATACACATTTTTACTTTTCCCAATACGTATTAACGTATGTTAAGGGAAAGTATTGTAATCCACCCAAAAATCAAAAATTGAAATTTTGGTATTAAAATGTTCCTTATCATGCTCCGATAAGATTGTGATAAATTTTAAGTTGATGTTCATCTGTATGTATGTATGTCAGTATCTGGTTGTGGTACATATAAAATAAATAGTATCCATCGCACAGGCTGAACCGCGTAACCAAATGTCATCAAATTTGGCATAAATCTGCATCATAACTGAACTTAGAGGCCAGGTAAAAATGGTGAAGATCGGATGAAAATTACAGAAATGATAAACAAAATAAAAAAAGTTCAAGCGTCAATTACTTTAGGGCCATCCTTTTTTTTTACTGTTTTATTCAATTGGTTTGACATAAGCGAAATGTTTAAAAACGACATAACCTCATTTTTTTGAATTTTGACGAAATAAATGGGGAAAGTTATTATGCGATGTTTACATAGCCAATTTTTTTTGTTCTCGGAAACGGTGCAACAAAATATAAAAATGTATATTATGAATAAAAATGTATGGAATAAAATTTACAAGACAAAATGCCTATTCATTTTTTATTTCGTTGCACCGTTTCGGAGATATAAATCCCAATCTTTCTTGTACTTTTTCATTTACGTTTGATTTCGAAGTTCTGCTGTCCTGATACTCAAAAGGCACAATATTATTAAATAAATTACAACTTTTATCGGTTTTTTCTGAATCAAACATGTAACATTCATTTAAGAAATTTTGTGGCTTTGCTTATTAGGAATACATAAAGTAAAGAAGATTATTTATATTTTAATTCTCTTTACAGTACTGCTACCCTGATAACAAAAGCTGCAAATTTATTAAATAAATTGCAACTTTTATCATTTATTACTGAATCAAAAGTGAAACGTTTATTTGAGGAATTACAAATTTTGTGGCTTTGCCAATTAGGAGTACATAAAGAAAAGGGGATTATTTATGTTTTTTTTGTGATATCATATTTTATTTTATTTCTCTTCCAAGTTCTGCTGTCCTGATACTCAAAAGCTCCAAATTTATTAAATAATTTGCAACTTTTATCGGTTATTACGGAATCAAAAGTGAAAGGTTCATTTAAGGAATTACAAATATCGTGGCTTTGCTTATTAGGAGTACATAAAGAAAAGGAGATTATTTATGTTGTAATTCTCTTTTCAGTACTGTACCCTGATACTCGAAAGCTACAAATCCATTAAATAAATTGCAACTTTTATCGGTTATTTCTGTATCAAAAGTTAAACGTTTATTTAAGGATTTACAAATTTTGTGGCTTAGCTTATTAGGAGGACATAAAGAAAAGGAGATTATTTATGTTGTACTTCTCTTTTCAGTGCTACTACCCTGATACTCGAAAGCTACAAATTTATTAAATAAATAAATTGCAACTTTTATCGGTTATTTCTGAATCAAAAGTGAAACGGTAATTTAGGAAATTACAAATTTAGTGGTTTTGCTTATTAGGAGTACATAAAGAAAATGGGGTTATTTATGTTTTATTTCTCTTCAAAGTTCTGCTGTCCTGATACACAAAAGCTCTAAATTTATTAAATAACTTGCAACTGTTTTCGGTTATTACTGAATCAAAAGTGAAACTTTCATTTAAGGAATTACAAATTTTGTGGCTTTGCTTATTAGGAATACATAAAGTAGAGGAGTATGTTATAGAGATAATCCTTTAATCCTTTAATCTATTTATATATGTATCTATATAAGTAAAACAATACTTAGATTTAGAGAACCAACGTAAAGACTTGGAGACTATACTATAAACAGGACCAACCTAAAGACTTGGATAACCTAATAAAATAAACTAATAAAACATAACATGGTGTCAGAAGAAAACGAAATGGCAATAAACTTAAAACAAGTATTCGGAATATTCGAAGTTCTACACAAAGCGATAGAAATGGCGAAAGAATTGGATTTAGCTAAAGAACAGTTAAGACTGCTAGAAGTAGAAAAAGAGAATACAATCGCAAGGTTAACCATAAACAAAACAAGTAACCTAAGAAGTCCACAAAGGAAAGAAATGTATATAGCTGATACTCGATCACGATCAGCTACAGAAGACGTAAATGTTGAATTAACGGAAATTGATATTGAAAATAAGCTGCATATAAATTTGCAAATTCAGAATTTAGCCGTGTCAGAGCGAAAACTAAAAAAAATTCAAGAAGCTAAACAAAATGATGAATCATTACAAAGGGTTATGGGATACTATGCCAACGGATTGCCAGATCATCAAAGTTTAGGGGACGAAATGGCGAGAAAATATTACAATACCAACATTTTAGACACAGATGAGCAAACCAATTTCGTATCGGAAGGTAACTCAAATAAATCGGCAAAATGCAGAAGTTCGTCGAGGTCTAACAGTAGTAGCAGTCGATATTCTTCAAATACGAATGCCCGTCGTAGCCGTAATCAATCGCAATCTATATCTTACAAATTTCCAACAATGAAGAATATGTTAGAGAAGAAGAAGAGAAAACATAAACGTAAACATAAGAAGAAAGACAGATTTTGTGTTTTTATTATAGACAAAGGGAAGGTAGACAATGAAGCAGACGACGATGATAACTGGGAAGAAGTTGGAATTGTTAATAACGAGACCGAAGAATTGGGTCGTCGAAATCGAAGGCCGAATGTGACAAAGTAATGTGTGGAATACCCAAAACGAAGCAGAATGAAAATGAAATAAGAAGAGAATGAAATGAAGAGAAAATGAAAATGAAATGAAATTGAAATGAAAATAAAATGAAAATGAAATGAAAATGAAATGAAAATGAAATGAAAATGAAATGAAAATGAAATGAAAATGAAATGAAAATGAAATGAAATGAAAATGAAATGAAAATGAAATGAAAATGAAATGAAAATGAAATGAAAATGAAATGAAAATGAAATGAAAATGAAATGAAAATGAAATGAAAATGAAATGAAAATGAAATGAAAATGAAATGAAAATGAAATGAAAATGAAATGAAAATGAAATGAAAATGAAATGAAAATGAAATGAAAATGAAATGAAAATGAAATGAAAATGAAATGAAAATAAACGAACAATATATGGAAGGCAGATAAAACCGCCTAGACGATTTACTTTCTCGCATTAGGCCTAATGGTAAAAAAAGGGAAGATGTTATAGAGATAATCCTTTAATCCTTTAATCTATTTATATATGTATCTATATAAGTAAAACAATACTTAGATTTAGAGAACCAACGTAAAGACTTGGAGACTATACTATAAACAGGACCAACCTAAAGACTTGGATAACCTAATAAAATAAACTAATAAAACATAACAGAGTAGATAATTTATATTTTATTTCTCTTCGAAGTTCTCCTGTCCTGATACTCAAAAGCTACAAATTTATTAAAAAATTTGCAACTTTTATCGGTTATTACTGAATCAAAAGTGAAACGTTCAATTAAGGAATTACAAATTTCGTGGTGGTGCTTATTATGAGTACATAAAGAAAAGGAGATTATTTATGTTTTAATTCTCTTTACAGTGCTGCTACCCTGATACCCAAAAGCTACAAATTTATTGAATAAATTGCAACTTTTATCGGCAATTTCTGAATCAAAAGTGAAACGGTAATTTAAGATTTAGTTTGTTCTTGGCCGAAGTAGTAGAATTATTTATTAATCATGTTGAAATAAAAACTTTTCGTTCGTCTGATTCTACTCATTTTTTATTGTAAAAAGACACTACATGTTTCGAGGTAGCCCCATTTTCAAGTGTTATCTATATTACGAAAAAAGGCTTATAGCCACTTACATTCTAAAAAGTTTAGAACTAGTCACATTCACAATTAAAATTTTAATTGAATTTTGAAAATGAATTTTTAATGGATTTTAATTGTGAATGTGACTAGTTCTAAACTTTTTAGAATGTAAGTGGCTATATAAGCCTTTTTTCGTAATATAGATAACACTTGAAAATGGGACTACCCCGAAACATGTAGCGTCTTTTTATAATAAAAAACGAGTAGAATCAGACGAACGAAAAGTTTTTATTTCAACATGCTAATTTAAGAAATTACAAATTTTGTGGTTTTGCTTTTTTTTTGAATTTCTGATGTCCTGATACACAAAAGCTCTAAATTTATTAAATAATTTGCAACTTTTATTGGTTTTTTCTGAATCTGAATTAGTGGGACAAAATCACAAAAAAACAAAGAGAATAAAATTTGCAACAAAAATTGTCTAATAAGATTAGCTATAAAACCGATTTTTATGATAAAAAACAGCTTCAAAATGTACAATCGACATTATTAACATACGAGTGTACGAATACTTTATAGGAGCCACTGTATGTCGTGATAAATTGACAACCTTGACGAACACCGTTGTTTAAAGACTTAACAAAATTATTAAATCAGCTTCTTCGGCATCAAGTCTTAAGAAATGGGTAGCGTTTTACTATTAAGGTAAGTTCTGCTTGTTCTGCAGAACAGTTAATAATGTATAGTAACGTGGAGGATCTAAGCATTGATATAAAAATATTTTCGGATCGGATCGTGGGCAATTACCCACGCCTGGGCACTTTTGAGATTTTTTTGGAAAAAGAGCAAAAAGGGCGAAAGAGTTCTCAAAGAGGTAAAAACTGGGCAATTTTGGCCAGATTTTTTTGAACTATAGAATCACAATAAAATAGAGTTTAAGAGGATCACAACTTTTCTTAAATGAAATTAAATCATTTAAAAAACAATAAATCAATAAATATATTTATTGCTTATCATACATTGATTTGTTATGTTTTTTTAGGTGGCTCTCTGTCACCTCATACTGGTTGTATGAGTCCCCAAGTCCAACAGAAATTCCCCGGACTTCGAATCAGGTTTCTTAGCATTTAAACACTCGCAAAGTTTGCTGTTGTAATAATCTTAAAAATGTTTGTTGATTATTTGCATTTTATTGGTATCGATTGATGGGTTTCTGGTGGTTGTTTGAATTTAAAGATGGGTTGTCTCAATTTAGATATATTTAATCTTTACACTTAATTATATGTACACTTAAACTACATTGTTAAACCTACTTTGTCTACATCCTAACTACTACTCTACTACTCCTCAACTCATCTACTTTTACTTATTAATATAATAATGTAATATTAATTATACTTATTCATCACATACCAAGGGGTCATCATACGTTGGCTTCCTTGATATATGAATATTGAATGTGCAGCAAAATACCAATATTGCTACGTTACCACACTGTCCCTGTTTCTGTTTTCTTTATTCGGGAGCACCAAATCCACTAACAAGTGAATACTTAGACAACTGAATACACAACTAATGGAGATAATTAATTCTGATTCCAGAACCAAAACACATGCATTATTCTGTTCCACAATAGGCAGGGCCGGTTTATCCATTAGGCAAGAAAGGCAGCTGCCTAGGGCGGAAGTCTTTCTGGGGGCGGCAAAAATATTAATTAATTCTAATAAAAAATGTAACATAAACAGAAACTTGATTGTAAATTGTACTTATTTAAAAATCACATTACATTATGTACAAACATAAACAATTTTTAAGAGCCGCGTAGTAATGCAAAAGAGTACCTAAAGAACAAAATAAACGAAGAACAAAAAACTGTCTACTATTTAAGTAAATAAATTTGTTCTCAGAGTTCTTATTTTGTTAATAAATATTATGGTGTTAATAAATAAGTTCAAATTTTAATTTTAAGAGGGCGGAAAAAAAAATATGCCTAGGGTACTCGCAACCCTTAACGCGGCCCTGACAATAGGCAAAGACTATCATTCTTATAAGCAAAGTGACAGAAGATATAAAATCTTCTGGTGCAACTTCTAAAAATATTATAAAAAATGCACTCATAAATATTAGCAACGATATACCTCCGATTTTGAAATTCCAGAGAAATATATTCATTTAATTCTTCACGATTCGGGAACTAATGATTAAAACAGTATTACTGGTCCAATACTTGGACATGCAGATTTATTACTACAATTGTATAAGGAGGAAATATATGATAATGGAACATTTGATAAAGCAAGTTTTGTCTTTAAACTTAAAATTTGCACGTGTCATACAAAAGTAGGTAACTCCTATCCATTAGGTCTGTTTGGCATTAAAGCTGATTTTGAGTCAAACATTGAAACCAAATTGAAATTAAAATTTCTGGCAGCCTTTCCAGATTTTTCAACTTACATTGAAGGTGCAATAGGAAGGGAAGTCGAATTTCCGATTACAACTTGGAATCATTATGAGGCTGTTATAATTAAATAACCAAGAATTACTTATTGATGTGAAGAATTTCATAAGGAATTAAATTAACTATTTCATTGTAGTCATCCAAGTATCTGGAAGTTATTTGAGGGTCTTCAGAAAGATAATTATATCATGGCTTACTTTAGTAAAAGCATAAATGGGTCAACCAGAAAAAAATATATTATATACTTCTAGATAATCAGGTGGCCTTAACAGTTGAGAGATATGCAAATAATTAAGATAAATTATCATACTTAGTTGTGGTAGACATTCTGACGTATACCTGGTATGAACTTTACAAACTTACAAAGTGAAAAAGAATTAAAATTTTACAAAATGTCAAATATGAAATCTCTGTTAATCGGCCTTAATATGGCGAATTGACCCTATTTATATTTTATAGGTTAATTAGTGAACCTAATGGTAGCGTTGCTACGCCTCTGTGTTCATTTTGGTTGCCTAGCCTTGTTTATGTCAAATAGTTACAAACTAGCAGAATTAAGACATTTGAAATTCTAACCTAAAATATATCTTCTATTGTATCAACTCAATTAAAGTAATAAATATTTTTACACTTTCAGTTTAAATAATGTACTATAAAAAGTTAACAGTATATGTAGTCGTGCAATAGGTATAAAAATTTGCTCTTTGGTATGGATACTAAACCAAGTTGTTCGAAACCAATTCATATTCAAAGAATTGAAAATGCTGTAAATTTGGGTAGCTTTAAACAAACATATGAAGTATTGAGAGATGTAGATTCTGATATTAGTGACGAAGAAGAGGAAGTCGTAGTGGATGACGAATCTTTTGAAGCCGAACGTGAACAGTCGGACGAAGGTTATTTTGAAATTTTATCTTTAACGCATTTTATTTAAGTTTTTGTATATAGGCCAAAACGAATCCGAATTAAATGATGTTTTCAACTTTGAAAATATTGATCCAGAAAGAATTTGGTTAGTAAATATTTTGCAAGAAGATGGTCTTGATGGAGAAGTCGACTGCAAAACTTTGCTTTCACTGCAACACTCTCGTAAAAAAATTAGCATGTCAAAAGAGGTCTGTTATTTTTATTTTTAAGTTACTTTTCTGCATAAAATAATTTTTAGAAGTGCGCTCGTCACATGTATTATGGTGCAGGATTACTCTCCACTTTTGATAAATACCCAGAAATTAAAAAGACTCGTGGAACTAAACCCACTAAAAGGAGAGTTCCAAAAGATGACATTAAACACATGCACTTTACAAATCATGCTCAAGAATTAGATGAAGCATCTGTTAGTATGTTACGAAATTTTTAAACATGTAAGTAAAACTCCAAATTTGTAGAACGAAGAAGGCATCGACTTTGGAGAAGAAAATCGTATGATCGACAATGGACACAGAATTGTTTCAGAATTAAGAAATCGATTGATTCAAGTATCCGCACCTAATACAACTAAGAAAAAAGTAAGGAAATTTAAAGACGAAGAATCAAAAAAAAAGTGGGAAGATATTATGACTATAAAACGCAAAAAGCTATTCATGAGTATTGTTAAAAAGGAAATTGGCAAACAACAACGTGCAAAATTTAATCGACATAAAGAAATGTTAATTCAGTGCAAGAAAGCTTCTTTACAGTGCCAGAAAGTTGTTCGTCACAAAGCTGTAATATTAAATGAAGTTATATTGTAAATTTATATTCCAAAATTTTTTGCTTTGTAGTTACAATCTGCTCGACTGGTTAAAGAACAACTATGGAGAATGAAGAGGTTGGCTCGTGAAAATTTAGCTTATTGGAAACGTTCCAAACGTGCAGATCGTGAAATTCGCAGAAAGTTGGAAAAAGAAGCCGAAGAGCAACGCAAAATGGACTTTGAATTTATTGAAGCTAAACGTCAACAAAGAAAACTTAATTTTCTTATCACGCAAACGGAATTGTATGCTCATTTTATGTCAAAAAAATTGGGAACAGGAACACAAGAAGAGAGATTGCGTATTTTAAAGCAGTTGGATGAAGAAAAAATTCCAAGACTAGCTAATATTGATGATTACGATTGGTAGGTAATTTTATGTTATTCTGTTGATGCTCGAAGTTTAAACGTTTTCGATCTGTAATCTGTAATTGAAAGACAATAATTTGCTTTGAAAAACAAATAACACATTTTGAATTATTTTTTTACAGTGATATTATGAAAACGCAAGCTTTAAAAAACGCTGAAGAAGCATTTCAAAGTGAAAGAGCTCGAACTAAAATTTTTGATATGGATGCTAGTTCAACAATAAATTGTAAAAGAACAGATTCTGTAGGCGAACATATGCAGCCTTTGCTTTTTCGTGGTAATCTTAAAGGTTATCAATTGCGTGGTATGAATTGGTTGGCCAATTTGTACGATCAAGGTATCAGTGGAATTTTAGCTGACGAAATGGGCTTAGGAAAAACTGTACAAAGTATAGCATTTCTGTGTCATATTGCTGAAAAATATTGTAAGTTTCATTTATTACTTTTTTTAAATGTTTTTACAATAAAGGTCAAAATTAATGTTTTAGCTGTGTGGGGTCCGTTTTTGATTATTTCTCCCGCTTCTACATTGCATAACTGGCAACAAGAATTGGTAAAATTTATTCCCGATTTTAAAGTAGTTCCATATTGGGGAAATCCAAATGTAACGTATTAATTTTTATATTTATCACATTTTATTATTAATTTAAATTTAGGAACGTAAGATTTTGCGTCAATTTTGGGATCAGAAAGATATGCATACAAAAGAAGCTAGTTTCCACATTGTTGTTACTAGCTACCAAATTGTCATCACTGATATCAAATATTTTAATCGAATTAAATGGCAATACATGATTTTAGATGAAGCTCAAGCTATTAAAAGTACAAGCAGGTAAGGGAGATTAGATTGTGACTTAGAAAAGGATTAACTTTCTTAATTGTTGGCAGTATGAGATGGAAAACTCTTCTAGGATTTAGTTGTCGTAACAGACTATTGTTGAGTGGCACACCAATTCAAAATAGTATGGCAGAATTATGGGCACTTCTTCATTTCATAATGCCCACACTTTTTGATTCTCACGAAGAATTTAATGAATGGTTTTCCAAAGATATTGAAAGCCACGCAGAAAACAAAACTGGAATAGACGAAAGTATTTAATAAGATTTTAGCTTTATTTTGTTTAACTAATGTTGATTATTTTGTAATTTTTAGAACATCTATCAAGATTGCACATGATATTGAAACCGTTTATGTTACGTAGAATAAAAAAAGATGTCGAAAATGAACTTTCTGACAAAATAGAAGTTATGGTTTATTGTCCGTTAACAACAAGACAAAAGTTGTTGTATATGGCTTTGAAACAAAAAATTCGTATTGAAGATTTATTACATTATACGGTGGGAGGTGGAGATTCACACACAGTTGATAAAAATTTTACGTCAAATTTAATGAATTTAGTCATGCAATTTAGAAAGGTTTAGTTTTAAAATATAACCTTATAAATAAAAATTACTTAAATTATTGTGAATTTTTGTAGGTCTGCAATCATCCTGAATTATTTGAAAGGCGTGATGCAAAATCACCTATTTATTTTTCTCCACTTTCTTACAACTTACCATATTTACTCTACGATTACAACATTCGGCAAACAAAATTTCGTCCCATATTGAAGTATTTTTTTTTTACTGCAGAATACATAGCTCATTCATTAAGAGATGACTATAATCAATCAATTTTCAACTTTGCAACAGCATTAAAACTTTCAGCAAGTGATCTTTTTAAAATATTTTCTGGTGATATATTGCATAGGTTAGTATGTTTATGGAAAAACATTTGCATCTTAATTTACTAATCATTTTATCTGCCACATTTTTAGATGGAGACTTTATTATGAAAATGAACACGATGACTACAACTTATATTATCGTACATTTTATTCTGAAACTAACAAAATGAATATAAAGCGCTTAAATTATACTTTTCCCATTTCGCCTGCATCTATTAGTACCTGTAAAGTTCTCAAGGATCTTGTATTTACGTGGCAAAATACCGGACAGCATGTAATCTATACCCACACAAATCATTCATACCATTATATGCCAGAAACCTTAGAACATCGAAATATTAGATCTAAAGCTGGAAATCTTGAAGAGTGTGAACCTATTATTGATGTCGTTAATGTTGATTCTAATATGGTAAATTTATATTTTTTTATTTTCCTCTTGTTATCAATTTTTTAATTTCAGAAAACGCTTGCCAATGAGCATGCATATAAACAAAAATTTTCGCAAGTTTTTAAACAAGAACAGACGTTACTTCCAACTTTTATTTTTTCCGCCATACCAAAGGTAAGTCTTTTATTTTATAATTCAATATTTCCACTCAAATAAGTACTGCATTTCTTTTACTTGACAGTTGGAAACTATTTCGCCAGTTTTATACTGTTACTCCAGAAGAGCTGCATGGGAATATCACCGTTTTATAGATGACTATTCCTGGAATTCTATTAACTATCATTGGGGAGAGGCGACAAACAATAAGTCATGTAAAATAAATAATGACGTTACTAATGTAACTTGTAGTTCTACTGATACAGTTAGACCTCTTAATGGGTGGTCCCATATTGTTATTCCCGGTATGTCATTATTTTTTATTTTATTATTTATTGTATTAGTTACAATGTTTTTAATACATAGATAAAGAAACTTTGGTTACTGATTCTGGAAAGTTATCTGTTTTGGATAATTTACTGAAACGTCTGAAAGAAGAAGGACATCGGGTATTAATATATTCTCAGATGACGAAAATGATTGATTTATTAGAAGTAAGCAATACTATCCTAAACTTGACGTGATTAATTTAAAAATAAATTTTCAGGAGTACATGTGGCACAGACATCATAAATATATGCGATTGGATGGTTCTTCTAAAATATCTGAAAGAAGAGATATGGTTGCTGATTTTCAAGCACGAGCTGATATTTTTGTGTTTTTATTATCTACCAGAGCAGGTGGTTTAGGAATAAATCTTACTGCAGCTGATACTGTAAGTACCTTTTACTATTTTCTCAATTATTCAAAATATATAGGTAATAACTATACATATGATGCTATTATTGTTCAGGTTTATATGACCCAAAACGAAAATTGATCTACATCTAAACAACTATCGTTTATAGTGGTGGTTTTACATTTGCTGATTTAGTTTATATAAAATGATTCGTTTTTTAAAGAAATTAATTTTATTTTTTAATTAAAAAAAAACTTAATATTCTAATCTACCTAATTTGGGTAAATAGAAGGTAGTTTAAAATACAATATTTATAATTTTTAGTTTTAATTATTTCAGTGTATTGTTATTAATTTCTTCACTAATTTCATAGCTGTCAAAATAATTTAGTAGTCATCTATTACAAGTATTTGAAGATTTGTTCTAAGTAGTTTGAAATTTTTATAATTATATACAGTTGTATAAACTGTATACTCGTAAAGTTTTCGAACAGATTTGATAAAAAAAAATGGAGAGAAATTTTCTCAGAAAATCTTCGACACGTCAACCTAATTTTTTTAAATCTCATACCTTTTTGGCATTGACATTTTTTTAAATGGCAATTCTTATGTTTCTTTACTGATTTGGACTTTTCACCCTTTTCTTAGTATGAAAATGTATGACCATGAAGCAAAAATTATTTTAGATTATCAGCCCCAAAGTTACAAAAATACATTTAATCAACAATTTGAATAAATAAAAACTATAATTAAATTTAATATTCATATTTAGCTTTTGGCAAGAAACTCTTGTAAAACAATTTCAATTGTATTTGGGTTAAATTACTCGAATTTATTAATTCTTGGCATGACTATATTATGTAGGGTAAGATGAGGTTAACTCATAGATGTTTATATAGAAGGCCTTCTATATAAACATCTATGGGTTAACTGAACAGGTAGGTTAACTGAACACTTGCATATATCTGCCATCTCTTAGTTACTTATGGGCTCTAATTTTGACAATTCAAAGACTTTCCTATAAATGTCACTTTAAGTTTATAATATATTCCAGAATATTAAAAATCCCCTAATCATAGCCTAAAATAACTTTTAGCGCGGCCGTGTAAATTTTTGAACTCTTACATATGTTGTTTTTCGTGAAAACATCAGTATTTGACTATTGATTATCAATATTGGTTTTTTTTAAACCCATGGTGTTTTCAATGTATTTGTTAACATTTTTTGTATACACAACAGGTTATATGGCCTAATATTTCAAAGATATGCTTAACTAATCTACCTAATGTTCAGTTAACCTGCAATATGGAGTTAACTGAACCATATTGCAGGCATGCAAGAAATTAAAACTAGAGGTGTATTTTTATAAACTTTGTGTTAGATATATATTTTTTTTATTGCTATATAACCAAACTACATGCTGTAAAAAAATTGTTGATCTAAGTTTAAGCAATCTCATATAAATTTAAATATTTTCAAAAAACTGTCCAGTTAACCCCACTCTACCCTATATAGGGGAGAATGGTCTAAAACCAACCGGGGTTCCAAATCCGATCTCTACGCATATTTCGAAAACGTAGACACAAATTCAGTTAGAAACTATCTCATTATGGGCCCTATGAATAATCATAGGTTGGTTAAAGATTTACATACATTGCAGGTAGCATTTAGATTTGTTACAGTCAACTTTATGTTTTCATAGTGTGTGTTATTAATTTTTAATTAGTTTAAAATTTGCGATAATTTTGTTTATGTCATAGATCGCCAAATAAAGGTAAGTGATTTCAAATAATATCGTCTTAGTGTTTTTGAAAATAATATTTATTCGGTGATTGATTATGTATTTTATTAGTAAGTACGGTTTAATTATTAACCTGAGAATGCTCGCACCACGGTTATTTTACAGCCAAGCTCGGTTTTTCCCCCGGACCGTCTTTTTACAACTATATTCTATGTTCTTCAACTATGTTATTTTGTTGTTGTTTGTAAAAGTAAATTTTAATAGATGTATTATGTTATTTATTCAATAATTTTACAATAATAAAAAGGTTAAAGGACTAATAAATGTAATTTAAAATGGTCTGTCAAAAAGACCGACTGCGAGCATTAAACGTAATTTTAGCATAAACGTAATTTAAAAAGTAGTATGGTCTAAATCCGACCTCCAGTGATAGTTATGGTTTATAATTGATTCATTCATATAATTCGGCAAAGTGATTTTTTTGCAATTTTGTGTATTCATGCATTTCATTATTTCATATAATTATTTCTTTATATAATTTTAAAGAAAAAAAATGGAACGTATTACAAGCGAAAAATGGAGAAAAGAGATCCTGACCAACTTCGACTTGCTGTAACTGCTTTTACTTTAGGTGGAAAACCATTGACTGATGATGATGTCATGAAATAAAATGCTGCGGAACTTGAAAACATGTTAGAACGCCTAGCAAAGAAAAACGCCTCTAGAAGAAAACGTCCTAAATCAAAACAAGATGAAATCGAGCCTTAAGGCGCGATCACTCGAATGGGGCATTGTACAAATGTTGTCAACATTTCTACAAATATAGCGGTCTCACAAAGTGGTAAGTGGTAACATGTGGTCAACTTTTGATAAATGCACCACTCGCGAGATCCCGTCTTAATTACCACTTCGTGGGACCGCTGCACTGTGGTTGTAGAAATGTTGTCAACATGTGACCAACATTTGTACAATGCACCACTCGTGTGATCGCGCCTTCACAGCCAAGCACCAGTGGATTAGCACCACAAAAACGTTCAAAACGAACCAAAAGATTTCCGGCCAGCTACTATGAATTAGATGATGATGATAAATCGGATTATTTATTCTAATTCTGTTTTTTTTTTTAGTTAGTTTATAATTTTAATTTTTTATATAATTTTTGTTAAAATAAAGTTCTAGTTTACATTGAAAATTTATTAGTTTTAATTTTGTTTTAGAAATAAAGATGTTAAAATTGAAAATGTGATAAAAATGTAGGGTCGGATTTAGAACATATAGGGGTCGGATTTGGCACCAGATTGCAACAAATGATGCGGATTTGCATCATTTTTATAACTACATTTAGCTCCATTGCGGTAATTATAATAATAAATATAAAGGTTGTTATGTACCTATATACTAGATTTAAGTATTAAGTACTTAACGGATATATGGAAATTCGGATAACAGTATAATCCATATTGGACACACACAAACAGCGTTACACATTAAACACACTTTTCGTTACATATTTTCATTAAATTTTTGAACATGCTACCAATTCTATAGACGTATATTTACGTTAACTGACCTTGTCAGATTGACACACACTGTTACACACACTTTTCATTACATTTTTGAACATGCTACCGATTTTATAGACGTATTCACGCTAAAAAGAAAGATCCTCTCGCTATCAGTTAAAACCGAAACTGAACCGTATGGTTTAAATAATAAGATATTGGGTATAACGGACACAATAAAACTAAAGGTTATTTTGTCAACGTTTCGAAAGATTTATTCTTTCATCATCAAGACTATAAAAAGAACATAATTATAACATCGGTAATAATAAATAGCAAAACGTAATCATACCTCCATAACCAGATAATAAATAATTTTTAAAAAACTTGGGTGACACTCAAACAAGTTAACAAAATTATTTTTATTTTATTTTATTTTATTTTATTTTATTTTTATTGTGTTAAATTTCACACTACATACAGGCCGAGGGCCTAGTTACATGTAGATAAATACATATACCTGTGTTATATTACATTAAACGAACTGCGACTTCCGAGACCACATGCGAGATGCGAGAGGCTTCACATCCAAAATTTACTAAAATTACCTAATAGGCATTCGGTTAAAGACGTTTCTCGCAATTTCTTTAAAATGCGTGAGGCTGATGTCATATTCTACGTTTGAATTGAGAAGCAAATAATTAAAACTATGGCAAATGGTGTGCAGCGGTGCATGAGTCATATAGAGCGTTTTTGCCGGGGGAACCTGTATCGTACTGCGAATTCGCGTATTGCATGAGCGTGGTACTCTTATTTCTATCATTTCAACAATTCTCGGACAATCGTATAACCCTTTAAGAACCTTATAAAGGAACGAGGCTGAGCTGTATTCTCGCCTAGCACGCAACTCAATTACATTATATTTCGATTTGAGACTATCACTACGCACAATATAGGACGGATAAGTACCCGTTTCCATGTATTGTAAATATCTTAGCAATCTACCCTGCACTTGTTCTAGTGCCAATGCATCCATCGCATGCGACGAGTTCCAAATAATACTGCAATACTCCAATTTAGGACGTACAAGGCTGTTAAATAGAGTTTTTACCACATCAGTACTTTTAAATGATTTTGTATTTCTAATAACGAATCCCAATAGCTTTCTAGTTTCAGCCACAACTTTCGTGATATGACTCCGAAATGTCAAGTCCGAGACAAACGTTACTCCCAAATCTTTTATGGATTCCGGTCTATTCAACATAATGTTTTCCATTTTATAAGAATATTTCACTACTACCTCCGACCTCGAATAGCTAACGACATTACATTTAGATATGTTAAACTCAAGCTTGTTCCTTTTACACCAAGCCAATATCCTACGGATATCTGCTTGCAGCAATTCACAATCCCCGACAGACTTAATTCGCATGTACAACTTCAAATCATCTGCAAACAACAAATATAATGAGTTAACCAAGAAATCTCCTATATCATTCACAAACAGCAAGAAAAATAACGGCCCCAAGTTGCTACCCTGAGGCACACCAGAAACCGCATCATAGAATCCGGACAAAAAGCCATTAAACGAAACCACAAAGGTTCTCCCTTTAAGGTAAGAAACAATCAACGCCAAAATCGGACCTAGCCCAAAACTATAGAGTTTTCTCAAAAGTATGTCATGTATTACTCGGTCGAAGGCTTTTTTAAAATCCGTATAGATTGCATCAACCTGGGTTCCTTCATTGAGGCTCTCATAAACAAACTGTGTAAATAGAAACAAGTTAGTCTCCACTGATCTACCCTTTAGGAAGCCATGTTGGCCTGCATTCAATGATAATTTTACGTGATTGTAAATTCTACTGTGTAGGATCTGCTCAAGCAGCTTACTAGGGGCTGCCAGTATGGAAATTGGTCTGTAATTTTCAAATTTTGTGCTAGTTCCCGATTTAAGTATAGGACATACCCTCGCCACTTTCCATAACGTTGGGTAAGTATTTGTTTCTACAATCCGATTAAATATATGTAGAAGCGGGCAACTCAGCCACTCAATGAGGCTTTTCAACAAATATGGAGGAAAGTTATCTACTCCGCATGCCTTCCCCGGCTTCATTCTTCCCGCTGCCTGGTAAACTTCCTCTTCCGTTATTTTCGGAAAACACATGTTCTCCTGTAATGGCAGAATCTCAACCTCATCTATTATCGTTGAGATATTGTAGGTACTTAATACATCAGTGTTATACACGGAGCCGAAATACGACGCAAACTTCTCCGCCTGATTTTCGATTTTGACTTGAGAATTGTCACTATCCACCATCTGCAATGATTTTTTTGTTGCGCTTTTTTTTGTATTAATATAATTCCAAAAATTTTTTGGATCACCCGTTATCAAGTCCTTTTTGATGTCTTTGATGTATTGCGCATATTTGGTTCTAATCAAGTTCTTAACCGTTTTTCTTTTGCTCTTATACAAGGCATCAAAATGCGAAGACATCGATTTATTTTTCCGATATCTATCCTTGAGCTTTAGTTCATGTATGATCTCACCATCAAACCACGGCGGGAATGACCTACTAACGTGTTTTACCCTAGGGACATTTTTGTCAAAGACTTCGTACGTTTTTTTATAAAATTCGTCCACTGCAGCGTCAACCCCATCGATTTCATATAATTTTCCCCAGTTAATGTTTTTCATATCATGCTCTAGTCTTTCATATTTTGCTTTTTTAAAGTGATAACTATTGATGGGTATGGGGCCTCTACTGAATTTATCTGATGCTACTGTGATATTAATCAACAAAGTAGGATGGTGATCATCCTCCGCAACGAACGGAGTATCCTCTCTAGCAACAACACACCCCAAGCTTCCCAACACAAGATCAAGCGTCCTCCCCGACCCATTCAGAATATTATTGAATTGCTGCAAGTCATTGATATCTATAAATTCCGATAATAATCGCGTATTTGGCTGTCCTAAGTACATATTAGATGTGGTACCCCTAACATCATTCAAATTAAAATCTCCAACAATGATAACTTTATCACTAATATAGTTTAAATTTTTTTCATAAAATTGGAAGAACTCGGAATACGCCATCCCAGATTGCCCCGGGGGAACATACACAGAGACCACAGTAACTGACTCAGATCCGACCTCAAAAGTAATCCCTACAGCATCAAATATATTATCTGATGTAAATATCTGCTTTACAGTATACTTGGTCTTAATAATAATAAATGTACCACCACCTCTCTCTCTCCCAGTACGCTCAAGCCTCCTGTCATTTCTAAAAACACTCCACTCGCTACTGCCCACCAACTCACCATCCAAAAAACTCTCGTTCAACCATGACTCAGTTATGCAAATGACATCAAACTCACTACTCACGAGATTCAAATAAAAATCCTCCAACTTTGTACGCAAGCCCCTCACATTCTGATAATAGATTCGCATAATCTACTGTGTTCTCGTGCGTCACATGAAAATACAAAAATTAAATACTGTAATCAGATAGAACGCAAAATATTTTCTCCTAACGAGATATAGCTTAACAGCCAACGCCACTCCTGGCTACTCAATACTTAATGATTTAATTATTATATTAAAAATTTAATTATTGCATAAATAATTACAAGTGCGAAACATATTAAGCAAACACAGGAGCGACGTCAGCCGCAATACAGAAAATGCAATAAAAACAATAACAATGCAAGCCATCATAAATATTAGCACTCCATACCTGTCCGAGTTATTAAATGATAATAATAAACGTGAAGATAAATGAATTTCGATAAAGTTTGGAGCTGTTTAGAACGATATCACACATCACATACACTTCTAACCCATTTTAAATAATCATATAATTATCCTTTATAGTACTACGGTTAAATAAACTTCTGTTCAAAAAATATAAACTAAATAAATATTACAAAGTTAGGCATTCAACAACAGTTCTTTCATTCTGCACTCTCCGAATCATTATTCTCCCATCAATGGTCCAGACATTTTTATATCCGAAGTCCTTTTTAGCTTGCTTAAGCTTTTCGTATCGTATTGTAGTTAAGTCCTCCTGTATATTAACACTGGTTCCCCTGAGCAATTTCCTGTTTTTGATGACCAAATTTCGTGTCCTATATGAAAGAAACCTTACCAGCAATGCACGGGATCGATCACCATTAATAATTTTGCCCACCCTATGGCTTCTTTCGATGTCGGTCAATTGCACATCGATCTGAAGGCGGTTTCTCAAAAGGTCCAATATTACTTTGTCAGTCGACTCTCCTTCTAGCTCTTGAATACCAAACACTCTTAAATTGTTTCGCCGACCATATTGTTCAGCAACATCCCTGGCTTTACAATTCTCTTCCCTCAATGCACTAATGAGGACTTCCTGTTCAATTAAAGAATATATCAATTATAAAATACTAATATGAAATATAAATAAAATCTAACACTTATAAAAAATATGTTCAATAAAAATTGACATTGACAATATTTAAAATCACCGCCACTTAAATAATAGTAAAATAAAAAATGGGGTCAACGCCATCTAACCTAGGCGACCGGAAATAAAAATTAAAAAACAAACGAAAAAACACGAAGATTAAGGAGGTAAACGTACAAAAGATAAAAAAAAAAAAAAAACAAACAAATAATAAGAAACAGCAAAAACACACGATAAAAGCTGTTAGTTTCAACCAGACGAAGATTTAGACTTGTCCATAAATCGCTTAAGTATAGTGCGGTAACTTTCACCTATTTGGAAAAAATCACATTGTTTATTCAAATTGTCTTCTAATGTGGAAATGTATGCTGCCTCCAGAAATATGCGTTTTCCATAGTTAGGCTCAGATGCTAATATTTGAACATTGGCATTATCGAAAGTATGGCAGGTATTTATACAGTGTTCTGAAATACCTGTCTTTTTAGAGTTATATTTAATATCATAAATATGTTGTTTTAATCTAGTTTTCAACAATTGCTTAGTCTGTCCAACATATTTTTGGCCACATTCACATTTGATGTTATAAACAACGTTAGCCCTATCTAACAACGGAACAGCATCTTTAATTTTTGAATATAAAATCTTTCCTAATTTAAAATCATTGTAAAACGTAAGCTTCATAGAACCGTTTTTGACAAAATCTTTGAAGGTATGTTGTAACTTGTTCTTAAGCATCGGATGGTAAGTGATTTTATTAAATTTTATACCTTCTGGGTTCTCCACTTGTGTAGATAAGTTAATCTTTAAGGGCACTTTCTTCTGGAAAAGAGCACAATCAATAAGTCGACCTGGGAAATTGTTAATCAAAAGCTGTTTCTTGAGATCATGGAGTCTAACCCCAATTAGCTCTTCTGGTACACACGTCAGGATACGGTGTTTTAATGTAGAGACCACACTCATTTTTTGGTTAATATTTATATATAATATATAATATTTAATATTAAATATAATATAATATTATATTTCATATTAGTATTTTATAATTGATATTCTTTAATTTTGTTAACTTGTTTGAGTGTCACCCAAGTTTTTTAAAAATTATTTATTATCTGGTTATGGAGGTATGATTACGTTTTGCTATTTATTATTACCGATGTTATAATTATGTTCTTTTTATAGTCTTGATTATGAAAGAATAAATCTTTCGAAACGTTGACAAAATAACCTTTAGTTTTATTGTGTCCGTTATACCCAATATCTTATTATTTAAATCAATACATCGGACAAGAATTTTTTACTTGAACCGTATGGGTTTGAACGCCTTGATTGATTTCTGTTCTCTGGACACGAATTCGTACGGTATACAACCTGATCAAACCTATTCGTGTCGAGAGAGTATTCACTATTCAGTGCTATACGGTTTCTATTAGGTACCGAATTACTGCTTCACACTGGTCAGCAACGACCGAAAACGAACCAAACCGAATGGAACCTTATACGTGTGAAACAGGCCTAAGAAATACGAAAGCTTGACCTGCGATTATGCTACATCCTTGTCTGTTGCATGGAGTAGAGTAGGTTTATAAAACCTCGACAACCATAAATTGCAACGATTTTGAGTTAAGCTGTTAAGCCACGAAATTTTAACGTGGCAACTATTCTTTTTTAAGTTCTTTAAGCTATTATCTATCGATTGCCATATTATTTATTGCCCTAACACATGTACGTAATTGGTCGAAAAATTTTATTTAATACTTAATCTTACATTTTAACTACATTTCATCAATAGATGAGTTAGAGACACTGTCGCGGGATCTTAGTCTATGTAATTTATTTATTATTTTGATAATATATTTTATACTATTTTGAAAACCGAATTATTTAAAACTAGATTGCCTTCATCTATTGAAAACCAATTAGTAGTTCAATAGTTCACCGATTTTATAACAAGCACACTAACGAACTTAAATAATTGTGTAAACAAAAGTGGACAGTTTAACTTACACTAACACAAATGAATTACCTCGGTAACTTCTAAAATCTTTTTTGTTGATTAATATGTTCCAGCAAGAGTAAAGCAAATGGTGCCCCAGTAAAACATTACGGAATACCCGTTAAGATTAATGCAATTTCTTCACAATTGCAATTTAAGTAGAATTATACGTCGACCCCACATTTCTAGTCATCGCCCCTCTGTTATAGTAAACTACGAGCCGCCGCTGAATGCAAACGTGTAATTTGACTTTGAAAGATCATGATTACATTATTAACTATCGAATAAGAAAAGTTCTCAGTTAGTATGCAGGTGTACAAAAGGACGGTTATGGGTAATTAAAAGTCTAGACTGAAATAAAAACATCGCTAAAATTGGAAAACTTCCAATAGAAGAATAGAACAAATCAAGTAGATTACACATACTAGAATGCATTATCGTCTATTCTACATCATCATTTAATGTGCATTCAAATATACTCCTCGTTAAATATACTTAATCAATAAAATTTTCTAAGTTTGAACCAATGCTGCTAAATTGGTCGTTTTAATTAATGTATCAAATCTTATTATTTTTCAAGATTCATAGGTCTCTGCATCACTTAATTCACTTCTTTGGATAAAATTAATAACCTCTTCTGTTTACTTCAATTCCAGAATTCCAAATAATGTATACAATGTTCACAAGAAATGTATCCGTAAGTATATAACAAGCTATCATTACAAATTTGACAATATGAAAGATTTTGAATATGAAAGAAAGCAAATGCTAATACTTAAAAATTACATCGATAATAATTATACTCAAATGCACACAAGAGTATATTGTATTGATAATTACACTTACGAAAGGTAAACAAACACTTACACTGGCAATTGTGTCTCTTCCTGCGGAAAGAGTGCCTCATCCGGTTCGATGCCACGCCTCTTTGTTTACATAATTTTGACGTTTGTCAATATCAAATAAATGTTCGCGTAATTATCTCAATAAATATAACTCGACCTCGTTATTTTTAGATCGATAAGTTGCTTGTAAATTTTACTTAGGCATCGTTGCATTAAGCAATTGCACTCAAAACAAGTTTTTCGTGCATTGCTATGCAACGATGCCTTCGTATTTACAATACAACTTATCGATCTAAAAATGAGGTCTTGTTATATTACTATTGAAAGGAGCGCGTTTTCCTTTGAACAGAGTGCCTCGTTCTGTTAATCTAATCTAATCGAAACACCCCCTTAAAATATTTTTTATTAGTTTGTTTTATATAATATTATAAGTATATTATCGGTCTGCATACCAGCAGAGGGGAAGTTTTTGCATTTTTAATTTTATCATTTAATAATTGAAAATTTTAAAATTTATAAAAATTTCTACTAATTAAATGCAAGGATTAGAATTGCAGAATTATTTAAGGGAGAAATCCATGTGATACTCAAAAAATATGTAGTTTTTATTATTAACACGCTTTTATTAGCTTCACTTGTAATTAACTTATGTAAGAAAATCTTGAAAGTAAAATTTGACCACAATCCCGTATTCCCATTGAGCTGAAATTTTGCATGCACCTTTAGTTTAGATGACAGTGCATGGTTAGCTATGTGACGATCTTCTATCGACACTACTATTCAAGGTTTCGAAAAAAGTTTTATCTAGTTTTAACAAAAATTGTGTCGTCGACAGGTGGCGTGACAATAGAAAAATTACAAAAAAACAAAATTGTAACGTCCCCTGTATATGTACACTGCACGCTAATTTTTTAGTAAAATGCTTTCGGACAGATTGATTCTATTGTTGTGCACATCTTCAAGGATTAATCCGAGATTCAAGATAATCCTAGGATTTACCAATAGATTAGTACTAGAATTTAGATATCGTAGCAACAGCTGCTATTTCGAGAATTAATCTTGAATCTCGGATTAATCCGTGACCATTAGTATTAATTTCATTTATAAGATAATCGGATAATCTACTTTACTACTTAATATTTACGTCTTATCCGATTATCTTAAAGTAATAAATATGTTCAAGTTATTTTAAGACCGAAAAATATAAAATAAAATATTATAGTTTCAAAAAAACCAAAAAACATACTTATAAAAATTTTAAAATAATTTTTAATTTAATAAAGACTAAACTAATTCCGAAAACGTGGAGCGCTTTGTCAAAATCATAACAAAATTAATTAAAAGACACAACAAGCGTGAATTAGTTTATTCTTTATTAAATTAAAAATTATTTTAAAATTTTTATAAAGGTGATGTGCTTTTTTGTTTTTTTGGAAACTATAAAATTTATTTATTCAGATATACATATTATTTTGTAGTTAACAATAAAACAAAGCTTTCTGAAATTTATATTGTGTACTTGACCATCATTCGACATTACAAAAATATTTTTTTAAATGCTCTAACTCTTTACGGAACAACAACGGCAATTATTGTCAAAAGTTAAAGGACTTTTAAATTTGTGAATACGATTGTACATATTATACCTCCAATCCTCAACCAAAACCTAATTACAAAAGTTTTGTTATTAGTTTTTGTCGTCGATGAACCTAAAAAACCATTAAAGAAATGTAAAATTAGAGAAAGTCGAGGGGTCTTTTACAGGGCAAAATTTGTACAGTAAAAAACATGCATTGACGTACAAGGCGGTCATTTTGAATAATTGTTGTAAAATGAATTGTATGAAATTATGGAATTTGAAAAAAAAGTGTTTGTTTATTATTGAATCTTGCACGTTTCTGATCATAAAATGCCGTTTTTCTGGAAAACGGTGGCTCCTACAGCTTTTGACCAAGAGTACCTTTTTTTATGTAAAGACGAATTTGCTGTCAAAACGCCAATTTCTCGAGTGATGTAAAAGTTACGGGGGTGAAACCCTTACGCAACCCTACAATCTCCACCACTGGCATATCTGAGAACATTGCTTTAGATCCTTAAAAGTAGCCATTATTGATGTAAAAATCTGTACAAAAGCTGGAGCCTGTAGCCTTAACGGTTCTTGAGATATCGCAAAAAAAGTAAAAGAATACAATATCTTTGAACACCCTGTATCTCGAAAATGGTGCGTTTGCGGACCCATGTTAATAGGAACTTTTTTTCTTAAAATAAGTCGTAGAATCACCTTCTTTTTTGTTGGTAGTTAACACCCTGTGTATAAAACTATATCAGTGGCGTAGCTAGGAGAGACGATCCATCCCCGGGCGCACTTTTTAGGGGGCAGCATTTTTTGTAAAAAAAAGAATAACTTTTGATAGTGTTATTGACAGATTTAGACAAACGAAAGCAAGAAAAATTAATTTTTCGTGAAATAATTAAATGCAATTTTCTATTATTATTAGAATTTTTCATTATTTTTTGTACTAAATAATTTGATGGGTCATGTGTTGTGCGCAAAATTTGGGTGGAATAATTCACTTTCGCCAAGTAGGGGAGCGCCAAATTCAGAGACCGTTCCGACTATGTATGTATATTAAATAGATTTTCACCTTAATTGCAGTTTCGTCCCTATCAATCAGGGACGTCTTCAAAAGTGGTCTGTAATAAGAAATTTCAACAGTGTTATTTCTATGTGAAGTCAAACAGTTAAAAATAGTGCTTCGCGTCGCGTTGTGTCCCATTATGACCGCCTATTTTGAAATTTGAAAAAAACGCAGCGTTTCCTCTCTTCATTGTATCTTGGCCTGAGTCGCTGTTCTTTTTGACGGCTGTGGAGGAGGTCGATTTCATGTCTAGGTTTTATGTATCTATTATAATTTTCTAGTTTACTTATTTGAAATAATATTAATAAATTATTATTTTAAATTAAAGATAGCAACTAGTGTATCGTAGCTGATAAATGTGTCTAGAAAAACTGTTATCTGCTGCTGCTTTACTGAAAACTTGAAGCAAACGATAGCTTTTTGGAAATTTGTTTTGCTTGATTTTCGAAAATAAACGTTTCGATGTGATTTTCCTAATCCCGACAATAAAATAGGAAGATTTTATGTGATATGACTTGATGATTTTTTACGTGATATGACTATGACGTAAAACGTATTTTGAGATAATGTCGATAGGATTGTTGACGAATGTCAGCATCATCTTCAACTCGTTGTACCAAACAATTAGATCATTCTTATGGTTT
The DNA here is from genome assembly GCA_947369205.1 of Cantharis rufa. Taxonomy (NCBI): domain Eukaryota; kingdom Metazoa; phylum Arthropoda; class Insecta; order Coleoptera; family Cantharidae; genus Cantharis; species Cantharis rufa. The sequence goes on along the minus strand of OX376309.1, from coordinate 321,804 downwards.
CTTCAACATTAAGGACGGAGTTCGTTGTTTTTGTTAGCAATAAGTTTTTCTTGCGAAACTGTTGTAATGTATATCCCCAGAACTTTGTTTCCTTGATGGTGCAATAGTTCTGCGCTCTCTTTACTTTTATTGGTAGCATCAACTGGATACCCGGCCATCAATAGCAATTTAAGCATTTTGACCGCGGTGTCCGAGGGGTAAATCTCACGGGAAGTCTGTTGTACATCTTGTGGGAAGTCTGAGGAAGTCAGGGAAGTCCGAAGTAGTCGGAAGTCTGGTGTACACAATTTTTGACCGTGGTTTATCCCTCGATTATTTACCTATTTTGTGATAGTTGTATACTCCTGAGTTGTATAATCGTGAGTCTCCTGAGTTGTATACTCCTGAGTTCACTTTAGTTAGATTTTTGGGATATCTGCTATTCGATAAGCTAGCATATCAATAGCATCTGCTATTCAGATATCAGATATCCTAAAAATCTAACTAAAGCCAAATAAACTGAGGAGTATAAAACTATCACAAAATTAAAAAACTAATTTTTTAAGAATTTGAGTTAGACTAATCAAAAACAAGCTAAAATTACAATTTTTTAAAAAACATACTTTAAGCGCCCCTTCACTACTCGGCGCCCCTAGGCAGCTGCTTAGTTTGCCTATTGTATAATCCGGCCCTGAATTTGTCACTGTTATTTTAAATGAATACTAAATTTGATGATCTGTAAATCTTTGTGAAGTTGGCATCCTGTCTTCATCATTTTGATATAAAAAATATACAATCGTTAGGTCTTGAAAGGTTACTTATTGGTTTTAACGTTAGGTCGCTTCTGGTTTAAAAAAAAATATTACCTTCTTGAAAGATTTTTGATTTTGTTTCTTGAAAAGAAAAAAGTTTGATTTTTTGGAGACTGACGTTGATCCGGTTAACCGGACTCAAGTGGTTATTCTGAACTCCATAATTTTAGTCTCTTTCTAGGACCACTTCATAACTAGATCTAAGTCCTAAATACTTCACTATTCGCCTGCTCGGCATTAACAGGTATAATTAAAGAAATGTTTTATTAATTTTTATTTTGGGATATATTTAAATCTATCCTGTTGACGGCTTGACAATGTGATTTATTTAAAGCTTAACGAATTAACCAACTTTCAAGCAATAAAAACCTACGGAGGAACAAAATCAGTTATTTGCTTAGATCTATGATCTCAGGTTATTTGCAGTTTTTTACTTCAGAACGTGAAAAAACTTTTTTTACCTAACTGCAGTTCGTGCATTTAAATAAAAATGCATTTTTTCACAATATCAAACTATTCACTGCCTACATCACTGGAGTGAAAATTTTACTAACCTGACTTGCTGGCAAATGCATGAAGTGGGCCCTACCTATACAATAATAAAGAAAATTATTTGTTAGTTATCATTGCAGATGAAAACTGTTTTCTTCAAATTACCTTTATCACTGTAGTCCTTTTGCCTTATTCCTAGAAGCCAGGATAGCTTTTTCGTTGTTCCTTCCAATAAACATAAGTCATTCACAAACCCGAACACTCTCACATATATTTTCACTTAAGTATTAAAAAGAAAATTGTTCTCGATTATTAAGAAAGCTTTCATCACAATTTTTCACGATAATTCGAACTCGAAACACCACACTCTCGTTCGCGGAAAACCGAACACTTTTCCGAATTTTCTCCGTACGATTACTTTTAAGCTGAATACATGAACTAGCGTTTTGCGGAATACGATTTTTGTTTTGATTGGTTAAATTTCAATAAAAGGTTCAAATTTTACTAATCAAAACAAAAATCTCATTCCGCAAATCGCTAGTGCGTGTGTTCAGCTTAAGGCCTTACAAATGAATGACTGATATGAGTCCGTACGGGGCACTGCGTCATAATTTGTATATAACTTACAAAGTTCGATTAAAATAGCAAACAGGAAACAAAAAAAAAGTTATATACGAAGTATGACGCGATACTCCGTACGGACTCATATCAGTCATTCGTTTGTAAGGCCTTAAGCTGAACACACGCACTAGCGATTTACGGAATGAGATTTTTGTTTTGATTAGTAAAATTTGAACCTTTTATTGAAATTTAACCAGTCAAAACAAAAATCGTATTCCGCAAAACGCTAGTGCATGTATTCAGCTTAAAAGTAATCGTATGGAGAAAATTCGGAAAAGTGTTCGGTTTTCCGCGAACGAGAGTGTGGTGTTTCGAGTTCGAAAAATCGTGATTAAAGCTTTCTTAATAATCGAGAACAATTTTCTTTTTAATACTTAAGTGAAAATATATGTGATAGTGTTCGTGTTAGTGAGTGACTTATGTTTATTGGAAGGAACAACGAAGAAGCTATGCTGGCTTCTAGGAATAAGGCAAAAGGACTACAGTGATAAAGGTAATTTGAAGAAAACCGTTTTCAACTGCAATGATAACTAACAAAAATTTTCTTTATTATTGTAGGTAGGGCCCACTTCATGGATTTATAAGAAACTCAGGTTAGTAAAATTTTCTCTCCAGAGTGATGTAGCCAGTGAATAGTTTAAAATTGTGAAAAAATGCATTTTTCTTTAAATGCACGATCTGCAGTTAGGTAAGAAAAGTTTTTTTTTTCGTTCAGAAGTAAAAAATCTGCTAGCATATTGAATAGCATAATATGCGATCGCATAGTAGATATCCCAAAAATCTAACTAAAGTGAAATTGACTCTGGAGTATAAAACTATCACAAAATAAATCTGGGGAAGTCTGAGGAAGTTTGAGAAGTCCGAAGTAGTAGGAAGTCTGGTGTACACAATTTTTGACCGTGGTTTACCCCTCGGCGGTGTCGTTCGACGTAAGGTAGAACGACATTAAAACTTAAGGGAACAATAAAATTTTAAATTATAGTCATTTCATTCATTCATCGTCCGATTGCTTCACTGTACACATCCTTTGAAAACAATCATTAGCGGTTTACTAGATAATGGCATAGCTTAAATATACAAGTAGTTGGACAACGTCTGGGTATTTAAAAGTTAGTAAATTTTTGCGTCCATCTAGCGGAGAAATCCAAAACCAATAAATTTAACTATCTCAAATCTAGGTAAGATTGTTCAACTACTTGAATATTTAAGCTAAAGTCTTAGCTTAAGCTCATAACTTAAATATTCAAACAGTTGAACAGCTGCTGAGTGTTTAAAAAATAGTGAATTTGCAAATAATGAATGAACAGGGAGTGCATCCATCTAGCGGAGAAATCCAAAAACCAATAAATTTTACTATCCCAAAATCCAGGTAAGGTTGTCCAACTACTTGTATATTTAAACTATGATAATGGTATCTTCTTCGATGATGATGCTTTTGAAACACTATGTCCTTGCTTTTAAATTTTACAGAATCAAAATTTTTATCGATTATTTTGAAAACTCCGACGTCATCAAATTTTTGAGTCAAGTGGCAATTTACCGTGTTTATCTCCAACAACTCCAATGATTATAGAAATGAACTAATCAATTTTCAAAGTTTGGTTCAATTATACAGAATATGCAGTCGAAAATTATGGAGTTCGAAAGACGGGATCTTTGGCCCATGCACTCATTAAAAAAATACATTCTTAAACTTGAAAACATGGAATAATTGCAGACCACTAATTTGTTAAAAAAATCTTCCATAAATAGTGGAAAAATACTACATATTTTCCACGTCGAAACATGTTGTAACATGTAAAAATTTATTTAGGACTCCGCGAAAAATTAAAACCCCTGTGATTTTTATAAGGAAATCGCTTTTTTTGTCTTTATTGATATGACAAAATAATATCTCAGATACAGAAATGGCTTAGATTAGAAATTAAATCGAAACAAAAATGATAAAAACGGTTCTCACAACATGTTACATCGACCCTCGAGAAGAATCCACAATGGCTCTAAACAAAACAAAATTAATTTGTGCAAGAATTCTTAGATAAAGAATTTTATTGTGACCACAACTAAATGATTAAGTCTTGTTTTTTATATGAGAACGGTCGAAGAATGGTATTAAGTTCATTTGTCTCTTTTATTTAAACACATTTTGAAACTATTTGGAGAGAAATTTAATTTAATTTTTACTTTTTTCAACTTGGGTGCTTTATTTGAATCTCGAGCTGTCGCGTCATACGGTAAAATCTCCAACTTTTCAAGCTGTGCGGTGGTTGGTTTAGTATTGTAACTATAAAAATTGAATAAGGGAAGGGTGACGGTTTCTGAACTTAAAAACTTATAACCTATCATCGCTTTTTCAATATTTGTTCTCGTCCTGTATAAGTATAAAATATGTACCTTTTGGTATTTATAGACTTTACAAGCACTCATAATCTACATTGTAGTTGCTTAAAACGGATACGGTAAGTAGTTTTGCAGCCACTTCCTGTAATTCGCACGTGTCGAATCGGATATCTATTCTGATTATAATCTCTTTTTGAGTCGTCTCACCCCCTTTATTATCGTGCATCTTCAAATTTCAAGTGTTAAAGGTTCAACGTACTAAAAAGATTATCCTTAAATTAGATATCGTCAGACTTAAACTTTTTTCGGAAGCTTTTCGATTTTATATGCGGGATTATCGATTTTACTCGATTTGCCCGTCTAAATTATCAGTTCCAGCTTGATGAACTGAAAGAAATAGTTGAACTGTATTAGATAGCGCATTATTGCGAATTCGTCTCCATTTAGAGCTTTTCAATTCCAACAGCCGACCCATTTATTGCTACTTTTGTTTCCTACTTATTTCCTTTTTAATGAAATTTTATTTCAGGTTATATTTTACGACAGCGACTGGAATCCTACCGTCGATCAGCAAGCTATGGATCGAGCTCATAGATTAGGACAAACTAAACAAGTTACGGTTTACCGTCTTATTTGTAAAGGCTCTATAGAAGAACGAATTTTACAAAGGGCTAGAGAAAAGAGCGAAGTATGATTAATTGCTATTCATTATTATTATTATTATTATTATTTATTTTCTCCTTTTCAATCATAAGTGTTCTTTTTTAGATTCAAAAATTAGTTATAAGTGGTGGTAACTTTAAGCCCGATACTCTTAAACCTAAAGAAGTAGTTTCTCTTTTACTAGATGATGAAGAAATCGAACAAAAATGTAATATTTTGTTTTTATTGCTATTTTTTGTGTTTGTTAATGTTTTGTTATAGATCGACAACGCACAGAGGAGCGTAAGCAAATCGAAGACATGCGCGAAATGGAAAGAAAAAGAAAGCACACGGTGGCATTTAAAGTACGCTTAATATTTTTTAAAAATTTGTTTAGTTTTCAGAAGTAATAATTTTTATATTTCAGACTGTTCATATGACCATTCCCGAGACAAAAAAAATTAAACAAGAAAGCAGCGAGAGTGGTGTTGAAGAACCTTGGTTAAGTGTCGACAGCGGACCTAGTAGTCCACACAGTGATAATTCGACTGTTCAAACGCCTTCTGAAGATTTAAGTGAGGGCGGCTTTTTAGATGTCGAAGGTGATGCACCAACCAATAGCAGTAAGTAATTTAGTTTAATGTACTTAAAATTATTATTAACGCATTTATTTTAGAATACACTGTCTACAATTTATATGGTTCTACGGTTAAACCTAGGGCTTCTGGACGCGGTTCTTCAAAACGTGGAAGACCTCGTGGTTCTAGAAGGGTTTCAGCTTTGGGAAGATTTAATAGTAATCCAACTCCCAGTACTTCAGTTATGCAATTACCTACATCTGGTAAGTTGTATTTTTATTTTTAATGCAAAATTTTTACTTTAATACATAGAATTTGGAAACGATCTGCATCAAACGTTATCTACAAGTTTTGATAGCGCATCATCTACTTCTTCTCATAATTTTATTTCTTCGAGTACTTCCCCATCTAGTGGTTACTTAGGAAGTCCTGGAATAAGAAGAGGTCCCGGGCGACCTCGTCTTAAACCTAGTGGCCCACTTAATACTGGAAGTAGAGGTACTTATAGACCACGTAAACCGGCGCGTCCTTTGCCCGTACCATTACCAACCGATGGCGGTGGAAATTCCAACAATTCAAATTACACATCATATTTATTCGATTATAATGATCAAAACGAATAACTGTAATTTGACCATATTTTTTCCTAAATTTTAAACTCAAATTTTAAGATGATTATCTGACATGCAAATGAAAATTTTTTCTATTTTAAAGTTCAACGATTTTATCAGTTAATATGTTTTTTGTAACTTACTCAAAATAAAAGTTACATTTCTGTAATGTGATATTATTAAATATTTGTATAATTTACTGTTTTTAATGTATCGAACGTAGAATAAAATATATTAGTAGTTTTATTTAAATTATATATTTTACTAAATAATATTTTTACGATTATCTTCTCCCTGCATCGCATCGTTTACAACGGTTACTTTGTAAATCCTTACATAAACCTTTCAATTTTGATTAAGAAATACCCATTAAACTTGCAATTTATTTAATAAATTTGTAGGTTTTGAGAATCAGGACATCAGAACTTCGAAGAGAAATAAAACATAAGCAATCTCCTTTTCTTCATGTATTCCTAATAAGCAAAACCAAAAATTTTGTAATTTTTTAAATGAACCTTTCACTTTTGATTCAGAAATAACTGATAAAAGTTGCAATTTATTTAATAAATTTATAGCTTTTATTTATCAGGACAGCAGAACTTCGAAGAGAAATAAAACATAAACAATCTCCTTTTCTTTATGTATTCCTAATAAGCAAAACTAAATCAGAAATAACCGATAAAAGTTGCAATTTATTTAAAACATTTGTAGCTTTTGAGTATCAGGACAGCAGAACTTCGAAGAAAAATAAAACATAAATAATCTTCTTTTCTTTATGTATTCCTAATAGTAATAAGCAAAGCCACGAAATTTGTAATTTCTTCACTTTTGATTCAGAAATAACCGATAATAGGTGCAGAGTAAACGGACGTCGATAATGAATCTCAAAATTCTTACGGACTATATAATTTAAAATCCCCTCACAGGAACAAGGAACTATAATACGTACACTATTACTGGATGGAATATAATGCACTGCTTCACAATATAAGAGGAGGGAAACGATGTAATGGATGGTCATCGGTTAAACAAAAGTACTGACTTGTATAAAAAAGCGCAAGAATATTTTAGATAAATTTAAAAACATATTGATCTTTGTACAATGCTATTCGTAAATTAAAATATTTTCAACATCAAATAAAATTTCACAATGTTTGTATTCAATCTCGTATAATAAAAAACACATACAACGTTTTTTTTTGTGTCAATTGTATAAAAATATTTTCCAATTCACAATTGAACAACTTATGCAAAATTTGTATATATCATTTCTCTCTATGTAAGCTACCCTGACCCTCATTTCCGAAATTGTCTACTGATATACGTTGGCCATCCCAGGGCCGCATTAAGGCATGTGAGTACCCTAGGCATATTCTTTTTTGCCGTCCCCTTAAAATTAAAATTTGAACTTATTATAACAGCATAATATTTATTAGCAAAATAACAAATTTATTTACTTAAACAGTAGACAATTTTTTGTTCTTCGTTTATTTTTATTCTTGACTCTCTTTTGTATTACTACGCGGAACTTAAAAATTGTTTATGTTTTCTACATAATGTAATATGATTTTTAAATAAGTATAATTTACAATCAAGTTTCTATTTATGTTACATTTTTTATTAGAATTAATTAGTATTTTTGCCGCCCCCCAAAAGACTGCCGCCCTAGGCAGCTGCCTTTCTTGCCTAATGGATAAATCGGCCCTGGGCCATCCTAAAGAATTAACTTGTAAGTAATCTTAGTTACATCCCAATCCTACCAAGTAGGAAGGAAAAATATTTTACGTACAAGACTATGGAAAGTATAGCATATTGGGCAGTTTTTATCGCTGGAAAATAATACTTTGCAGCAATGTTTGTAATAAACTTGCATATAAGCGGTTATGATAGTGTATATTATGTTACGGTCAATGATGACAACTCGGACATTGACGTCACTGACCGTGCATTTTGGGCGATGTTGACATTTAAAATTTCATATGTGGTTTTTACATCATTGTCCGGGCAATGACGTCATTGCCCAATACAGAGCGGGCGATGATGAAACTATTCTTTATTTTTATTTGATTTATTATTGGTTCAGCTTATACATGTATACACAATACTTATAACAAAATTACAGGTTTAACATTAACTAATAATTTAATTTTTACGGTAAGGAATGCTGTGTGGCAAAACTGTTATCATTTTAGTTGGCGGTTTAATTTTCTATTCCATTGTATTTATTGTGTATTAAATGTATTTAATGTGCTTTTGCAATTAGTAGTACTAGTTATTAAGAGATTAGAGATACCTAAGAGATTATTAAGACAAAAGTTAATTTTGTTAGAAAAGATTAGTGTTACTATCAAAGAAAACGAGATTTTTAGACAAGCTGCAGCTCAAAGCAGTGTTTTAGGGGGACATGGTTACAACCGTTGCCACTGTAAAGGTGCAAATTTGCAATTCGGAATGCCATGGATCAGTCTTATGCCAGAATAAAAATGCTTAATTTAAAAAATTTAATTAAATTATTTTTTTAATTTACAATTATTTCTAAAATTTTTGTTAATTTTTATTATTTATTTTAATAAATGATTATAATAAATACATTAGAATAATACAATGCATGCAACACACGTTCGTAAGTGTCACTTCCCAGTTGACTGTCTTGCTGTTCCTTATAGTATTTATTCTATATATCATCATTGTCCAATCCTTTTCGGTCAATAACGTCATTGACCGGCCAAAGACGTAAATATTATAATCAGATGAAAATATTTACATCATTGTCCACCCCTTACGGGCGTTGACGTCAATGGCAGGAAAATGACGTTAATGGCCAACATAAGTGGGCCATTGTCCGGCCATTGACGTCAACGCCCGATTTACATCATTGACCGTAACATATATAAACGTTATGTGATATTGGATATAAAGGAAAGCAATTTATAGGAATCGTGACCTACTATCTTGCTACGGCGGATGTTGATAAGATGCTGGGACTTATATTATATTCCAACCCGTTCTGAAAAAGTTAATGTTTATTTTAAAAGTGTAATTTTTGTTATCAGTTTATGTTTTTATTTTGGAAAGGACCTGTCTTGAACGTAAAGCTAGACACGGTGACTCTCTCGGAAAGTTACATTGCGGTTTTGTAAGCTATCAGAACTCGCTAATCGCTCGTTATAATCGGCTAATCGACCGTAAATAGCTATTACAATTTACCCCTAAACGTGGTGCATAAAATTTCCGCAAACTGCAATACTAGCAGTACCGGGAATACCGGATACGTACATTGTAATCAAGTTTTATAATTATTATCTTAAATTTTTATTTTTACTTTGAAAAACTTAAAATAATGCACCTACCATATTTTATATATTTTTGAAATGTCTATATTACACTTATGTATAATATTAAAATTATTAGCTACAATAGTAAAAACGAAATATAATTATCAAATATTAGCTAAGAAAACTATTAAAACGGATGTTCCCTTTATATAAATAAATTCTTGATAAAGAGAACATCCGTTCCCGAAAACTCGAAAATATTTTTGCGATTTAATAGTTTTCTTAGCTAATATTTGATAATTCGCTGTAAAAGTAGTCAAGTCATTTTTTTCGAAAATGGGATTAATTAATTTTTGGAACCTATAAGTGTTCATCTTTGCATTAGTAAAATAATTTAAGCTCTATCAATTAAATTAACGAAGATATTACACATGCATTAAGGAGTTAAGTCATTTTTGTTGTGAAGTGTTTTTGTGTAAACGGAGGTAAATCGACTTAACTCCTTTTGCACACAATTATTATAAGTTACAAAATAAAGATGTATTGTGTAAAAGGAGCTAAGTCAATAATATTTACTTATTTGAATTTATTATATTTTTTTTTTATTATTTTTTCTTTTGTTCATCATAAAAGGTCAAAAATGATAAAAAATAACTTGGAAATGAAATCAGATTCGGAAGACTCAAGTAATGTTCCATCGATAGCTTCGGATGTAAAAGAACAATTTGAGGATGTTTTGAGATGGGTTCATGACGATTTATCTCGCTATATTGAAATATGTAGTACTCCATGAAGAAAAATAAATTAAAAACAAGTTTATAAAAAAAAAACTTTATATTATGAAGACCAATGAAAATGCATTCTTCTATGTGTGCTCTTGCTTGGAAATGGTTAGAGTACCTATAAGTTTTTAGTAACATAATTTTCTTTTCAAACTTTAAAGCTTTGGTGGTGCTTTACGTATTATATTGTTTGTGATAAAATTGAAAAGATCTTGACCCATATTCATAGCAGCTTTGGCTGTTGGAAATTCGTGTTGGTCTAACTTTCGTTGAGATTGACATCTACTATGCATTTTTCTTACTTATAGGGAAGTATGTAATATGAAAGGCACCACCAAAGCTTTATAGTTTGAAAAGAAAATTATGTTACTAAAAACTTATAGGTACTCTAACCATTTCCAAGCAAGAGCACACATAGAAGAATGCATTTTCATTGGTCTTCATAATATAAAGTTTTTTTTTTATAAACTTGTTTTTAATTTATTTTTATTTTGTGCTTTTTAAGTTTTATAGTAGCAACTATAGTAGTTTAATGTGTAATTGATTAAATTATATTATACAGCATACTTTTTCTTAAATCACTGCATGTTTTTCTAAAGTTTCTTATCTATATTCTACTTTTTTTTAAAATCGATTTCAAAACTCACATATTTTCTTAATTTTAAATGTATTACATTGGATTCCATTTTTCGAGCTATTAAAGAATAATTTCTTAATTTTAATACCTTTTTTCATAATAAGATTCTTTAAATAGCAAATGTGTCAGCCTGATACTTCAATAACTTGACACTTGAATTAAATTTTTATTTTGACATATTATGTTTACTTGATTTCGTAGTGGATAGATCTGTTTCAAAATTTGCACAGAAACTGTGCTAATTTTGCGGTGAATGATCGGATCGGTTTCAAAATTTGATAGATTAAAATGTTTAGAGCTGCAAGTCGATGTTTAAAATTTCAGCTTGATTGGACTGCTAGAAGTTTGTTAAAAAGCAGCCGAAAGATTTTTACCTTCTATATAAATATATATATATATACCCGGGTAAGTTAATATAAAGCTTTTAATAATAAAAAGGAAGAGGAAACCTCACAATGAAAGGTATAAGGTTGTTCCAAAAAACTTTTTAACCGCAACACGGATTAACTGGAATATGAATTCAGATTCAGAAGGCTCAAGTAGTAATGTTTTTACTTCCTGGACATACTCGTACATACATGGAATGTGACACCGACCACAGTCTCATTGAAAAAAAGAAGAAATGTAATTTGAAAATTGAACATCTTCACGATTGGGCTCAACTTATACGCCTATATAGTAGGCTGAAAAAACCTTTTATGGTTCACGAAATGGAAAGATGTGAATTTTTCGATTTTGCTGACTTATATTGACATCATTGGTAAGTCGAAAACAAGATACCATGGCCGAAAAATTTAACTGGAGAGAAGGGAGATGGATAAGATATGAGAAAAGTAATAGATCTTTCTTTTACAAAAAGTCTCTAGATAAAGATGAGGATTTCAAACTTCTCAGCTTAGAAAAACGAGGTCGTCGATACACTCTACAAAATGTGCTAGAGCCAAAACAAGCGTATAGGAATCCACTTCCAATAACAACAGAGAAGAAGAAACAACTACTGGAACTTCTTTCGTATATTTCGGAAGGAAATTAGAAATTTTTATAAAAATTTAATAACCTCCATTGAAGAAATTGATGTTTCCGGATGCTTCTACGGACGAAGAAGAATTTTAGATATATTTTCTCGTTTTTTATTTTTTATATTTAATTTATTTTGAATAAAACAGTATTTAAAAAACATTTTCTTCTGCAATCTCGATGGTGAAAGAGGAGTTAAGTCAAAAAAATGTCTTGCGTAAAAGGGGTTTAGTCAATCAAAAGTCACTTTAGCACAATATTTTTATTTATTTTATCTTTAACGTTATCACATTAATATGAAAAAAAAATTCCGCAGAAAATTAAGCAAAAATATGCTAAAATTGAACATGAAATTTGCCAATTTCTTTGTCAAGCGTTTACTCAAAATCGACTTTTATGACTTAACCTCTTTTTCACCCTCAGTAGCGAATTATATTTCGTTATTACACTTATGAAAATAGGGAATTTCAATAATTAAAACAATTTTTGTGACCAAAAAATTTAACTAAATATCGTACATACTACTACATATTTATTATGAATGTCCACCGTGAGAATCTTTCGAAACTTAGCGTAAATAAATACATCGTATACCAAGATCACAAAAACTTGACTGTACAGCAATTAACTTTTAAAAGCAATACCGGAACGTTAAGCCATGTCCATCTTGAAGTTTTTTCTAATTTTAGGAACCTGAGCATTATTTTAGGTTGCACTAGACGACTAGACACTGGGATAACTAAACATTGCTCAAAAACTCGTACTCCTACTGATCTGCAAACAAGAACTCTTCGTTCTGAATCAAAAATTTCGAATTTAGGCTCGTCGCAAAGAGACCGTTTAGTCAAGTAACATTAATCTTTATTATACATTTTTTCTTAAAATCAACGAAATTTTATTGCTGCCATTACATAAACTCAAAATTATTATTAACTTTTATTTAGGTACATTATACTTATAATAACTATATAAAACTACGTGGCTTCACTGATTTATCAAGTAATCAATCTAAACCATCTGACTTCGGTGCTAGACAGGGTTATGTAAATTCTCTCTAAATCTCACATGCAAACTGTCTTCCAAACCACCTAAATACTTTTGTTATACGACTACATTTCTCAAATTCTTTTATAAGTACTAATAGTAAATATAAACACATGAAATGTGATACGGTGCACTTTCCGAAGGGGTCGTGAAACATGTCATTACGACGATGTACAAAATGATGTGGGATAAATCTCACAACCTAACCACTGTTGAGAAGATTACTTCTCCAGACTACTTCAGCAATAAAATGCTATATACGGGGCATTCCACGCCAAATCGACCACTTTTGAACCCGACCCCTTTCGATTTGGCCGAAACTTTTTTCTCGTTTTCTACCCCACTAAATATATTTCTCACAATTTTTTCAACTTTTTTCACCCAACCCAACAAAAGTTACGAATTTTTCAAAAATTGACTAAATCCAACGTTCTTTTTTTTAAATTTTTCAGTTTTGAATGTACTATTCAGATAAAAATATGAAAAATTTTTTCGATGTTAGGTTCAATGAAATTTTTCAGTTTTTTGAGAAAAATCATCAATTTTTCAAATTCCGACACTTTTAATTTTTGATTTTTTTTTCTGAAAAAAACTTCAACTTATTCTGCAGAGTTAATGCCGCTAAACCCAGAGTTTTAAAAAAACACATATTAAAACTGCAAAAACATGGGACGATAACATTGGACAGATACTAAAAGAGATGGGGAAAACATGGAACGAGGCAAAACAAATGGCACTAGATAGAAGAGAGTGGCGGAAATTTATAAATGAAAATGCCACTATATTAAAAGAGATAAGGGACACCTCAACACCTTCGGGTATAAATGAGGCTTTTGATTTTGATTGATTGATTAAATAATTTACAGACTGTATACTCCTCTGAATTAGAAAAATTTCTAATAATCTAAATAATTTATAAAAGAATAATAAAAAGAATTTCTAATATAACTGTGTCTGGTATCACACTGTGCAAGTGCAATTGCTGAGTTCCTGCAATGGTTTTCTATTTATTTATTTATTTAAATTTAATTTATTATTTATTGGATAGTGGTAAAATAAACAAACTTAGCAATTGCACAGGCAAAAAGGAATGGTTATGATTTTAGCAGTCTATGTATGTTTGTTAGAAATTTATCTAATTCAAAAGAGTTCATAGCCTATAAATTATTTAAACGGCGACTAAGAATAATAAAATAAAAAATAATTTTCAGTTATAAGTCATTAGTTAAGATTACGAATAAAGTAAAAAAAATTTAAGATATATTTATTTAAATTTTATTTATTATAAAAACAAAGTTAGATTTTGGTAAAATAAACAAAAATAATTTTCAATTGAAAAAAAAAATTGAAAGCAGAGTCGGCCCACTCTGGGTTTAGCGGCATTAACTGCAGAATAAGTTGAAGTTTTTTTCAGAAAAAAAAATCAAAAATTAAAAGTGTCGGAATTTGAAAAATTGATGATTTTTCTCAAAAAACTGAAAAATTTCATTGAACCTAACATCGAAAAAATTTTTCATATTTTTATCTGAATAGTACATTCACAACTGAAAATTTTAAAAAAAAGAACGTTGGATTTAGTCAATTTTTGAAATAGTTATGGGTATTTGAAAAAATAGCCAAATTTTTGAAAAATTCATAACTTTTGTTGGGTTGGGTGAAAAAAGTTGAAAAAATTGTGAGAAATATATTTAGTGGGGTAGAAAACGAGAAAAAAGTTTCGGCCAAATCGAAAGGGGTCGGGTTCAAAAGTGGTCGATTTGGCGTGGAATGCCCATATTTATAAGGTAAAAAATCAAATCAATTTTTTCAAGAACACAACTATGCGATACTGATGAGACCTAATAATGTCGAAACATGCTCTATCATTGCTGTTTTCTTGAATAAATTGATTTAAGTTTGAATTTTTAAGTACTAATAGGTCAAGCGGCCTGTCGGTTGCCCTAGCAAATGAAATGAAGACAGTGAAACTCGATAGATGTACAACTTGAATGCTGTGGAACTTGATTGGTTAAATCTCTTATTGGATAAGTTTTTTACTAATCAAAATTTAACCAATAACAGATCCCTGGTTGAGTTACAGAGCGGAAATTCTGGGTTCGAATCTCGGACTTGACAGAATTTCTTAGCTCGGTCTTCCGGTATGCATCAATACGTTATAGACTTTAGAATTGGTTCTATATTTACATAAATCTGACCAATTGGCAGAAGGTCAAGATCGAAAATGAAAAAGAAACAAATAAGAGAATGGTTACAGAAGAATGGAAAAGGAAACATTTATTTATACGTTTGCCATTTCGCTAGAGCTTTCCGATTGCATATTATATAATATAATTATTAACTTGATGTGGAAACTTCTTTCTTAAACAATTAAAAAATAGTTTATAGAAAAGCAAACTTTGTATTTTATAAGCTATAATCTTTTTAACGAAATTGGGAAACGGGAAAAGATTAGCCTCTTAACTAATCAGAACGTCTAAATGAAGTTTCTCCAATTTTGAAAAAATATCCAGTTAAAATTTCAGTTTGATTGATCTTTTTGTTCGGGAAATTTTAACGGGACGAACATACATACATACAAACTTTGTGTTTTATATATTAAGATTTTTATTTTTAAACGATAATTGTTTTAAAAAACTTTTAATCCAAAGTTTAAAAATTTTGAATTTGAAAAAAATCAAAACTTTTACAATCTAGTTGACCTTATATTTAAATATATTGTCGTGTTACAAAATCAACTTCAGTTTATTTTAGCAAAAATACAAAATGTCGCATCCAAATCTCAAAATATTACGAAGACGACTTTCTCCTGAACCGCGTAAGGCGATCATTTTTAGCAAGCCCCGCTTTCCCCCCACCGCTCTCACAATTCCAACTTGATGGCGAAAAGGCAAGAAAATACAAAAATATTTACATATTCAAGATTATAAATATTTATTTAAAAAAATAAATTTTAAGAATTAAATATATCTACGATTAATATCAAAAATGTAATGGGGATTTTGGAATATTACGACAATATAATTTTATACTTGGAAGTTGCAAGAAATCTGTACGGGTCACGATCAAATCCCCCACTGTCCGTATTACGTGTGAAAGAGCAGGTAAATAGCTATTAACGTATAAGCGATAAAAAATAAGCCATATCGAATTTAGCAATATATCAGAACGAGCGATAGCGAGTTATGATAGCGCACATGAATATGCACATATGATAACGCACATGAATGTCGGGAGCATAAGATGTTCAGGCAAAGCGGGTTCCTCTTTCCTTACGATACGAAATTAAACAAATTGCACGATAAATCAATTTTAATAAAATTTATTTAGAACAACTTTTTTCTGACAACTTTCAGAATTCAAAAAAAATCACAATGTGGCTTCACCACTAAAAAATATCACATCAGATTGATCACATTCGTGTTCCACAAAAATGCGTTCGCTCAACTTGGCGAACCAAAACGCAGTCCCCCTGATCGTGTTCCCTTATCTCACTCCATATTCAAATTGCAGTTACACTTTAAACTAAATAATTTTGAAAAATTATTGAAATTGTAACTGGTAGCACGACAATAGACAATATGTATGTATGTATATAAGTACTTATATATAGATGTATATGCTGAGAGGATGATGGTTCGGGCAAAGATTGCCTCGAAATCGCAGGCTGAGGGCAATTATTAAAATAAAATATTCTAAAGAATTTGTGATAGCAAAAAAGCTTTTCGGGTTTTCGGGCCACTGGCATAACTGGCACTGCATGCATAAAAACTACGTAGCGGTCCATATGACCTCTGTAGCGACAGCGGAAATTTTTAAAATGGTTCCTAGGGACCATAGCCATGGCTGTTACCCTAAAATGCAAAAACTTGTTGATTTACAGTTACTGCGGTTTTACAATACAGGTTGAATTTCTACTTTGATGGTGAAATTAATAATTGTGTTTGTAGTTAGTTACCTCTTCGGTGTTTGTATTAATTATTTATTTAAACAAATTATTATATTTGTTTGAAGTATGAAATTGTATCTTTCTGATAATGAACAATTTAATCGTTAATTAATCATCATTGTTAATTGATCGCAATATTGACATAACGTCGTTCTAACTTTAGAATGAAATTTTGCTTATTTTAAGGGAGCGTTCATAAACTACGTGGTTTGGTCAAGGGGGGGAGGGGTTAGGTAAAAAGCTACGCGGACTACATGAGGGTAGGGGGCAGTTAGAGTCAAGCTACGTAGTTTTTTTCATTTATTTTATTTTGGCACAATGAAAGCAATTTGCAGAATAACTGACAACATAATATGGATATTTCAAATTTATTATAACTATAAAAAAATATAAACTAATACAAATATCGGTCTTATTAATTTTTTATATCAAATAATTTTTTAATAGTTTTGTTAACAGAAAGCACAAACTGCCTTCCGGACTTCGTAGGAAAAAAAACTACGTTCCGTCTAAGGGGGGGTGTAGGGGTATCATGGTAAAAGCTACGTTAAGCTACATGATGGGAGGGAGGGGCTCTAAAGAGGTCAAAATCAAACTACGTGGTTTATGAACGTTCCCTAACTGTTGAAAATGTTTCAATCAAATGGAATTCTTATTCAAATAATAATTTTAATATGTTAGAAAACATTGCAAAATATTTCGTTAAAGTCAAAATAGCAATACATTTGAACGATTTAATCGGTTTAAACGAAACACCTCTTGCTCATCTTTAGATCTGAACCATTGTCGAGTTTTTTAAGAAAATTCTCCTCCGACATAGATTTTATTTATATTGTGGCACGCTGACAGAGTTGTCTACATTCTATATATGTAGGTATACCTAATAGAATATATGTTTATCCAAAATGTACATGTGCAAATTAAATTTGTTCATGAAAATTGATTTTAAAAATTATTCACATTAATAAGTGTAGCAAATTAGTACCTATAATAAATAAATTGTTAGATTTATTTAATTAATTGGCTTTCAATAAATGCAGTAATTCAAATTTGAACATAAATCAAAATTTGTGTTACATAATTTATAAAATTGCTATTAGTTCTATTTGCTTAGGAATTATAGAAAGTAATTAAAAATAAAAAATCGTCAAAAAGAGTTCGCCTAAAAATAGTAAGCCATTCTCAAAGCTGTAAACATAAAACTTGAGTTAGTTTCAAACAGAGCCGCAAAGTATTTTTCAGTGTATTTTATCTCGTGAATTACAGCTCATGCTAATACAAAGTTTTAATTTACTCATATACATATATATTTGGTGAAGTTATTTGTTTATGAGTGATAATTGTGATATAGCTTTTCAAAAATGTGTTTAAAAATTAAATGGTGCCAATTAAAAGTTATTATTAAAAATGTGGCAAAATATAGTGAATTGGATTTGAATTTTTCTATACAAGTAATTAAATATGTTTGGTGTATTCAGCAAGGAGAAATTTGCAATGGTAATAAGTAGTTGAGTTATTTAAAAAAAATTTTAAGTTTAGAAAATAAGCACGACCTTGGTAATAAACTAGAAAATAGAAATGTATAACACGTATGTGTAGTATAATTAGCTTTTCTTAAGAGTAAATTTAAATATAATTTTGAATTTGACTGAAAAACCTAACAACATATTTTAAATACGGTGAATTATTTTTAGCTTAAGATTTGATGAATAAATTCTCCAACGGTTAGTATGCTACTTGAATTCAAACTTTTCAACGAACGCTCTTAAGATAGTGGCTAAATTAAAAATACCATTCATATTTTAAAATACTCCCACCCCTGCCACACATTCGCAGAAATGTGAAAACTATTTTTCAAAATTTCTATTAAACTTCACATTTTTATTATTAAATTTAACATTATGTAAACAAAATATGTAAAAATCGAAATTAATTCACTGCAACGGCTTCGCAAAGCCAAAGTGTAATTAAAACTTTAAGGTTTTGCTTTCAACGTTCGTATTTAGGTCACATATACTAACAAAACATAAAAAGATGTTGCTTCTGCATGGTGTCCTCAATTGAAGATTTTCACTCGATTCGGTGTTTAAAAGCTTTTATTTAGCGATATAATGTGGATGTAATTAATTGCGTGGATATAATTTGCATGACTTCTTTGAATGCATTTTCAACCAACTTCTCCACAACTTGCAAAGCAGAAATTTCAATTTTCCGTTTCAGTTTCCACCAGTGCCACTGTATTATATTTACAATAACATATTTTAATGTTTATATTTTAAATTTGCGGATATAACGTAAAATATAAAAAAAATTAATTTAGACGCAGCATTGAATTGAAAACGCAGAGAATACGGTTAGCACTACGACAAAATATATTGTAAATTGACAATTTGTAGAGTTAAATTTCTTACATAAATCTCTTATGGTTTAGGCGTAAAAGATAATTTTACGTTCAAGACTATGGAAAGTATAGCATATTGGGCAGTTTTAATCCCTGGAAAATGATACTTTGCAGCACTGTTTGTTATAAACTTGCATATAAGCGGTTATGATAGTATATGTAAACGTTACGTGATATTGCATATAAAGGAAAGCAATTTATACGAATCGTGACCTACTATCTTGCTACGGCGGATGTTGATAAGATGCTGGGACTTACATTATATTCCAACCAGTTCTAAAAAAGTTAATGTTTATTTTAAAAGTGTAATTTTTGTTATCAGTTTATGTTTTTATTTTGGAAAGGACCTGTCTTGAACGTAAAAATAGATACGATGACTCGCTCGGAAAGTTACATTGCGGTTTCGTAAGCTATCAGAACTCGCTAATCGCTCGTTCTGATATATTGCTTACTCAACCGCAATGTATAACTTTCTCGAGCACGACCGTAAATAGCTATTACGCCTCTATTGGGCAAATAATGTTCAATTGCATATTTCAAATGCGGCGTGAAAAGCTGGTTTTATCGGCTAGCGTTTGTAAGAAAGCAGTGATTATTTTATTGTTTTATAAGATGTTGGCATTCTTGGTTATATTTTGTACCTCAAATTGAATTAAAATTAAATAAGTATTACAAATTTTTGGGATAAAAGGCACTTTTTAATGCAATTGTAATACATGTAACTTATTATTTTATAATTATATGTAAGTATACTATATTTTAATTATTATAAGCAGTGACAAGATTGTCGTTACACCATTTCATAAATAACTCGTATTCGTGCCAGTATTGGGGTGCACATTTTTCTGGCAATAAGCTACCAATAATCCTTTCTGCAGCTTCTTTATTGTGTGCTGGTGTATCCATTATCGCAGTAGCAATTTCATAACACAATACAAAATAATTAAATTTAAACGTCAAATTTCGAATTCAAATGGGTTACTGCCAACAACAAAAAATCTCTAATACCAAATATTTCAAAAAAAGAATTAAAGTTTATGTAACATAAAAATCGGCGTAAAAAACATTTTCCGAGTATACTCGTAAATACAGGCTTCGGCTAATCCGCCTCGGCCTGTAAAAAAACATTGTACTCGAAAAAATTCAGTTTTCAGCCTGATGATAAAAATAACTATTAAAGGCGCATATTTTGACTTTTCAGTCATTTATATCGGCAACTTTCAACTTGCAATACTTTTCACGCATAGACTGCTGTTGACGATAAATACTTTATATTACACTGAATCATTATTTGTCATTTACACCTTGACAACGAGATATATTAAATAGGCTATAATGCCCTAAGGCGTATAAATCATAACGCCTCCTTATTATGCCCTCTCATTAGCAATTATATTTACAAATCAAAAAATGTATTCGTTTTATTGTTTTCAATTTTATTTAAAATTAAAATTAAAAATTTCAAATGAAGAACCACTAATTGTTCAATTTCCTAAATTAACACTATGTTTAAATGAAGAAACGTTCAGGTTAGAGGTATCGATTCTTGAGGTTCCAGCTTCACCGTGGCCAGTACCAATTAAACGGCTTATTTTATTCTTAGATTCCATACTTTCTTCGATGTATCCAGATGCCACCGTATCGCTTTTCCACTGCCCATGCCGTTTTAAGGTCAACATATCCCCACCCGCATTTACAAGAAGAGTTGCCGTTGTTCTTCGTAGACAGTGGCCTGTGAACGCTTTAGCATCGGCATAACCTAAATATTTAGCAACTTTTGACGGTACATTTCCAAAAGTATTTTTGCCAACCACTTGGGAAATGCATTTGCCATTACGATATCCCAAGAAATAGCGTCGTTGTTTATAGTTTCCTTTGGTCACAACGACGTACAGTGGCTCCAACAATTATTAATACACCCCTATGTTAACCATGTAAATTGCACATTTTGAAACCGTTTTTTGACATATAAAACTCGCTTTTACAGCAAAACTTTTCAGATATTTTTTATTGTAAATTTTAATCTCTTCAGTTTTGTTTCTATAAATTTTTTTATTTTCTTTCGCCGTTTACGAGTTACAGCGACTTAAAGAAAACTAAGTAAAAAAGATAATAAAATTAACATTGCTCTTATGGGAGTTTTTTACAGAGTTTTCTTCAAGTCGCTGTAACTCGTAAACGGCGAAGGAAAATAAAAAAATGTATAGAAACAAAACTGAAGAGATTAACATTTGCAATATAAAATATCTGAAAATTTTTGCTGTAAAAGTGAGTTTTATATGTCAAAAATCGGTTTCAAAATGTGCAATTTACATGGTTAACATAGGGGTAAATTATTAATTGTTGGAGCCACTGTATATTTTCGAAAGAAACTTAAAGCGTTCATCTCTCTTCTTCTATTATCGTGAAACTTTTTGGGCCCCCAGTTTTTGTATCTTGAATTTTTACCACCACAACGTCACCTTTGTCATCTACGTCATCTACATTTAATTTAACGAGTTCGTCCCTTCTTAGGCGACCAAAAATCCCCATCACCAGAACAACCTGTGTTTAACATAAATAATAATATGTTTTCGTTAATGTCGCAATCAACTACCTTAAAACCTTTTCTAGAAGAAGCATGTCGTCTGGAGCCTCTTTCATAAACTTCAGCACATCCTCTCGTGTCAAAATTTTAGGTTTTTTTGGTATATACCTTATATACCAAAATTTACAAAAATTTATATATACCTTAAGTCTTCTTAATACATAAAATCTCAGCACTCTGCTGCTCCGGCTCCGGCTCCTCCAGCGTGTCATTTTTTGGTGAAAAAAGAAACAATCTGATTGGTCGATTTTTTTACCAACCGAAAAATATATTAAGCCACCGCCGGTACTCCCCTTGGGACGAGTTGCACATCAATCAAGTTTCCAACCAATCGGGTCTAGATGCCCGTCCGTGGACGGACTTTAAAGTTAAAAAGCTAAAAGTTTAAAGCTAAAAAGTTCCCGGCTCAATTAGACAATAAATGTCGTCAAAGTAGATTATCTCTGAAACTACTTATCTGATCGCATATTCATATATATCATTAAAAAATTGACACTTTTAGATAAAAAACCAAATGTAAAATCATTCAATTTGGCTCATTCAGTTGTGAAAAATTGCTGATGTTTAAAGATGGAAGTAAATAAAGAAAAAATTCCCTGCATTTTACAATTTTTCTTCGATCAAAGAAAAACTCCGCGCAGGCTCGTAAAAAAATTTGTGCTGTTTATGGTCCAGATGCTCTATCGAAAACGGGAGCAAAATAATGGTTCGCGCGTTTTCGTTCTGGAAATTTTGATCTCAAAGATGCACCGCACTCTGGTCGGCCATTCATTGAAAAAGTTGGGGAAATTCTAGAAATTGTGAAACAAAACCGTCATCCAAGCCATCCAACAGTCTAAACATCAATCGCCAAACAGTTGTAAACCATTTGAAAAAATCTGAATACAAAAATAACTCGATATTTGGTTGCCACATGATTTGGTGCATAAAAATTTGCTCGACCGAGTTTCCATCTGTGAATCGTTACTGAAACATAATGAAATCGAACCATTTTTGAAGCGAATGGTTATATTACTGGAGATGAAAAATGGGTTACATACGACAGCATTGTGCGCAAAAGATCGTGGTTGAAGTGGTGTGAAGCACCCCAGACGGTGGCAAAGTCGGACTCACCAATCGAAAAGTGATGCTGTCTGTTTTGTGGGATTAGAAAGGTATTCTCTATTATGAGCTGTTCAAACGATTGATTCTGCATGCTACTATCAACAATAATTAACTGATTACAGCAAGAAATATATAAGAAACCTTACAGAACAACAGAAAATTTTTTTTCCGATGGACATAAAAATATTATGCATGCAATTGAAATATTACATTACCACAACAGTGGTTTCAAGTTAAAATAAATCAACTTTGTTAAATTATAAATATAAATTTATATATATCTGTGCAACTTTTGGCATTTTTTATTGTCTAAAATTCTGTGCCTCAAAGAGTTAACCGATAAATCCTAAGGAAAGTGCACAATTTAGCAAAATTCTTAGTTCGAAAATGAAATCAATTAAACCAAATTAACGAAAACTGTTTCTGAATTTCACGTTGATTAAATAGTTTTAATAATTAATTGCATCCCGAACAACTGTGTAGACAGATGATGAAACCTAAATTTTAATTACATAATGGTACAGAAAATAAAATCTGTTAAAAAATAATCAAAGGTGCTACCTGTATAAAAATCACATCTGCCTAGTTATTTTTGACATTGACAATAAAAAGAATATCAGATTTAAAATATAATTTTAATTCGTTTTTAAAGGAATCATTTTGAATTACGTGGGTAGAGCCACTAATAGTATTTAAACTGAGGTTATTGGTTTTGTTTATATTATTTTTGTTCAAATATTATGCACCAGTATTGTTTGTTATAATTTGTATAACTTGAAGAAATATATAATAAAATGATATATTGTATATTGTGAGCCATAGGAGAGCTTGTTATTGAAAATGGTTCAAGATAATGACAACTGGCTGAACACACCATGACCATAGTGTATATTATTATAGAATAGGCAAAGAATTAGAAGCGTAAGAAAGTAGGAGTGTTGGTCTCGGTTAGTGGTCGCGATGTCTTCATGACTCGGCCTTCCGGTCAGCCGGCAGCGGAACTACGCATGGAAGCTTTCGGCCTGTAGCTAGTTCTGTATCTTTTATACTGGTCATTTCAACTAAAGAAAACAATAAGAAATACTTAAAGTATGAATGATTTGATATTTTACAACTTTTTTAACCATTACCAAATTTATACTAATCTACAAAATAATCTGTAGTTCATTACATTATGATTTTTAAAATACCGCGGCTACACATACAGAATATATATTACAAAAAAAAATTTTCAGAAAATTTAAAAAATTTACATTTTTTTATTTCCTTACGCTAAAATTATTTCTTAATATTCACCTTCTCTTTAACACCCCTAAAATTTCTACATTCTGTTTTTTGTATACATATACTACGTCATATATCTACCCTCCCTCACAAAATGCTATAGCTATAGCTATATCTTTGCTATAACTTACTTAATACAATCAACTATTTTCATGGTATTTCATTTATATAATGTAAAAACATGAATTTGCATTTTATACATATAACGGTGGTGGAGCTTGTCTATGGTGAAAACCGTCGGTTACCAGGAGAAATGTTTCAAAATAGTGCCGCCTCCAACAATCCTGAAAATTTTGTTTCCCAATTGCGAAAACATTTTTACAAGATGAGACCAGCACCTGGAAATAACCATGGGGACATGAAAGTGTTTATACATAAAAATCCAGTTACCTGCTCGCACGTTTTCGTAAGACACGATGCAGTACAGTAAAAAAACCGCTGCAACCAACATATGACGGATTATTCAAGATTTTGGGCAGAACAGAAAAGGTTTATCAAATCGAAAAATACGGAAAAACCGTATCAATATCCATAGACTGCATAAAAATGCCTACATGATGGAGACGAGCAAGGAACTAAAACCACAAGTCAACGTATTAAAATTAACCCCAAACGAAAAACTTTAAAAACAACAAAGCAAAACACTACAACAAGGTCGGGAAGACAAGTAAGGTTTCCAAAAAGATATTGCGAGCTTCTAAAAATGTCTTCTTCTGTCATCTAAAAATAGATGACATTTTTACTAGAAAGGGAGGACTGTAGCGGCTTTATCCGATTATCCATATAAGAAGATAATCCTTGAATCTCTTGGATTAAATAATTTATTTTATTATTTTCAATTTATTTTCCAAAACTTTAGCATACACTTTTAATATAAAAACTATATGTAAATATTACTTTGGATAAAACATCCCTAAAAGTTATGTATTTTATTATATTGTAATAATATGTATTTGTATTTTATAATTATACCGGGTGCTGAATGAGTTTTCCGAACATAGGAATTTAACATGTAAGAACTTACTTATGCAAATTCCTGCTTCCTGATTATTTTAGAGAAAAAATGAAAGGCACAAAATAATGCAAAAATATAAACTACGAATGATAAGAGGATTATATAATAACTAGCAGAAAGCCCGTCCACGGATGGGCATCTAGACCCGATTGGTTGGAAACTCGATTGATGTGCAACTCGTCCCAGGGGGAGTACCGGCGGTGGTTTAATATATTTTTCAATTGGTAAAAAAAAGTCGACCAATCAAAGTGCTTTTAGGTTACCAAAAAATGACACGCATTTTTACGTATTTTTGTCATGAGATTTACCCCACCTTCTTGTTTTATCTTTCGATTATTACCTTTAACTCACGAACGAATCTACTAAATCCAATTTTTTGGATGAACGAAATTTTTTCTTCCAATAATACTTCCAATAAGTATTCAAAGCCCCACGACGTTAAAAGTTCTAACAATTCACCGGTCGCAATTAATACGTTATTATCCGAATTAATTTAGGAAATATTTGGTGTGCTGGAATATAGGATGTCAAAAACTTGGTTTAAATTTTCCATTTTATTAAAAATATAATAAAATTATTAAAAAACCACAGCTTTATAAATAATCAACAAAAATAAAATAGTACCTCATGATAAGATGGTGTCTGTCGTTAAAAACCCTATTTTGGCAATAACAGATAAAAGTGCATGCGGAGACATTCAACAATTTCGTCAATTAGCATAATATACATTAATGTAAAATATAGTACAAGATCAAGCTTAAAAATTGTAAAATTCACAAAATTATGACAAATTAAAATTTAGAACAAAAATCTCGTAACCATAGATTAGAAAATATTAACCTTATCACAGTATAAACAATACAATATCCAACATGAAGGTTGCTGATAAATACCTAGACTTGATATTGGTGTAGAAAGTCCGGGGTTGGAGTTAGTAAGAAGTATGACGAAAAATCTCTGCTAGACAACCAAAAACCGATGTAGGGGGGGGAGAAACACACACCAAGTAAAATCTCAAAAATCGTGGGTGAATTGGAGAATTTTGGAGAATTTAATTTAATTTAATTTAATTTAATAATTAATTAATAATTTAATTTAACTGAATTGCATTGCAACTGAAAAGTAATAAAATGTACCAATATAAAATGTCCCATGACCATCAATACATATCATTAAAATAACAATATTTGTCAATTATCAACAACCTACTTTGGTATATCACAATGAAAGTGTTACAAAACAACGAAAATTGGTAAAATCAAGCATTAAAATGTTGAATTTCCAATTTCCATAGTAAAAATAACCTTTATTTTTTATAGTAAATTTAGTATATAGATATCAAAAGAAGAATAAATGCAGGTAATAGAACCTATTATGCGAATAAGACCATGTTAACAAGCAACATGTAAACACAAAACATTGGTTAGACCGGTGGTCACATATGCATCAGAAACGATATGTATGTCGGTAGATGAAGAAGAACAACTTAAAATTTTCGAACGTAGAGTTCTAACATGCATATTGGGGCCAAAAAGGAATCCAACGAAGAGCAAAGAGCACTCATGAACCATGAAATTGCAAGAGTAATGAACGTTGAGGACATCGTTAAGTAAATAAAATCACAGCGGTTAAAATGGTTGGGGCACGTCATGAGGGCCAACAAGTCAACAGCGATAAAGACAATTACAATGTGGAAGCCCAGTGAAAATAGACCCCGGGGAAGACCGATGGTAGGATCAGGTCATGAGTGATCTGAGAAAAATGGAGATCGATGGTTGGGCTGCAATGACTGAAGACATCAGACAGAGATGGTGAGGTATTATTATTTTAGGTAGGATTTTTTAAAGAATATTATTAAAATTTGTACTACACCGATGACCGCAAAACATTAACCAATGAAATTGGTTTGAAATTAGATGTAAACAAAGCGTAAATGCTAATATAATACTGACTAATTCTAAACCAATTTCATTGGTTAATTATTTCAATGTCAACGGTTTAGTATACATTTTTATATTATTCTTAAAAAATCCAACTATAAGGTTGTGAACACCGGGAATATGATTTGAACAAGTGAAGAAAAAGAATAAACATGACATGTGATTATACGAGGACTAATCCACCCTATCAAACGAATTTGTAAATCCTATAAGGTATAAGGGATAGCAATATTCTACTTTAGAATGTGAAAACTGAATAATAATCATAATATTTAACACTTCTGGGTTGATTGAATCAACAACTGTAAATCAATAGAATTAAACTAATTTTGGTTTAAATATACTAAATTACAAAATTGGTGACTAACAATTTTATTTGGTTAATTTAATCATTCCTTTTTCTCTGAGTGTATCTCAAGGTAAGGGCTATGATTTTAATTTTTAAAGTAGGAGTAGCTGATGGGGACGGGGTTAAACTTAAAATTCAAATAGCATTGGTTTTGAACGTCCTTTTCGCTATCTAAATCGACGTGTTCTTTTGATTTTTTTCAAATTTACCCAAGAACAAAAGTTATTTCGAAATACAAATGGTCGGTCAGTTCTTAAAATACTTGAACCGTTGAAACGACGATTTAATACGTTATTAATTCATCTTTTTATTATAATGTTACAGTTTCTAATATAGAAAACATTATTTTTATTATATACCCATATATAAGGAATATATTATACCTACATAATTACATTCAATTGTCATTGCCTGAAACGGCGCGGAGGTAAAATTGAATGCAATCTATTCTAAACGTGCAAAGCATAAAAGACACCTGAATTTAGCAAAAAAAATCTGCAATGCACATGTGCTAAAGCTCAACCATTATACCTCTCTTGTTTGGGAAAAAACGAAGCAACAGATGTGGGTGAGTGCATTTCTTTTATACACCTACCGAATTGCGCGTTAACCAAATCATACCTGTATATTCATTTATCTGGCATAGGTAAAATCCAACTACACATTTCTGCAATTTCTACAAAATTTAAAAAATTCTATAGGTATATTGCATGATTCAATTATTTAATCATGATTCAATTTATGATTTAGATATATAAATGTACTTGAGCTATAAATAGGTAAACTTGCAAATCTATACGTAAGTGTTCATTCTTATGTATATCAATAGGTATTTAATAAATATTTATTACGTATTAATCAATATTCAATATTAAAGTGTACCTAATATAATTTACTTTACTTAATACCAGCGCTTCGTGAAGAAGGTATCGGGCATAGGATTTTTTACACCACCTGCGCAACAGATGCAGCCCTGATTTTCAGCCCTGCACTGCCAGTTGCAAGCCCGTTACTTCTTCTCGCTTTCAACCCTTTTCCTTTACCTGTCTGTATTCACCTTATTTTTTTACCAAATCATGTTTTCAGCAGATGGTTTTTGAGTATTCAATTTTTAAAATGCCATGTGTTGTTATCAGCTGCCGATTTGTTTAAAAATATGAATTTTCTAAAATTTTACTTGGATCCAATAATTATTATTGGCCAGGTACAAAGATATCGTGTACTTAGTATGTACTATCCTATACTACTCGTATGTGTGTTATGAACAGATCGTATTGGTGTTGGTATCAAATGAGCAAGTAAGAAAACACTCGCGTGAGCAAATTACGCATTTTCTTGCATTTATTTTTAGTAGAAAACTAATATCTATCATCTTCAATGAGCACGTGTATCATTTCACCACGTGCGACATCGATAGATGGATGGACATATGCATGCATGTATGCGCATCTCATTTTCTGTCTTTAGGTACATCCTTCGTATCAACAAGCCACAAGGGGAACTAACTCCAACATGTTTTATGCTGATTTTTTACCACGTGCGTCAAACCCTGCATATTTATTTTGAATTTGTTATATTTTTATTAAGCAAATGTGGTTAAAAAGTGAAATGCAGCTTGCCTGGATATTTTAGGAACTCTTAAGGGAGATTTAATTTCCCAATTTAATATTTAATATGCGTTTAGTGGAAGTTTGAGCTAAAAATAAACTTGATGTGTCTGTGCCAAAATTTTTTTAATTGCTAAGAAATCCTATCCTAAACAGTTAATATTTTAATCTTCCCCAAGTCCCGAATAAACCAGCAAAATTTAATTAAATCATTTCAATACAAACAGGTTTTGCTGCCTCCACATAGCTGCTAATGCATGTTATACATAAGTGTATCTTACCTGTATATACATCTGTGATGATGTATCATTTACAAAATTATGGGTGCAATGTTATATTGCCAGTTTTAATGAGCGCCAAGTGATTCGTTGTACGGTTTTATTTTAATTTTTATGTCCCAGTTGAATGGATAAATTGGAACCTACCTCAATTTCAAGGTATTCACAAAGGTTAGGGTAGTCCTGCTTTAGGCAATAACATATTGCATTAGCTGACGTATACCTACAATGTATGCGGCGGCGGCTATGGTTATATAAATAAATAAATAAATAAAGCCTGCACTATAAAAAATATAGATAATATTATTAAACCTACGAACGCAAGTTGAATTTGTTTGAAAAACTTTTAAAAAAACCATATAATATCTACCTATGTATATGTATTTAAAAATATATTCAAGTTCAGTTTTTTGCATATTACAAAAAATTATGCCTGCATGCCTGTACTTAAATTATAGAACAAAAATTATTTAGCTTATTCTATTATAATAATTTATTTATTGTGCAATTTTTTCGAGTAAGTAATATAATGACACATATTGGGATTTGTGTAAAATGGGGCACCGTATTCCCGCACGTGCACGTACAGAAGCAGATGTGGCACATCCGGATTTCGCGCGCGCGCCAATTCCGTCATTGTACTTACGTACTATAGAAAACTTTTTCACTACTATAACTTTGTGTTCACTTTTTAAAACCTTATTTAACCGGTTAGCATCCGATAAATAGCAGATTTTAAAGTCACACCCTGAAAAATAGACGGTATACAATGCCCTATGTTTTAACAACAATAACAACTTTATTTACGGTAACGCCAATAACAAGAAAAATATAAACAACTAATATTGAGTAAAATCAAAATTTAATAATAACCGGTTACACAGAGGAAAAGGTTTCTTTAAAGATAAGAAATATGCTGAACATTTATTTGAATCTGATGTAACTGAAATTTTTTATTCAAATACCAGTATTTATTTCAATAAAATCTTGGATTTATTTGATATAAATATTACGTTGGAAGGAATATAATTATGTATACTTTTTATTCATTTTAAGCAACGCACATAGACAAGTTATTTAATAGAAATACCTGACTCACAAAATTATTGGCGCAAGATAAATTTAGAATATCTAAATTTTAATATTTTCTTCATATAATTTATTCAAGTATGGCTTGGAACTGTAATGGCATTATTAAAATAAAAAAATATTTAACATTTACAAAAAAAAACAGTAGCATAGTAGATGAAAATGTGATACTTCGGGTGCTTAAAATTATTGGCACAAATACAAAAGTGTATCAGTTCTAACTTTATTTTGTTGTATTTAGACACTAGTGCGTATCCTTTAGCATCAATAACGGCTTCTAGATGTTTCGGCCTACTTTTAATCAATTTTCTCGTTACACTTTCGTCAATTTTGTGCCCTTCTTGAAGTAACGTTTGTTGTTTGTAAAATTTTCTTGCTTGTTATTCCGGTTTTTCTAATTCTAAGTTCCAATTCCGACCAAAGATGCTCTATGGGATTTAGGTCCGGTGATTGGGGTGGCGAATGCAACTGCTTTGGTGCATTATAAAGCAACCACAACATCACTACATGGACCGTACGCTTGGGGTCGTTGTCTTGTTAAAACTATCAAGTTTTGGAAAGCCCTAATTTATTGACGTCGTCTTTCAAATTTTGCCTTAAAATATTCAAATAATCCTCCTTGTTCATCGCTTCATTAATAAACACTAAATTGCCCACTTACTTGCAGTGATACACCCTCAAACCATACAATTATACCTTCGCGGTGCTAGACAATTGCACAAGTATTTGCTTGTTTGCTTTCCTCCATACAATTTTTCTTCCATCGGAACCAAATATATTGCACTTGCTTTTATCACTAAACGGCACACTATTCCAAAAATCGGGGCCTTCCCTTATGTATTTCTTAGCAAATTTTACATGTTTTTTTCGATTTACTTCTTAAATGAATGGTACTTGACAAGCTACGCCACCATTGTAACGAGCATTAATAGTGTCCTACGGACGAACACGGACAACTCGGCTCTGGACAACTCGGCACTGGACAACTCGGCACCGGACAACTCGGCACCGGACAACTCGGCACCGGGAAAACTCGGCACCGGGAAAACTCGGCACCGGACAATTCGGCACCGGACAACTCGGCACCGGACAATTCGGCACCGGACAACTCGGCACCGGGAAAACTTGGCACTGGACAACTCGGCACCGGACATCTCGGCACCGAGACTAGGGTGTTACGGTTCAATTATGCTATAATGGGATTTAAATTGTTTTGTAATAATTTTCGAAAGGTGGCATGTTAATTCACTTTAAAAATTTTAAATTTCAACAAGAATTATTATCAACAATGATAACATGCACATTATACATTATTGAATTAGCGATCTTCAGAAAACTTACAAATTTTTTATTTATATTTGGACGCGTTGTAGTTAATCAATTTTTTTGTGAAAATTGTGTTATATTTCATCCAAGTTTATTTGGGGTTAATATTTTAATCATTTATCAATAATTGTTATTATTTTTATTTTATGTCGATTTTTAAAGGTAGCAAAGGTTCCGCCACATTTTTGGAAAACCTACCACCTTTCATGTTTTTAACTATCACAAAAAATTTTAAATCAAAAAAGTTAAGTCTTTATTTAAAAAAATTACATATTTATTAATTAAACCATAACCGAACGCCCGGTGCCGAGTTGGCCCGGTGCCGAGTTGTCCAGTGCCGAGTTTGCCCGGTGCCGAGTTTTCCCGGTGCCGAGTTGTCCGGTGCCGAATTGTCCGGTGCCGAATTGTCCGGTGCCGAGTTGTCCAGAGCCGAGTTGTCGCGTACCGTCCTACGGATAGTTTCCTTATAGAAATTGGGTTATTTATTAATTGTAAAGCGTCTGATTTTAAAGTAAAAACAGATTTTTTTGAATTTTTTCAATTTCTCTCAAAATAAACTGTTCATTTTTAGGAGTAAGTATTTCTACCAGGTCCAAGCTTATTTTGCTCTTTCGTTTTTAAATTTGTTTACTACATTTTTTACCGATGAAAATGACCTACCTACTATTTTCGCAACTTCGCGGTATGTTTTACCTCTTGACACACTAATTTTAAAATAAGTTTTCTTTCAGTAATTTTAGTTTCTTTTTGTTTTTGACTTATTTTAAATAAATAACACTTACAACTGATTGGAAAAGTATAACACAACAACACTGTTACATAAACTGCAGTGCACTAGGCTTAAAGCTGCAATCATGAAAAAATTATCACGTCATTGTTACCAGTGCCGATTTATCCATTAGGCAAGAAAGGCAGCTGCCTAGGGCAGCAGTCTTTTAGGGGGCGGCAAAAACACTAATTAATTATAACAAAAAATGTAACATAAATAGAAACTTGATTGTAAATTGTACTTATTTAAAAATCATATTACATTGTGTAGAAAATATAAACAATTTTTAAGTACCGCATAGATGCAAGAGTGTAAAGAATAAAAATATAAACAAAGAACAAAAAACTGTCTACTAAGTAAAAACATTTATTTACTAAGTAAATAAATTTGAGGAACTGTCAGAGAACTGCCAACACGAATTGAGCCTCGACACCTGCACTATAGGAAAGAGGACAATTTTCTGTGTATAATAAAAAAAGAAAATTTGCGGATTATCCATTAGTTTTCGAGAAAACGGCATTTGAAAAATCAAAATTTTACATGCATTTTAGATAGGGAATTCATTAACACGAAAGTTCTATTGACGGTGCGTGCGTGCGGTCTGATATAGTCTTAGTGTTAGCAGGCAGACGCGATTGTGACATAGTCGGGTGTACATCGGGTGTATTACGCAACATTATGCAATAATTTAAATAATAAACGCACAATTCGTTTTTAGGTTAGAATCTCGATTGCCTTACCGACGCTCCGCTACCCTCCGCTCCGGGCACTACGCGCCGTTTTGACGAACGCTGACTCGCTAAAAACATCCCTCTAGGTAGCACAAACTCGCCAAAGGTGCAACTCGAAAGGGGTGAAACTCGTAAGGGGTAAAACTCGTTAGCAACGCTCGATGTGTACCCGACCGGGTCACAATCGCGTCTGACTGTCAACACTAAGACTATATCAGAACGCACGCACCGTCAATAGAACTCGGGAGCGAATCAATTCCCTATGTAAAATGCATGTAAAATTTTGATTTTCAAATGCCGTTTTCTCGAAAACTACTGGATAATCCGCATCGAAGTGCGGTCTCAAAATGCTCAGAAAATTGTCCTCTTTCTAATAGAAAAAAAAAAAAATCAAAGCCCAACGAGTGTTGGCAGTTCTCTGACAGTAACCTAAATTTGTTCTCCGAGTTTATATTTATTTTGCTAATAAATATTATGCTGTTATAATAAGTTCCAATTTTAATTTTAACGGGACGGCAAAAAAAATATGCCTAGAGTACTCACATGCCTTAACGCGGCCCTGATTGTTACTTATTTATAGTCGCATACAGTCAGATTTCTTTACACTTATGACAATATATTGGGCACCTGAAATATTACATTTTTCATCTATGTTACTGTTTTTTGTGTAAGTATAAAATATTTTTTGATTTTAACATGACAATGGATAATTTTGATTTTAATAATGCCATTACAGTTCTAAGCCATACTCGAATAAATTATATGAAGTAAAATTTAAATACAGATAACCGATTTTGAGAAAACAGTGCATTTTATTACAAATTTACCTTGTTACCAATAAATAATTAAAGATCTTAATATTTTTTAAATTTCAAATGTGACTTGTTTAGTTTAAGCAAATGCTTTTCTTCCGCTAAATATTGCATGTGTTTCAATTACAAGTTCGATTCAAACAAATTATATGTACGTGATATGGCAAAATACAAAATACAAAAAACAAAATATTAATACTTAAAGAAATGCTTTTTTTCTACTAGTGTTTGATAAAGTGTAAACATTCGATATTAAAAAAAAGTAATGGTAAAAATACATTTTTGAATTTCAACAAATTCGAAAATTTTAAATAGCCCTTTAGTTAACCTTTAAAACTAGAATAAAGAATTTCAATCTACAAATCTACAACATACGAGTAGATACATTTCTGAATAAACAAAATCGCAGTAGGACAACGGCCGTCTTTAGAATCAATAACGAATGAAAAAATAACATGAAAAATATTTTTAAATTCAAAAAAAGCCTTACCGAATAACATCTTTCTGAACGAAATCTTTGAAAGCAGATTGATTAGATAATCAAAATCAAGCAAAATTGTAGCAAATATTATTAGTTATTTTAACAAACCACACAATATTCTAACAACTGCTGACTGTTGTCCACTTAGTTGTTGTCCTATAAAAATAGATTTATTTCCCAACACAGGAACCCGAATTTCAAACATCAAATCCGGACAATCTATAACATTTTTTAAAATTTTATACATTAACGTAAGATTATGTTAAATCTCCGCCGAATTCCTTAAATTTTTGTAATAAATACGAAAGCATACGATGGACATGATATAAAAACTATGGATTCAGTGTGAGTTATATGTGTGGCTGGAACAGTTCCGATTTTCAGTTCAGATCGGCAGTCTGGTTGCCTGCAGATAAACTGATAAGTAAATGGAGAGAAAGAAAAACTGCAGATCGCTCATGAACTACAAATAGATATATTTCTTTAGTTTAGAATCAGTTAGCAAGTTTGTCTTTTCAATGAAGGTTTATATATTTAAATTCAAATCAGTTCTTTGGTTCCAAATACGTAAAAACCGAAAAAAATTCTCAGTGAATACGCTCTCATTAGACGAAATTGCCACAGAAAATTTTGGGCTAAGATATTTCACAATTTACAATAATTTACCACCGCATCTTGCGTTTTTTTTTTGCTATTTATGATGTACGGCTTAAAAACCTGTTTGTTACATGTTTATCAAATTTATATTACAGTAACAAAGTTATCCTGAAAGAAGGACTGGAAAAACGAAAATTTCCCACATTACACTACACTAAGTAAATTTGTTAGGGCAAAGTCATTAAAATCGTACGACTGTTATTTTTTAATTTTTTTTGCATGAAAGTGCAGCTTTAAAATGAATGTAAAAGATTGTATCTTCTAATGCAATGGTTTCCAAACAGTGGTCCGCAGAAACCAAAATATGGTCCGCGAAGACAAAAGTTTATCCTAAAAATATTATTATTTCCTTTTATGTAATTTCCTATTGAGTTTTTAATTAAAGTTTCGGTTTGATTATTACAGCTTATTTTTATAATACCTACATAGTGATCCCTGCTAAGAAGAATATAATATAACAAGGTGGAACTCGCTTTTGCGACAGTTCTTAGGCTTCTATACATCTACTTTTTCGGTAGGTTAAATTATTTGGGCTTTATTTTATTCCAATTTTTAATGCCTTAATCTTTTAATTAGGTAGATTTTTTTACTATATAAGGAAAACGCTAACATTTTAATATTTTTTTTTTATTTCGACCTTTATAGGTAAATATTTGCAATTTACAAACCACAAATAAAACACAATTCATAATGAAATATTAAAATACCCGAAACACGTACCGAATACCGTATTAGAAACACGTAAAATACCTACTCTAAAAATACAAAATAAGAATATCGGATTAAAAAATATATATGTAAATAATCTGAATAATTAATACCAATCTAAAAATATTCTATATGAAGTAAAATTGTTTTAAGAACGTGCGTTCTGATTGGTTTTGAATTATGCGGACAGACGGACAGACGGACACGGAGCTAGATCATAAGGCTTCTTCCTATACGTTGTATAGAAGCCTAAAAGTGATCCCTGACCAAGAAATGGTTGGGAACCCCTGTTCTAATGCGAAATATGAAAGTGGTACCATTTACAAGGCTGTGCGATTTTACCGAATTAGACTTTTTTCAAATTTTCTTTCGTAGGTACTCAATAGTATATTGTTTGGCAAGGAGTGAAACAAAAGGATTTCAGACGAGGGTGAAATTTGCCTGCCCGAGTGAAGCGAGCACATACTATTTTTCATATTACCTGCATTGAAACTTTTAAAATAAATATTTTAAATTCGAAAATTTTTTGAATTAGCAATAACTCAACAACGGCGCTAGATATCGAAAAACTGAGAAAAAAATTTCCCCCCCTCGTCTCGTAGTCAATCCTCCGTGAATTATCGGTAGGAAACCATATGCAAAAATTTAGATCGATTATAAACAACAATTTCGAATTAATCTGACAGCTGTCATATTAATAAAATTTTATTTGAAGTAATGAAAAATTATTTTAATTCTGACAGGGTTGAAATGAAATCGGAAACTGAGTTGGCGGTAAGAAACTTGACTGTTTCTGCCCTCGGGCAGAAACAAATTGATTTTTGACCAATATTCGCAGTGGTCTGAAATTGTCGTGTTTCGACTGTATTGACAGGCATTGAAACACACTGTTTCAATGCAGGTAATATGAAAAATATTTTCTGTTTGAAAAGATGAGATACATTCCAATAAATTCGGTGTATGTTTTTAAATGAAAAAACTATTATTGGTGCGATATTATCAAATAAACTTCCGGCTCCGTCATGGATGGTTATTTCGTCTACGGCCGACTTCCTCGTGTAGGTACATACATATATGTATATCTAAAGACTTAACACTTACTTGAAGTATTGTTTAGTGAAACAATACTTCTACCTGTCTTAAATTTTTCGCAAGTTTGGCAATAGTAACTTGAAGGTTATTTAGTTTATTAGTAAAACCACCCCCATTTAATCAATAAAAGTTTTATAATATAGTAATCTGCCTTTTATTTTCTTATCAAAATATCGGTAATAAAAGAACACAGCAACTTAGTGTTTGGTTATGGATGCGATATTAGATGCAACGGAAACAAACTTCCCCGCAGGATATGCTTAAAGAAATTTGATAAAAAATGTTTCCGCTTTTCTTTTGACAAATAGAGAACCCTACAAGATGCCTAATTTTGACTACCTATATGTAATTTTTACTGATCTTTAATTCATTTGGTTTTTATTGGTTTACTGTTTTTTTTTATTAGTTATGAAGAATAATTAGCGTCAAACGTATACCTATGTACATATGTAGTATATAGAAAGCTGTCGAAAGAATGCTTTAAATCTAATATCTTTACCAAATTAAATCAAATGTAAACGTTTTATTAATAATGCATTCACAATAATTATTTCATTCATAGAATACATAATATATACAATGTCAAGTTGTGCGCATGTGCCCATGTCATTTAAATATATTTTGTTTTTTATGATACCCAAAACTTATTGTTTGATGTAGTATCCCAAATTTCTTTTTTCAAAAATACATTTTGGCTAATGCCATTGTATTTCCATCATCCAACCAATATTTTTATCATTAGGCTGGAAAATGCGTATAATGCTTGGATAAACGTTTTTTTTATGCCGACTTCTATAATTTGTTAGATAAAATTTAATTATTTTTTTAATAATTGGTATTAGGACTTTTTTGTTGTTGGTAGTAACACATTTGAATTCAAAATTTGATGTTTAACCGTATCAATATTTTTAATTAATTAATTAGTCTAATTCATCGCCTGATGATGCTTTAGGGATAATTATCCCTATTATTATTGAACTACATTTTATTGTTAGTCTTAAGTAATTATGTAAGTTATTTTATTTAGAAAATATTTCTCTTATATAGTTAATAATGTTATCGGATTATTAGGATAATCCGATTATGAATTTGTGTCACAACAATGCCATAATAGTATGGTGAAAACGTTTGCGATGTTGTATACTTACAATGTATTTTATTTGTGATAACTTAAAAACATTTTAGTTCTTAAAAGTGTATGTGCAATCGATTATTTTGACGTTTAAGTTTAATTATTTTGTATTGTGTTATAAAATTGTGGATACACCAGCATACATTAAAATATAAAATAATAAGTTACATCTGTATTATAATTGCATTGAAAAATGCTTTTTATACCAAAAATTTATAATACTTACTTTTTAATTATTATTTAATTCAATTTGACGTACAAAATAATAACCAAGAATACCAACATCTTATAAAATAATCACTGTTTTATTCAAACGCTAGGCGAGAAAGGCAGCTTTTCACGCCGCATTTGAAATATGCAATTGAACACTTGCCTGATGGAGGCATAAAAAATTTATTTTTTCTATTTAACTGATTAGCAATATTCAAACAAAATCTTTGTACAAATCTCCCAAGAAAATTCAAACTAATATTTTAGATAGATACTATATGGCTGATCTGAGATAATTAAAATCAAAATAAATTTTTATTGCGCGTGGCATTTTTTTTTAAATTTTATTTGTTTATTAAAAAGAAAATCAACTTTAAGTCGAAAACTACTTGGTTAAAAAAGTTAAAAATGTGTGTGGTGACATTGACTTATTTTCTTACTACTAAAAGCAATTGAATTATTATTTTATATGTCATTGCACTAGAATCTCCCGCGTGGAGCAACATGTTGCTACAGCAGTATGAATAATGTATACTATTTGGATTATGAACAGTGCCGTAGAATTAAATTTAGGTAAAACAACATCACAAAAAACATTAACATTAAAAATTTTTAAATTTTAAAATAAAAAATACTAAAATGGATCTATCACAAAACACTGTTAAAAATTTGCTATTATAATCAACCTAATGCTGCTGATAAAATATCTTTTAGTTTTTGTTAAAATTAATATTTTGGCCAAGTAAATTAAAATCAGTGATAAACTTTAACCAAAACACTTCCAATCTACTACAGTTTGCTTTCTACTTACATGAAAATTACAGCCCTAAGTGCAATAATTAAAAGTGCATAATTAAAAGTTTTTATCTTGTATACAGTACTGAAAAGGACTAATAAGTTAGGAACACAGTGTCTACGGCTTATCCGCAATTAATTATGCAAAAGTTTTATTATGCAAATCATTATTAATTAGTAGAAAAACAATAAATTTTGTAATCTGATCATGATACCAACAATTTTGCACTTCACAAAGATTTACTTCGAGGTTCATTAACGACAATCGTTCGTTTTTGACAAATAAATACAATAATTTTAATTAAATATAAGTATTATTATTCATCGGCTAAGAATTATACTATTCAAAGTCACCCAATATAGTTCTGAGATGATCAACAATGATTGTAAAAATAGGAAAATAATGTTTCAGGAATAGGAAAATATCCAGTTTTAGTTTTAAATAACTACAGAAATTATACTAAATTAATTAAATTTTGAACATTCAATTTACTCAATAGTTATTGTTGAGTAAATATATCAAAAATACCTTTAAATTATGACACTTTGCAAGATCTCCATGCTGCACCAACATGAAAAATAAAGTTCAGTAATCACATTTTTTTAAATTATTTTATTTATAAATTTGTAAATCAGAATATTGTTTTTTAAATATTATTACAAAAACAAGAACAAAATAACTTTATAATACAATACGTACAATAAGATATTCAACATAGTGGTAAGTAGCATGAATGCTCGGGCGCATCCAAATTGCGTCCCGTGGTCACTACATATTTTTGAAGGTTTTTGAAGTGGTCAAAAAAAGGCACGGGTAAATTGCGTCCCGAACCCTAAGTAAAATTACTATTACTAATTATTATTAAATTACTATTAAAAATTTGTAAATTATACAAAAAGATTTTAAGGTGGATCCGAGATTTGCCGTAGTTGCATTTGTCATACTTACTAAAAATATTCCTCTAGACTGGTCCTACTCGGCAAAGTGACAAAGTGTGCTACCAGGAAGGGGTGGATCTCCCTTGTTCGTAAAACAATATTTTATAGAACAACAATTTAATAATAAGTAGTAGTTGTAACGGTAACACCCCATTTCGCCGCCTGTAAAATCGCCGCTTCTCAGTTCGCCGCCACTTTTTTTCTATTTGGCCGCCAATTTAATTTTAATTTGATTTTGCAATTGCATAATTTTTTTGAATTTATGTAGATCGGCGTTGAAAAGCTTAATTTTTTTAAAACCAAGGATCCCTCCGCAGGTTGCTGTTACAAAACGATATTCACGTTTTCAACGAGTTTCACCTTTTTCGAGTTCTACCTTTGGCGAGTTCTTTCGGTCTTCAGGGATATTTTTAATTAGTTTAGTCTTTGGCAAAACGGCTCGGATCGCCCGGAGCGGAGGGGACCGGGGCGCAGGGTAGCGCAGAGTCGAATTTGACAAAGACAACTATGGCAATACACGAATCCACCATAAAAAATAATTCTGCGGTTTTTAAAATTAAATGCCAACAGTAAGCTTTTAATTTATTAAATCGCCCCGTGGCCCCGTTGTACTCCTACTAATTCTCAATAAGCTGACCCCGACTTTTATTAGCCAAAGGCGGCGAAATGGGAAGCGGCGAAATGTAAGGCGGCGAAATGGGGTGTATTTGTTGTAACACCTTGTGCTGTAAAAGGACCAAAACATTGTAATCCTTTATGCAGCTTATGAAATAAGAGGATTTCATTTAACCATTCTGACCATCGATCCCGTTGGGACGCAATTTACCCGTACCCATGGACGTATATAAGGGGGTTGTTTAGGGGGGTCTGGACACCCCCCTTTAGCCTAAGCAGTAAGTCAAATATTAGTCAAATACCCACAGTAACCGGTAAATAGACCGTGCTGGGATTCTTAATATAATTACAGAAACACAAATGTGCAGTGTTGACCCCCCCCCATCCAAAAGCAATAGCTACGTCCGTGCCCGTACCCTTGACCGTGGGACGCAATTTACCATCTCCCGAATGCTCATAGGTAAAATTTCAGGATGGGGTGACAAATTAAAAAAATTTCTGAAAATGCTAAATAAAATAAAATAAAATATCAGTTTATAAAAATTGTTAGTTCATATCATTTTCTCAAACAGAGAGAGGGGCTAGTACTCCGCCTTGCCCCTTTTTTCTTCTTCTTCCGGGTCCCATATTGAAAATTGATTTATGTCTCTGGGTAATTATTTATTTAATTTTATACAATAATGTATAGTGTATAGGCACTCTTTTATAGTTATGAAAATACATTACATTACCTTTATTAGTTAATATTAATAATAGTACATTGTCTTATTCGGATTAAAAGTGAAACTTTGTTTGACAAGCAATTTTTGCATTTGCAAGGCGGAGCGCCAGCGGAGGGGGCTCAAAAAATGGGGGTTCATGTTTTCTGAATCCTAATCCACTTTTATTCAACTAATTTTTTGGTTTATAAAATACGATTACCCTTGATAAGTCACAGTTTGAATTTATTTAAAATTTCAGTTGACATATCAATTTTTTTTTCAATCCCATGCTTGGATTAAAAACAGTGAACAATTAATAATAATTTAAGAAAAGCAAATAAACAAGGTTTCAATAAAATAACAAGCAAAAAAGTATTTAAACTACTGAAAAATACACCAAGTTACAACTTTTATTGACATTGTCTGGTCAATCAATGGTTGGTTATACGACAAATGAATGATTGCACTCATGTGTTTTAAAAGCTGTAAGGACAAATGTAATAGCTTTTAAAGCAGCAAATAAAACAGGTTTAACGATTGTTGTATAAGTATTCGATATTAACGTTTATTGCAATTTTTTTTAAAGACTTTCATTTTTTAGGATATGGCACCAGGTGTTTCAAAATCAAAGAGTGTAATCAAATTATATAAAAAGTCAATTCTTGCTTGTTTTGATTTTGTTTTACATTCTGTTTTTCAATCTTTTATTAACCTATTTAAACTATTTGGATTTTGTTATGAACACTTGTTCACTTGTCTACTAGTAATATCTTCTTGAAAAGTCATTATTTTTTAGCACTTGAGTGTAAAATTAAAATATTTAAAATTATTTATTCATATTAATCGTTAATCCATTTAACGCGTCAATTTTTTATCTTAAATATCTCAAAAACTAAAGAAGTGCAAATAAAAATAAAAGCATAAAAGAGCAAACAATCTAGATTATATTTTATCTTATTATTTAGATTGCAAGTATGGATACAGATCATAAAAAGTAGATATTAATGAAGATTAAAGAAGAAAGAAACAATAAAAAAAATGTAAAGCATAAGATTCATACTAGATAAATTCTACAATGAGAATGAATAACAAAAATATGTAAATACTATAAGCGCGAAATTGATAAAAAAAGAATTGAACAAAAAGAGACAATTAAAGGAATGGTACAATTCAGAATGCGAGAAGGTTGTAATTCCTCAAAAAAGGAATAAGACTAAAATGGTTAAGATTCCAAACAACAGAAAATAAAAAAATATATACAGATTAATCTTCAGAGAATTTGATTTCAATATCCAATATACCGAAAACAATTTTCACTGCTTAATTTACAGAATTTGCGGAAAGAAAACCTAGAAGTACTTTTGTCTGAAAATATCAAACTGGGCATTAATGAACATCAAAACCACGAAATGGTGTCTGAACTAAATTACGAAGAATTTAAAGAATCAATTGATAAAATGAGAAATAACAAAACACATGGGATCGACAATATACTAGACACTGAGCTTATTAAGATGGGAGAAGAAACATCAGTTGAATATGTATGAATCGATGCTGGAGGTTTGGGGAAAGGAAAAGATGCCAATAGGACATAGGAGCATAGCCAGCAATATTGTCACAAGAAGGGTAACGAGACAGAATGCAAGAAAGGTCTAGTGCTCGAACCGCAATGCATAAAATAAAAGTTTTTGTGGCATAATAAATATATTCATAATCCGAAGGAAGTCAAAAATTAGAACGAGCGGTGCACGAAGGGTGCTTTAATATATAATTATTTGAAATCATTTTTGTACAAAATGTATTGTTTTTATGTTTGAAAACCACAAATTATTAAATCGGTTATGGGAAATAAAATCTTTAATGAAATTACCTATTGCGGTTCGAAGTTCGAACACAAGAAACAAAATTTTTGTTTTTGATAAGAGATACGTAGGTATATATCTTTAGAATCGATTATCATTATAATAATCAAATCACAAGCAGTGATTTCACAACCAAAATCATTGAATCTGTATACTTAGTATTTAATTATATAAATTTTTAACTTGTGAAAATTAATAAAATTAAAACTTTAAAATAACAAGTTAATTAAAACCAATAAAATACAATAATATTTAAGTATTATTATTATAATATTTCCTTTATTTTGGATCTCACATACAGTGGCTAATGCTTAAGATGGGGGATTTAGCTCCTACCATCT
This sequence comes from Cantharis rufa, assembly GCA_947369205.1. Taxonomy (NCBI): domain Eukaryota; kingdom Metazoa; phylum Arthropoda; class Insecta; order Coleoptera; family Cantharidae; genus Cantharis; species Cantharis rufa. Next base: position 278,203 of record OX376309.1, on the reverse strand, counting down.
TATTCTTTACAGTGTGTTTCACCTAATTATATTTATCGATACATTTTTCACATAAACTAATTTTGAACAATTATTATAAAAGTTACTTAAATCTAAGACTACACATAATTAGAATTTAAAATTGTTTAGTACAAGAATCTAAAAATTTTCTGACAATATGGCACGTTTGCAAAATAACTGCTTTTTGAATTTCAGGATATAATTTTGTAGATAGATCCAACTTTAACAAATGGGTTTTAAACTTGGAAGATACCACACCAGTAGCCGATACCACTATCGGTATTATTATTATTTTATTGAGACCCCATACACTCATTATTTCCATTGCTAGTGAGGCACATGGAAAAAATCACTTTTGGTCACGTTTTCGTACCAAGACAATGTCAGGCCTATTATGACTAATTGCTCGATCCCTTAATATAGTCCTGTCCCAGTAGAGGAGGGAAAAATCGTCTTCAAGTACAGGGTCAGGTACGTAGTCATAATAGGGTATAAAATCGGTGCCTACTTTTTTTTAGATCGCGCGTCGGAGTTTATTTAATTTTTTAAATGTCTCATGTACTAATATTCCGTACACATTTTTTATTTGTAATCACCTATTATAATGAATACGGTTTTATTGTTTATCAAAAACATCCCCTAGTTTGTTCAAACGTATACCCCTGCCATACATTTGGACAATTACAACAATTGCTCTGTTTGTTTATGTTTCTGTTATACTTTAAAGCAGACTTTTTTATTATTTATACTGGTGTTTTCTCAAAGATGTTGCTTAACGTATGATCTTGATATTTCTAAACGTTTTTAATAAATTGATTTCCTTATTATTTTTCTTTGGATTTATTTATAAAAAAATGCAACCTAGGAAGTAATAATTTGGATAAAAATGCGACATATTAAGACAATAAAAATATACCGTGGCGGTGCTAACATCATCTATCGGCTCGAAGATGTATAAAATTTGAATAAAAAAATAATTTTTGATATGAACTTTATTCATTAAAAAACACCTAAACAACATCGAGACTAAACTAATCAATATAACATGATGGTTTAAGTGACGAAAAGCAAATTCTAAAAATACCTGAAAGGTAACAGAGCTTTTTTAAAATATTATATTATATTTATATCGAAATACCTTAATGAATATATTTTAAAATTGTCGAGAACGATCATTTTCATTAACATTATATTATAATAATATAAATTTCTGTTTACTTTAATGAAAGATTAAATAAATTTTACTTTTACTATACGTATACATACTATACATAAAAAGAATTGAATCACTTGCGACCAGCTAAGATCGTATACATAGATAGATGTTAATTAGTATATTATTCATAATTACGCTCAGTACTTACTAATTTTGTAGCATAATTCGAAATTATATTTTAAATCTGAATAATTTGATTCGCATTTTTTTTTAAATAATAAAATAACTTTAAAAAATAACCAGGCGCGATTCGTTACGAATTACGATTATATTAACAAGTTATTTTAAGATATTAGAAAATGTAATATTTAAATTATTATTTTCTTATGGTGTAAAAAAAGATTCACATCTTTAGTATCTTATATGATGCACAGGCTCTTTTTTATATAGCCGCATATGGGAGATATAAAAGTACGTTATACTATTAATAAGGGGAATAAGAAAGGGTTAAGATATGAGGGTTACAATTATTTGTATAAGGGTGTTCTTATTATAAACAACCTATAAAAATAATGATCTATTATTTATTTCTAGCATATTCAAAAAAATAAATTTTAATTTTAAATATCTTAAAATAACGCACAGTGTTAAATTCAACAATCAATTAAATAGAGCGATATATAAATCCTAGATGCAGGATAGCAATATATTCTTTAGAATGTAAAACTAATATAATAGTAATAATTCATTTATAATATTATAGTATAGTGAGAAACACAACGGCATATCGTTTGGAAAATTTTAAATCTAACTTATTTAATTGTAACAACTTGACCAAAAATTATTTAATTACGAATAATGTTAAACATTTTTATAAATTCAATTTTTTCAAAATCTATAATGACAGGTTCACATAAATTAATCGGTTAACAAGAAACCTCGTCAAGAAGCGTTAATAAAATTAGATATTTTTGTAATCAATTAAACGTTTTAATTTTCTTAAAATTTTCAGTAAATCTATTATGCCAATTTTGTAAAATAGTTTTGTGTTTTGTATTTGCACTCTTTTATGTTTTTATGTTTTATGCATATTGGGCATACAATATTAATATTTACATTTTGTAAAAATGTGTTAAATATCAAAAATATCAATTCTGTCTGAGCATACCCATGCACAATCGGGTAAGTTACATACATACATTCATGTAACTCGAACACAATGCTACTTATATTGAACTTGAATTGAATTAATTTTAATAATAAAATTTTCTATTAACGGAATATGTGGAAAACATAAACAAATACTAAAATGTCGCTAGTAGTAATTGCATTAATTAATTAAAAGATTGATACGGGTCAAGGAGTCTTACAAGCAAGGTCAAGAACCTAATTATGATATGAGATAAAAAGCTCGAAAGATTTATAAGTTTAGGTTAAATATTCCACTCATTTCAAGCAGATCTTACACGATAATATCTTACACTACTGTTTATTTTAGTTACTTTAGCATATTAGGCTCTTAATTATAATTCACGTGTGCTTTACAAATAATTACACAGTAAGGATTTACAAGGAGATACTACTTAATTTATTAATTATTTTTTTCCTATAATAACACTTAAGTTTTCATGATTTGTCGTTTCTGAAAAGAAAACAACTTTTACTAAAAAATAACGAGAGAGAATTAAAAAAAGTTATTATATCAACGAAGAAGGACGTAACTCACTTTTACCTATTTTTCAGTAGAGCGATTTGAAAGTTTCAAAAATTCTAGAAGTATTATATTTATCGCGTTAAAAATAATGCTTCTAGAAAAAACCTTTTGCCACTTTACGCGAGGTCTGGTGTTGTCATGATGGAACTCAATACCCTTCCTATTGAACAATTCTGGCAGCTTTTTTGGAATCTATTGCTGTAATCTAGTTATTTGCTGATAGTAGCGTGCAAAATCAATCGTTTGAACAGCTCATAATAGAGAATATACCTTTCCAATCCCACCAAACAGACAGCATGACCTTTCGATTGGTGAGTCCGGCTTTGCCACCGTCTGGTGAGCTTCCCCTCGCTTCGACCACGGTCTTTTGCGCACAATTTATTTTTTGATTAATTGATTATTGATTATCATATGTAATCCATTTTTCATCTCCAATAACCATTCGCTTCAATTCTCCGTTTCAGCAACGATTCGCAGATGGAAACTCGGTCAAGCAAATTTTTATGAGTCAAATCATGTGGCAACTAAATATCGAGTTTTTTGAATTCAGATTTTTTCAAATGGTTTGCAACTGTTTGGCGATTGATTGTTAGACTTTTAGTGATCTCTACAGTGCTTAGATGACGGTTTTGTTTCACAATTTCTAGAATTTCCTCAACGTTTTCAATGAATGACTGACCAGAGTGTGGTGCATCTTTGACATCAAAATTTCCAGAACGAAAACACGCGAACCATTATTTTTCTCCTATTTTCGATAGAGCATCTGGACCATAAACAGCACAAATTTTTTCACGAGACTGCGCAGCGTTTTTTCCTTGATCGAAGAAAAATTGTAAAATGTAGCGAATTTTTTCTTTATTTACTTCCATCTTTAAACAGCAGTTTTTCACAACTGCATGAGCCGAATCGAATGATTTTACATTTGGTTTTTAGCTAAAAGTCTCATTTTTCCAATGATATATTATGTGAATATGCGATCAGACAAATAGTTTCAGAGATAATCTACTTTTACTTCATTTATTGTCTAATTGGGCCAGGAACCTTTTAGCATACCTAATATATAATGTTACTCTTGATTACTCTAAGTATTTAATTAATCTATCTTCACTGCGAGTTGCTACGTGCTTACAAAAAATAATATGCATCAGGTTACATGAAACGTACTCACAAGGGTCTTCTGGATAAAACGAGCAATTCTCAGAATTTTCCGATATGACAGATTCGGTTGGTATATAGAGATTCTACTGTATGTAAAATTTCGGCATCTACTTGTATTCGGGGTTATTTAATGCCAATCTCCAACATAGAAAAATTACTTGCAGGATGTAATATTACACCCAATAGTATTACAAGTTTTGTAAAACTTAGATAAAGTAGAAATTGTAAATTTCAAGCATTTTTACATCGTTATATATATTTAAATTTTACAGCAACAATTTTGTTTTATTAGGTACTTTTTTTATTGTAATTTTTTTTTTAGTAAAATTACAAAACTTTATGTAATTTTACAATTTATTAGTAAATATGTACATAGAAAAAGATATTATATTTTATTGAATGCAAAATAGATATAGTAAAAGTAGTTATAATAAAAATAATATTAAAAAATTTTAACATCAAACATAATAAATTCATAATAGGTACTACCTATTACTATTAAAACTAAATTAAAAATAACTCTAAATCTAAATTATGGAGGGTACATTATTGTACTAAATTATACATGGTACCCTCCATAATCTAAATAAAGCTATTTACGCAATTCTTTGGCTAATTTTCATTTGACAGATTTATCTATCATGTTTATCAAAAATTACAAAGTACTATTATTATTAAATTTTAATTTAATTGATAAATTTCTATACGACTATCATAGAATGTGGGCATTCTGATTCTATTTTTAAATACAGAATATCTACATTCTTTCTTTTTTTTATTCTCACACCGATATCGGTGCGAGAATAGTATATTCTGAAACAAGTTTGGAATTAGGCATATTCTGCACGAGGGAAAAGTTTGTCACCCAAGCCGACAGGCGAGGGTGACGGTTCACGAGTGCGGAATAGCCATTCCAAACGTGTTTCAGACTATACTTTCTATACGACTATTAAAATAATAAGCTGTATAAGTTTTGACCGTAATTAGAATTTGTAAAAATGAGAAAAAATTTTTGTGCGCGATCGATCTGAATTTTTGCACATGCTTTCCTACCGTTAATTCACAGGGGCAGTTGAGGCGAGGGGGGGAGAAGTTTTTGCTCAGTTTTTCGATATCTAACGCCGTTTTCGAGTTATTGCTAATTAAAGTTTGTGTGGCGGAAACGCAGCAATAACTCAAGAACGGCGCTGGATATCGAAAAACTGAGCAAAAAATTGTCCCCCTCGTACACACCCCTTGTGAAGTATGCCCCGTGAAGTATCGGTACAGTGGCGGATCCAGGGGGGGGGGTCATGGGGGTCATGACCCCCCCTTGAAGCCACAATTTTGGCCAAATAAAAGCTTCTGTAAAGTGTAAAAAGTGTTTATATTTAATTTAATATTTAAATTTAAAACAAAACTGATATTGTCTATGAAAATTCTAACTTTTCACATATGTGCTTCTAGGACAATAAAAAAAATCGCCTGCGGCGCATTTTGCTGACGCGGTCTAACGACCGCGCATGTTTATTTAGGCTTAATGAATATCCTGTGACCTGTGACCCCCCCGTTGCCAAAAGTCTAGATCCGCGCCTGTATCGGTAGGAAAATATGTGCAAAAGTTCAGATCGATCGCACGCAAAAAAGTTTACTCATTTGACAAACTTGATTTTTGTTGATGTGTAAATAAATTGTGTTCAAAAATTTGGTAATAGATGTCACTTCAAATAGTAGTCTATTCTTTGCTCTAATTGGTCTAATCTGCGTGAGAATAATTATTTTAAAACTAAAAGCCCGACAAGTAATATTTTAATATATTGCGTGATATAAATAATGTAAGTTTAAATGTTACGTAATTTTAATGCCAAAATGTATGCGACTTTAGTTTGTATGAATTTATTATTAGGTGTTTCTTGTTAAACGATAATTTTAAGTTATGGAAATATTTTAATGTGAGATTTCAAATAAACGTTTTGAAACAAAAAGAAAATGGGTCTTGGGCTTGTATGTTACCAATAGCTTAATCCGCCAACAACATCAAATTATATCAAAAGCAAATAGCCGGTTATATATTTTTTGATATTTATTTTGCAAGACGATTAGCTCCATTTCGTCCTGGATAAGTTTCTCTGCTGTCCCGTAATCGCTTTGCTCCATCATCTTTATAGGTTGCAGAAGTCGACTTGATCGTTTCTTTCTTTTATTTATGGTTGAACAGTTTTTGGTAAGACATTTGCAAAGTTTCATTATTCGTTAAATTATTTGACGTCACCTGCATACATTTCTTTTAGGTACGGAACTAGCTCTTTTTAGACTACGTGGGCCAAAGCTGAGCCTTCATATTTTTAGGGGTTTCATGAAGGTGGGGGGGTCAGTACTTATGTAAGTAATTTAAAAAATGTACTCACTTAGTGCAAAACGATTCTTCTATTAGGATTAGCGGCATCGAATTCAGTCACCACTTCAGATAAGTCTATGGCTTTTGATTTTTGTGATATTTATTATCCCTAAAGGCACAAAGGTTGACCAGCATAATTTTGGGTGGGCCATGGCCATGGTCCACTCTGACACCACCGTGGTTCCGTGCCTGAACTCTTTTAACGCTAATTCTGGGAAAGACTAATTTTCTTATAAACTCTCTTCGTGATTCAAGAGACATGGTTAGTATAACCGTATTCTTATGTTAAATTTCTTCCTTGTGCATCAGATGTATTTTAAGAATATTTCAGATTAGCATAGCCATCAAACAAACAAGTGATTATCACTCAAGAGAGATAAATCTAGGTTACCAATACGATAAGTTTCTTCGTTGAATACTATTATACTGGAAATCACCAAAAATTCAACGCAATCCGAAATTTTGAGGAAAGTATTAAAGTATTAATAACGGACACCGTAATTTCGACAATTCCAGTTCGGCACTGTCATTTCGGCGATTCTGATTCGGCGACAGTCAATTCGACGATCCGATATCCGGCTATACCAGTTTCGGCGATTCCAATTCGGCACCGGCATTTCGGCGAATTGAATAAACTAAACTTCGCGGAATAGCTTATATAATTGATTATAACATTGATTAAAATTTGTTTAATTGCTTAAAAAGTATGTAAAATTATGATAGCCGTGATGTATATACATATTATGTAAATGAATATTTAATTTAAAAATAAAAAGTTATTTTTTTAATATTTTTAGTAAATTATAACACTTAAATAAATTTTCCGTCGCCGAATCAACGTAGTCGAATTTTCTGTCGCCGAATTGGAATTACCGAAAGTAGCATAGCCGAATTTCGGGTCGCTGAATTGACCGTCGCCGAATACACGTTGCCGAATCGCTTTCGCCGAACTGCAGTCGCCGAAACGACGCGTATCGACATAATAATTATTATAAAACACTTAATTTCATTCGGATGGCCTAATGAACCAACTACTTTTACAATTCTTTGCTGTGAGAGGTGAGACCGAAAACCGTACAACTGTTGGTCTTGCGTTCTTTGTTACGTACGTTGTTCGTACTTAGGTACTACATAATAATGTAGGTACGCTATTGCAACAGAAAGAACTAGAACGTACTTTTAAAAGATTAAATTTTTTCAATAAATTTTTTTCTTTTAACAATGCTAACTTAAATAAAACACTATTTTTAATACTTCCATTTATAATATTCAGTTTGTAATTTTATACACTCAAATTAAAAAGGGAGAAAACGTAATTTTTAATGTCAGTCGTAAAAAAAATTAAAACAGTGCCAATTTAAAGCTCTATTAAAAAATGTGATTGCTTCATTGGGCCAAAATAAGATGAACAATGGCCAAAGGACATTGATTTTACAAGGGACAGGTGCCAAGCAATGCTTTACACCTGGTATGACGCCGGCTGCCCAACTATAGGCCTGGTGTGAGTCAGTGGCGTACAAGATATAAAATCTTGAATGTTTAATCTCAAGTAATCAGGTTTATTAAAATTAAAATCTGTTAAAGTAATATAAAAGAAAGTTTATTATATAATTTAATATGCACAACTCTTATTAGTTATTATAAATAATAATTATGAAGTAAAACTGTTAACTGATGTTTTAACTATAAAATTGCTAAATTTGAAGTAGCATGTGCCAAATCTGCCGTTTTTTATAATTATACCAACGTGATTATGATTCTCTTCATCAGATTAACAATTTTTACAGAAATTAAGCAAATTCTTTTAGGCGCAATTCTACCCATAATTATAGATGCAACTAAATATAATTTACCTAATATCTCATTACCTACTTCATAACTCGCCTCTTTACCTCTACATAATATACATTATGCACTAGTCCTATAAGTTCGAACGACGCTTTTTTATGCTCCCCTATAAAAAAAAGTCTCTTTGCCATACCCAAGCTGTAAAATTCTGTGAAGAAAATGTCCCTTAAAAATTGCAACATAATGTACATAATTATTATGTTATATTATAATTTATTCTTTCAATTTATTACAGTTCTGCTTAAATAAGTGCAAGCCATGAAAAACAGAACCTTTTTAAAAGACCTCAACATTTCCAAAAATTTACTCGATATCATTTAAGGATGGTCGCTTTTTTCTCGTATAGCTACCTACTTTCCAAAATATATTTTTTACATATTGTCGTGGAATTTTTATGTAACAAGGAAGTATTTAATGACTTTTAAAATTTTCCTCTTATTATTTTTGTAAAATTTGTAAATTTAGTGGTTCCCGCTAGTTGATGATTAAGGTAGCGACAACTAGCGGCAAATACAAATCTTCTTTGCCAAAATGGCGTGAGGCCTAGACATGTCAAATTTTGAATTATTTATATTAATTGATTATTGATAATTGATAATTAAAGAATGATTTCGGAAAAGTATTTTGTATGGATTTAAATATGAATTTGGTAATTTATGTGTGATTTCATTGAATTAAAATGTGATTTTTTTTATAGCATTTTATAAAAAGTAAAATTTTACTCCAATTAGTTTAAAATTATTTCAATGGTAAAAGAAATTTGGAAAATTTGAATTAAAATTATTGGAAGAATTGCGAAATCAAATTTGATGCAAGTGCACATGCATACGCTTATCTTTTATTTGACTTTCCCATTTTACAATTTATTTAAATAAAATTTAAAAAAACTTTTGCTTTGTTTTACTGGAGAATCATTTTTTTAAAGATTTTAATGTTTGAAAATAATATAGCAAAATTATATTATGTATTTATCTAGAAAAGGTATATTACATATTATACTCTTATGTATACACATATACGACCTGTTACGCCATATCCTCTTGAGAGTTTGCTATATGACACGTGCTAGAGCAGCTCACTCTGCATGTAAGATATAGCAGCTGTCACACTATCCAATGCATCGCATATTCATTGGATGTTTTCTTAAAGAACATACGGCACTAAGTTTTTCAAAGGTTTCTATACATTTAGAGATCAACAAGTAGTTGTTAAGAGATTTTCTATTTTTATTTAACGTACTATTTACTCAAACCTTAGACGCTTTACCCACTTTTAAAAATATTGCTTCTATGTCTATACTTGGTTTAACTCTGATTCATATTTATTACTTACCCCATACATACGGAATAACGTATGTAGGTATAGAAGAAGTATTGTAATCCACTTAAAAATCACAAATCCAAATTTTGGTATTACAATATTCGTTATGATGCCCTCATAACATTTTGATTAATGTTAGTCTTGGGAGAACTTATTTTCTTTTCTTTTTTTATATTTGATTACTAATTAAATGATTTATTATGATTTAGTGATGATTTAATGATTTATTATATTTTGGATTTAAAAAATCTTCGAAAATTATTGACTTCTGATCTCTTCTTTCTACCCATGTTCTACCATTATCTATTATTACGGCAAGGATATTGAAATCGTAAACAGTTAGAAAAACGTAAATAGTAAAAAATATTATTAAATTTATTATGCTGATCATTATTTTGCAAAATACTGACCAATTATTTAAAATGCACACCAAGAATTTGAATTTTTTGAAAAAAATGATTTTCTGTCACCATCATCAGCTCTTAATCGAATTATATGGATTTTAAGAATCCAACATGGGTATACTTCTGCTGTAATCTGTTCTTTATACTTTATGAAACTTAATTAATTTATTAAGTACTTTAGAGAAAAGTTTTAAAAAGTTAATGTAAAAAACCCCCAAGACTTGGATCAATAATTAAACATTGTATGATAAAAATCAATGCCAAAAATATGAACACACTAAACTGGTAATTTGAAAAATTGAGATCTACCCGCATTTTCTTATAAATAACATAATCTCTTGCTGTAATGTGAGTGCACTATTATACGTGTGACTTCGTAATTAAACAAAATAAACACGTTTCTTAAAAATTAAGTATTAAAAGTTGCTGTAGAAGTTATTCCATACATTGAATATTGTAAACCGCATTTTTAATTTAAAAAAAAACAATTTATTTTGTATAAATTGGAACGAGCTAAGTTGCAGCTGCTATTTCAAGATTAAGAATAAGAAACCTTTGAAGATAAGAATTGCACTTCGTTAGATTAAATTACAGAAGGAAGATTTTTTAAGTTCTAAAAGCATAAAAAAATAATAATACATTATAATTGTGTAGTCATTTTATTATTAGTATGTACATTCATAGGTACAACAAATTGTATTAAATAAACTATAATGTAGAAAAAGTATTTATTATTATTTTTTATTATATTACAACTTAAAATTATTGCTTAAATTTGCTTAATTTAATATCAATTAAACTACTAATTTTAAAACTTAAACGTTGAGATGATAGAGCAGATGCTGAATTTTAAAGTTGTCTCTTTCTCATCTTAAAGCATAACGAAGGAGATAAGGTAAACGAAGGAAGAAGGTAAGGAAGTGGCCTACGGGACCTGCCGTGTCCGTCCAGCTGCCTTCTTACATCTGTTGGTTACAGCTGCACACTGTCGTTGATCAACACTGATATACACATACTTTTGATTTGATAACAGCATCAGTCTCTCTAACTTATTATTCTTGCAAATAATTATTGATATTACATAAATATATAAATACCCATAACAGAATAGAAATTTCTACAAGAGCAATGTAACCTCGTAAAATATTAATTAATTAATGGTTAATTTTAATTATAAACAATGTTTTTAATAAACCCAATTTTAGCCTTTTAAATTAAAAACTAATTGTATAATAACAATAACATTAATTTATCAACTAAATTCTTTTAACGTACAAAATAAAAAATGACCAACCAAAAAATAAAATTAAAATAAGAAAAAATTAATTACTTTTTGTTAGATCTTGTCCTTAAATCGTATACCACATTTTTGTTGCTTAATATAATACATATTATGTATTTTCCACGTAGTTATTTAGAAAAAGAATAATAGCCAGGACATTAACAAAACAGCTCCTCTTATTCAATCGATTTTTTAACTTTTTTTATGCCAAACCTTTGGTAATCGTTTGGTAAGAATTGGTATTTCAATGAAAAATTGTGGTAGTTGATTGTTTTTAGATAATTAATCGATTAAAATTAAATATCAAGTTAGGCCCCTTTCAATCCAACCGATATTGTAACTGTTTTTTTTTTTAGCTTATTTGATTGCATATCATATTTAGTGATTTAGTGTAGTTCATTAAAAAGTTTCGGTAGTTTATAGTTTTGCTGCAATTAATTAATCAAGTTGTGAATTTTTCTAATTAACATCAAGTTAGCCTTCTTGTAATCAATTTTGTAACTTTTTTAATTCATTTGTTCGATTATCATATGAAGAGGTTTACCAAACCAAGTGGAGTGAGTCATGTAAGCCCATTTTTCGGGATCTGGGTATCTTGCCTTTCTAGATTTGAACACAAACTGTTGATTCCTCAGCATTGTCTGAATCTCTCTGATTTGGAGCATAGAGATGAATGGGGTTAGAATTTACAATAAGCTGCCTGCGATACTGTTAGTGCTGCGATATTTGCCAGTATTCAAGAGCAAACCCTTAAAGCATTTGTTGTTATCGTCGTCAAATTTTTCATTTTGTATTTTTTTCTCTCTATTTCTGTATTATTCGTATTTGACTTGTCCATCTACATATGCCATGTTATGTAATAAATTAAATTGAATTGAAAAATTAAATTGGTAGTTCTAAGTTTTTCTATTTAAAATAAATCTTAATACATAAAATCCCAGCCCGCTGCTGCTTCTGCTCCTGCTGCTCCAGCGTGTCATTTTTTGGCAACAATCTGATTGGTCGATTTTTTTACCAACCGAAAAATATATTAAAGTACCGACGACGGTACTCCCCCTGGGACGAGTTGCACATCAATCGAGTTTCCAACCAATCGGGTCTAGATGCCCGTCCGCGGACGGGCTTTCCAGCTAGTAAATAAATAAAATTCCAATTCTTATCAAACTTCTTATCAAGCTAATTGTTCGACACCTTTGGAAATCAATTTATTTGAATTTAAAGGTTACCTATATATTATTTATACAATAAAAAATTTATTCTTCTTTCGCTTCTTTTATAAGTTTTTCTTTTTCAATCTTTATTCTAATCTTTTTCAATATACAAAAATCTAGACAGAAATGTAACATTTACCGGTAATTGTAACTATAAAGCCTTCGTTTAATAAATCGGTAGATCAATGTACTAAAACTTAATAACAATTTCTTTTAAAATATGTTAGTGCACTCTTACCAACTTCAATTCGTCAGTATCAACACGTAAAGGCGTATCTCGTAATACATGATTTTCCAGGAGAGCATAATATAAAGAAATGTAGTATACTTAATTTCTTTATAACAAAAAAACTATTGAATATTATGTATTTTTTTTTTGCACGGTTATCATTAACAATGTTGATAATTACTTCAAATTATTTTGGTTTGTTATTGTTTACATTATTACTGTTATTTTTCAGCGTTTGTTTGAGATACGCCTTTATATTTAGTGAAAATGTTAAAACGTATAGGCGTATCTCGAAATATTCTTCTAAACAATATCTTTATAAACCAATTTAAAAAGCGTTAATATTTAGATTAACGCCCTTTCGTCATAATTTAAACTAAAATTCGTGATGATTTAGAAAAAGGCAATAGGTTTTTGAAAATATGTTTTTTAAAACTTTTTTTTCACAAAAATTTTTTTTTTAATTTATAATTTAAAATTAATTTACCATTAGTTTGATTTGTGTTAAATTCGCTGGTACATACACAATTTACAGAACCATTGTTCCATTTGACCAAAACATCCATAATCTCTTTTAGTAAAATATAAAAAATTTCATAATAACAAAAGTTTACGTACAAATTTTACTTACAGAAGGTTTTATTATTGTCACTGCAATTTTCGAAAAGTAATTTAGAACAATATTATAATAATATTATAATAAGATAAAACTTTAAAATATAGAACAAGTTAAATAAACTACAATAATTGGTAATATCATTGAGCTTTCAGCGATGGTAATCGCCTTCGTCAGAAATGTTTACCAATTAATAATACCAATTATTGTAGTTTATTTAACTTGTTCTATATTTTAAAGTTTTACCTTATTATTATTCTCACAAGTTAATAATTTATATTTAAATAATAATATTATAATAATAATTAAAAATCATCCACTAGCGAATGACTAAACTTTACCTATCCTGATAGTAAAATGTACGTGCATTTTTTATGATTACAATGCATTGATACGTATGCATATTTAAGGACCAGACAAGGAAAATCTAAGATAAGCATAATATATAGAAAAGCAATTATTGTACTTCTTTCAATTGTTACGAAAAGGCGTTTAAAAAGATATTATTTAGAAGAATATCTCGAGATACGCCTATTCGTTTTAATATTTTTATTACATATTCGAGATAGGTCTAGAACAAATTTGTTTATAAAATGAAAACCGTGTTTGATAAAAATATGCCGTTTTGTCAGATCACGGAGATCATATGCAACTAACTCTATCTATCAAACTAACAATATCTAACTCATTTTTGACAAAAATTGAGATACGCCTTTACGTGTTGATACCGACGAATTGAACCTTTACTTGTAAATGTGTAAATTTTACGGTTATTCACATTTACTATAAAATATATGGTTACAATGTATCCATAATAGTTTTAACTCTAAGTATAAATTTAAATTATTATCTAACAGTTATATGGGTTTGCATTATGTACTAACGTTGAAGTCTCCAAATTCAATACCGTCTAATCAAATACAATAAATTAAGTTTTTTTTAATTCTTGATAAAATTTGCATTGTTATATTTTTTGCTGATGATTATTTCTGCTTAGGAATAAATTAATTATTACTGGTAATTTTGTATTTTAATAAATTTACCTGTATATCCCTGATGCTGTATCTCGAAAGCGGTGCGTTTGCGAACCCATGTTAATACGGAACTTTTTTCTTAAAATAAGTCGCAGAATCACCTCCTTCGTTTTGTACTACTCGGTAGTTAACACTCTGTATATAAAAAAAAATAAAGCAGTTTCCCAAATCACCAATGGGTAGCGTAGATTAAGAACTTGCGTGATATTATAATGAGATTTATAAGAATTGTGCACTTGAGTTGGAAAAAAAAAAGTTTATTGAATATTATAAACTTTATAGTTTACAATAGCAATAGCACCGAAAATTTGGTTCGAGGAGCCAAAATTAGAAAAATATATAATCGAGTTTCTTGCGATGCAAGAATTACTCCGCTATCTCTATATACCTACTTGATTTTATAGCATTATCACAAGTATCGCAAGTCCAAACAAAAGTTAAAAGTTAAGGTAAATTAAGTTGGTTTATTAAGTAAGTAATGGTAATTAAGATGTTGATTGCTGCATCAATCTTTAACAGCTAGCCGCGACACAAAAAATTTAAATGAAACTCACAAAAAAGATATGTATCAAGACCGAGCCAAAGCAAAATATCTGCATTAATATTGACCAAAGAAAAATGGAGAAGGGGGGAGGGAAGAACCCTAAAAAGGTTTTTTATAACAAACATTATATAGGTAGGGTAAGATGAGGTTAACTGGACAGTTTTTTGAAAATATTTAAATTTATATGAGATTGCCTAAACTTAGATCAACAATTTTTGTACAGCATGTAGTTTGGTTATATAGCAATAAAAAAATATATATCTAACACAAAGTTTATAAAAATACACCTCCTAGTTTTAATTTCTTGCATGTCTGCAATATGGTTCAGTTAACCCCATACTGTAGGTTAACTGAACAGGTAGATTAGTTGAGCATATCTTTAAAACTATTAGGCCATATAACCTGTTGTATATACAAAAAATGTTAACAAATAAGTTGAAAACAACATGGGTTTAAAAAAAAACAATAATGATAATCAATAGTCAAATACTGATTTTTTCACGTGAAACAAAATATGTAAGAGTTCTAAAATTTACACAGCAGCGATAAAAATTATTTTAGGCTGTGATTAGGGGATTTTTAATATTCTGGAATATATTATAAACTTAAAGTGACATTTATAGGAAAGTCTCTGAATTGTCAAAATTAGAGCCCATAAGTAATTAAGAAATGGCAGATATATGCAATTGTTCAGTTAACCTACCTGTTCAGTTAACCTCATCTTACCCTATACATATACAAAAAAAAATTCTTGAAAACCCCTAAGGATTGGTAGTGTAATGTGTAGTGGTAATAGTGTAGTGGTTTTTTTTCATTCGTTTTTCCTACATTCTTAAGGGAATGTACATAAAAATTCTTATCGATTAATCCTTCGGAAAGGTGCAAAATTCAAAATTGAATATAGGTTTAAATCAAAGACTAAGTGTATACTCTTCAATCTAGTGTATTGTTTATCAAATAACAAAATTTAAATTGTCTATTAAGTTTTATAGTGCGATTCTGTAACTCATAACATTCTATAATAGTTATGTTACGCTGTAAGATTAAATAAATGTTATAAATTGGTATTCTGTAAATAATTACATACCTGTTACTAACATTTCTAACTAACATTTTTCGTAACAGTGCACTTTTTACAGAATTGAAATTATCGCAAAATTATAAATTTATAACAGTATTTTATGAAAGTTTTTACAGAGCTATGTTGTTAATATAATGTTATCGTAACATTCTATAACATAATTTTTAGAGAATAGCACTATTATAGATTTGTTTATGCGTATACGTAGGTAATTACATTTCTTTTGTTTTTTGTTTGTTGTAAGGTGAGGGATAAAATGTTTAATTTTCACCGAATGCAAAAAAAACTAGCTTCGATTCTGGACTGTAAGTAATTTGAGTTGTGTTTTTAGTAATAATAAGCAAAGAATAGGAAATACTTTGCAATTTTTTAAATTCTTGATTGGAAGATTGCATATCATTTCCGGATATCTCATCAACATTGTAAACAGTGTGCAGATGTAAGTGACGTCATAAAACGTCACTAGAACTTGCCGTTGTTTATTTTATCAAAAGTTGATTTAAATGTCTTTTATACTACCGGACGTTGATGCGTGTATTATTAACTACACTCTTGTGAGAAGCCAGTAAATAATAAGTGATATACTTGGAGCAGAAAATCACGTTATTAAAGATATGCCAAAAATTAAAATAAATTCGTTGTTTGGTTAAAAATGTTGAGATAAATAAAATTATTCATTAAATAAAAAAAATGTTGTATTATGTGTTAGCCAAGCGATAACCGGAAAGTAATAATATACGGTCGGAAGCGCGCGTCTTGAGGAGGTACACTAATTGGCGGACTTATTACGAATTACATGCAAACTTTTCCTCTGTAAATTATTAATGCAGCCCTAACTTTATTGTAACGCAACGCTCGTTCGTCAATTTGTCACTGTGATAACTTCTGGTTCAGTTGTCCTAACAATTTTTATATATATTTTTATATTTTACAAAATAATATTAACCTACACAGGTATACTTAGTTTTTAATTATTTCTTATTGACGACAGAATGTAGCTTTAATTTTAAAAGTGGTTACCATTTTTGTTGTTTTAATTAAAACAGTGGAAATGTTAAACTAAGTTCATTCACACAAGAAACATTTCGATTGTTTCATTTATATTTTATGAATGGTTGAAAAATTGGGAGCAGACACAATAGCAAGGTCGATTTTTAAATTATTACAAATACTGGTCTCCCCAATAAGTGTTCATAATTATACAAACTTTTGATCCTATATACATTTATATAAATAATAACAAAATTATTTATAATATTTTATTACCTACAAATGTGACTAAACTTGTTGGCATCGCCTACAAATAATCTAAAAAATTATAGCTTTTATTATAATAATATTTAACTCTTGAGTTTATAATTTCAGAAATAAAATCAAATTTATGAAATATTTTTCACTTTGTTTCTTAAACAGCAGGTACTACTTCAAATTATTTAATTTTTAGCACTTGGAAAAACCTGGCATATTCTTAATTACATTTTTTGGAATATCTCTGTCATGTTAGGTAAACTTTTAGTGCACACGTTTCTTTGTTTTCACTATATAAGAATAAGAATAAAAATAAATTAAATAAATTAATAAAAGCAGGTGAGGTACATATTTAGTATTTCAAGGTTTTTATTAAAATTTAATAAAATAGCGGTAAACATAATCGACTATGTTTATACATACAAATATCACATTAAGTTATGCGCTAGTTGCAAAAAGTTTACAATTGATAAATAAATTTTCTATGTGACCTGCTTAAATGTGGAGTTTTATTTTAGTATGCCAAAGAACCGACTTTTGTATACGGTGTGCCCCATCGGTCGAATAAGTGACAGGTGTAAACGCAATTCTAGCACCTGCCTTAATTATTTTAAGTCTCCAGTTAAAAAACTAAAACAGCAATCGCACAATAAGTAACGCACAATTTTTAATCCATACTAGATATCCTAGCCATGTGCCTACATAATAATATATCCATTTAATCTTACGATATTCATTACCACTTTAAATAATCGTTTATTACGATTATGTATTATTATTAAATAAAAAATTGAAATTTCAAACCCTGCCGACTAATTAGCATTACTTATAAAACAAAATTTAATATGTATATGTATATAAGTAACTGTACTTGTTTTACTAACGGCAACCAAAAGTATCATGAAGCGTGTAAAGCTAGCAACTTTTAAAATGAAAGTTTTGAGAAACTTTTCCCGAAAATAAAATTTTTTAAATAACAACTGGGAGGGGGGGGGCGCTAACAAATTTATCACATTTTATATTTAACGTGAAAAACGACTATCATTGCTACAAAATATTTCAAAAGTTTTAAATGTCTTATAAAACATCTGCTCGTACCTACATTGCTTGCTTGTTTACTTCGCTTTTACTAAATTATTCCCAGCAAGTATTTCTAAAAATGGTGATTATTTTTTGTTTATTGATTATATGAACCTTTTGTAACAATCTAATTTTAAGAAATTTTACAAATCGTTATTGGTCGTGATTTAAGGATTTTAGTGAATTTTCTTGCTGTGATTTCCTACCAAGGAACTCGTGTATAACTTACAATAAGTTGTAAGTAGAGCTTGGATTTTATGCTCTTGCATGTTCTTTAGTATTGATATGCCAGCAGATTGGTTTTGAAATCTGGACGAATTAGGCAGCAAGGAATCCGAAAAACCGCTTGTCAGAATCCATATTTTGCATTATTTCAAGGTTTGGTGCATATTTGAGCAAGTAAGAAATAATGCTAATTTAGTAAGTGTATTTTGAAAAATTTTAATAGACAAAATACAAAATATTAAATTTGCAAAACTTTCAAAAAAAACAATTATTTTTAAGTGTTGTTTTTAAGATAAAATATCCGATGGTTTTGGTTTATAAATCTCATGTTACCTTAGTTATTTTGAATGATAATTTTTTTAGAACATATATCCATCATGCGATATACTGTTTAAAACTTCCTTTCTGGAAAAATATTATACACTCTATGCAAATCTAGTGTTTATTCTTTATTGGCAGTATTTGGTTAGCCTTTGCTTTGCTAAGAACTGTGGTAAATTTTTTCAAGTCAAGTTACGTTATTAAGTCAAGTGCCTTTTTATCGATTATGCCTATCTATTAGGTAGTAACATACTTATTTTTTCAAAATTACCTATAAAAATTTGAAGAAAAAATATTTGTATTTTGCACATCAATGCATATTTTATCTTTTTTTTTTGTATATTTTAGTGCATATTTTAGAGAACTTCAGTTTATTTATATCAGAGAATATCTTTCATAAAAACAAATAGAAGAAAGCAATTTTGTGTAGGTTGCGGTTTTGAAATTTTGTTATTTTAAAAATTGCATGTTTTGCTGTTAAAGTGTCGAATAGCTATTATATTCACGAAACACTGGGCATCAAACAAAGTAAGTAAAACATAATAAGAAGAAAAAAGTTACTTTATTAAATAACCAAAAACAATAGACCAAACTTGGAGGTGGCATGTATACTGGTGGGCACCAGTTTTAAGACGCGTCTCCACTTAGGCGGTTTTTGGCGGCGGTTTTAGTGGAGAGGTGTGTAGACAATGTTAAAGCATACATAACTAGCCGTCCGGCTTAAGCCGCCGGCAAAAACCGCCTAAGTGGAGACGCGTCTTTATGTGTAAAATTATTTTGTATACTAATGTATAACTTTTAACAAAGTTTTGAAAAATACACATTGTAAAATTACCATGTGCTATGTGATTCCGTAAAATTCAACATTGTTATAAAATTATTTGAGGCTCACATAAAAAAACTAAGGAAAAATTGTAGATCGGAAAAAGTATTTTTGTTATCAGTATTATTTACACCGAGCAGAAGGACCAGCTACTGGTTCGGCGGCAGTATCGGAAGTAGCACGAAGTTTTATAGTGGTATGCGACAGGATCATGTAGTATAAAAGCAGTCAAGTGCAGTATTAGGCAATAAATGAAATATTGGTAGTAAAAGGTTAAATTGTTAAATATTATTTACAATAATACAATTTTTACAATTACCAGTTTTTTTGGTAATTTTTTGTTTTTTTTACAATTTATAAATATTATTTAGCAGGATTGCCCGAGCTGGAAGTAACCTAATAAAAATAATTACAATAATTGCACGTATAAAAGAAATGGTCGTCAAGATTAGAAAAGCCAAATAAACACTCGTTAAAGATAAATGGAAAAAATAAGTTTCATTAAAAAAAGTCCAATATTAATAACCGAGCTAGAATTTTTTCTAAAATCCCATAAATACTTGTTTACGTAACTAATGTGTAAGTCTTGTTTTACTTATTTAATTAAAGATAGTGAACAAAGTTGTGGAAATTCAAAGTTGTTTTTACACTATGGTAGATTATACTTTCCGGTTTAATAATTTATACAAATGCGTTGTACGTAGCACGCAGTGGACCGCTTTAAAGCACAAACTTTAAAGCACATCAACTATCAAAACTTATATACTCGGTACTAAATCAGCGTAGCATAAAAGAATTTAAAAGAAACGTTTGTTTGATTTTGATAAAAATCAATGTTAAAAATTGTAAGTAAATACATTTAATATTATATTAGGTGTATATAATATACATATTATGTATGTAGATACGTATAACGTAGAACGTACATGGTATTTACTAACATAAATATTATATAGGATATTGTACAGCATAATGAATGAATTAGTAAGCACACGACAAAATATGAATACTTGAAAGTTGCTCGGTTATAAATAGGCGATGTTGTTGAATAATGGTTTCATAAAAAAATGTAACTACCAAGCGAAACGGGCACAGAGCATGGAGACGGCCATTGTTCCGTTTTACTCAAGTGTGGAAGCGTGCGCCAGCAGCTGTTCTTAGATAGGTCTTAAGGACAGTACCAAACCAAACAGCAAAAATCTAACGATTTCTACACAAATGTAAGAAAAATATCCTTAACGATGGGTTTGCAACGTTCGTGTTGTCAAGCTGTTTCTATTCCACTAATTATTCAACTGTCCGTTTATCTATGTTCTATGTATAAGCATTAGGCATTTCAGGAAAAAAACAACGAATTCTTTTTGTACAAAAAATATATTTAAATAATAGGTAAGAAAAGGTAATGCAGCTTCCTTACAACTAATGTAGAAATAAATAAACCACCAAAGCAACGCATATTCTGAATTTCCGGCCAGCCTGTTGATTCAACACCACTTGAGGTATAAGATTCTACCGGAAGTAGGTTTTCTTCAGAGGAAATGCTATATTTAGCATGTTACCTATATTGCTCTGAATGGCAGCTGCTGGAACCTGTGTAAAATGTCCACCCTCTTACAGGGTTTGGTCCATTTGCACGTGTATGGCACGTGTCATTCATAAGAAGTATATACATACATACCTATTATAACTCTATTTTTTCGCAATACATCTTGCATCTATAATAAATACTCAACATACACCATATTAAAGGTATTTTAAAACTTAAAATTTTAGGAAGAATTCTAAAAAATATATCTGCAAGGTTATCTGTCTCCAAATTAAATAATAAAAATTATCTTGTAAAAGTAATAACCATCAATTATACGGTGCAGTCGTAAAAAACGCTTAGTTTTTTATGAATAACAAAAATTATTCGAATATAGCTTTAAATAAAAAATTTTTTTCGAGTTGTTTTATAAGGTTTTAAGATTCTATATGAGAAGAAATATCATCGAAATTCTAAATATCGACATCCTATTAAACAATTTAATAATGTTTAGAATGAGATAATGGCGCGTGCTTTTGGCAGTGTACAGAACAAGGGATTAGAAAAAAGTTCGTGGCACGCGTTGCCTGTCAATCGGATTGGCATTGGTTCCGCGCAACCCCCAAACACCCCCCGTATCGTTTTGGTTCCGGTAACCACGTGTTCGGCGTGTGCCAGGTGGTTACTGCTCCGAGTTAGTCGACATATGTGAAATTTTGGGTTACAAAAGAAAAAAATACCTGCTTCTCAACCTTGGAGATCGCTGATTCTATTCAAATCCAATCATTCGTTACATAATGACATGTTACATTGTTTTTACGCACTTTCGTTTATTGCAAATTTTTTTTTACGTTTATCCAATCATCTTTATCTACTCCAAATACACCAATTTGTCGTGACAACCTATCGATTCAACAAGTGCTCATTTTCATGTTACGAATACGGTATCATAAATCATCAATAAATTAACTTTCAAAACTTTACAGCACATTAATGCACAAAAATATTATATCTTCCACACTTACATTAGTTAATTTAAAACAACAATTTCACATAGATACATAATAGTGTAATAAAAAATTAAATTGTTTATATAAATTATAATTATATTAATTCTTTATACACTATCGTGAAGTTTTACGTAAATCGGTTCAAGGCTCAAATAGAGTTTGTTATACTCTTTTGACGACTGTAATGTGCATCAAAATTAATTTAACAGCAATAATTGTCGCTTATGCTCGAAAAAGTAATTTAAAACATGTTTATTTGATCTTTAGACAAAAAAAACTTGATAATAAAGTACATTATAGTAGTTAGTTCCTACGATAAATTGAAAATTGATCACATAATGATATTATTATTTAGTTAACTCGATTCAAGAATCGCTTAATTAAATCTAAGGTTCCATTTATAATTTTACCTACTTATAAGGTTACAATTATTGTAATTTGTTTCGGGACATAAAAATCATACACCAATTACCTACTATCGCGAAATGTTTCATAAGGAACCCAAAAAGTATCTGCGCCGTTGTTGCTGGGAAATCGTGAAGGTTAGCCTGAAAGAATTACGTAATATTATGTAGTATATTTATGAAATATTCCCGGATGGTAAATGGTTGAGATGAAAAACAGTGAAATTTTCGACAAATTCAAAAAATTGATACATTTATATCTAATAATTAATGTTAAAGGTGTTAAAAATAATATGTGATTTAATTATTTTGGTATCTTATATTATGTTTTTGAATTTAATATTCTAAGCAAAACAACTAATTCATTTATAGTAGATAAACTACAAGTTAAAAAAAAGTTTGTAATTACTCGAATATGCTTATAACTCAAAAAATAATTATCCTAATAGCCGAGTATTGTTCGAAATACATTATTTTTATATAATTAATTTTGATAACCTTAAAAATATGTTAATATCAAAAAATTACGTAACTACATACACACATTAAAATTTAACTTATCCATGCTTGCTTCAAATGAAATTAAACACAATAGTTACGTGCACAAATATTTATATTTACATTTAATTAAATATTAATTGTTAAATTTAAATATTTTTACATTATAAAAATAAATAATAATATATAAAATATATATTTATCCAAGCACAAATAATTTTGTTTCAAAATTTTAATGTCATTAATTTTGTTGTTAAAAATATTTGTATTTAAAAGAAGTTAAACATAAATAATGAATATTATGTACATACATAGTATATGTGCATGCCATATACGTATCTGGCTAAAAAGTTATAAACTTTTGTTTTTTTCAAATATCTCGTGAAGTAATAGAAATTTCCAAAAAGTCGAAAAGACGTATTTTATTGTATATTATATTTATTATGCTGTTATTGTTATATGTTATATCGTCGTGATACTGCAATAGGACCAATAATGTGAACAAAAATGCTATTTGAGATTAAGATGGCAAAGTATCCAAATTATATTCAAGAAAAAGAAAAAAAATAAAACCTAATTCATCAGTTTTTAACAAAATTTTAAATCGTTAGTTTTGCATTGCTTATTCTGCACTGCGTTTTTTCCCTCTCCTGAAAATTCTACTTTTTTGACTTACGTCCTATGGCATCAGTATCAACGACGATATGCAATATATTCTTATTTTGCATTTTGGTGCATTATCTATGTAAGCGTCTATCGCAAAGGTTATGCTGTTAAGTCGCATAAAAGTAAATAAATTCAATTTTAATTGCCGTTTTTAGAAATACAATTAATATAGGGTATAAGTAAT
Organism: Cantharis rufa; assembly: GCA_947369205.1. Lineage (NCBI taxonomy): Eukaryota > Metazoa > Arthropoda > Insecta > Coleoptera > Cantharidae > Cantharis > Cantharis rufa. The sequence continues at coordinate 254,245 of OX376309.1, read as the reverse complement.
TTTGAGTTTTTAATTTCTGTGTATTAAATATATTATAATTAATGATTTTTATTTGCTAGTAGCAATGGGGAAAATTTTGACATTTCTATAGAAATAAAAACACACGTGGTTGAATTATTAACCCACACCTCACTAAAACAATGTTCAATAGCAAGATTGGTCGGAATATCTAAATAGGTTATTAAGAAGTTTCATGAAAACTGTGAATCTATGGATAGTCAGTGCAGGAAGAATTGGGGACGGAAGAGAATCACTCCCGAAAGAGACGACCAAATTATTCTGATGAAAACAACTTGCACTAATCGTAGGCAATCAACAGCGGCTATAAATGCAATTCTGAAAGAATCTGTCATTGAAATCTTTACCAGGACTTTAAGACGACGCCTTAAAAAATTTGGGCAGAATTACAAGATGAAACACCATGCCACACCGCAAAACGAGTCTTGGACTAATTCGTAAAATTGAAAATGTTTTGGATGTTTTAAAAAATCAATATCACAAATAAGTCGACATTGATCGAAGAAATCAGAAAAAATTTGGCATAAAGACCCAATTCTCAAAACTACCATCAAAAATTCAATTTATAGTACCTAGTATGTGCGTCGTTTCTATCAATATTTTGCTCTCAGGATTTCCTCACTTGTCGGTTGCTCCACTTCTTCATTTTACAAATTTATCTAATTTAAATAATATAGAACATTTTTAATTAAGAAGTTCTTAACATAAGATAAAAAAATGTTATGTTTGATGCGCAAGCTTTTAGTCTCAGTTGAGCATCTTTGTTGACAACTATAAAAAAGTTTTTACGTAATTAAGGTACTTGGATTAAAAATATATTAATATTCATGTATCTAGAAAACAGTGTTCTTCATTCTAAAGAATTTTCTTGAATTTAAATAATATTTCCAGTAAAAAATATTCTTTTCTAAATATTCTAACTGATATTTTTACTACAAGCATATTTTATTGCGTAAAGAAATTATATTTTTAAATGAAATAAATAATTGAAGGGCTTATTGTTATAAAATGATAAGCCACAAATGCATAAATTACAGTACAATGAATTTAAACTTGAGAAAATGTGCAACATCTCGGTGTTTGCTAGATAATTACATTGTATTGTCGCGTCATCATCATTGCAATATTTTTGTAATACTTCGGTAGTGGCTTGTCATTATAATTCACAATCAATTGGGCTTAAAATCTCAAAAAGTATGAAATGTGGCTTATCATTTTATAACAATAAGCCCTTCAATTTCAAGAGTATATTTATTCTTTATTTAAGAAAACCTTTTTTTCGTGCAGGTTGGTGATTTGATTTAAATTGATAAATTTTAATTTCGCTAAAAGTAAGAGAAGTCCTATACGTATTAGTATTCCATCTTAAAACCCAAAAATTATGCCGAAGTCAACATGTCCAAGATACGCTTCTATAGTCCCGTTAAAGTATTCAACATCTTTATGTTATTTATTAGACTTTTGCGAATAGGCATGAATCGACTCTTCAATTTTTCTCTATTCTTGGCTATCCTCTCCCGGTCTAGAATATCAATAATGTCATAGTTGATATAATTCTGATCAACCATATGTCTGCACTAATATAACAATCTCCGGCGTAGATTTCAAAATAATAATTAATTTCTCGGTAATAAGACGTTGCATTCGTACATAATTATGTGAGACTAAAAAATCTACTTTCGAAGCTCGTCGATATACTTTGCTTATTATTATTGTTATCCTTCTTCTGGATCAGAGCCGTATTTAAGAAGAAATTGATAATAAGTTTAGAAAAGTTATTGCAGGAAAGGACGTGGGAAATTATGTGGATATTATTGGATTTGAATGAGAGGTAAAATTACATTCGACATTAAGGATCTAATATTTTGGATAACTTGAAAAGTAATTTAAAAGTCTTCCTTAATACATTTCTTTGTGGTTACTAATCGGTAATTAGTAGGATCCCTAATAACGAGTAAGTCAAGGAAAGACTCGAAACATCCGATACTATTATTTTGTTTCATTTGATCGCAATCTCGACGAATTCTCCACTACTTATGTTATGATGGATAATATAATATGTATGATGCAAAGCCGATTATTCCTAAACAATGTTTTTTAAATTAAAGTCTAAATTCCAAAACGACATAATATTTTTTTGATGCCATTTATACAATTTTCATTGTAAGTACTTATTGCTTGTTTAATCAGTTCATTATAAAATTTTAATTTAATAATTTACCTAAAAAATTAGGCAAACTAGGACTTTAAAAAGGCCGACAAGAATTATTTTATTATACTCTCAATTTAATCTCTCCAATCAAATAAATAAAATAAAAGTATCAAATCAATTCCTTCAGACATAGTAGCGTGTTTTCGAAACATTTACATAAATTTATTACGTGAACAAATCATGTACGTTATTTTATATTATGTTTTTATTTGAATTTGTCATTACATTTTCTTATTTAACATTAAAACGAAATTAATTGTTTATTACTGTTATTACGGTGTTATTTCGATTTTATTACAATGATAAATTTTCATTACTTATACAATTTAATTTGTCTTTTTGTATATTTTAGTTTGTTTATGTTTGATGTAAAACCCTTGTAATTTTTTTCAAATTATTATTTACTTCTGTTTTAATTCTTGCTAAATTTAAAAATGAGACAAATGTTTTTATGCAATTAAAAGATTATATTTTAAGGTTTTATTAAAAAGTCACATAAAGTAGGCCAAATTATTTCTAAATATAAATTAACTTGAACATATATACTATTTTGAATGCGTAATATTTTTTTAAACAGTAAACAAATATGTAAAAATTTAATTTTTACAAAAAATATTTGTTATCTTTGGATTTATAAAAATTAAGTAAATAAATTACCTATAGGTTCAAATTGTGTCATATTTGGTTCGGAAATTGTTTTGTAATTGTCTTGTTGTGCAATTGTCCTACGAGAGGTGATTATATAATTAATAAATATTAAAATTCTACAAATTGTACACAAAAATTTACATAACGTATTTTTGGTTAATACGAGTACACAAAAGGACACAGGTATTTTCTACTGAGGGTGATGTTATTGTATTCTTTTCTCTAGAAGGAACTGGTATTATCGATCGTTTAAATTTTATAGGGTACCTACTAATACTAAACTTTACCAAAACTCTTTTCAAGATAATAAATATCACTGGAAAATTAATTTTTATTTGTGTTACAATTGATATTTTGGTACACGAAGCTGATGGAAGTATTCGTCACAATTCAATACATATATTTTAGATATTCTACAAAATTTGATATCAAAACTAATTAATAAATCACCTATATAAGAAGTAAACGACTTATAACAATTTTTTCTCACGGTGGCTTACAATATTTTGTGTAGAACTAATAGAATTTTATTACACCTATTTTGAAAATTATTGCATTCTGCAGTGCAGATGTTCGTTAAGTATTTTTTCCCAAAATTTTAAATTTTCTATTGTCGGTAATAATCCTAAAATATGAGAAGAATTTCGGAAATACCATTACCAAAACAATTGATAAATAATTTAAATTAAATGAAACCACTTTTTCCCATAAAATTATAAATTATTAAGTATATTTAATCGTTCTTATTTGATTTGGACCTTTTGGCACATTTTGAGAGCGTTACCTCAAAATATTATGTAACATTTTACAACTAAGCCATAGCTTATTTTTGATTATTTTGCTTGTAGCATAGCATACTTCGTTCCTAATAGAACATTTTTATATGCTGTTCATATATCAATATTTTATAGTTATTAGTACCTATTAATAATGCACTAAACATTTTTTACAACTATAATGTAGAAAGTTTTCGAGAAGGAAATAACTGTAACTATTGTAAACGTTTATGAAATAACGCTCTGAAGATGTCTCGTCGTAAGAAAATTGAATTGAACCACGCACACGCAGGTAAAGCGCAATATTAATAAAAGTACATATATACTAATATATTTAAAAAATTTATAATATTATTAAAATTATTAGCTATAAAGGTATAAACGAAATATAATTATCAGAAATTAGCTAAGAAAACTATTAAAACGCAAAAATAAATTCTTGATAAAGGGAACATCCGTTCCCGAAAGCTTGATAATATTTTTGCGTTTTAATAGTTTTCTTAACTAATTTCTGATAATTATATTTCGTTTAAAAAATTTAGAATTTCACATAACATTATTGCTTCGAGAGAGCTTAAGACTTCATAAAACCACCTCTACATAATTCCAACCATTGTAATTTTTAGCCAATCAAATAAATGAAAAATAAAAGATGGATATTTTATTTTTTGTGTTTTATTGAAGATTTCTAAAACATCTGCTCTCCAATAGGTTCCAAACTCAATAGGTAAACCAATGAGTGGGCAATTGTTTCACATCACAGCAACTGTTCTTTTCATTACAGTAAAAAAACTATTTTGATTTATTGTATAATTTCTAAGAGCTTTAAAATGCTACCATTTTGTTGCATGCGAGTTTTAAAATTTTTTCCTTTGTATTTAATGAATATCTTACTTCTTCGCCAACGAATACGACGTACAAACCATCATAGTTACAATTTAAATTATTGTTGAATTTTAATTTTTATACTCGAGATTCGTTTCCGAGCCAAAAATTCGATAGCAGTTTCAATATTTAGTTAATTTAATTAATGTAGTAACCGGTAATTTTCGAGTTTCGGCCAGTAGTAGTAACTATTAAATAACTGATGCGTCAACTGAAACTTGTGCGTACATCAAATATACAAGAATTAGTTTGTGGTGCGATTAGATAGTTTGGCTTGTGGCAGTAGTCGATTATTGCTGTGGTTTTTCTGCATTCAAAAACTTATTTTTATCTATTCCTTTTGATTTTAGATAATATATATTTCGTCCATAAATAAATTAACTGTTTCAAATATTAACTTGGGACTTACAAAAATGACGTGATGTGATAATAATTTAAAAATGTCCTTATATCGTTTAGTAGAACGATATTAATAGCGCTGTAAATAATTTTTGAAAAATTCCAGAAGTATAAGTATACGCAAAAATAAATTAATAGCCTAAGTACGATATCAATAAAGGATGCTTTAAGAAACAGTATCATCAGAATTTCAGAATTAGACAAGCGTAAAAGTTTATTCAACTAAAATGGAAATGCACTAAATGATTTATCGTTTCATGATGCTGTGGTATGGTAAAAACATTTGTGCATTTATAATATTATATTTTATTTGCAAAAACTTCAATAACTTTGTTTAAAATATAAAATTTTATATAATTTTAATTGAATTTAAATTAATATATATAATATATTAATAAAATATAAATAATGGGAACTAGCAAGCTTTTCGATAGCCTTTCGAAATCTTCAGATTTCAAATTTCTTCGCCAAGTACCCGGTATAACTCGAACATAATAGGCAAAACTAAACATCATTTCGATTGTATCCTACAAAGCTTATTGCGTACTTTCTTTGGGCTGAAGAATAGTGTAAAGCTTCTAAACTAATCCCCATTAGAATATAGCGATGGAGAAAATTAGTCGTTCTCATTTATTTTATTAATTGTATGTACTATTTAATATATACTCCATTGTTGAGCTATGTATGAAAGATATTTATTAATGTTGATGATGAAACTATATTATAGTAAAGGTAATTTAATAAAATAATAATATGAGAAAAGTGCACCAATTTTATAAATAATAAATAAATAAATTTAATATTTTATTTTGTACATTATAAATACATACCTATGTATGTATGTATGTATGTATGTATGTATGTATGTAAGATATGTACGTCATAAAAATTACAGGACAAGATTTTGAATTCCCATTTGTTTAAGTGCGGAAGTACCTCGCTAGCAATTCCGGAAGTACTTGCCAATCTTTCATTACCCTACTAGCTCGGATATCAAGTTATATTCAATCATTGTAATGAATTCCACCCTCTTTTAAATCTTACTTAGGGTTGAAATGGTTGGCCATTTTTTTATATAAATCTCTTCTTAATGACTGCTCTTTTCACACTTCCGTTGCATAAAGCACAGGATATTCACCTAAATATGACCTAATGTTTGTGAACCATCAGTCATAATTTTAATAAAACATATTTTATTTGCGCGTAATAAAATGTATTTTAAAATGTACTTAATTAGAAAATTAAGTAGCATACCGCATTAGGTGTCTGTTTTACTAAATCCGCCCACAAATTACTAGGTACCTATTTTAATATCTCTAAAAATAGAGCACGTCTGCCTTAACCCTTCCCACTTAAACCCCTTTAAAGAGATCTTTCACCCATAACCTTGAAATCTGTAACACCGGGCTTTGGTGGTAAAGAAATTGCTTATCTTTTTAGTTTTTACCGATAAGATGAACGACATCTGCTGCTAGTTGTATTTGCAAAATAATTCCGTCTTTGCAGAAGCACGTGCTATACGTAGTATTTATTCAACTATTAGATTAGATACAAAGTTTTTACAGACCTAGCTGCAATCTCTTTAGGTAATGTACATAGTATTTGGTGTTTATGATTCCCTAAATAATTTTTTAAACCTTTCCAATAAATAGAGCGAATGTCCTTCGGTTTGGTTGGATTGGAACGAGTGGAATGATTGAAAATCCTTCCAAAGTCGGAAGGACTTGTATTGAAATGGATTACTAAGGTATACACAAATACACCCCCGCCACATTTGTTTTGTTTATCTATTGAAAAACTTAAAAATCAACTTTATTTTGATAAAAAATAAAATCATAAAATATAATTTCAATATTAAAAATTATATATAACTGCACCATATGCATTCATATTCAGTACTACCTACTTTCGTTATAGTTAATATGTTTTAACAATAAAGTGACAAATAAATAAATTACAAGGTCCCTTAAAATTCTAAAAGAATTTAAATCCCCTAATAGGTATTTTTAAAGAAATTTCGCCTGGGTTTTTCCTAATTTTATAATTGTGTCGAAAGCACGTAGAAATTCTTTATAAATAATGAGGTCACAAATTATAATTATTTGTGTACAGAAAACATAAATAAGGAATTTGTTGCACAATAATTTTTGTGTGAGCCATACTGACACATAACTTGCATAATTTGGCAAAATAAAAATTGCACGATTAAAATGATTCAGTCGTTTGTGATGATTTTTTGTAGTTTGTGGACATTAAATTTATAAAAAATATTGAATATTTTGATAAATACAAGTAGGCAATTATTGGCGTTTGATTTTTAAAATAGTCAATTATTGCTCAACCATAGTCGGTATGATATTTTTTATTATACAGTACCAATACATTAATCTGTAGGTACCTAATTAGTTGGCAGTATAGGTAATGGTAACTCGTAACGCGAACGGCGATAGTTATTCATCGTTGACAATTAATAGCATTCATTGGTTTACTATCGTAACGTCCTAAGGGGTTAGTTTCCAATAAGCATCAGGTGTGAATTATTGAAATACTTATTGCGTTTTGTAGGATTCGATTGCAGCTAGTAGGTTATGGGGTTGATTATGGTACGATGTCAAGGTGTTTTTAGTAGGCGTGTGTACTTGTACACATGATATGGTGGTGTATGGGGTAGGTAGGTGACGTACTACCCCAGAGCAGCCGGTAAACAGCTGCCGTCCCTCATATTAAAGCCTGCAGGCCCGGTGGCTGCCCATTCGAGGGTAGCAAGACCACGAGTGCACTTAAGCTCTTGGGTGTATAGTGGTATAAAATGTACACTAGAGTAGCGTAGTTTTAGCGGAAACAGAACCATTCGACCCCTTAGCGAGCTCCCCTCCCTTCAACAGACGTACCACACGGTCGCGGCGTCGACTTCCACAGTCTACATCTGGCGTTTGTCGAAAGAGCTGTGTACATACTACCTTTAGGAATACGCGTTTTATGTAGTCAGTCAGGATATCGTGCGTTATGGGGTGGCAAATATTACGTACCTACTAAATAATTTTTTTTATTAGTGTGATTTGTGTTATTAACTAAGTGCTTTGGCAACTTATGTTGCTTTTTAAAAAAAAAACATAGTGAGTGTTAAATTAAGGAATTGCCTTATGGCGTGGTGTTGCAGATCGCCCTTGAGGTAACAGCACTAGGAAGTCGCTGAACCCTCTGTTAAGGATTTACAACAATCACATCATGTCTTGGATATTCTACATTCTAGTCGGGCTTTTATTAGCCTTAGATCAGGTAAGGAAACATTGCCGGATTTTTCAAAGCTACACACATGATTCAAAAGCTCTCTCCTCCACTCCACTCCACTCTAGTACTCTACTACACTATTAAAAGTTTAAATGTACAAATTTAGAATTCGGTTAAATTTATTATAAGTGGCTGACGTGAGACGGTGATATATTTATTTTTTTTTGGTCAACGTCTCGCGTACGTGTTGAGCCGCAATTTTTTTTATTTTTTCTCAATTTATGATAAATTCTTATGTAGTAATCACACGATCAAGAAGATTCGCGATACTCCTAATCCGTTAGTCAAATGTTTGTTTTTTTGTAAATGTATTGTTTTGGCTCAATTCGTTTCGTATACCTACGTACACCTACAGGAGTGCGTCGTCCAAAAATAACTAAAAATATAGAATTGCGAACATTTTTGTGTGAATTTTGCTACAAAAATGTTGGATGGATAAATTTATCGAGTTGTTCTCTTAGGCACATTCTTCGGGAGTTTTTGAATTGCGGCTGAAATCGTTTGACAATGAAGCGGGTAAAGACGATCTTGGACAATGCTGTAGTGGACAATTAGGAACGAATTCCGGATGCAAAGGATCTTGTCATCCGCGATTTCGCGTTTGCCTAAAGGAATATCAAATGAAAATAGACACTGCATCTCCGTGCACGTTTGGAGATGTCATAACATCTGTGCTAGGACCCGATGCCGACAGCAGTTCGCCACAAGATGGATTTGACAACCCCATCAGTTTTTCCTTTCCATTTACTTGGCCGGTAAGTCTCAAACTTATAAGTTAACAGTAGGGACCCATCTCCACGAGCATGATTTGTAGGTTATCTAAGACAACTTTTACTTTTATTGGTTCGTTCCGAAAATTAACATTTTTAATTTGCCAACATTAATTTTGGCTTTAAATTTTTCTATACTTTTAATATTAATAATTTAATTAACTTGAAATCGTAACAAATAAAATGGTCCAAAACGATTAAAAGGTGGCAACCTTTACCGTGATATAATACATTATTTCTAGGCTGTTATTTGGTAGCAGTTACCTTACCATCTGCCTTGCCCGCCCGCCCATATTATACCTAAGGACGGTTTCTTTCGAAAATCTATTTTCCATTCGTTTTTGGTAGGTAGTATTATTTGGAAAATGAAGTCTACATTATCAGAAAAACTAAAATTTGATTGTGTTTTGTTCCCCCGTAACCAAAGCGTCGAAATTTAAAAAACCAAAGGTGCAAACAAATCTTTATCTCAATTTTTTTGTTACCTATTAAAATGTATGTTGTATGATAATTACATAAAATATAACTGGATTTTAACTAATCGTAAGTTTACCATTTCCGCCGAGCTATTTTTTCACCTTTCTTCTTACAAACTAAATCCGTGGGAATTGCCTTGTTCGAGTAATAAAATTAATCACAATAAAAAAATTGATATAAATTTCAGATTTGATTTTTTGTTAATTTTGTTATTAAATACATTAAAATTGGAAAGCGTAACTTATTTTGTTTTCGTTGAAGACGTTTCCGCGTTTTCAAATGCATTCTTCACATTTTATGCAAATCGTAAGAGATTTGCTTTCGTAACAAATTTGTTTAGTAGGTAAACGAATGGTGCGAATTTTCTGAAAATAAAGAAAATGCAGACATTGAATTGAAAATATAATTTATCACCACGTCCAAGTTGTGCCATTTTATTTTTATGAAAACAAAAAACAAAAGTTAATCTACAGAATTACAGTATAGTTGTTAATATTAGCGTTAACGAAGAAAAGCGAAAAGTGCAAAAATTAATTGCGTGTGTTTATTTTTCAGGGTACATTTTCCTTAATCGTGGAAGCGTGGCACGGAAATCTTACATCGCCGCATTCGGGAGGTACGTACTCAAGAATAAATTGTTCAATTTTGGCGCCATTAAACAAATGTCAATTTATTATTACGTTCGTTATTAATTTATGTAAGAGTGAATTGAAAAATAAATTGACTCGAAGCATTTGATCCGTTCAAAAACGTATTTGTTTTTAAATTAGGTTTATTGGAGGGTAAGATCGACGCGACGATCTAATAAGTAAAGCTTTATCAATTCTGGGCGCATCTTTCTTATTTTCTTTGTTCAAGTAAATTCAATTGATGCGCGATTTGTTTCTATTGTTTGTAACGTCCGATTGTTCACGGATAACGTAACAATTATAAGGAAAATAATAAAAGTGACAATAATCACGTTGGGAGGTTTCTCTTGGAAGCATAAAGGAACAAGTGCATTGTCGACACTTACTTACATTATTTATGGCTATCTCTATTGTTTAATATTTAATTGCGTTAAATTGATTTAAAAACGAATGAGCTTTTAACATTTAAAAATATCGAAAGTATATTTTTATGTAATCGACTGTACCTACTACACGGCCAGGTGCTTTACAGAATAACCGTCCTCTCCGACCCTTCCTGTAGGTACTATACAGGGCCGGTTGCCTGCTTGGTTTATGTAGTTGACAGTACACATGATAAATAGATTGGCATACCCTCTTTGGCCTGTTAGTTATCTTTATAACATACGAGATATTGACAATCTTGAATTGTTATACTTGTACATATATTGTGTATTCTCGGCTGTAACTCGGCCATTTTTTCCTTGTTTCGCCTATACTAGTAGTACCTCTTGGTTGTTTCCAATTTGCGCAGTATCATTGCAGAAAGAAAGAAAAATTATGCCTGCTTGGACGTTTCAAAAATAATTAATCCAAAGTAAATTGCTATTATACTAAGTTATGTTACGAATTGTGATTTTAATCGTGGAAAATTCCGGTTACAGACTACTAATTTATCGTAGAAAGTTAATTTTACGATATTTCAACATTTTAGATGATCCTTTAACGCAATTAGGCTTTATTATAAATTCAATATATCGGCGTACCGTTTTATATGGCCTGCTGTAGAACGCCGTGATCAACGATTGATTTTTATTGGATCCCGCACTTAATAATAATTATAATAATATGTAAAGATGACAGATGTACAATGCACAAAATACTGCATTTTTTACTTTATATTTTGCACTTTCAACATTTTCTTTTTTTCACTTTTTTAAATTTTTTGAATTTACTTACACGAAACGAAAAATGGATTTGTTTATTTTTATTAAACCATTTTCCTGACGGGCATACAAGATGATATAAATCACATATAAAATAACGAAGAAAATATATAGGAACTAATTAAATCTGTTCACACGTTAGATTAAGTTTTAAGTCATTATAATAAGAAATATCCAGTTTATATTGTATAAGGCCCGGAAAAATATATTATGCTTGTTTAAAGCGCAGTTATCTTAGGTTTTATTAGTCTGATTAATTTTTGGTATAATTTTAAAACACGTGAAAAATAGTAGTATAATACCCACAAGCTCGTAATTAACTCTGTTATATATTTTAGTGCATCTTTGTTTGACTTGTTCATTTTCAATCTCTTCGTATGTAGTTATACTTTAACGGATGCCCGTTAATTATACAAGAAACCTGTCTCGTAACTATTTATCTTAATGATTTCACAGTTTGTACTACAAATCAAGAAAATATTATATTAGGATAAAAATTTTATTATTATTATTATTATTTAAGATTCGATGCAAAAAGTGTGTATTTGTAAGTTGATAAGTCGGAAGGGTGTGTTTGTGGGGCATTAACTGTGGCTACCTGTGTGTGCATTAAACTCAATTGTGACGTACGCTTTAGTTGTGGCAACTTACATTCGGACGCCACAACAAAATTTGCCATAACTCGGCTATTATAGGTGTTTAATGTGTTCCGATTTGAGCTTGCCGCTTCTATTCGAATAGGTTGCAAAATACCAGTTAAAAGAAGGCGTTACCGTTGAATATATGGCGGGAATTGAATCTGTGTGTAGTACGCCACAATTGGGTCTGTATCTTGGATACTTTTAACCAGATTGTGACTACATTTGTCACTTGGTATGGTGGCGCCCCCTGGTCACACACACTATTTAGTTTTAGAATTTGTTTTGAGAAATAATAGTGTCTTGAATGCCAAGCTAATGGAAGTATTTTAATAGCTGATATGAGTGATGTTATAAATAGATATTTAGCTTTGTTCAACCGCTTATACAGACCCGAAGCTCCCGAAAAATGTGTTTAGGGTTCCACAAGCAATGTATTTGCTGGGTACAGTGTGTGTTTAGGATGCCACATTTAGTTTGCCGTTTCTCTCAGCAGGGAGCGCGCCATTAGAAACGTATATAATATAATTTATACAACCAACGATACAACTTTTCTGAGCTCGATACACATATGTATACTAAATTTTGCAACATCGCTTCAATAACTTTATATTTTAAAGTTATTTAGAAAATGAATTAACCGGAATTAGCTGACAAGTTTTATTAAATAAAAGTACATAATATAATATCATTCTATTCTATTGCATGGTTGATTTATAACTTTAAATTGAATTAAAATTTTAGCATCATAAGTTACATGCAGTACTATTTCCATCAGTCTGAAACCTATGAAATTCTTTTTGGCAACAAATTTTACTAGGAGGCGAAGACACCTAAAATAGTTACGTAATATTTGAATTCAAAATTTTCAATTAAAAAATAACACCCGAATAAAACTTACCAGTGAATTTATTTTATGTCGAGCTTTCATAATCATTTAATATGTATTCTGCCAATTTTTAAAATTGACTGAATGTTTATTAAAAGTAACATTGAATAAAGTAAACTTTTAAAATTTTCATTTAGCTCCGAGCCACATACGTTGATGCCGCTATTTAAATTTGATTTTAATATTCAATTAGATCACCAGATGATTAAAAAATTAATGAAAACCACTGCTATTGAAAAATTTAATTTGAACTTAAATAAAATAAAAAACAGAATCAATGTTAGGCAATTCACTCGCGCCAAATTTTTATTTTTCAAAATTGACGTCCAATGATTTTTTTTTCGCCCTTCGATTAATTCTATAATTTTGATCCTATAAATTTAAAAAATTGCATCTTTGACTAATCATGATAAACTTTATGTGGTAACTACATGGGTAACTACTATAAAATATGATCGTCTGCGAGTGAGAGAGAAATAACTCTCTCATTCGCACTCACTGACGATTTGAAATCGTACATACAATGGTTTTACTATCCGATGCATTTTTCCTTTTCTATTTTTAGACATGATATTAAAAAAATTAGAAAATTGTTTTTCATAAATTAAAATTGTAAGATTAAATACTATACCTACCACCTACTCAAACATTTGCCACTAATATTACCTACTCAAAATTTGTTTAGTAAAACATGAAAAAACGTGCTGAAAAATTGTAATAATTGTTATAGATAACAAGATTCATAATCATTTTATGTATTCTACCAATTTTTAAAATTGACTGAAAGCGTCAATCAACGCTGAAAGTTATTAAAATTAACATTGAATAAAGGAAACTTTTAAATTTTTTATTTAGCTCCGAGCCACATACGTTTGATGCCGCTATTTATAAATTTGATTTTAATATTCATAATAAACTAGATCCCCAAATGATAAAAAAAATTTAGCGATGTAAAGGCATTAAAAGTTTATCTAATCATTGAAATGATTTTAAAATGCTTTTAAAAAAATATCCAATACTGTTGAAAAATTTAATTTGTATTTCAAAATTGACGTCCAATGATTTTTTTTCACCCTTCGATTAATTCTGTAATTTTTGATCTTTTAAATTTAAAAAATTGTTTTGATTCTAGAATATTCAATTATGATAAGCTTTATCTGGTAACTACTATAAAAAATAGGACAGAAATATGATCGTCTGCGAGTGAGAAAGAAATGACTCCCTTGTTCGTACTCACAGACGATTTGAAATCGAATACGTACAATCGTACTATCCGGTGCATTTTTCCATTTCTATTTGTAGACATGATATTAGAAAAATTAAAAAATTGTTTTTCAAAAATATTTACCACTAATATTACCTACTCAAAAATTGTCTATTAAAACATGAAAACAAATGCTGAAAAAGTGTAATAATTGTTGTAGATAAATGTGCATTTTCAAAATTGACGTTCAACAATTTTTTTTTCACCTTTCGATTAATTCTAAAATTTTTAACTTATAAATTCAAAAAATTGTAACTTTGACTAATAAATAAATTATTATAAACTAATGTAACTCGAATTTAAAACTTACCAGTGAATTTATTTTAGTGGTAGGTTTTTTAGTGGAAAATATTCGAGCTTTTATAATCATTTATTAGTCTAGGATACGAATAGGAAAAGATCTTCACCGATCTGTTTACGGGATGAAATATATTTTATATCAAATTTAGTATATTAATAAATATATCGCGTATGGGTTGCCTAAAAAATTCCCGGCCAAACTATGATTAATTAAAAATTAAAAAATGACTTTTTATTTAAAGTTGCACCGACGTGTTTACGGAATAAATTTAATACCAATCGAAAATATGAAGCCTATAGAATATGCTAACGTAGGGTTGCCTAATTTTTTCCTGGCCCAACTAAGGGGTTGCCAGGTTTAAAGAGGTAGTCGAAAATAGATATCTTCACCCATTTGTTTACGAAATGAAACTTATATCAAAATAAGCGCTTTTTCATTGCGAACACGATGATATAGGGTTGCCGGCGAAAAACCTGACCAAAATAGGGGTTGCCGAGCTTTAAAAAGTAAAATATTTATTAAAACGTAAAAGTGCGACAAATAGGTGCGAGTAGTGTACCCGTGCAATAGAAGAGGACGCAGCAATGTAGGTGAGCAATTATTACATTTGCCAATTTAAGCATTTATTGTTTTGAAGAAAAAATGCAAAGTGTTTAAGATAAAATATTCGACGAAAAATTAATCTCATGTTACCATAACTGCATCCTCTTCTATTGTACGCGTACACTGCTCGCACCTACATATTTGTCGCACATTTACGTTTTAATAAAAATTTCACTTTTTAAAGCTCGGCAACCCCTATTTTGGTCAGGTTTTTAGCAGGCAACCCTATATCATCGTGTTCGCAATGAAAGAGCGCTTATTTTGATATACGTTTCATTTCGTAAACAAATGGGTGAAGATACATATCTATTTTCGACTACCTCTTTAAACCTGGCAACCCCTTAGTTGAGCCAGGAAAAAATTAGGCAACCCTACGTTAGCATATTCTATAGGCTTCATATTAATTAATAATTACAAAAAGTAATTTTTGAATTTTTAATTAATCATAGTTTGGCCGGAAAATTTTTAGACAACCCATACGCGATATATTTATTGATATACTAAATTTGATATAAAATGTATTTCATCCCGTAAACATATCGGTGAAGATCTTTTCCTATTCGTATCTCCTACATATGTATTCTGTCAATTTTTAAAATTGACTGAATGTTTGTTAACATTGAATAAAGTAAACTTATAAAATTTTTATTTAGCTCCGAGCCACATACGTTTGGTGCCGCTATTTAAATTTGATTTTAATATTCAATTAGATCACCAGATGATAAAAAAATTAGCTCAAATTAAAAGTTAGCTCAGCGGTAGAAGTTGGACTAGTACTACGAGGTTCGCAGGTGGGTAGCATTTTTTTTTGTTCTTTTTCAATTTTCACGATACTTACGTGACAATGAATCGAAATAAAACTTAACATATTCTATTTATTCATATTTTCTTATTTTTACATTTTATTATTTTAACAAAAAAGAATTGTAATTAAAGCGTACACGAGGGCTTCGTAAAATTTTTTTTATAATATTATCATGTGCTGGGGTGATATAAAATTCGGAAATAATACAAAATTATAAAAAAAGTTTTATATGAAGTCCTCGTGTACACTTTAATTAAAATCCCTTTTTGTTAAAATAATAAAATGTTAAAATAATGACGGCCTATGTTTTTTGTGAAAACAGGGCCGATTTACCCATTAGGCAAGAAAGGCAGCTGCCTAGGGCGGCAGTCTTTTAGGGGCGGCAAAAGTAGTACTAATTAATTCTAATAAAAAATGTAACATAAATTGAAACTTGATTGTAAATTATACTTAGGTATTTAAAAATCATATTACATTATGTAGAAAACAAACAATTTTTAAGTGCCGCATAGTAATGTAAGAACGTAAAGAATAAAAATAAACGAAGAAAAAAAAAATGTCTACTGTTTAAGTAAATAAAGTTCCCAGAGTTTATACTTATTTTGCTAATAAATATTATTCTGTTATAATAAGTTAGTTTAAATTTTAATTTTAAGGGGGCGGCAAAAAAAATATGCCTAGGGTACTCATATGCCTTAACGCGGCCCTGTGTGAAAATATGAATAACTAGAATATACGTTAAGTTTTATTTCGGTTCATTGTCACGTAAGGATCATAAAAATTGAAAAAGAGCAAAAAAAATAGTACCCACAAGAGACTCGAACCTGCGACCCTCGGAGTACTAGTCCGACTTCCTACCGCTAAAAGCGGTTGTACACCATTATATTTCTACATGTAAAAATACACGTGTATGACCTTCAAAAATAGGACCTGTTCTATTCCGTCAATTTTTGCATGTAGAATTACATGTATAAACACAAGTGCAATTTTAGTGTAGTATACGCTACATTCAACATCTACATGTATATTTACATGTAAAATATGATGGTGTACTACGACCATCTAGTACTTGCAAATTAACCTAACATAAAAGATTTATGTAGTGTTAGATCTGCGAGAAAAAAATTGATTTTCTAAACGCTTGGCCATCTGGAGTTCCCACTTGGGTCACGTTCAATTCTAGTCAAGCCCTACATATACCATGAACCCGGACGAAATCGGTAATGACGAGTAGCCGTAGTCTCCGTAAGTTCAAATTAAATTTTTCAATAGCATTGGTTTTCTTGTTTCAATGATTAGATAAACTTTTAATGCCTTTACTTTACATCGCTAATTTATTTTATCATCTGGTGATCTAATTGTATATTAAATTCAAATTTAAATAGCGGTACCAAGCGGCACCAAACGTATGTGGCTCGGAGCTAAATGAAAATTTTAAAAGTTTACTTTATTCAATGTTAATTTTAATAAACATTCAGTCAATTTTAAAAATTGGCAGAATACATATTAATTGATTATGAAAGCCCGACATAAAATAAATTCACTGGTAAGTTTTATTCGGGTGTTTTTTTAAATTGAAAATTTTGAATTCAAATATTACGTAACTATTTTAGGGGTCTTCACCTCCTAGTAAAATTTGTTGTCCTAGTAAAAAGAATTTGATAAGTTAAATGATGCTAAAATTGTAATTCAATTTAAAGTTATAAATCAACCATGCAATAGAATGTATTATACTTTTATTTAATAAAACTTGTCAGCTAATTCCGGTTAATTCATTTTCTAAATAACCTTAATAATAGTAATATAAAGTTACTGAAGCGATGTTGCAAAATTTAGTATAATATGTGTATCGAGCTCAGAAACGTTGTATCGTTGGTTGTATAATATATATTATTATATACGTTTCTAATGGCGCGCACCCTGCCGAGACAAACGGCAAACTAAATGTGGCATTCTAAACACACCCTATACATAGCAAATCCATAGCTTGTGGAGTCCTAAACATATTTTCAGATAAATGCATTTGATGTGGCAACGGATGCCACATGCTCATTTATAGTCTGTATTTTTATCTTCGAAAATACGGAGAGTAAACGAGCGCCACCTAGCGCAAATAAATTGTAATTTTATGTGCTATGCGTACAGTGACCAACAACGAAATCGCCACAATTGGGTGTATAGGTCGGGCTGCCACAAAGATGCATGGGCATGTAAGGGTGGGTGTGTGTGTGTGTGTGGGGGGGGGTTGGTACGTTACATTACCAAGTAGGTATACCCATCGTACCTACATATTTATATATAAAAAACGAGTTAGTTGCACAAAGCACTTCCTAACAGACATGTAATATGTCACTTGGAGCGAGAGTTCTATACCGGACTTCCTGTTCCTTAATCCTCCCTTAACTTACGGAATATTATCTCGAATTTCTTTTCATCTTCCGTTTATGTTCTTGGCGATAAGATTAATAACGCATTATAAAGTACGTATAGGTACTTTAATATTAGGTCGAACGGATTTAGGAAATGTGACATGTTTTTATGTAAGAAATGTTGTCAATTTTTGATTAAATTGTGATTTAAATCTGACAAAACGAGTTGATGTAAATTCAAAGTTAGACGGATACACCGGATACAGCTGCGGAGTGCAGGATGCTCTGTTGGAAGCATCGTGCAGGTGTACCCTGTTTCTCACACGTCTGTCTTACCGATCCATTCAAATTTACTTTTTAGTTTTGTTTTTGTAAATTTTACCTGAGAATTTATTTAGCAGATATATGCACGCGCAAAATATTTATCGATTTTTAAAATTTTGTTCTAGTTTTAATAAGTCGCTTAACGAGACAACAGTGGCTGGAAGTTGGAGAAAATTGGATCGAAGATGTACATACATCCAATTACTCGACATTAGTTTTTGAATATAGAGTAACTTGCGATCCTTATTATTATGGAAAAGGATGCGAAGATCTTTGTCGACCTAGAAATGACACTTTTGGCCATTTTACGTGCTCTCCCACGGGCGATCGTATTTGTTTATCAGGCTGGACCGGCGACTACTGCACTAAAGGTAAGTACCTCCACCCGTTCGGATGGCTTTAATTACTTAATAGACGAATTACTTGAGATTTTAATGCCTCGGGCTCCTTCCGTTCGGTAAAAGTGCTTTTTCAATAAAACAAATAAAATTAATGGAATTTTTCTCGTCTGACTCGGCACGACATCGATGATTGTTGTTTATAATTTTTTCAAGACGAATAGATTAAAATGTAGATTAAATTGTTAAAGAAAAAAATGTGAATTTTGATCACAAAACAAGAAAAACTCTGACCGCGGAGCTAAGACGTGAGCAACTTCAGCTGCTGTCGACTTCGCAGCCGGTCGTCTTCCCACGATCCTTCGGCATACCTGTGTGCATACAGGGTGCTTCTTTCTCATTGTCTCTTTCTATATAAGAACATTAAAGTCGGATGCACGTTTCTGCATTTACAAACTCGTCTGTTTAGAATTCTCGCCAATATTGGTATAATTTTACCTTAATTCGATAGTTTTTATATAATTTACAATTTGTTCTCATTTTTTCAGCCCGCTGTTTACCCGGCTGCGACGAACAGCATGGTCACTGTGCGATACCCAACGAATGCAAGTAAGTACCTATCTAACAGCTATTATATGTATTTTTCTCGTTTTAAGAATTGATTAGCAATAGTGTCGTCTTCTTATGGTGCAAATTAAACTATCAATTTTTAAAGCGATTAGTTAAAAAAAAGGCGACCAATAATTTACATCGCTACGAGTTAGCCGACTTGGTTATTAGGTTCAACTTCTGTTGGCATAGGTAGGGATGTATCTTGGACGAATCCACGGGTGTATTTGTAGCGGAAGAAGCTGTGTACACTACAGTGTTTGAAGATTGTGCCGGCGACCCGTAGGTAACCTTTCCTTGACCTGCATACTTGCCACCGGGCAGCGTGGGAAACGATTCTGTGGGCGTGTTGCATCCCCGCAGAGCTCCCCTCGCGGTTCTCTTGCGATCCAAGTTGCAACTCAATGAGCTCGTCGATACGATTGGAATATACTCGCTTATAAATAAAAGACATGATTAGAATGGATAATGGATCGCAATATACTCCGACCTATTGCCAAAAGAAAAAGTGCAACAATAATAACATCGTGTCTTGTACGTTATATACACGTATGTACATATATGCATCAGAATGTTATGATACTAAAGTAGCAGGAAAGGATGCGTGTGAAAATCATACAGTTACTCGTTTCCATGAAATATGAAAAGTATTGCTATTATTATGCAACAGGCAACACACAACCTACAAATTAATTAGGTACTAACACTTGGTCTACCTCTCTTATCGCTACATATTCGTTCCAAAAGAATAACATTCTGCTTTACCAATTCAATTTATTATACATCGATAATAATACTTATATTTATTTTAATTTTTTTTTATATTTGAACTTTTTATTTCTAGATGCCAGTCTGGATGGGAAGGTCCATTATGTAACGAATGCCAACGCTATCCCGGTTGTATGCACGGATCGTGTGTAAAACCATGGGACTGTCTTTGCGACGAAGGTTGGGGTGGCTTGTTTTGCAATCAAGATCTCAACTTCTGCACAAATCATAGACCTTGTCGCAACGGAGGTACTTGCTTTAACACGGGTCAAGGTAGCTACACTTGTAGTTGCCCTATCGATTTTACTGGAAAAGAATGCGAAATAGCAGTAAACGATTGCTCTCGCATTCCTTGTTTGAACGGTGGCACTTGCACAAAAAATAACACATATCAAGTTTGCGTTTGCCCTCGTGATTTTAGTGGACCCCACTGCGAAACTCCAATCAAAACTTGTGACGAACGTCCTTGTCGAAACGGCGGAATTTGTACGGACAGACATAATGGGTATCAATGTAAGTGTTCGACTGGATTCAACGGCATCGATTGCGAACATAAAATTGACGACTGCTCTCCAAACCCTTGCGAAAATGGTGGCAGCTGTGTGTACGGCATAAATGGCTATCAATGTATTTGTTCTACGGGTTTTACGGGAGAACGTTGCGAAATTAACGTAGACGATTGCAAAGAAAACCCTTGCTTGAACGGAGGAACGTGTATCGATAAGGTGAACGAATTTCGTTGCCAGTGCGTTCCGGGTTACGTGGATGCTCTATGTCAAACGCGAGTCGATTATTGTCTCGCGAAACCTTGTGCTAATGGAGGAACTTGTATTAAATTGACTAACGATTATAAGTGTCAGTGTGCTCCCGGTTTTACAAATAAAGACTGCAGTGCAGAAATAAACGAATGCCAGTTGCATCCTTGCCAAAATGGTGGAACGTGTGTTAATCGCGTTCACGGTTTTGAGTGCCATTGTCCCATGGGATTCTTGGGTCATAGTTGCGAAGAAGCAGCTTCGAGTGCATCGCCGAGTGCACGAGTTTCTTCTGAATCTCATCTTACCACAGAGCACGTAGTTGTGATAGCCACAATTTCAACTTTTGTACCGCTTTTAGTATTAGTAGCAGTAGGTGTTGTCATCTGTTTAAAACAGCGGAGAAAACGAGAAAAGGCTCGTGCGGATGAAGAAGCTCGTTTACAAAATGAGCAAAATACTGCTCATAGTAGTTTTACCAAACGTGGCGCGGCTATTTCGGCAGAGACTCATATTATTAAAAATTCGTGGGGAAAGTGTACGAACAATGTTTTGACTTCAAACTTGCCGTTACCGGACGATTGTAGTGTATCTAATATAAGTGTTAGTGATAACGATTGCTTTGCAAAACCTTTACATCAAGTAATAGATGGACGTTCGGTGTATACTTTGCAAAGAACGCGTTCTCAAAAACAGCTCAATACCGAACCCGGGTCTCGTGCATCGCTTTTATTGGCGTCAAAGTTGCACGAACCCGAATATGAGCACATCAAACGACTGTCTGTGATGTCGAATACTTCGGCTGTGTGTGGAAATAAGTAAGTTGGATTATTGAATTTCAAATATACGAAAGCGTAACTAACTTTGAGATTTCTTTTTCGTTACAGTGATCCTTCTTTGCTCAAGAGGCCGATGGACAAGGAGTCTAACGGCGTTTATGTGATAGAAGAACACTTTCATCGTCCCGACGCGATATCTCAAGGCCTCTTCGCCACGGAGGTCTAGTATAGTACCGTGAGCGTATGACTGAGAATGTATGTGAGGCCGACCCCGACGTCAACACTAAAGCAACAAGTTGTACAGTTATTTATTATCGGTTGAAATTGTTGTCGCCGGGGTCGCCGGTTTAAATTATTTTTGCATGCCTAGGAACTTAATTTTAGGCTTATATCGTTTCCACAAATTGATGTTGCGCCCCACTCATAACACCGCTCCAGGAACTGTCGATACTAACAACTAGATCCTTCCTCTAATGGTGTTTTTGTTAATATGTACATACTTATTAGGATTAGTTTTCTGTTTAATTATACATTCTATTTTTTTTAAATTTATTTAATTACCTATTAGCGGGGGATACCGGTTAGTGAACCAAAGATTTTGACTGAATCGGGAGCTCGTCTAATGAGTCTGGCGCAATATCTTTTTATCTTGAATAGCGTGTATTTAATTTAACAAAGTGAACGTGTTTGTATTCGTAATATGTGATCATTTGAAGTAAACTAAGTCAGAATTGTCCAAATGGACGTTTCTCAGTATTTTTAAGATCTGTTAACTACTTTTGACTTGTAAAATCTCAGTTGCAATTTCTTTAGCCAGCTATATTTGACCTTAGAATTTGCCACTCAGTTCGAGTCGAAAGCGACTGATGTTATTTGTATATTTGTATTGGCCTTAGAATTAGATAGTAAACGATTGTCTTTAAAAGAAGAGATATAATGTTCCTCTAATTATACTAAGTCATTTTCAAATTGGTCGACAAGAGTTACCTGTTTTGTAACTCTTTTTGACCGATTTAATCAACACTTGTTGTACTACTTAATCACTTGGACAAGATTTGCATAATTGTCAAAAGACCATTGTAATATATTATATATATATATTATCTATATATAAAATATATGATGTACATTTTATAGTGAGAAGTAATGTAAACTTTATGTCAATATTATTATACCGATTTATTATTATTATTATGATTGTTCATGTTTCTTGATGCGGTCTCTTTATATAAAAGTGATTGTATTGTTTAGTAAATTTGTTCCATAAAAAGTATTGGCATTTTATTTCAATAAAGCACAAGTGATCGATCGTCGTGCACGCGAAGACTTTACAGGTAGGCCGTACCGTACCGTATCGCTCCGCACCGTGCCGCACCGCCTTGATGGTCGTCCGCCAAAACTGTATAACTCGCCAACCGGCCGAGTGTGGGAGTATTCCTAATTTCAAATTTTATCCAAGTCCAAATTAGTTATTCGTCTTTTTATTATATCGTATTGTCTTCGTTTCGGCAAATCGCTTTATTTTAAATCATTGACGATCGCATTTTCTGATCTCAAAGTAAAGAAATTATCAATTACTTATTGGATCATTTGATTAAACAAATTATTATTTCCTATGGTAAGCGTACAAAAGTTGAGAGTCGAGTGAATGTTAGTTTGGGTCATGAACTCGCACTTGGTAACCTGAAGAAATGCTCGATTCAATCATAACTTTATTAACGCCGACGTTGAATCGAAATAGGCGTTGAATTTTCAATTAGAATTTTTGCCAAATTTTTGCCGTTAAGTTAAATTTATAACTTAACTCGCAAATGTTACTTGAAAGAGGTAAGACTATAATAGTCGATTATAAGGTGCATACCTATACATACATTATCTACGTAAATATTATATACCCATATAATACTAACTAGAATATGAATAAATCTATTAATTCTCGTTGACACACTTTCACACATGATTACTATCGCAGTATCTTCTTGCATGTTTCATAATTTAGTATAATATAATAATAGTATGTAGGTATATTTTTATAATTGCTTGTTTATTTTATGTTTTTTTTTTGAAAGTTTTTCGATAAGATTGATATGGATTTCAATTTGACATAACTCAAAATGAAAAAATATATTCGGTAAGTTTCGCAATTTAATCATGGTAAGATGCAATCCTCAACAACGTTTAGAAGTTGTACAATTATTTTATCAAAATTAGTATTAATTTATTATATTTATTTTTATTATAATTAATTATATTAATTATGCAAAATAATGCATCCTTATACCAAATTGTTTTAGCGCAGGAATTGAAAGCCTTTTTATCGCATAGGGGTTGTGATTTTTCCTTGGAACAACTTGAAAATAATATTGATTTCTGTAAGAAAATCATCATCCCAGATGAAATTCTAAATTCCAAATTTTAATGAATTCCACCTCTGTGGATTGGTAAATAAGCAAAATTATCGTTATTGGAGACAATTATAGATGCATTAAAATTTAATATTGATGAATGTTGAATATTCATGACGAAAGGTTTGATTTATTGAACAAAAGGTTTGAAAATTGAGTTCATCGAAATCGGTCCTGCAAAAGAAGCCGATTCGGCCATTTGAATGATGTTACTTTCAGAACTTAGTTTCATCGTTCTTTCCATCGCGAAGCAATGTTTTGAACAGCAGCATAGATAATAAAGAGTGAACAGTAGTCATCTAGCGGGAATATTTGGGGGAAAGTGAGAGAACCTTTTTTTATTTTTTGTTTCTCTATTTTTTTCAAACATACCAAATTAATATATAAATTAAATAATCGACGATAATCAATAAATAATATTAAAAATAAATAGTTACTATACCTAACTAGGTATATTAGGTAGTAATTAACCATCTATTACGCCATTTTTTTTATTTTTAATAAACATTTTTACATATGTACTTCACCGACGTACAGTTGAACGAGAATAAAATTTTTTTAATTTCAATTTTTATTAATTTTTTCGGTTCAAATCTTTCAATTTTTTTAAACTAGAAACGATTTTAAACCTAAATTAAGTACAAAATAAAATAGTATCAAAAAATCTGCTACACGACTTTAAATACGAAAATATTCCACAGAGCGACTAAAAAAAGGCTACTTTTTGGTTGTAGCTGATATGATACAAAACGTTATGCAGGGTTAATAAATTATTAGAAATAAATTGCCGCAGTTAGTTTATTTAAAGGCGCTGATGCCCCCTAGTTCCGCCAATGGAATTGTGTTAAATTTACTGTTACATAATTATGAAATTTTCTTTATAAAAAATTTTCATACTCAAATATATTTTATTTACCGAACCTCTTAAAGACGAACTTCAGGCAAAATTTGACTGTTTATTTTTTTGTATTATATTTTTACTTTTTAATTCACTGGAAGCAATTTTGAGCATTTTTGACAAGATATAATACGTTTGTATGTGAATGTGAACACTAATATGCAACCTTTAATTTTCAATGCAGCGCACGAGGTGGCTTTTTCGAGAATTTTTTTTATATAAGGTAAGTGAAGGTAATAACGCCATGTTAAACTTTATGAATTTTTTGGTGAAAACTAGAAGCACTTAGGAAAAAGCAAATACGGTAGTCTCTTAAGTAGTCATTTGCAAATGCACAGAAAAAATACTATTGAAAATTATATTGCATTTGAACTTGTAGGACCTTTTTTTAAAAAGATTCAAATTGGCGTTATTGACAACATCCTATCAGCAATAAAGCCAATTACCAATTAGACTTAGTATAATCTTTTTATTCTAATATTTCACCTGAAAACCGTATTAGAAGATGGCAAATCTTAAATGTAACCATATTATGTGGAAAGTTACTTTTGTGGAATCTAATTAATCTAAGCACTATTTTGAGCCTGCGTGTATTTGGTCGCGTCTTTTTGGGTTCCCGTCCTTTTGGGACTGTGTCCTTTTGGCCGCGACATTGGCGTTATTGCTATTCCACTTACTTGGCGTTATTGCTCGACATAAGATAAAAGGTAGTGATATGCCGCGGTTAGGGATATGACGCATTTTCGAGATCTCGGCTATGGGGCCTACCACGGCTGCAAGGGATTATTAATCCATTAGTTGATTGTTTACCAACATACGAAGAACATCTACTGCAGAGTGTTGTCAACGGTGCCCGAGTTATTACCTATTTTATACCCAGTTTTGCAGGTAAGCACATGTGAAATTTCAACACATGATTTTAAAAGTTTCATATAACTCTTCCTGCTGAATTTGCTAATAGTTTTATGTGTTCTACGGTGTTGTGTGCCTTTTAAAATAAATAATATACAGTAGATTTACACATGCTGGTCTTTGTTTACATTTTATAATTTTCTATACGAAATGACGTAATGTTAGTGATATGCCGCACAATAACAGTTGTGTAATTTTTCAGTTCTAATTAAAATTTTTTAAACAAATTTGATTTTTATCTGTTTACATTAAATTACATGTAAACTGCCATAAGCCATATCCCTCACCACCAATATGCCATATCCCTACCCCCGTTAGGGATATGGCAAAAATATCGACCTTTTCAATTAATTAAATTAATAATACTTAGCACTATCAGAATTAACTGCACTTAGGGCTAATGATAGGTAAAGGTCCTAGATATCTAAAAATCCAATGGTCATGAGAAAGTCATGATTAGTGACCGAGAAATCGAGAATCTCCGAGTGGTGCGTTATATCCCTACCTTTTACCTTACACGAAATTTATTTTTTTCAACTATTTTAGGTAAAAGCATTACTGAACAAAAAAATCTTATTACACCATAGTGTTCTCTAGAAAAAGTAGTATTTGATAAGACATTTGAAAAAAAAATCAATTAATTACCGATAGCTTGTTGTTGCGATTAAATTTAACACCTCTATTGTATAATAAACTATCTATCGCTGATTCACTATGATAGACTTTTTCATATTGCTACGGTATTGAAAAATAGGTATTGTAAATTTGATCGTTGCCATAGAGTTCTTAAGATGTCTCCCACTAATCACTATTGCCATATATCGGTAAATTGTTGTATTTGAGAAAAAATATGACTATGTATATGTCGTTATTGCCAGCTTGCCGTTAGACGACCAAAAATTATAGCTATAAAGTTTTTTACAATTTTTGTTTAAAATGTAATGTTGTGACTTATGAAAGGTTTGGAAAAAACCGCATCAATTTTTGTTCAAGTTGATATCAATCCATATTGATAAAGGTTGGTTGATTTGCCGTCAATTACGACATGACGAGGGTCGGAAATTCATTTATGACCAGATCAGATTTATTTAAATTTATTAAGTTTTCAGCAAATTTAAATGATGTTGATAGGTACATATTATACTAATACATATTTTGAAACTACTACACTTTTATCACACTTTCTAAACGAAATTAGAAATTTATGATGTAGGTGGAATAATTATAAATTAACACCACTATGATTAATGAATCTTTAATATTGTAAAATATTACTAAAATTAGGTTAAAAGTAAAATTTTGATTAACAAAATAAACGACATGCCACTTTTACACTACCTTTATTTCAAAATTATTTTTTAAATTGAACAGAATTTTGTATCAAAATATTAATAACTCAAGTATCCATAATTGAATTAATTAAATTAAAAGTACCAATATTGGTGTACCTACATAATTATGTCCCAACTAAATTTAAATTTTCGGTTCTAGTAGACCCTAGGCCCATAAACCTTCTGGGGGTCTCCTCGTAGGATTAGGAAATTATTATTTTTATTGAAATAGGAAATTTGAAAAATAGCGGCGTAGGCGAAAAACTTGGTGTCACAAATTCACAAAAATTATAATATTAATTTAACTCGAAATTCATTTATACAGGGTGTCCCCGTGACCGTGGAGAACCTTTGAGGTGTTGATAAATCAGGACACTTTTCTAAGACAAATTTTCAAATAAAATTTTTGTCTAAGTTCAAATCCTTGGGGGGTACCTCACTTTAAAGCAATTTTTTGAATTTCTGATTTCAAACGGCCATAGCTCTAATATTGTTGATTTTTTAAGCTTAATGGGTTAGAACATTTTTAAAGATAATTCGCTATCTATAAAATAGGTTATAACTCCTTATCGTCTAGAATCACCGGATTTCGAGTTATAAATTAAATTTAGGAAAAATTTTTTTTTTAAATTCAGCTTTTATTTTTTTTACTTTTCTTGCGAACCCCGTATCTCTTAATCGAATCATCTTAGAAAAAAAACTGATGACCCAAACCGGATAGGAAATTTAATGAGCTACAACTTTAGTCCAAAATGAATTTGTTTGGAAAACCAACCGTTTTTACAGAAATTTTGAAAATAATGAACAAGGTGTAGGTGAAAAAATAATAAATTCACAAAATTTATTTTAATTAATTTTCAAAATAGCCTCCCTCATTTTCAGCACACGGGCGTGCTATTTTCAAAAGGTGTTGCACGGTATTATTTATAATGGTGCTTTTTTCGGTAAGTTCTGTTTCACCAATCTGTATTCTTCCCATTAATTTATTTTTTTTACCTTGTTCATTATTACTTTCAGAATTTCTGTGAAAAAAAATTTATTTGACTAAAGTTGTAGCTTGTTAAATTTCCTATCCGGTTTGGGCCATCAGTTTTGCTCTAAGACGTTTTGTTTAAGAGATACGGGATTCGCAAAAGAAGTAAAAAAAATAAACCAGAATTTTTTTAACATTTTTTCCTTTAATTTAATTTATAACTTGAAATCCGTTGATTCTAGACAATAAGAGGTTTTAATTTGTAGATAAACGAATATCTTCAAAGAAGTTCTAATCCATTAAGCTTAAAAAATCAATAATATCGGAGGTATGGCTGTTTGAAATCAGAAATTTTAAAAATTGCTTTAATAAGAGTAAAGACAAAAATTTTATTTGAAAATTTGTCTTAGAAAAGTGTCCATTATCACCACCTCAAAGGTTCTCCACGGTCACAGGAACACCCTGTATTATTTCAAGTTTCCTATTAATAACTAAAACTAATTAATTTCAAATTTTCGACATTGGTAAGTGAAAGATATACCATAAAAGTTGCCGGTGTAACCGGAAATATTTACCCCAGTGAAATTTTACCCCCTAATCATTTTTTACGGGGGGTAAAATTATATTTAAAAAAATTTAAAAAATGATTAGGGGGTAAAATTTCACTAGAAAATTTTTACCGGGGGGTAAAAAAGTTCAAAATAACCTCAGTGAATTTTTACCCCCTTAAGAAATTTTATAGGTAAATCAGAATTTTTATTACTGTTTATGTATCAAATTCGATTATATTTTATTCTGGAGATGCTAAAATATCTTCCTCAGATTTTGGAAGAATAAAAATAAATAAAATAGGATAATTTATTAGTTAAATAGTAAAAGTATAGAATATAATAGAAAAATCAAAATTTCATTTCTGTCCCATAAAAACAAAAACAACTTTGTGAAAAGCTTGGACTTTCATTTGACAAGAATCCCGACTTTCCAAAAACAAAAAATTCGTTGCTCCATTCGCCTCACACTGTTATAGACGTGAAGGCAGGCGGTAACTGTTTTTTTTTAGATGCATAACTTTTTGCATTACCGGAAATGAAGATCATCGCAAGAAAATACGAAAGAAAGAAACGAAGTTCTGACGGGAACTGAATTTATGAAAACTCAAAAACAAGAAGTTGATCTGTTTTCTGATGTTGAGAATTACATGAATATCACAAAAATGGACAAAAATGCAATTTGGGCAACATGTAAATGTTGGTATTGAAATTATGAAATGTCAAATCGTTTGTTTTGTTTTATAAGTTTTTATAATAAATTATAATAAACTTTTGGGGTTTCTATCAATTTCTGCATCTTGCACTCATATAGATTGAATTTTATATGAATATAGTCTACTGCTCCTATCAGCGGCGGCTCGTAAGGTGTCAGGGTAGTTTTTAATTTAATTTTAATTTAAACTTTTATACATATTATAGGAATATGGTTGAAAAAGGAAAATAGGTAGTCGAAACTATAGTACATAAATAAATATTTAATTGAGGAAAGTGTAATATTTAATTTTATTATCTGACTATTCTGGACTATTAAACTATCAAAATGTTCGAAAAGTTAAAAATTAGATTCTCTTCCGCTTTTGCTATGCCGCTATCGATTTAACGCGGTATTGCAATATATCTAGCGTATAAAGAGAACACAGTTCCTTATTGTGTATCCAAAGTAGGTCTTTAATGACGCAGTTGAACCTCAGTTTTGTAGATCTGTATATATAAATAAATATAATACTTTATGATTAGCCCCTTCAAGGAAAAGACCACGAGCCGCCATTGGCTCCTGTACATCGGAGAAATTTATTTATGATATTAAACCGTTGACAAACTTGATTCACATCAGCTTCAGCCTCAGACATTTTGACGAATTATATTTATAGCAATTGCTGCAGATATATGTATAGAAATTCAAAAATGACTTCAATTTGTAACTGTGCTGTCTTTTTCAATGAGGGTAATAACAAACGTAACAGTGTCTTTGGAAAGACGAAATCTTTCTTTAAACTAAATTTCAGACCATTTCTTAAAGTGGAGAGTTCTTGGTCTAACCACTTGCGATTTTGTGAGATGAAAAACAAGATTATAGCATATTGTAGAAAATCTTCATCGTCGGTTAGCTCTCCCAAAAATTACATTTTAATGAAGCACAAATCGGTTGTCAATTTAGTTTTACTTTTAAACTATAGTTAAGGTTATTGTATAAACTATGCTTAAACGGTCGACTTTGATGGTTTAAGTTTTCATGAATTGAACTACGTTTAAACTCCGTTTCATCGTTAAACTAAGACCATACTAAGGTGAAAAAATGACTAAACCTAGTTTAGCTTTGAACTTAAACCACCACTGGTGGTGATACTAATTATCGGATAATCCGATATTTTAATGCGGGCTTTATTTGGAATTTTTCTGTATATATTCTAATCTATGTTTTTCAAGTTTAACCGAGAAAATGATAGCAGCATAAGAAGAACTCGAATGAACTGCAGTCATTCGAGTTCCACCTTGTTCTTATTTATAATATTTTGTTCATGTTTTGTCCATAATCTTTAAACCCACCCTCATATCGGCTCTTACGAATCGGTAAATCGGAACTTATTTCATGAACCGGATCCTTACTTACGTAATCCGACCGGCCGACCGACGGTAATATTTTCAATTTAAAAAGAAAACTATAGTTTATAATTTAAAATATTGTCGACGGTCTAACCGAGGCAGATTCGGTAACATTGCGGCTTACCGGAAAACTTCCTATTTTCCTATCGACCTATCCGCCTCTTTGTTTTACAAATCTAATATATTACAAATTTAATATAACCGTGGTAAGCCGCAAAAAGAATGATATTGAAGAAAAAAAATTAAAAGAAGGAAAAAACGAAGAAATGAATTCAAAGGAGCAGCTCAGAAAATTGTTATCGTGGAAGTTGTATAATACTGTTGTCATTTTTAAAATTCTATATTATTTTAAAATGTGAGCATCTCCCACATCTTAATCGACTGCACCTAAAAAATGTATACAAAATTATTATGACGCATTTATGTATACTCAAATCCAAATCCTAGATTAGCCGTTTTCAATAAAGTAAGTAAAGTTTTCCTAGTCGGTCACCTAGATGTAAAGTTGCAACACTACTTTCACGTGAAGAAGCATCTTCAAATAGGAATGTCGTACATTACCGAAAGAAACTTCTTTATATCACGATTCGTGATAAATAACAGTTACGCTCTAGGTATTATTAATTATTTTTAAAAAAGTAACTTGTAATTGAAAGTGACATCCGTTTAAATTAAATACGGCCGAAAATTAAAGTATAAATTAAAAAAAAAAAAAAATTTAAATACTACTATCTTTTGAAACCTTTGTAGACAATTTTGATCTTATTTTTCAGTAAGGATTCGTAAAAAATTTAAAGTTTGGTGTAACTATTATTTATGGAATAATGAATTATTACCAACACATCCTATGCAACTTTCAGCATGCATACTTAAATACTTTTATTTAAACTTGTACGGGCATCATTACCTTTCTCTTTAATAATATTTGCGATTTTTTATCACTCTTTATTTTTATCTTGTTCGGTAGTAACTTTTGAAAATTTGGTAATGGATATAGCCATACATATTACTGACCGCCACTCGAAAATTATTTGCTACTAAGCGCACAACTAAAGACTAATGTTCACTTGAGACAGAAAGTCTCGAGACTCGTATATATAAACCCATCATGCTAATACTAGTCTCAGTATTAGTCTCAGAGACTTAGGTATTAGCATGGTTTATATGGGAGTCTCGAGACTTTCTGTCTCAAATGGACCCTAGGCTTAAAGGTTTATTGAAAAACGAAAAATATAAAATATTATGCCAAAAATTATTCACAATTTTTATTATCACAAACATTATAATTTTGTTTCGTTTGTTTGTTTTAATGGAATGTTTAATATGAATAATAAAGTTACTTCATTAGAGGAATCGAATTTCAGGCAGACTTTTTTTATGTACAGATTGTGAAAAATTATAAAACGTAAACATATTCGTTTTATTTTGCACATAAAATGTATATTCTGAAATACTACAAACCAAATAGGTACAAACATATTTGGCAGTTTGTTACCTAGAATTGCTAATTTTCTTATATTTGTATATATTTTACATATTGAGCAAATCGCAAAATATAATTTTTGTTTTTGCAACAGTTTGAATATGGTTTAATAGTATATTCTGTAACAAGTTTGGAATTAGGCATATTCTGCACGAGAGGAAAGTTTGTCGCCCGAGCCTTTAGGCGAGGGTGACGGTCAACGAGTGCGGAAAGTTCAAGACTTTACTTTCTATACGACTGTGAAGATAGTTAACTGATAAAAAACCGGGTGACATTAAATTAATACGAAAACTACAATTTATAACAAGTGAGAATGAAAACCATTCTATAACAAGTGTAAGAATATGGACATTGTGTAATTAAAAATTAAACCAGAATGCTTATTTATATAAAGGAACAAATCAAACAACTTTACCTAAACTACAATTCTTACCACCATAGAAGCCACAAAATTGGTACAGCCATAGGGCTTACTGACCGAGCGCTTAAACTTACACATGGAGAATACAGGAAGGAAACATTCAAAATTACTAGGAAAACACTCATTAAAAACTACTACCCTAAACTTATCATATCTAAACTTATCGAGGACAGCACTAACATCTTATACAATGGACACCCAAATAATTCGTTCAAAGTAC
This sequence comes from Cantharis rufa, assembly GCA_947369205.1. Taxonomy (NCBI): domain Eukaryota; kingdom Metazoa; phylum Arthropoda; class Insecta; order Coleoptera; family Cantharidae; genus Cantharis; species Cantharis rufa. The sequence goes on along the minus strand of OX376309.1, from coordinate 221,196 downwards.
CTAACAACGGCTTCTGCATTATGCCCTATGTCGACGGATTAAGCCAAAATATTAGGAAAATATTAGCCAAAATAGAGGAAAGTTTGTCGCCCGAGCCTTTAGGCGAGGGTGACGGTCAACGAGTGCGGAAAGTTCAAGACTTTACTTTCTATACGACTGTGAAGATAGTTAACTGATAAAAAACCGGGTGACATTAAATTAATACGAAAACTACAATTTATAACAAGTGAGAATGAAAACCATTCTATAACAAGTGTAAGAATATGGACATTGTGTAATTAAAAATTAAACCAGAATGCTTATTTATATAAAGGAACAAATCAAACAACTTTACCTAAACTACAATTCTTACCACCATAGAAGCCACAAAATTGGTACAGCCATAGGGCTTACTGACCGAGCGCTTAAACTTACACATGGAGAATACAGGAAGGAAACATTCAAAATTACTAGGAAAACACTCATTAAAAACTACTACCCTAAACTTATCATATCTAAACTTATCGAGGACAGCACTAACATCTTATACAATGGACACCCAAATAATTCGTTCAAAGTACCTAACAACGGCTTCTGCATTATGCCCTATGTCGACGGATTAAGCCAAAATATTAAAAACATCCTTAAACCCTTTAATGTTAAAACTGTTTTTAGATTCCCGAACAACTTGGGACGCAATTGTATCATAATTGTATCATAAATGTGTCAATTTTTGGTATAAATGAAGCTCAACTCCCACAACACAATGAAGGCTTAAAAATGCTTAAAAGATTAATAATAGCCTTGGCCGTCTCGACTTAATTGACCGATCGGTAGAACTTACATGTTGGAAAATAGTAACCCAAAAACGAATGGTGGAACTTACATGTCGGATTAAAAAAGATTTGACCGACCGCGACCGGTAGAACTTACAATCGCCCACGCAAACACCGACATTTTAATCCGTTGATACGGATCAATGATCAATCGATAATCGTATCAATTATCTGATAAGATTATCAGATGATAAATCTGATAATCTGATAAATTATGCTTATGTAGATGAATCGAGTTCTACATAAAGGTATACATAGACTAGAAAACAATTTTAAAGTAAACCCCAACAACAGAGCAAATTACAAATATATCTAACGTCCTAACTTTTCCAATCGATAGCAATTCAAGAACTAACCAAAGGTTAGAAACCAGTTTAAAAATTTTTTTAAATTTTAATAATGGTAATAATTATAATTTTAAAATGGTACTAAGAGTTATTTCTATAAATGAAATTTTTTTGTAAGCAGTCTCTATGCTTTTTCTCAAGTGAAGTCTCCATGCTTTTTGAACTTTTGAAATTCTTCAATGTTGCACTGCCACACCGGTAAGTCTTTTTGTAGTTAAATCTTGGTAAAGAAACATAAAATTCTATATAAAAGTCAGCGGTATAAAAGCTGATGCCGATCAGCTTACTCAAGTAGAGTGTTTAAAAAAGAGCGAATATAATCTTATACAAACCGTTTACCCTAATTACATCATTTCATCAGGCCAGTAGTCGATAAATTATACTTAATTATCAAGTTATAACGATCAAAAGAAGTACCTAGTACACACATATACATACCATACGTACGGGCGTAGGTGATGATGCAAGTATAGTTAATTTGTAATGAAACGATTACTGATTTTTAGTACTAACCTAAAGACAAAAAAGCTAACTTGAGAAAAAAATTATTGTTGTTATAAAAAAAAAAGATTTCATCATCGCATTCAAAAAGTTTTTGATTTACTTGTTTCTAATTTTTTATAACTCATCATATTTTATAACCAAAATCAAGTTTCTCACGAGTATCAATTTTTTTGTGTTGCTGTAAGAGTTCCTAATTTCTTACCTTCTCGATATAGATAATTTTAGCTCATTAATATTCTAAGCGTTTGTTCAAGTGCTGGGCAATCTCTAATTGGACTAGATATAGTATATACCTACCTACGTATAGGTACTATATAACGTATATTTGCAAAGTTAATAAGTCTCATCTTTACAACATAGAAAGTACAGTATTTTTAAATTATATTATGGAAATGAAAGTTGTAGTTGGTTACTGCACATCAAGAATTTTATAATTATATTTTAAGATGTTTCTAATTCACTTACTACATAATATATTTTATCAACCTACGTTACAGCACCTATGCACGTATGATTGACAAATTATATTTAAAAGCATATTAATAAAAAGAACCAGCACATGTTTAGGGCTACCACTTTAACCTACCGACGGACCTATAAATATTATTTTCCTAAATCATTTCACTAACAAGTTGAAAAATTATTTTACCTGAAATTGCATTTAAATACTTTCCCGAAGGACAGATTGTTGGCGTAACAATTAACTCAATGCCATACGGTCGCCAAACTTGCCAAGGGATTTTCAAGTAGCATGTGTTTTGGCTTTACTTTATTTTACATTCCCCTTTAGATTTAATAAACTAAAAATCAAAAATAATGAACGTGGGAAACCTTGAAAACAAAATTGCACTTTACCTTTATTTCATTTTCGTCAATCTCTAAATTGATTAAATAGTGCTACTTTAAAATATTTGTCATTGAAAAAAATAACAATTATTTTTAGTCAGGTGGAATAGCAATTATTTGGTACTCGGTAATTTTTTAAGTTAGCTAGATTTTATTATTCATATACCAAATACGGTAAATTAAACAGGTCTTTTGTATTTTGTTTTCATTCCATACTAGGGGAAGGTGTTTTAACATCAATTACCTAAGACAAATTAAATTTTTTACGAATAAAGTAAAAAAAAATTTAGATATATTTATTTAAATTTTATTTATTATAAAAACAAAGTTAGATTGTGGTAAAATAAACAAAAAAAAATTTCAATTGAAAAAAAAAAAATAGAAAGCAAAGTCGGCCCACTCTGGGTTTAGCGGCATTAACTGCAGAATAAGTTGAAGTTTTTTTCAGACAAAAAAAATCAAAAATTAAAAGTGTCGGATTTGAAAAATTGATGATTTTTCTCAAAAAACTGAAAAATTTCATGGAACCTAACATCGAAAAAATTTTTCATATTTTTATCTGAATAGTACATTCAAAACTGAAAAATTTAAAAAAAAGAACGTTGGATTTAGTCAATTTTTGAAAAAGTTATGGGTATTTGAAAAAATAGCCAAATATAAATAGCCAAATTTTTGAAAAATTTATAACTTTTGTTGGGTTGGGTGAAAAAAGTTGAAAAAATTCTGAGAAATATATTTAGTGGGGTAGAAAACGAGAAAAAAGTTTTGGCCAAATCGAAAGGGGTCGGGTTCAAAAGTGGTCGATTTGGCGTGGAATGCCATATACATAATTGACTTTTTTATTCACACAATTATAATTGACTTTGTTTAGTATATGTATCAATCAGAACCAATCATAAAGTAAGCGATTTCAACGATTGAAATTTGACAAATTTAATTTTAAGTTTCTATAACTTTTTAGTGCCACAAAGTTCCAAGGTGAATAAAAATTTTTAAATATTGTATGATGTGTGCCTTTCATGTTTTGTAAAATTCAGCAGCCAAGAGGTGCCATTTTGTGAGTAATTCTATTTTAATCATGCTGAGGTTGCAAGCTTGCAGCGAATTTTTATTTACTCTATTTAAAAACTACCCTTTCTTAATGAGAAGATTTTTTTAATTATTTTTCCATCAATAATCAGATTTAATTCTAAAGGAATTAAAAATTTTGTAATTTTCCTCGGTTATTTTAATTTTCACCCCCTAAAAACTACCCCATTTTAATAATAAGATTTTTTAAACTATTTTTACATCAATGTTCAGATTGACTTCTATAGGAATTTAAGATTATAAAATCTTATTTTATAAAAAATAAAATAAAATCTTAAAATATAAAATCAGTCTCAGTTATTTTAATTTAATTTTAATTTAATTTAATTTAAAAACTACCCTATTTTACCATGTAAATTTTTTTAAATATATTTTCTTTTGTCCTGACCTTATTGTTAGTCTATTGTATAACTTTAAGAATTTTGGCCAAAAATTTGTTAATCTATCCCACTGTGCGCCTGAACAATCAGGATTTAGAAAATATCCACGGTACTACTAGCTAGTATTAATACTAGTCCTATTGGCTTGTATTAGAGATGATATACTACTCATTGCAATTGACGAAAACTACCGTACCACCATGGAACTTCTCTTTGCTAGTGTCGATCTGGAATGTCTGTTGGCTGTGCTACATCGGTATGATTTTTGAGAAATCATGCATGATTGACCGATGCCCTTCTTAATATGTACGGCATAGCTCATTGAGGCAATTATATTCGTTTGTTTAGAGAACCGTTTCCAAGAAAAGAAAACTCTTGCTAGTAGAGTCATTGGTCTTGACTCATAAGTCGCTACCTACTTGAACTATGGGAGTGGTGTTTATGATCCTTGCATCGCATCGCCCAAGAAAATAAGCACAAATTTAAAAAAATTTAAAACTCAGCTATACGTTTTGATCGAGAACATATCGCCAACTATCATAGAAATTTAAAAATTTTAAAACTGGATGAAAGAAGAGCAATGCACTTTTGTACATCATTACGAGTACTTTAAAGTAAAGATAAGTGGTGAACCCATTTATCTTTAGAATAAGTTACAACTAAAGGGCCATTTACACGAAGCAAGTTGGTAAGTGATTTAGTTGGTAAGTGAAACATAGACTAGATTCTATTCTACTTGTAACTAACCAACTTAATTTTCACTTAATAAACCGTTTACACGTTACAATTAAGTTAAATTCAACTTAAAATAGAATAGAATCCAGTCTATTTTTCGATTTAGTTAAATTTAACTTAATTGACACTTAATTGTAACGTGTAAATGGTTTATTAAGTGAAAATTAAGTTGGTAAGTTGTTAAGTTGATAAGTAGAATAGAATCTAGTCTATGTTTCATTGGTTTCACTTACCAACTAAATCGCTTACCAACTTGCCTTGTGTAAACTGGCCTTAAGGCACGATGTTCGTGGAAAAATTTTTGTCACGTGATGGAAAAATATAATATCCAGCAGAATAGGTCGGCCAAGTCATTTTCTTTTCTTACGTGTCGATTTCTCTGTTAAATAACATCCCTAAAGAATTTTTTTACCTTTGCATTTTATTTTAGCTGGCTGCACACAAAGAAAAATAGGGTTAGTAATATAATCGATTGATACGTGGTTTAAGTAGTGTAACTCGATATTAACCATATCACTATTTTAATCAAAGTGAAATATTATCAAAATCTTGTTAAGTTAATCTTGTTATATATTAGATGTCGCAGACTATCAACTTAGTGCTTTTTAACAGTAAGATTTTCAATATTTTTAACTTTTAACAAGATTTTGATAATATTTCACTTTGATTATAATTACATTTGTTAATAACTATACATTATATCACTATTTTAGAAAACCCAAAAAATGCACACACACTTTTCAGAACTAAAGTGTTTTTAAGTTATCACAATTAAAATACACTGTAAGTATACAATATCGCAAACGTTTTCACCATACTATGGCATCATCAGGCGATGTGTTAGGATGTATTAGGAATGTATTATTAATTAGGAATAGGAATGGTTTATTAAGTGAATTTAGGAAGTATTAGGAATGTATTAGTGCTAATACATCGCCTGATGATGCCATAGTATGGTGAAAACGTTTGCGATATTGTATACTTACGTGTATTTTAATTGTGATAATTTAAAAACATTTTAGTTCTGAAAAGTGTGTGTGCATCTTTTGGGTTTTCTAAAATAGTGATAGGGTTGATAAAGGTTATGTTTTACTTCTTGTAGTAGTGAAATAGGCCTCAACTGATATACGATGCGTATTATTTACCACTACAAAATAGTAAGATTACGTTATACTAGTACTAGTTATTTTCTATTATTTATTACAGTGAATTTTACCACTATCATGGAAGTACATTTTACCACTTGTTGTTCTAATAACGAGAAAAGTGAGAACCATTTGTAATCGTGATAACGATAGGTAACCGTCCTGTAGTGGTAAATTGTACGACTGTATAGCGATGGGTTTTACTATTGCGCTAAAGGGTGAATAATACAATTTTAACTATACTCCGCATTAAAACTATTTTGTATCGGTAGGGGTTACAATTGTATAGTTAAAAGTTACCATTTTGAGTGCTAACTATGTATTAAAAGTTTTATTAACTGCAGTATTTTTACTGATACTATTAGTAAATTAGAAAATTAAAATTTTTTTTTTGTGTGGCGTCTAGCGGCAACTCCACTTTTTTTTCAGTTATTTAGCAGAAAATGACTCCGACATTAAATTTTGCAAGGATCTACGAAACGTGCAAATCCCTGCTCCCGGTCTGTAGATCGAAAAGATCACCATGTAGCTGTTCCGACACTCAAATGGCATCTGAGGACCAACTTCAATAACAACAAAGCATAGATGGGAGAGTTAGTTACAATATTACAGAAAATCGCAGAAGAAATTTGAAAGTAATAAACCAGCTAAGTTACTTACCTTAATCTAGATTTCTTTGCTTATAACAACGCCATTAATTTACTAGTTACCTACACCAAAGTCTAGACTATAACTTGGAAACTTATGCCTTAAATTACAGTTTCGACTTTAGATGGCAGCACCAAGATAATATAGATTAAATAAATATTCAAAACTAAGAGTATGAAGATTCACAAAGTAACGTGGATAACACCACAAAATAATTGTTCTAATTAAGATTATTAATGTAAACTTTAGTTTAAAAGTCTTAATCAAATAATAGTATTTTATTGTTTCGAGAAAGGCTAAACTTTGGATTGAATTCCGAGACATTTTCAAACTTGGACCTTTTTTGTTTGTGATTTGTAATATTACTTATTTTGTTTAATCACATTCAATGAGTTAATTGCTTTTGTATTAAAAACGTTAGAGCTATAGATTGTAATTGAGACAGGTGGAATAAAGTGGAAGAACAAAAATAAAACAAACTTTTATTAAATATTTTTAAAATACATACAGTGGCTCTAAAAAGTAGGTATTCGTATTTCGTACACTCCTATGGTAACAATGTTAATTGTGAATTTTGAAGCCGTTTTTTGATTATAAACATCGATTTTAAAGCAAATGTTTTTAGACATTTTTTTTGAAAATTTCATTTCAAAAAGAGATTATTTTAGTTTAATTTCTCCTGCAAGTTCTGTTATCCTATTACCCAAACGTTACAAAGTCATTTATAAAAATAATTCTTTTATTGGTTATTATTGAATTAAAAGTATAACTTTCATTTAATATATTTCAACTTTAGGGGAATTACTTATTAGGAATACATAAGGAAAAGGAGATTATTACAGTTTTACTTCTCCTGCAAGTTCTGCCATCCTGATACCCACACTTTACACCAAAAACACCAAATGGGTTAACCTTACGTTTTTTTCAAAAATCGCCAAGATTTTAAATGGTCTTTTTTTGACCATAATCGACTTGCTTTGATGCGAGGAGTTCGAAAACCGCCTTTTCCTTTGGGAAAAACGCATTTAAGCGGTTCTAAATTACCATCAAATTTTTTCAACTTTAAAGACGCATAAATCCTAAAATATTATACTTAGGTAAAATCTGCCTGCGTCAATCGATTTATCTCGCCAAACTGCATAAGAAACCGCTAAAAAATTAATAGATTTAAGACTTTCAATTTTTGGGGCGAAAAAACACCAAAGGGGTTAACCTTACGTTTTTTTCAAAAATCGCCAAAATTTTAAATGGTCTTTTTTTGACCATAACCGACGTGCTTTGATGCGAGGAGTTCGAAAAACGCCTTTTCCTTTGGGGAAAACGCATTTAAGCGGTTCAAAATTACCATCAAATTTTTTCAGATTTAAAGACGCAGAAATCCTAAAATATTATACTTAGGTAAAATCTGCCTGCGTCAATCGATTTATCTCGCCAAACTGCATAAGAAACCGCCAAAAAATTAATAGATTTAAGACTTTCAATTTTTGTGGCGAAAAAACACCAAAGGGGTTAACTTTTACGTTTTTTTCAAAAATCGCCAAAATTTTAAATGGTCTTTTTTTGACCATAATCAACGTGCTTTGATGCGAGGAGTTCGAAAACCGCCTTTTCCTTTGGGGAAAACGCATTTAAGCGGTTCAAAATTACCATCAAATTTTTTCAACTTTAAAGACGCATAAATCCTACAATATTATACTTAGGTAAAATCTGCCTGCGTCAATCGATTTATCTCGCCAAACTGCATAAGAAACCGCCAAAAAATTAATAGATTTAAAACTTTCAATTTTTGGGGCGAAAAAAAACCAAAGGGGTTAACTTTTACGTTTTTTCAAAAATCGCCAAAATTTTAAATGGTCTTTTTTTGACCATAAGCGACGTGCTTTGATGCGAGGAGTTCGAAAACCGCCTTTTCCTTTGGGGAAAACGCATTTAAGCGGTTCAAAATTACCATCAAATTTTTTCAACTTTAAAGACGCATAAATCCTAAAATATTATACTTAGGTAAAATCTGCCTGCGTTAATCGATTTATCTCGCCAAACTGCATAAGAAACCGCTAAAAAATTAATAGATTTAAGACTTTCAATTTTTGGGGCGAAAAAACACCAAAGGGGTTAACCTTACGTTTTTTTCAAAAATCGCCAAAATTTTAAATGGTCTTTTTTTGACCATAATCGACGTGCTTTGATGCGAGGAGTTCGAAAACCGCCTTTTCCATTGGGGAAAACGCATTTAAGAGGTTCAAAATTACCATCAAATTTTTTCAACTTTAAAGACGCATAAATCCTAAAATATTATACTTAGGTAAAATCTGCCTGCGTCAATCGATTTATCTCGCCAAACTGCATAAGAAACCGCTAAAAAATTAATAGATTTAAGACTTTCAATTTTTGGGGCAAAAAAACACCAAAGGGGTTAACCTTACGTTTTTTTCAAAAATTGCCAAAATTTTAAATGCTCTTTTTTTGACCATAACCGACGTGCTTTGATGCGAGGAGTTCGAAAAACGCATTTTCCTTTGGGGAAAACGAATTTAAGCGGTTCAAAATTACCATCAAATTTTTTCAAATTTATAGACACATAAATCCTAAAATATTATACTTAGGTAAAATCTGCCTGCGTCAATCGAATTATCTCGCCAAACTGCATAAGAAACCGCTACAAAATTAATAGATTTAAGACTTTCAATTTTTGGGGCGAAAAAACACCAAAGGGGTTAACTTTTACGTTTTTTTCAAAAATCAAAATTACCATCAAATTTTTTCCACTTTAAAGACGCATAAATCCTAAAATATTATACTTAGGTAAAATCTGCCTGCGTCTATCGATTTATCTCGCCAAACTGCATAAGAAACCGCTAAAAAATTAATAGATTTAAGACTTTCAATTTTTGGGACGAAAAAACACCAAAGGGGTTAACTTTTACGTTTTTTTCAAAAATTGCCAGAATTTTAAATGGTCTTTTTTTGACCATAACCGACGTGCTTTGATGCGAGGAGTTCGAAAAACGCCTTTTCCTTTGGGGAAAACGCATTTAAGCGGTTGAAAATTACCATCAAATTTTTTCAATTTTAAAGACGCATAAATCCTAAAATATTATACTTAGGTAAAATCTGCCTGCGTCAATCGATTTATCTCGCCAAACTGCATAAGAAACCGCTAAAAAATTAATAGATTTAAGACTTTCAATTTTTGGGGCGAAAAAACACCAAAGGGGTTAACCTTACGTTTTTTTCAAAAATCGCCAAAATTTTCAATGGTCTTTTTTTGACCATAACCGACGTGCTTTGATGCGAGGAGTTCGAAAAACTCCTTTCCTTTGGGGAAAACGCATTTAAGCGGCTCAAAATTACCATCAAATTTTTTCAACTTTAAAGACTCATAAATCCTAAAATATTATACTTAGGTAAAATCTGCCTGCGTCAATTAATTTATCTCGCCAAACTGCATAAGAAACCGCTAAAAAATTAATAGATTTAAGACTTTCAATTTTTGGGGCGAAAAAACACCAAAGGGGTTAACTTCTACGTTTTTTTCAAAAATCGCCAAAATTTTAAATGGTCTTTTTTTGACCATAACCGACGTGCTTTGATGCGAGGAGTTCGAAAAACGCCTTTTCCTTTGGGGAAAACGCATTTAAGCGGTTCAAAATTACCATCAAATTTTTTCAAATTTATAGACACATAAATCCTAAAATATTATACTTAGGTAAAATCTGCCTGCGTCAATCGATTTATCTCGCCAAACTGCATAAGAAACCGCTAAAAAATTAATAGATTTAAGACTTTCAATTTTTGGGGCAAAAAAACACCAAAGGGGTTAACCTTACGTTTTTTTCAAAAATTGCCAAAATTTTAAATGCTCTTTTTTTGACCATAACCGACGTGCTATGATGCGAGGAGTTCGAAAAACGCCTTTTCCTTTGGGGAAAACGCATTTAAGCGGTTGAAAATTACCATCAAATTTTTTCAATTTTAAAGACGCATAAATCCTAAAATATTATACTTAGGTAAAATCTGCCTGCGTCAATCGATTTATCTCGCCAAACTGCATAAGAAACCGCTAAAAAATTAATAGATTTAAGACTTTCAATTTTTGGGGTGAAAAAACACCAAAGGGGTTAACCTTACGTTTTTTTCAAAAATCGCCAAAATTTTCAATGGTCTTTTTTTGACCATAACCGACGTGCTTTGATGCGAGGAGTTCGAAAAACTCCTTTCCTTTGGGGAAAACGCATTTAAGCGGCTCAAAATTACCATCAAATTTTTTCAACTTTAAAGACTCATAAATCCTAAAATATTATACTTAGGTAAAATCTGCCTGCGTCAATTAATTTATCTCGCCAAACTGCATAAGAAACCGCTAAAAAATTAATAGATTTAAGACTTTCAATTTTTGGGGCGAAAAAACACCAAAGGGGTTAACTTCTACGTTTTTTTCAAAAATCGCCAAAATTTTAAATGGTCTTTTTTTGACCATAACCGACGTGCTTTGATGCGAGGAGTTCGAAAAACGCCTTTTCCTTTGGGGAAAACGCATTTAAGCGGTTCAAAATTACCATCAAATTTTTTCAAATTTATAGACACATAAATCCTAAAATATTATACTTAGGTAAAATCTGCCTGCGTCAATCGATTTATCTCGCCAAACTGCATAAGAAACCGCTAAAAAATTAATAGATTTAAGACTTTCAATTTTTGGGGCGAAAAAACACCAAAGGGGTTAACCTTACGTTTTTTTCAAAAATCGCCAAAATTTTCAATGGTCTTTTTTTGACCATAATCGACGTGCTTTGATGCGAGGAGTTCGAAAACCGCCTTTTCCTTTGGGAAAAACGCATTTAAGCAGTTCAAAATTACCATCAAATTTTTTCAACTTTAAAGACGCATAAATCCTAAAATATTATACTTAGGTAAAATCTGCCTGCGTCAATCGATTTATCTCGCCAAACTGCATAAGAAACCGCTAAAAAATTAATAGATTTAAGACTTTCAATTTTTGGGGCGAAAAAACACCAAAGGGGTTAACTTTTACGTTTTTTTCTAAAATCAAAATTACCATCAAATTTTTTCAACTTTAAAGACGCATAAATCCTAAAATATTATACTTAGGTAAAATCTGCCTGCGTCAATCAATTTATCTCGTCAAACTGCATAAGAAACCGATAAAAAATTAATAGATTTAAGACTTTCAATTTTTGGGGCGAAAGAACACCAAGGGGAATAAGACTTTCAATTTTTGGGGCGAAAAAACACCAAAGGGGTTAACCTTACGTTTTTATCAAAAATCGCCAAAATTTTAAATGGTCTTTTTTTGACCATAACCGACGTGCTTTGATGCGAGGAGTTCGAAAAACGCCTTTTCCTTTGGGGAAAACGCATTTAAGCGGTTGAAAATTACCATCAAATTTTTTCAATTTTAAAGACGCATAAATCCTAAAATATTATACTTAGGTAAAATCTGCCTGCGTCAATCGATTTATCTCGCCAAACTGCATAAGAAACCGCTAAAAAATTAATAGATCTAAGATTTTCAATTTTTGGGGCAAAAAAACACCAAAGGGGTTAACCTTACGTTTTTTTCAAAAATTGCCAAAATTTTAAATGCTCTTTTTTTGACCATAACCGACGTGCTTTGATGCGAGGAGTTCGAAAAACGCCTTTTCCTTTGGGGAAAACGCATTTAAGCGGTTGAAAATTACCATCAAATTTTTTCAATTTTAAAGACGCATAAATCCTAAAATATTATACTTAGGTAAAATCTGCCTGCGTCAATCGATTTATCTCGCCAAACTGCATAAGAAACCGCTAAAAAATTAATAGATTTAAGACTTTCAATTTTTGGGGCGAAAAAACACCAAAGGGGTTAACTTTTACGTTTTTTTCTAAAATCAAAATTACCATCAAATTTTTTCAACTTTAAAGACGCATAAATCCTAAAATATTATACTTAGGTAAAATCTGCCTGCGTCAATCGATTTATCTCGCCAAACTGCATAAGAAACCGCTAAAAAATTAATAGATTTAAGACTTTCAATTTTTGGGGCGAAAAAACACCAAAGGGGTTAACCTTACATTTTTTTCAAAAATCGCCAAAATTTTCAATGGTCTTTTTTTGTCCATAACCGACGTGCTTTGATGCGAGGAGTTCGAAAAACGCCTTTTCCTTTGGGGAAAACGCATTTAAGCGGTTCAAAATTACCATCAAATTTTTTCAACTTTAAAGACGCATAAATCCTAAAATATTATACTTAGGTAAAATCTGCCTGCGTCAATCGATTTATCTCGCCAAACTGCATAAGAAACCGCTAAAAAATTAATAGATTTAAGACTTTCAATTTTTGGGGCAAAAAAACACCAAAGGGGTTAACCTTACGTTTTTTTCAAAAATCGCCAATATTTTCAATGGTCTTTTTTTGACCATAATCGACGTGCTTTGATGCGAGGAGTTCGAAAACCGCCTTTTCCTTTGGGAAAAACGCATTTAAGCGGTTCAAAATTACCATCAAATTTTTTCAACTTTAAAGACGCATAAATCCTAAAATATTATACTTAGGTAAAATCTGCCTGCGTCAATCGATTTATCTCGTCAAACTGCATAAGAAACCACTAAAAAATGAATAGATTTAAGACTTTCAATTTTTGGGGCGAAAAAACACCAAAGGAGTTAACCTTACGTTTTTTTTCAAAAATCGCCAAAATTTTAAATGGTCTTTTTTTGACCATAACCGACGTGCTTTGATGCGATGAGTTCGAAAACCGCCTTTTCGTTTGGGAAAAACGCATTTAAGCGGTTCAAAATTGCCATCAAATTTTTTCAATTTTAAAGACGCATAAATCCTAAAATATTATACTTAGGTAAAATCTGCCTGCGTCAATCGATTTATCTCGCCAAACTGCATAAGAAACCGCTAAAAAATTAATAGATTTAAGACTTTCAATTTTTGGGGCGAAAAAACACCAAAGGGGTTAACTTTTACGTTTTTTTCTAAAATCAAAATTACCATCAAATTTTTTCAACTTTAAAGACGCATAAATCCTAAAATATTATACTTAGGTAAAATCTGCCTGCGTCAATCGATTTATCTCGCCAAACTGCATAAGAAACCGCTAAAAAATTAATAGATTTAAGACTTTCAATTTTTGGGGCGAAAAAACACCAAAGGGGTTAACCTTACGTTTTTTTCAAAAATCGCCAAAATTTTCAATGGTCTTTTTTTGTCCATAACCGACGTGCTTTGATGCGAGGAGTTCGAAAAACGCCTTTTCCTTTGGGGAAAACGCATTTAAGCGGTTCAAAATTACCATCAAATTTTTTCAACTTTAAAGACGCATAAATCCTAAAATATTATACTTAGGTAAAATCTGCCTGCGTCAATCGATTTATCTCGCCAAACTGCATAAGAAACCGCTAAAAAATTAATAGATTTAAGACTTTCAATTTTTGGGGCAAAAAAACACCAAAGGGGTTAACCTTACGTTTTTTTCAAAAATCGCCAAAATTTTCAATGGTCTTTTTTTGACCATAATCGACGTGCTTTGATGCGAGGAGTTCGAAAACCGCCTTTTCCTTTGGGAAAAACGCATTTAAGCGGTTCAAAATTACCATCAAATTTTTTCAACTTTAAAGACGCATAAATCCTAAAATATTATACTTAGGTAAAATCTGCCTGCGTCAATCGATTTATCTCGTCAAACTGCATAAGAAACCACTAAAAAATGAATAGATTTAAGACTTTCAATTTTTGGGGCGAAAAAACACCAAAGGAGTTAACCTTACGTTTTTTTCAAAAATCGCCAAAATTTTAAATGGTCTTTTTTTGACCATAACCGACGTGCTTTGATGCGATGAGTTCGAAAACCGCCTTTTCGTTTGGGAAAAACGCATTTAAGCGGTTCAAAATTGCCATCAAATTTTTTCAATTTTAAAGACGCATAAATCCTAAAATATTATACTTAGGTAAAATCTGCCTGCGTCAATCGATTTATCTCGCCAAACTGCATAAGAAACCGCTAAAAAATTAATAGATTTAAGACTTTCAATTTTTGGGGCGAAAAAACACCAAAGGGGTTAACTTTTACGTTTTTTTCTAAAATCAAAATTACCATCAAATTTTTTCAACTTTAAAGACGCATAAATCCTAAAATATTATACTTAGGTAAAATCTGCCTGCGTCAATCGATTTATCTCGCCAAACTGCATAAGAAACCGCTAAAAAATTAATAGATTTAAGACTTTCAATTTTTGGGGCGAAAAAACACCAAAGGGGTTAACCTTACGTTTTTTTCAAAAATCGCCAAAATTTTCAATGGTCTTTTTTTGTCCATAACCGACGTGCTTTGATGCGAGGAGTTCGAAAAACGCCTTTTCCTTTGGGGAAAACGCATTTAAGCGGTTCAAAATTACCATCAAATTTTTTCAACTTTAAAGACGCATAAATCCTAAAATATTATACTTAGGTAAAATCTGCCAGCGTCAATCGATTTATCTCGCCAAACTGCATAAGAAACCGCTAAAAAATAAATAGATTTAAGACTTTCAATTTTTGGGGTGAAAAAACACCAAAGGGGTTAACCTTCCTTTTTTTTCAAAAATCGCCAAAATTTTAAATGGTCTTTTTTTTACCATAACCGACGAGCTTTGATGCGAGGAGTTCGAAAAACGCCTTTTCCTTTGGGGAAAACGCATTTAAGCGGTTCAAAATTACCATCAAATTTTTTCAACTTTAAAGACGCATAAATCCTAAAATAATATACTTAGGTAAAATCTGCCTGCGTCAATCGATTTATCTCGCCAAACTGCATAAGAAACCGCTAAAAAATTAATAGATTTAAGACTTTCAATTTTACAAATTAAATTATAACAAAGCATCTCTTATTGTATTGCCTGCATTAAAAGTGGAAGGTTCGTTTCAAAAGTTTTAAATTTTGTGGCTTTACTAATTAGGAGTACATAAAGAAAAGGAGATTACTTTAGTTTTATTTCTCGTGCAAGTTCTGCTATCCTGTTACCTAAGCGTTACAAATTAACTTATAAAAATGCATCTTTTATTGGTTATTATTGAATTAAAAGTATAACTTTCATTTAATAAATTTGAATTTTTGTGGAATTACCATTTAGAAATACATAAAGAAAAGGAGATTATTTAAGTTTTATTTCTCCTGCAAGTTCTGCCATCCTGATACCCAAACTTTACAAATTAAATTATAAAAATGCATCTTTATTGGTCATTGCTGAAATAAAAGTGTAAGGTTTATTTAAAAAATTTCAAATTTTGTTGCTTTACTTATTAGGAGTACATCAAGAAAAGGAAAGTATTTTAGTTTTAGTTCTGCTAGTCTGATACCCAAACTGTACAAATTCATTTATAAAAATGTGACAATTATTGGTTATTGCTGAATTAAAAGTGTAAGTTTCATTTAATAAATTTCAAATTTTGTAGCTTTACTTATTAGGAATACATTAAAAAAAGTAGATTATTTATGTATCATTTCCCTTCGAAGTTCTGCCGTCCTGATACTCAAAACCTACAAATTTATTAAATAAATTGCAACTTTTAATGGTTATTACTGAATCAAAAGTGAAACGTTCATTTAAGAAATTTCAAATTTTGTGGCTTTGCTTTTTTGGAATACATAAAGAAAAGGAGAATATTTATTTTTCTTCTTCTTTCATCCTTTAATATATTTTTTTTTTGCTTTTTGCCGGTAGTATACCAAAAGGAGTCTTTGTGCTGCTTTTTACTATATTATTAAGTTTTCAAATGAAAAATTTAGTGTATAGAAACTCGGAATATATTAGGAATTGCACTTTTTTGACAAAATTTTCAGGAGGAGAACCCCCAGTCAATGTGGACATATAAGTACTTACACTCGTTTACATTTCATCTTGCGGGAAGCCGGCGCCTTTGATTAGTTACCCTTTGATGTGTAATATGAAAAAAAAGAAAAAGTTTGCATTCAAATAAATTATAAATTTAAAAGTGTTTCAATTGATTTTTTAAGAGATAAAATTTCAAGATAAACCAGTGATTAATTAAACTTTTGTAATTTATTCTAGAAATTAAATGACATAAAACACTTATTACTCAATTAGCACTGGACATTGCTCTTTAATAGAATTCAATAACAAATATAGATACTATCGATTAATCGACCTAAACTGTTTGTATTTTGATCCAACCGGAGTATAGTTTTGAAATGATTTTTATCAATGTCGGTTTCGTATAATATCTAAATTACTGCAGTAATAAACAATAACAGAAAATAAATTTACACATTGCCAATTTCATTTAACGATTCGTATTATTTAAATAATTGCTAAGTATCAAAATTAAAAATATTTTTAGTACTTAAGTATGTATCCACAACACAATTATTTTGATTGTGTTTTTATGTAAAACTCTTTTTCCATTTCATAAGTATAAATAACTACTTACATACGTGGTATACGTAGTATATGTTATTTATTCCCATAATTGCTATGTATTGTTTTTAATTAGACTGATAATTTAGATTATGTTGATTACATTTTAATAAAAGATAGTAATTTTGTATTTTGAATAAAAATAACATTTCGTTTATCGCGCTTGGGGGGGGGGGTTCAAGTATTACGTAAGTAGGCTTAGACAGGGACGTGCACAAGGGGGGGGATGGGGGGGGGGAATAAATTAATAAAAGTAAAGTCCTCGAAATATGTTACCGGATATTAAATCCCGAAATTACGGTGCAAAAAAAGTATACAATATTAATTGCTTTCAAATTATCGCAGTAACCACTAAACACCAAAAGCTTACTACATTTTTCCAAAATTTACCCGATCGAATTACTATGGCGTGGCGTTCGCTTAATCGCTCCATATCCTAATCTCCCAGTTTATATTTTAAATGTAATTTAAAATTTATACATTATACAGAATGTTGTAAAATACGCAAAAATATTTAAAATTCAACCAAAAATGTATCCTTATAAAAAGCCGAAAGTTACAGGTGGCGATATCATCAACCCAGGGAGACCGCCGGCTTTAAGTGCCCTCCGAAGCACGGAGACGGTCATATCAACGTTTTGGACTCGCTCCTTTTTGCTTAAAAGAGAAAAGCACCTTTCACATTTACCGGTCAACATGAATATTGTACAAAAGCGTTTATATGTTACAGATCGAGCATCTTTTATGTTGTTGTTTGCAGTCATCATGATGAAAATGCATTATTAATATTTCATATACTTAATATTTTCACAATTGTAAAAGCTATCAAATTTGCACTAAATACTTATAATTTGCAATAAAAACAAAACAAAAAAGACATCAATGTGATTCTTTCTTCATTTTGAAGAATGATTCGTGGCATTTTTATTTAGAAATGCTTTCATATAAATAACTGCCTCTGCATTTCTTTAAAATATGTTTGAGAATATTCCACATGATGTTATAAGAAAGTCCAAATTCTTGAGGAAGACATGTAATTGATTGATCAGAATTATCATTATCACTTTGATTCACAATATCGATATTAAAATAAAAAAATATGAATTATAATCGTTATGAATTTTAACAATTATAATAATATCACACATTTTCAACAGGTTTACACCCAACAACAGGAAAGAAACTACGATTATAAGAAATTATTTTTATCTTATTTAGTTACAAAAAAGCTTTTTTTTGGACAAACATTCTCGAGTGAGACTGAAACTCAAGTTGACAGCTGAGGAAGTCTATGCTCTTACCATATAGCTAACCTGAGCGATTACTGAACATATATCAAGTTTTGTAGTACCGATTGATTTGTTGTAGGAGTAAATTTTATCCTCAGTAGGCATTAAGTATCACATAATTTATACTGGAATCCATGTCAAAGATTTTAATCTGTATAAAACAATATACTATTTTTTATTCCAATACTACAAATCCAGTTTACATGTTTTACAAATATTTTTACTAAGCTGTCTTGTATAAGTTTGAGTTCGTGCAGAATGAAGATATATTTAGAATTAATTTGGAGACCGGTGCATTGTCAGCTCTTTTAAGTTTTGTTTTAAACCGAATAATTCTATTTTTACAGTATCGATTTCCAGAGTGTCGGCTAATTTAAATAGCCCATAGTTTTCTACAATCTTTAAAGATCTTTTTAAGCAAACAGGAAAAAAAACATTCAATATTTAATTTTAAAGCATTTGAAATATTACAATCCACAATAAATTGTGGAAACAATTACACAAAACACAAATTACTTGATGCGTAATACTGAACAATGCTGTTAGTTACAGATTTTAGTAATTGGATCGAAATGACATAATAATTCATCAAATGCATGAAAAAAAACAACAAAATGTTTGTACATAATTTATAATGGATCAAATAAATTACAAAAAAACTTGAAAAAATTATTCAACAATTGAAATTATTAAAGCTTTAAATCCTCCTAATATGATTGGACAAAAATATAAAACTTCTTGTTAGAGGCTTGTACGGGCAACTACAAACATCGATATTTGCCTCGTTATTTGAAAGAAAAGGTATTTAACAAAATAGCACTGACATCTATTCAATTTGCCAGTAACATCTAAGAAAAAGATGAACCGTTTACAACAATCAAGATATTTCTAGATTTTCATTATTTTATCACTGAAAAATATAATATAATATATAAATCAATTTCTTTGAGAAATTGTGTAACGCTATTTTTATAATTAAATTTTAGAAATTATCAAGTAACTTTGAAATAAATATAACATAAAAATAATTATAATTTTCGTTTTAATTGTATCAATTAATAATAAATAAGCATTTAAAGAAATGATATTACTATTAATGGACAATTAAATTTTCTAGACATTCAATTGGCTAAACTAATACAATCGTGCACACCGTCGTTCACACAAACTAAATTAAAATTAAATAGGTACCACCACACTTTATAATCAAAGAGGATTTCCAATATCTTGCTGATAACGTGAAGTGAGATACTGTGTGGTATCGTGCATTTGTCTTAAACATTTAATGAGTCCACGTAAATGCCTCCTGAAATTTTGTGCCAGCACAACAGTCGAATCTTGTTCTTGAGGAATTTCTTCGATACCAGAGTCATTCTCGTTTCCTGCTTCAGATTCCGAATCGCTGACCATAGAGGTTGTGGAATTAGTAGATGAAACACTCACGGTCGATGGTCTCCTAACATGTCCCTTTTTAATAGACAAATTATTTGTGGGCGTGGTTGTATTTGAATGCGAACCTTCTAAACCGTCAAAATTTTGACCCCACAACAAATCAACTTTAATACTATTCAACATGTTATACACCGCAAATAAATCGGCAGCATTTAAACTGTCTTGAATGTTATTGTGCTTAGACTTGGAATTATGTTTCTTTAACTTAGTATGATCTTGTTCGTCTCCAACTTTAAGATCCATCAAACGACAAGGAACCAATATTGTCTCTTCCATGGTAGTTATTGCCTTAACCAATTCCCCTATTGCACTTAATATACTTTGATTGGAAAACTCTGAATTATCGTGCAATCCCAAACGTCGAAAGTAACTCCTAAGAAAAAGAAATTTAGCGTTAGGTTCAATTATTTGACATACTTTATTATTGCATAATACAGTGATAATTTAACAAACAGGTGGAATTTATTTAAGCATCAGCATCGCACAATAAAACTTTCACCAAATGTTTAAATAATTGAAGTAGGTATATTTTTTCAATTACACCAGGTACATTTAAAATACATTGCAAGTTGTAAAAGTACACTCATTTTAAGTGGAGTGCTTTCACCAATTCCTACACTTGAAATTCAAAAACTAACAGCTATTATAAATATATGGGATGACCAAAAATCCCACAAAATGCATTTTAAAAACATGACGTCATGTTTGATCCAAATTTAATGTTATACAATACAGAAAAAACAACCTTGTTAAATTCTTAAATAAACAACAATTTTAAAAACCAGTAGTGAACAGTCTTGAGAAAACTTGAATTTTTTTCTTGTTTTAATTTTGGAATTCTCGATGACGTCAGCCATTTATTAATTTTACATTTTAATATAACCGTAAGGTCGATTGATTGCAAAAAAATGATTATTGGAAATGATTTTGAAACACGCCCCACAAATAAATATAGGTGCATATTAAGGTGCGATTGCTAAATTCTTAATCTGTTGAAATAAAAATTATTTTTCTCACCTTGCGTCTTCCATATTATTACTTATGTTATCGTTGAAAGAATTCATATTTTGTGTGTACGGTGGTAGTAATCCAATTTCTGATAAATAAACCTAAAATAGCACACCACTCGAAGAAACCAAACCAAATCGTCAACTAAACTTTACTAAACCACTATATGATTTCCAGTCGTTGCATTCGCACACTCAATTTTATATTGTTAGTGGGGCGCGGTGAGATTCTCGATACGCATGCGGATATAAACATGAATATATTTAAATTTTGTTAATTACTTGATAAATTTATCAATTTATATCTAATCAATATTAATATTAATTGTCTTCTCACAGACATTTCACTAAAGCGTGCCTTTTATATTAATTAAAGTTATGTTCGTATCGAACAATCCAGAGTCCCATCGGTCAGACCATAATGTTTGATTTTCATTGGATTAAAATTTAAGTTACTCATTCGCTATTGGTTATCTTCAACCCTCACGCCACATGCGCCAATTTTAAATTCGCGCTCACTTTGTCGTTATTTAATGATTATTACATATTTATGTTTTAATAACGGACATGCATCTCGACGAAGATAAATTATTTATGTTTAATAATTTTTATATTCCATTCATTGAAATTTTGACTCGAATTATATTGATACTTGATACATGTCTTTATTGATTAGTTTTGCGCCTTTCTGTTTACCTCTGTTCCAAGTGTTAACTTTCTAGACGATCGAAAACAATTAACTTATGTCGATTGGTAACAAAAGTACAATTCATGGTTACAATTAGATATGCGTAGGTAATTAAATATTATTGGAAAGTTGTACGTACTACCTAGATAGGTACCTATATCGGATAGTAATATTCCCTTTGACGGACAGAACCAATTGATCGTAGAATTTCTCAAAAATATGAGATAATTAAATTATCTTATGTTAGCAATGCCTCTTTCTTTTAATTAGACTTTTCGCTCTTACAGTAATACCTATTTCAGACATTTTTATGGGAAGAGACATGGACCAGTGGCCAGGAAGCTTCAATAGAATCTTTTTAAGTGCCCCTTTTAAGTAGGTACCAAGGTACTTTCGATATATAAACACGTGATTGTGCTATGGATCGTAAAAACCTGTCATTATTATGCCATGGAAAAGTGCATCCATTATAACATAGCGCGAATTATTGATTATATAATAATAATTTAATCTGGATAATCCAGTTGATTTCAACAATAAAATGCTATATAAAGGAAACAATCAAATCAATTTTTCCAAGACTACAACTATGTGATACTGAGGAGACCTAGTAAGGTCGAAACATGTCTATCATTGTTGTTGTCTTGAAAATAATTAATTTCACTTAACAAGGTACTTTCTTAAAGTAGCAAACCGACAGTGGCGGCTTGTGATAATGTTTGATGGTGAAGCTTACTGGCTTGGCTTTAAGGCACTGCCTACCCTGATGCCTACTCCGACAAGTCGCCACTGCAAACCGAGGTTTAGAATTCATTGAAATATAATGAGTTATTGTTCCCGCAAGACAGCTTAGCCCTTGAAACTACAATAAAATAACATATCGTAACAGGGCCAGGGTTCAAGTTATCTCTACTAGTTAACCACTTGGGAGTAATAGCCAGTGCCGTAACTAGGCAATGTTACGTTTGGAGCGAAAGAAACATTTTACACCTCTTTCTCCTCCCGATGAAAGCGATGCTCCTTGTTTTTGCATGTAAAAATGTTTTTTTTACGTCCAATTGTTTGCACCTTGTTGCTTCTCCTCTCGGCCTAGCGCCTATGGCGATGCCCCAGTCGCTCTATCCTAATTACTTGCACTTGATGTAGTATCTCCTCCACCCAATAGTGGCATTCACATCTATAAGTGAAAACTAAATTGTTGTTTAAAATCCGCAAATTAAAAAAAAATTTAATTTTGCTACCTGAAATACATCAGATAAATAGATTTTCTTTTTTAATTTTAAACGGAAATGGCATAGTTTAAGTATACATATGTATACATTATGTATCAAGGTCTCGACGCAATCCAAGTTTGCATACAGTTGACAATGCTTAGTAAAATGACAATGGTTTTCCGTTTCAAATTAAAATTCTTTCTAGTTCAAATTCAAAATAATATATATGTTACGGGCAATGATGTAAATCGGGCGTTGACGTCAATGGCCGGACAATGACGTTAATGCCCATGTATGTTAGCCATTAACGTCATTGGCCGGCCATTGACGTGATTGCCCGATAGGGCTGGACAATGATGTAAATATTTTCATCTGATTGTAATATTTACGTCTTTGGCCGGTTAATGACGTTATTGACCAAAACGGATTGGACAATGATGATTTATAGAATAAATACTATAAGGAACAGCAAATTGGCGATTTTAATTAAACAATCAACTGCCAAGTGACATTTACGTGTGTTGCATGCATTGCATTCTAATGTATTATACGTATAATCATTTAACAAAAATAATAAAAATTAACAAAAATTTAAAAAATAATTATAAATTAAAAAATAATCAAATTAAATTTTTTAAATTAATCATTTTTATTCTGGCACGAGAGTGATCCATAGCATTTCGAATTGCAAATTTATTTGCTGGCGCGACACGCACATTTATAGTTTCATTATCATTACAATGATGTAAAAACCACATATGAAATTTTAAATGTCAACATCGCCCAAAATGCACGGTCAGTGACGTTATTGGCCGGACGTTAACGTCAATGTCCATTAAGCAGGTTATTAACGTCATTGTCCGGCCATTGACGTTAATGGCCGAGTTGTCATCATTGACCGTAACATATGGTAGAAAGATAGTAGTAGAAATTAAGTGACGCGTTATTAACGAGATTCCGAGAAATACATATCGAACTTGATCAAAACTTAAAAATGTCAGCGAAAATTATTAAGAACATCCAAATCAGACCGCCCGACGAGTCCAAAACTGAAACCGTGGAAAATGACAACAAGTCCGAAGAAGAAATAATGGAAGAAGAACTTGAGAAGTATGAAAAGTCCAAGCGTGAATTCGAAGCCAGGAAAAGTGCACTGGTGAAACTCGTGGAGAAAAGGGACAAAAAAGCCTTGAAAAAGGTAAAAATTGACCCAACTCCCAAGAAAAGGACCCGAATAGACAGTGATACAGACGAAGATCAAGAAAATCCTGAAACTAAAAAAACAAGGGAGGACCTACCTAGAATGGAGAGCTCTGAATCAGAAGAAGAGCATGTAGGTATGAGTGGATCGAAAATAAGAATGTCCGACGAATCCAATAACGAAGAAGGGTTTACAACCGTTAAAAGGACCAAGAAAACCAAAGGGCAACGAAGAAAGGAAAGATTGGCAAAAGAAAAAGAAGTTGCAAGCAACGAAACTCCTCAGCCACAAATGGAAATCCCAATGGAAACCCAAGAAGACCAGATAGACGAACCAAGCACCCAAGAAGGAAACAAGGAGAAAGTAAAGTTAGAAGAGCATATCGCAAAAATGAGCAAGTTCCAGCTTGAACTGAACTTATTCATGTCCAAAAGTAAAGAGAAGAGCGAGAAGAAAGCCCTCATCCTAACGCTGGGAGGTGAAATCAGTGACATTTTCAACGAGATGACTAGAGAACTGACCGAAAAAAGAATAATGAACACACCCAAGCACATCAAGAAAACAGAAACAACCCAGGTAAATAACATAACTAGCAACAAATCATTTTCAGCAATAGTTAAAGCCACTGTCGCCGAAATAAAAGCACAGGAAAAAACACAGACCCTTCAGGTAAAACCACAGTTAACAATTCAGACACCAAACCCAGACAGACCAACGGTTGCGGCAACCCAAAATCCTCCAAGGGATTACCTGGCTGCACTTAAGGCGAAAGCGGAGAACCCCATTCAAGGGCCCCCGCCGACCCAAAAGTATCAAGTCCTGGTCTTCCCCATGGAGGGTTGTGGGGCCAAAACACCCGAGGAAACCAAAAATATCCTAGTTAAAATTCCACAATCATCTCTCAAAATTAAGGCAGACCGTCTCTTCCTAGTCAGGAATAATGGAGTCTTGATAGAATCATCAAATAAGTCATTAGAGGGAATTATAGGTAGTCCGCTCCTCACAGAAAAGTTACTAGAAGCCAGATTGCCATCAGCGGTCTGGCCTTCGATTTCAATCCATATGGTTGATAAAAATGTAACCAAGGAGGAAATTCTAAACGAATTCGAAGCTACACACTCCGAAATCATTAAGGTAGCAGGTAAAAATTGGTGTAGATCAATCAACCCGATCTACACCAAGGACAAGACACATAATAAATGGATCATGGAGCTTCACCCCATGGTCAAGATTTCCGCACTCAAAAACGGAAAACTTAACCTCAATTGGAGAAGTTACCGCCTATACGAGTACATAAAACTGACGCGATGTTACAAGTGTCAGCGGTTTGGACATACAACCAAATACTGCAAATCTGCGGAGGTCTGCTCTTACTGCGCCTCTAGCGAGCACACCACTGGCACTTGTAACGTCACGTCAGACCCTTCTAAGCACAAATGCATAAACTGCATAAGAGCCAAACATAAGACCATAAACCATTCAACTTCATCAAACGAGTGCAGAGTCTATAAAGGCCGACTCGAAAACATCACTCAGCAACTTTCTCTGACAGATAAACTGTATGGATAAGGATATCTTAGCCATACAGGTGAACCTTAAAAACTCGCAAGCAGCAACGGCCGAGGCGCAACGCTTAGCCAGGGAAAGCGGGGCACTCTTGGTCATCATGCAAGAACCTTACAATTATAAGGGAGAGAATGGGCAGTTTAGACTGCCCTACTTCCCAAATACACGAACCGCAGCTCTCACTGAAGGTCGTTTCATGACCTGCATCATGATCAACGATGCTATGGGGGATGAACTCACGTTCACCTTCCATCAGCAAGCCTCCAGTGAGTTCATCACAGTCACTTCCATCACTTTCAGAAACACAGATCCAATTTTTTTCATAGGGGCATATTTCCCTCCATCAGAGGGAAATATTGACGGGATGATATCAGATTTAGACAGAGCTCTTCAAGCAATAGGGGTGGGTAGACACATATATATTTGCGGGGACTTCAATTGTAGATCAAGGGTTTGGCATGATACTGTGGATTCCAATGAAAGGGCGCAAGCACTGGAGGAATTCATAGTCATGAAAAACCTGCACATCTACAATGAGTCAGGGCAACTCCCCACCTTTAACGGGACACTGGGGCGGAAAAGTAACATTGACCTCACTTTGGGGTCAATTGAGACTATTCCGGAAACCAGGGACTGGAGAGTGGGCGACCAGGTGGCCGATTCCGACCACAGGGTCATCACCTTTCGAGTCCAATCCGCAAGGGGGGGGGTCACAATTATCAAAAGGCAAAATCCGGACACCATTTCACTAGAAACTGTGAGTAGATGGCTTGAGCAATGGGTAGAGGAAATGGAGCCTCACTCCGAAACCCTATCCACTACTGAAGACATCGAAAACATTGTAACAGACCTTCACAATCAAATTCAGAACCTCATTCAGGCTAAAGCTAATTTTAAGAAAACCTACGATGGAAGACCAGACTGGTGGTCTGACAACGTAGAAAGACTAAGAAAGAAATATCTTGATAAGAAAAAACTCCTCTACCGGTGCAGGACGGAAGAGGGGAGACAGGCCCTGTATGAGGAAATGGATGCGGCCCGTGGCACATTCAAATCCTCACTCAGGGAGGCCAGGGAGCGGAGTTGGAGGGAATTCGTCGAGGGCGACCTAACGAAGGACCCGTGGGGAGTTACTTATAGACTTGCAGCCGGCAAGTTTAGAAGTAAAGGAATTCTAACGTCCTTTAAGGAGGAGTGCGGCAACGACACAATGAACCCAAAGAGGACGTTGAATTTCCTCCTCAACAGGCTGCTACCAGACGATGACAGAACGACGGACACATGTGTGGATCACCAAACCATGCGTTCGGACTTCGAAAGTTTGGGAACAGTCTGCGACTCTGCTCCCTTAAAAGAAATAGACCAACTCGAATTAGACCGCATCATTTACGACACTCAAGCGAAAAAAGCTCCGGGGTTCGACAATATTCAAGGGTCGTTCCTAAAGAAGGTATACGCAGTCATAAGGGGGGTGCTACGGAATATCTTTAATGCATGTTTAAAAGCGGCCTACTTCCCCGAATTGTGGCAAAAAGGAGTACTTATAGTGCTCCTTAAAAACCCAAGCGGGGACGCAGGCTGCCCCAAAAATTACAGACCCGTCACATTATTAAGCGTTTTCGGCAAATCCCTAGAAAAAATTATCAAAATCAGAATTAATGAAGCAAGAATTCCGTACCACTCCCCTCGGCAGGCTGGCTTTGTCGAAGGAAAATCCACTGTGACCTCCCTAAGGCAATTCATGAATCAGCTCAACCTGGATGAGCTGAGGAGGAATAAACCGAGGGGAGCCCACAGGGCAAGCACTTTCAAAGCAGTCATCTTCTATGATATCTCTGGCGCTTTCGACAACCTGTGGTGGCCGGCTCTGTTCGCCGCTTTGCGGAAGAAGGGCCTTCCACACAGGCTGCTCCTGATCATCAAGAGCTATCTTAGAAGAAGGCTCGTAACCTTGACCTCAGGAGTCACGACCGTGGGAAAAGTTTGCTCGAAGGGGTGCCCCCAGGGTTCGGTCCTCGCACCACTCCTATGGAACACCCTTTTGGACGACTACCTCGAATCCCCCCAAGAGGAGGGAGTCGAGGTAGACGCCTATGCAGACGACATTCGCGCGGTTGTGACTGCCAGGAGCAGACAGGAGCTAATTAGGAGGCTCCAAACCAATGTTGACAACTTAAATAACTGGTGTAAAAAGGTCAAGCTTTCCCTCTCGGAAAGCAAGACCAAAATCATCAGTTTCTACCCGGACAGGATACATGACAATGACATTAGGGTATTCCTAAATGGCAAAAGGATCCAAGTAGTAGAGGAATTCAAATACTTAGGTGTGTGGGTCGATCGGAGACTGACCCTGCAAAAACACATTAAATACGTGTGCGATAAAGCCACGACCTTAGTAAGATCCCTCCAACGAAAGGCCAATGCCAGTTGGGATATCCCACATTACGACTCTGTGCGAAGGATCTATCAGGGGGCAGTAGTCCCCATCGTGGCTTACGGAAGCGAGATCTGGCTGCACAGAGTCCAAGACAGATACGTAAAAGCCAAACTCCTGTCCACCTATGGCTTCTGTAGTCGTCTTGTTAGCAAATGCTACAGGACGGTCTCGTCAGAGGCGGCAGGAGTTATGGCAGGGCTTCACCCATTGGACATTGAAATAGAAAGAAGACACGCCTGGGGAAAACTAAAAAAAGGGCAACCTGCACCATTTTTGGGTCACCTCTTCGACCCAACACAGTACAGGTATAAGACCCATCTTAAAGACGCAATAGAAGAAAGGATAACAAATATTTGGCAGGAAAGGTGGGACAACGGAAAGTACGGAAGAATAACACATTCTTTCATACCGAAGGTGGACCACCCCCCACCTGCCAACGGGACCTTTAAAGATGCGCAAATTCTGACAGGACATGGTGAATTCGGTAGACATCTCAAACGTCTGGGGAAAGCCGAAGATGGACTATGTCCCGTGTGTGGGCTTTTGGATGAACCGGTGCACAGAATCATGGAGTGCGAGCTGTATAGGGACGAACAAGCGGAGGTTAAAGCCTATCATGGTGACAACCCTCCCGCTAGTTTGGATGAACTATATAGTAAAACACCCCCAGAACTGTTCCACCCCTTCCTGGCCCACAAAATAGATTTTCAGAGACCCCAACTCCCAGACCCTCCCTCCGAGTCGGAATACATAACCGACTCGGATTCTTCTTCAGACCAAATCCTACTCCCGTAAAATTCTAAAACCCAGGCGGACCCCCCCTGTCGGTTAACACCGAAGCAACTCAAGGAATCTCAAGCTTCGGGATCTCCTGCTTACGGGCAAAACCACAGGGAACCTTCGGTTAAAGCAGGCCTTTCCACCCAGGCAATAAGATGCTTAACCAAAATTTGTTTATTACATTAATTTGAATTTTCAGTACGGCCCTGTACTCATGAAATACAGGGTTGCCAAAAACAAGGGACGGCACTAAAACGGGAAGACTGGACATTCAAGGTGAGTAGCTACAGACGCGAATCTTAGTGAAAACTGGAAGATGTCCAGTATACCGAATAGCGTTAGAGCTATATAAAAATGGAAACAGAACATTAATTACAATAGAAACACAATAGACCGGTCAACAAAATTATGGACAACATAAAAACAAGAGGAATTGAACATACAGAAGCAATTAATACCGATGAAAGTAAAATTCAGTAAAGCCATTGGACGAAACGATGCAACAAAGTGGACCCCTAAAATATCATTAAATTGACGAAAGGGTGAAAGGCCCTTACCAATTGAATTGAAAAAACAAGATTTGAATCCCATTTTTAATCCCACTTTTGAATCTTATAAAACCGGCCAATTTGCCGGTTGGTATATTAAATAATTTTAATTTTTGTAATTTGTTTATATAAATAAAATACTTAATCTGACCGTAACATATCTTCCAGATGGCCGGCCGCACACCAGAACGTAAGGAATTATCACAGGAAATTAGTTTTTTCAACTCCTGTGATTTTATTATAACGGATTATCATGAAAAACATCTAAAATCTAAAATTATCCTTGACGTGATTGATGTGATTGCCCGTTAAAGGTGGGCAATGATGTAAATATTTTCATTTGATTGTATTATCTTTGGCCGGTAAATGACCTTATTGACCAAAAAATTTTTCTAACCAATCTCTTATTGTGTATGAAGACGCTCAACAGCAAACCAATGGCGTAGACTCCGGTACTTTATTTGCAATCGCATTTTCTGTTTCTATATCTAACAGCATAAATTCCTCGCATCAAATATTTGACATTACTGCCTTGATGAGGACCCATTTAAAAGTTATGTTTGACCAAAAAAGGCTGTTACATTTTCCAACTGTTATGATTAACGAAGCTTCTTTAATTCTAAGAACAGATAGAATAAAAGCAAACCAAAGCGGGATACATTCTTCGATACTGAAAGTGATACAATAATTGTATTTATCCCCTGGATTAAATTGGACACTGGCGATACATCTGCAAACAGATTACGATTTGTACTACATATATAGACGACAATTTCCGATAGTGTTGGCATTCGCTATGACTGTAAATCTCAAGGACAGAGCTTTAACAAAATTGGTATATTTTAGGATTTAGAATTGGAAGTAGAGGGCAGGCCAAAGCTTGCATATCGGGCCCATTATGCTACCTGCGATGTTGTGCCCGCAGCGTGTTGATGCACACCGACCGGAAGGCCGAGCTAAGAAATTCTGTCAAGTCCGACATTCGAAGCCAGAATTTCCGCTCTGTAACTCAACCAGCGATCACACCAATCCACGGCTGTGGTTAAATTGGTATATATTTTGATAGATCTTTATTTATATGTTATATAAGTTATATGTAGCATTATCAAAAAGTCGTATGGAAAGAAGTTTTCTACCTTGAAGGAGGGTTAATTAGGTTAACTTAAAAGGGAATATTGGGCCCCGAAGCGGTCAGGAGGGCGGAGCCCCCATAGTATATAAACATGTACTTTGTTTGCTTAGGCGCGGATGCAGGATTTTTTTAGAGGGGGAAAAATAATCTCATTTTTGTGAGATTTTACCTATATCTTCCAGAAAATTCGTTCTGAACAAAAAATGTAATAAACTTCGTTTATTATCCAAGTAATACTTGTATTTGATTAATGTTCTGGTAGTAATGTCTCTATGATAATTTCGAAATTTATATTTAATACATATCGTATATGTAAATATAATTATAGGTACCATTATTCGTCAACTTTGGCCATCTTAGTGTTTCTAATACTAGCTTATCTAAAATATTTCAATAATAAAGTTATCGCTATCAGCTAATATACTATTAATCTTTGCTGGTGGTCGTAATTGAACTTTTAGAAAACAAAGTGTTTGTTGTAAATATATTAATTATCACTATAATAATGTAGTTAGTTCAAGGCTAATTACCTACGTATAAAAAATGTATATCAATAAATAATTTATGTCATTGTTTTTAAATTAATAGTTAATTCAATATGAATCAATAATAAATGTTTCATTTTTAACCTAATTTAATTTAATTTATAATTAATTAATAATAATTTAATTAAAATTTTTAACGTAATCCATGACTGAAATTCCCTAATACATACTAGTAGATATATATGTATGTATATGTTACAGTCAACTTAAGTTCTTTATTTATAGTAAAAATTTACACAAAATAAGTACCAACTTAAAAACCCGACAAATTGGTCGGGTGCTGTCATTGGTCAAAATTTAACATTACACATAAAAATATAGTTTTAAATTTCAATTTTTGATAAAATTTTAGGGCCATCCCTGTATCATATTTCCAAATTTTCTCGAAAATGCACATCTAATGGTTACAATTTTCTTGTTTTTTAATTTGTGTATATATTAATTGTAGAGTACTCCTATCAATTATTATTCATTGATTAATATTTTTTGTCGTGTTAGTATTTTCTTCGTTAGGGTCATGGAGTACTCTGTTTTGTCAAAATTTCGGGTTTGATATGCTAGGTGTCGTTATTCACTGTCGGTGGGTTCATCTTGTAGTTCTGTTTTAATTCGTAGGAACCCATGCAATAGGTTCCGGGGAGTGCGTTTAAACAGTTCGGTTAGGTTTAGGGGTGGGTTTTCGGTGAAGAAAGATTCCACCTCCTCCCTTTCCTCCCTGTATTGAACGCAGTCCAGGATCCTATGCAAGGGCTCATCCAGAATGTTACAGGCCGGGCACATTCCATCCGGGTTCTTCCCCAATCTCTTGAGGTGTCTCCCGAATTCGCCATGCCCGGTCAGAAGTTGAGTGGTTTCGAAATATGTTACAGTCAATGATAACAATTCGGCCATTAACGTCAATGGCTGGACAATGACGTCAGTGCCCATACATTTTGGGCGATGTTGACATTTAAAATTTCATATGTGATTATTACATCATTGTCGGGGCAATGACGTTGTTGCCCAATACAGAATGGGCAATAATGAAACTACTATTCTAGGGTGAGAAATGTTGTATAGCAAACCTGGTATCTTTTAGCTGGCGTTTTTTTTTATTTCATCAGTAAGTAACATATTAAATGTGTCTTTGTAATTAGTATTAGTTATTAAGAGATTATTACCAATCGAAAAATTTATCTATAAAGAAGTAACTTATTTGTAAAACGACTGAGTTGAACATAACTTCCCCTTTGAATTTGCCACTGATGATTGTTGCTCCGCTCAAATTAGGTGTCAATTTTTTTATGGTCAGTCTGGTTCCGTTGCACAGTTTTGGCTCGTTTAAGTTTCGAAAAAGTATCACCACTGACCCAACTTTTAATGCCAATATGTGTGGCGGCATTCCAGGTGGCTCCAGTCAGAGCTGTCCTTAGCAAATGCGAGGCCTGGAGCAAAACATTTTTGCCAGTCCTATTTTAACAATGATTACCGGGGGTATGGAATACCCTCCAGGAGAAGAAGGGGGTCCGGGGGGGGGGGGAGTATATCAAATACTCGCCGGAGGAGAGGGAGGTCCGAGGCTCTCCCCCTGGAAATGTTTGCAAAATTATAGTTTCAAAGTCGTTATTTTTAGCATTTTGACGAAGAAAAAGAAGAAAAAGAAAAAGAAAAATCTCTTACATTCTGAAAAGGGGGGTTTAAGTGCAAAACTCTCATTTCGGGTTGGTATAATTATCAACTTAGACTCGCCTTATGTGAACTGTACTTTTTTCGCTTTCATTCCAGCGAATCTCATTCGTAGGTTTTTTAATTAATTAATGAATTGAACATATTGCGCGGGTAATCAGACAGATATTTTAGACACGTATATCTGTACATTGCACAATGGCTGAGAACGGAGAGGCAGGAAGACAAGAGCAACTATATCAATAGGTTGAAAGAGGCTAATAAGCTATACAGATGGAAAAAGAACGATTGGATGGAAAAGCAAATGGAAGAAATAGAAAGAGACAACCACACTAACAGATCTAGAGTATTCTATCAAAAGTTGAGAAGTCGGAAGGGCGCATGTAACATCAGAGCAAGAGGAATGAAAAATGAACAAAGTTTAATGGAATACGAGGAAAAGAAGATTGAACAGATATGGACGAGACATTTTCAAAGGTTATTGAACAATGAGGTTGAAGAGTGCTTCGAGTGCGAAGAGGATATACCAGATGTTGTAGACAATGAAGTAAGCACCCCAACCAACACAGAGATCATAGTTACAATAAACAGAATGAAGAACGGTAAGGCTCCGGAAGTGGATGGCATAGAGATGGAACTCATAAAATACGGAGGAGCGGTGGTAAAGGAGAGGTTGTGCGAGTTGATCAGAAGAGTGTGGGAGAAAGAGAGAATGCCCGAGGAATGGAACGAAGGAGAAATAATAGTAATGAAAAAGAAGGGAAATTCCGAAAAATGCGCAAACTATAGAGGCATCACGTTGCTAGGTTCAGCGTATAAAGTGTTGACGGCACTAATACACCGCAGACTGATTGTACACACAAGAGAATATATGAGCGAATGTCAATATGGATTCGTCAAGGGAAGATCCACAGTAGATGCGATTCATGTGTTGAAACAAACAATAGAAAAGTGCCACGAATATGACATTGACCTACACCTCCTGTTTATAGATTTTAAACAGGCGTTCGACAGGGTAAGAAGAACGGAGCTGTACAGAATACTGAAAGAAACGACACCGGGGAAGTTACAAAGACTAATTAAGATGACAATGAGGAGCACCAGAGCAAGCGTAAGAACATCAAAGGGTAGAGCAACACCTTTCCAAGTAAATGGGGGCGTAAGACAGGGGGACGCGTTGTCGGCGACGTTATTTAATTTGGTGATAAATAAGATAATCAGAAAAGTCGGATGTGAGGGGCTGATAACAAATAAGGAAACGGAAATAATTGCATACGCTGACGATGTGGTGATAGTATCGAGATCAAGAAAGAAGATGATAGAGACATTTAGAGAAATGGTAAGAGAAGCTGAAAGAGTGGGGTTGAATGTAAATTCCAGCAAGACGAAATACATGAAGTGTAACAGAAACGAGGCCCAAATGAGAAGCAATTTAGAGGTGGACACATACGAGTTTGAAGAGGTGGAGACATTCTGTTACCTGGGTGTGATGTTAGATAGAACAGGAAAAAGAAATGAAGATTTGGAAAGAAGAATCAAGGCGGGCAACAGAGTTTTTTACGCAAACAAGAAGGTACTGGCTAATGGGCAATTAACAAGGAGCACGAAACTGAAAATATACAGGTCATTAATCAGGCCAGTGGTCACTTATGCCGCAGAAACATTGTGCATGTCCGAAGTGGAGGAGGAGCGGCTAAGAATCTTTGAGTGCAAGGTATTGAGAGCGATACTGGGCCCCGTTAAAGAGGCAAATGGTGAACTAAGACGACGCATGAACTATGAATTGCGGGAGGCTATGAATGGAGAGGATATAGCAAAATTTGTGAAGGCACAGAGAATTAGTTGGTTGGGACATGTAATGAGGAAAAGCAATGAATCGGCGATAAAAGAAATAACGCTGTGGAAACCAAGTGAGTCTAGAGCGAGGGGTAGACCGAGAATAAGATGTTGGGACCAGGTAATACAGGATATTAGGACCATGGGCGTGAATGGATGGAACGAGAAAATCGATGATAGAATAGCGTGGAGGAATATTGCAGAATCGGCCAAAAGCCATACAGGGCTATGAGAGATAAAATATGGTTACTGTAAAACGGGGATTAATCCACCTCAGTAAACGGATTTGTAAAACCTCAGCAAGAGGTAGCAATATTCAAATTGAATGTAATGCTGAAAATAATAAATAAATTAAATATCTGTACATTATTATATTATTTTTATTCAACTAAAACTTTTACTTATTTTTTAGCGATAGTAGGCTCCGCAGTGCGAGAACTCCTCACCGCGAGGCCTGGAGCGGCCGCTCCACTCGCTCCACCCTAAGGACGGCTTAGAAATTCGGTTGGGTAATATAATGCTTGTTCTTGATCCATCACTGTGTCTATTGATTTGTATTTGACTGATTGTCAGGGCAATTTCAATTGAATTTGTTCATTTAACTTGTTGACATCATCATTTTTGGGGGCTAAAATGGCACGTTCGCACAGCCAATTTGGTGGTTGGTAGTTACGCGTTAATGTATGTATCTCGTTTCTCTGAATCTCATTAATCTATTTATGCGCGTCACATAATTTTGTGCGATCTCACTTTCCTTTAAACTTTTTTAACATTTTCTAGCACAGAAACATTCCCCAAGTCCTACTGAGTAAGTGTGCAAAGTTTGGTTCAAATCGTGCAAACGGTCTAGGAGTCTACAAGGAACATACGTACATACACACATACATACATCCACTTTTATATGAGAAGATGAGTTCCAGTTATTCTTTTTTAATATTAATTTTTTTAAAATGGCCTTTTATGTTTATTGCCATTTTAAACTAATAAAAGTTGAAAAAGTTGAAAAAAAAGTTGAAGCCATTGGTGATCAACTGATAATAACGAGATTGCCGACGATGATGATGATAACAATGTAGAAGATAATTTCTTTTAGATTTTTATGAATTTTAAGAAATTTAAAATGTAATGTTTTTTATTCTGAAAATATTTATATAATAGTAACATCTAGCCACTAGATGTGCCTACACTAAAAAACGACCTTTTAATGAAAACTGTCCCTTTTCACTTTCCAGTTGGTTTTTTTATGTATATATATTTTTCCTGTATCGTTAAAGATAAGAAATCTTTCATATTTTTCTCAGATTTATTGCCATTGTATTTAATTTGATGCCAACTTTTAAGAATCAAATAGGTACCCCAATGTGCGTTCTTATATATAATATACATATGTATATACTACTACGACCAAAAGTAGTATGAAAATTTTTAAAATAATCATGTCAACTTGACAATGTCATCATTGCATTAATAATTAAACTTACATAGTGTTATTAACCACGTAATGAATTAATAGGGTCATAGTTGCATTAAAACCTTGATATAGCTTGTATTATTTTTGTTAATTAAATAACTTTATGTACGCGATTACATAATAAATAATTATTTGTTATTAGAGCATCTCATTGTTAAATACTTTTAACTTATAATAAAACAGATACGACATTTAAATATTTTTACATTATCCTCGACATTAATTATTCTATAAGTGTTTTAGTAATTTATTTAATTTAAGAATATACTAGAATGAACTATACTGAAAAGGGCTTCACCAAAGAGAAATCTATTATTTTGTTTGAGAAGTTTTTTTCTATCTTAATTAATTATATTATTATTTAACGAAGTAATATCACCGAAACTCTAAATTTTGCTTCAATTTGTAATAGAAACATAGTAACTTAAGTTGCAACATGATAAATTCTTATTTGATTGCGTTGTAATGAACGAACATTGTAATGTTCTCTACAATGTTTTCTTCGAAAAATTAGAGTTTATGTGTTTGAATTACGAAAAAATATTTAAAAAAATTTAATTTAGTTTTCAGAGCCACCAATAAAAAAATTCTTTTCCGTTAATCGAATTTGGCTGTAATTAGGCTAAATTTATTATGTTATTAGATAAACTTAAATAAAAATCAAAAATTAATATTTTATTTCAATAA
This sequence comes from Cantharis rufa, assembly GCA_947369205.1. NCBI lineage: Eukaryota > Metazoa > Arthropoda > Insecta > Coleoptera > Cantharidae > Cantharis > Cantharis rufa. The sequence continues at coordinate 184,746 of OX376309.1, read as the reverse complement.
AACATTATAAACTTAGTACAGTATGACTACATTCAACATTCAACTTAAAATATTTTAGGGGCCATCCATAAAGTACGTCACACGAATTTTAGGACTTTTGAACCCCTCCCCCCCTCCTTGTCACAGGTTGTCACATTTTTATAACCCCCCCCCTCCTGATGTGACGTCACACATTTTTTAAATTTATTTTTCGCAAGAGATTATCGCATAGCGAGAATGCTAAATTATTAATAAATATAGATCAAGTTCGTAAATTTTTAAAATTTTTAATTCACATCCAAACTGCGTTTTAGTATTTTAAATTTTAACATGTGACGTCACAAAAGTATTGACCCCCCCATGCCCCTTGTCACACGATGTCACACTTCGGTGATACCCTCCCCCCCCATTAACGTGTGACGTACTTTATGGATGGCCCCTTACGATAAAAAAGTGATCTAAACCGTAATAAGTTTTTGAATAACACTATTCTACAAAACTTTCGAATGAACTTTACGGCAATTGCAGCAGTTTTGATAAAAAAGGGTAATTTCTGTGTCAGCACTTTGATGAATCATTTTAAAACAACGTATTAATTTTACAATAACATTACTAGTAAATATCTATTAGATAATAGTGAAGCTAACAAGTGTTCCAAAATTGGAACGAGGCTTCGAATGGGTTAATATCACCGTTATCAAATAACGCTGTAAAGATTTAAATAATAGCTTATGTATTTATAGTGGGCAATTCCCGAACAATACAGAAGCTTTTACTTGTGTGGTATATACCGTGTGGTATCCTCAAAACGTTCCACAGTAAGTTATCAGATGATAAAGATTAGTGTTTATCATCTAATATAGTACATGTTTTGTTCACGAATACGGCATTTTTTAAGTTTTTTTATTTTTATAATTATCAATAAGAACAAATATCACGTTGGGTTAATATTTATATGTAATGCTTTTAATAATTTAAAAATAATTTAAAAAAAATAAAAAATAATAATTTAATAAATATACTACATATTAAAATTATAAATAATTAGATTATTAGCTCTTGAAATATATATGTTAGAATGAGTGAGGCATACCCTTAGTACGGATCTGCTAGACATACTCCCTAAGCCAACTAACAACCAATAGAAAGAGACATCACCCAAGTGCGGACCTGAGAAGAAGACTAATACAATATATTCGAGCCACCCTGTATGTAAAACATCACTAAGCTTGCGTTAAGTTGGTAATGTGCAGTAATACTAATGCCCGTTTTCACCAACATTTATTTAAGAATTCCCTAGCAAAGAATTCTTTACGCTAGGTATTCCCTAAAATAATACTTAGGAAAATTTGCATTTCACCAACATAAGAATTTCTTAACGAGCAGCTCCCTTGCTAGGTATTCTTTACAGCGAACAAATGAACTAATACGGGTTGTAAATGTCATATTTGAATTTATACACAGTAAAAACGTTTTGTTTGAATTTAATAAATAATTTTGTTTGAATAATTTATTTTATTCAATAGAAAGAAATTTTGTTTCGATTTAAACAAAATTATTTCTATCAAATAAACTGAATTTGTTATTTCAAAAAAATATTTTTTTCAAAATTTGTTTAGATTAAACAAATTGTTTAAATTTGTTCTGTTTAAATTTAATAATTGTTTATTACTTTAAATAAAACATTTATTTTAAATCAAAATAAAATCAAATTAAATTAAATTTTTCTTTTAGGCAACTAAAAAACCTCAAACAAAATTTTTATTAGGGTTAAACAAATACTTTAGTTGCGTATATATAACAGAATATTTTGTTTGGACCAACTAAATTTGCTTCAGTCAAACAAACATTTTGTATCAAAATGAATATAAGTAGTTACCTGGAGATTGCAATTTAATGTGTGTACAGCCAATTGTTGCTAACACATTTGGAAAACCACATATTTATTCCGGTAGCATAAAACCGTAATGCCAGTAATAATTGATTTATGGGCGATACTGATTGATTTCTAAAATAATAATACCCAAAATAATTGTCATAAATAATATGCACATTATGAATAATATATTTATTTATCATTAATAAACTCTAGAGATCCTACTATTAATTTTAAAACCTTAATTTTAAATCTTACGACAAATTCCACATTAAAATTTTCATTTTCAAATCTCTCTAAACAATCCAAAAATCTAACAATAGCCATGGCAGGAGAAAAATAAGAATAAACACTAATTTATACCTGTAATACAACCGCTAAGGAATCCCTAACACGTTAGGGGTCGGTAAATCGGATACCTAAGGTTAGGGATTTCTTAATGCTCTTTAGGAACTTTTAGCGCTTGGTGAAAAGCAAATTTGACATAAGAGTTTCTTATCTCAAAGTTAGGGAATTCTTAACGTTAGGAATTGTTGGTGAAAACGGGCATAAGAATCACTATATAAAAGGAAACGTTTGAGAATAAAACACAGAAAATTAAGAAGTAAGAAATACAGTAATAACCATTGTAATAACATAATTTAGCATTTTAATTAATTAAATAAAGTTTATTCTAACATATATAAATAAAATTATCAATAATAAGCTAAAGAACTATACTTCATTTCTTGAAAAAGAGAAGATTAAATTCTCGAAAGCTTGAATACTAAGTGTTTTATTGTTTTACTTTAGCTCATTATTGATAATTTTATTTATATATATTAAAATTATGTAAAACAATTATATTTTCAAAAATTATTGAGCGGGCTATTTCAATTTCCACCTGATACGTATTCAATTATTACAAATCTACTATGAGTCAATGTTTTTGTATTACTATTAATGAAATAAAATTACTATACAGATCAACAAAATGATAATTTACTTTGAGTTCTCTTAAAAAACATAGCTGAGGCTATTTCCTATTCCTGAACTGTATTTCGCTGTATTTGGTCTGATATTTTGATAAACGAAAATTTTAACGATTTCAACAGCAATTTTTAACCTCTCCAGTAAAAGCTAGATGAAATCTAATGCTCTTATCATTCGTAGTTTATATTTTTTCATTATTTTTGTCTTTCATTTTTTCTCTAAAATAATTATTATGTACCTTGTTTTAGAACCTGATGTATACGATATACCTTTTTGATTTCCTTTTAAACCATTACATCCAAGTACATCGGATTTGTTTAACTGTCTCCATAACAAGTAGCTGGCGACAACTTTAAGGTATGCTATAACTTTCCGGTGTTGGAAACGACTCACCAAGCTGTTTAAAACCTAGATCAAAAGATCAAACTATAAAAATACGTACATTTTTTCTTTGCAAACAATTTGCAATATAAAATTCGAACGGAAAGCTTTTTCAGTAATCAACGTAAAAACGCAATCGATAAATCGGAGTTTAATGTAAGATCAAGTGTGTTTGTATGTTTCTTTATTCGTATAATAGGTACTTTCATATATACTTAATATTAACTATTGTTAATTGTTATACCTAATAATAGTAAGTATATGTATTAGTTGTTGACCTATAAACAAAAATTTATAATTCACAAAATACATGATACACATGATTTGACTTTCGGACAAATTTCAATTATATACTTATCCTTATATTACAATATTTTCGTTTTATAAATTTTGTTGTGTTTATCTTGCTCTCTTGTGCTGCAAGACGGCAAGAGAGAAAAATTGAAATTTGATCTTCTTTTTCTTCTTCCACTGTTTGCCTTGACTTCGGGGTTCTGTTTCTATCGAAGTGAAGCCGAAGTCACTATTTTGTGACTTTTGATCTTTCTGAGAAAAAGAAACCTTTTCATTGAAACTATGAAATTTATTAAGATGCTTTATTAGTATGCTGTTCACAAATTGCGTAACGGCCTTAGGGGTGGAGGGGGATTGACAACTTGATACGATTTGTTACGGTGGGGGGCGGGGGTGTTTTTCAAAATGTTACGTAACCAAAAAATTTCATTATTATCAAAAAATTTGATATTTTTTCTAGATATTAAATTTTCATTAATTTGATAAATTAACCCAAAGAGATCCATTCAGTCGAATATCATAATAATTAAAATTTGTGTAATAGATACATATATTTTAAACACATTACACAATTACATTTTAACATGTTCGCGTAGTTATCAACTTTTTTTTTTTATTTTCAAGTTAAAGTTATAAATAAAAATTTTATTTTAAAAATTGTTTTAACTTTTGTTACGTTATTCTTCCGGGGGGGGGGGGTCTTGCAATTTGTTACGATCTGTTACAGGAGGGGGGGAGGGGGTTAAAAAACGTCAAAAATTGCGTTACGTACTTTGTGAACAGTCCCTTACAAAGACTTCATGCAGATTGTATGAAAATAAAATAATAATTGAAAGATATACAAAAATATTTACAAAATATATAACTATTCATGCAAATAATGCAAAACATTTATTATGTGAAATACCTACCCAGTAATATTTTTCTTTTCTATAAATAAAAATATAACAATTATATAAATTTATATAAAACATATTGAATTGCTTATTAGGTTATTACAATAAGTAAAGAGAACTCATGAATTTAAAATTAAACTGCCACTTTTTCGAAACGTGTTTGATAACGTTTTTTAAAATTAATAACATTGTTATATTGCATGACTAATACTGGTCAATCTTTAAACTTTGGTTAGATTGACACTCAAAAAATTATTCTTAGATTTTAATCAACACTTTCCTAAAACTACTTATTACTAGTTCAATACTTAGTTTTATATCTATTATTATATTATAGATAATATATTATAAATTATAATATATTATGAATCTATATAATAGATATTATAATAAGCTGTGTTTCAAAATCCATTTTTATTTTTAATTTTGAATTTTGTAATTATGGATTTAGATTGCCTTTATTTTTTTTTGAATATCCGATTTTTGCTTTTGTGAATATTTTAATTATATTTTTAAAATTGGATTTTGATTTTGTAAATAATTTGTTTTGATGGTGAATATTTTAAATTGTGTGTGTGCGCGCCAACAAAATGGTAGGTTGGCACGAAAATTTTGATTAAGAATGCTTTTGCCAGGTCCGTCAAGTTGGATGGGCGCGTTTTGCGGAAGTCTCCGCTAATTGTGTTATTTTGACTCTCTGATATGAGATTATTTAATAGTCTCCAATAAACCATAATAAATGGTTATGAATTTGTGAGTACAAATTTTATTTAATAATTTGAATTATTTTTGTCCTGGTTTGGACGGGTTTTGGACGAATTTTTGGATAATTTTTGGAAGAAGCTAAGTTCAATTAAGGAATGGTTGAGTTGTTTTAAAAATTAATTATTGGAAATTAAATTTGAATTTGACGTGAACCAGTTGCGATAGCGACGCGTATGGTCGGCCACATTTTTCGTTTCCATTTTAAATCGGAAATTTTATTTTAAATAAAATTTTATTTTATTTTTGCATTTAAAATTAAGAATTTGGGAATTAGAAAAAAAATTAAATAAACCCACTCCTGAGAAGTTTTGCTCTCCGACTTGAGAAGAGAACCGGCAATATAAAAGGATCGAAAAGGAAGTTGGAAAAATAATTCCAACGTTCCACGGCAATATATTAATCATCATCATCATCGACAGATGTAATTAATAAAATATATAATTAATTAATAATTTTATGAATTAAATTATTTTCAAAATATTTTATATTTTTTACTTATATTTAAAAATATTCATTTATTTTGTTTTTCAAATATTTTTAATTCAGACTTTAATTCAGAATTTAATTCAGATTTTCTACGCTTTACAATAATTAATTAATAGCTATTTATATACAAGGAAGGTTTATATTACCTTCGAGAGTGTTAATAGTCTTTACATGCCATGTAGTTTATTATATTTTTCCTCATTGTCAGAACTTTAATTTGAATTTTGATTTCATTATTTTTACATTCTAAGTTTACTTTGCCCGTTGCTTAGTAATATACTAAACGATTACAAATAATTAAGATAGTAAGTGATGACACCTAATACTTATTAATGAGGTAAGATTGCCATTATTTTCTTCGAAATTAAATTTGCTGGAGCTTGTCGGCCAGATGAGTTCTGTAAAATGCAGTTAGCAGATGTTACAGATAATGGAAGACTTGTAATTATAAAAATTCCTAATACAAAGAATGACGTTCGTCGCAGTTTTTCAATTGTTGAAAATTCTGAAGACTACTACTTGAAAACTTTTAGTTTGATTATCAGAACGTCTTTCTGGAGACTTTCTGGAAGCCTTTCTTTCAGAAAGACTTTTTGGACCCACTGTAAATTTTATTTTTCTCTGTTTTATTTGAGTGTTTTGATTAATATCTCAGAATTATTAAAATGTCACTTGGATCACTTCTGTTCCTGAATAGCCAAATGTTAAAAGAAAGCGTAAAGGAATGAATGCTCGTGTATGCCAACCTATTGAACGATAGACAATATTAGTCGGCGGACATTCAAAGAATCACTAATCCTGTGGATCTAGATTAGACGATGGACTTGCATCATTAAGTACAAGAAATGATTTCTTAAATGATATTTTACTTTAAATGTGCCACACTATATATTCTACCTGCAACCTTCATAATATTGTTTACCTCGATGCAAAATAAATACTTAGAATAGATAATAAAAATAATTAAACAAATTAACAAAATTACGTCAGTGATTATTGCTACTACATACTAGTATATTCATACTTACTAATTTACATAATCATTGTGCAGCATGTACTTCAGTTTTTCTGCTTTATCAGTAAATACAGTCATAAGCCAGTGGCGTACAATCCATGTGTCTGTGGACAACAGTCAAATCAGGTCTCCAAATGAGTAATAACAAAGAGTATGTATATAAGAGTATAACATACTCTTTGGTAATAATAAGTTATAATGTACTATACTACCCATAGGTAATATAAAAATTAAGATTATTATATACTTTATAAATAAATACATTTCCCCCTTCTCATATATCTTTCGTCCCATCTCTTTAAATTTTTATATCTGATCATTCTAATTACGTTATTTCTATATTCTTAATGCATATTAATAATTGACTTTATAAAGTTAAGATAAGCAGTTTTTGTAATATGTGTTTTATTTCGAAATTTTACAAGGTTTTGCACCTTTCAGCCACGTCCAAGAGAGTTTTTTGAGCTCTATGCATATGAACGAAATTTTTGTTTGAAAAAAACGTGTTTTTTTGTAGTTATTCGAAAGGTTAGAAATCTATTACTTAAATACGGATGAAATTTTTATAGTGAGACACGACGGCTTTATTTGTAACTAGCTAGTCGCCCGGCTTCGCTCGGGTTTCAATTTAATTGGTAATTGAACTTTTCCATTATTGCAATTCAATTTATTGATATGCGATTCGATTAATAAAACTGTCTAAAAATAAGCATGCGTTGCAATGCCTCTTAGTCACTTTACATTTACGATTTATACATTTACGATATATTTTTATTATAAATATATTTTGTTTAATGAAAAAATTTAACCAATTAGGTTCCTACTTCCTTTTCTACTAAGGATCTTTCAAAGTCTGGCAACGATATTGACAATTCCTCTTCATCTATCTTTTTCTTGTTCAGGTAGACAGCAGCCATTTCCTCATCTTTTTTTTTTTCGTATGTTTTGCTGCGACTTTTTCTTTCGCAGTAGGTAATTCAGTACCACGCAACACATGGGGGGTTTCACTAAAATCTAATAGTTCCCAATCTTCATATTTTGCGAACGATAAAGCCCTCTTTAATAAACATTTTTAGTTCTCCTGAAGACATTTTTTTGTTTACGTTCAACACTTAAGTCGTACTAATCTATGCTGTATAATATATCAATATTTTAGAAAACCAAAAATGCACACCCACTTTTTAGAACCAAAATATTAAAGAAATTTATATCAAAATATCAAATTGATTTTTTTAGACTGATTTTCCAGTTCTTCAAAAAAGTTCTTTTTTTGAAATTAACATAAAAAAACCTCAAAGTACTGCGTGTTATATTGAACTAGCTGGAAATCCCGTCCACGGACGGGCATCTAGACCCAATTGGTTGGAAACTCGATTGATGTGCAACTCGTTCCAGGGGAAGTACCGGCGGTGGTTTAACATATTTTTCGGTTGGTAAAAAAATTCGACCAATCAGAGTGCTTTTGGGTTACCAAAAAATGACACGCTGTGGCAGGAGCAGCGTGCTGCGATTTTATAGATATTATATAGATGCAACTATGGGGAGTTTAATTAGTTGATTATATGAAAAATTTGACTGAAAACAAATTTAAATTAAAAAAATTCTAATAAAAATTTTTTTCTGCGCTCCTTTTTTAATTCACCCAAAATAATGATCCTAGATGCATTTATTTAAATTTTAAAACCAGCTTTAAGACCAAACCCATGGTTTTATATTGGTCCGTTTTGTCTTAAAGCTGGCTTTAAAATTAAAGCTGGCTTTAAAATTAAAGCTATTTTTAATATTTATTATGAAACTGGCTCTAAGATTAAATTATTAATTAACAATAATACAAATACAAATCTCCTCTCAATTCTTTTCACTTCTGATGTTACAGAAACACTCCTCAGTGTGAAAAAGTAAAAGTCACGTGTGCGTTAAAATATTACTTTTCTGCAGTAGTGCGGAGAAAGCTTATTTACCTTACTCAAACAAGTATCCAAAAGTTTGAAACGTTATTAAAAAAGATTTTGAAACAGAGACAATACTTCCGTTAAAAACTAGTATAAAAACAACGTGGATTATAATTTTGATTTTCATAAAAAGTTCTTGATGAAACGTGAATGGTATTTTGATATCTATTTTGAATTCGTGTCATCGACAAATACCCTAATAGTAATTGTAATAGAAAGCCGAGAAAATAGGTCAAGAAAATGTAGTAGGTATACATTGGAATTTATGACAATGCATAATAAAGCAGTTAGTTTTTGAAAGACGAATGTTGTATAGGTACTATTATTGCAACAACTATTGTATAAATATAATATAATATAAGATAAACAATTTTAGTTGGTGTGGGTGTAAAATGAATACAGAATGAAAACGAGCGAGTACGATATCAACTGTCGCAAATAGGTGTTCATGAATGGGACATGAATGAATGTTCGATAAAAGGGTAGGGGTTGATACGAGATTGTTATTTTTTTTCTTAAAATCGATGTTCACGATGATGTACGCTTTTCAAATAGTGCAGCAGCATCCATTTGAAATGTCCGTTAATTGTATCTCGATTATTAAAAGTTAAAAAATTATTATACTTGTTAGTGTGCCATGGCAATACATAATACATACCTACTTATGTATCATAGTATGTATAGGTAGGTAGTATGTAGTTAAAAAGAATAATTGCTCTTACTTAACATTTACTATTGTGCTGATAAGTTAGTAAACTTTTACATTTAGAGAAGATGGAGGATGGACGAATTTAAATAGTAAATGATGTTTAAATGTTGATTCTATTGTTTAAAGTGGTATAAAATACATTTGAAACAAACAACTAATTTAAGTGAGCGCGTGCGTCTTTGTGCAGCCCGGAGCACCAGCATCGTTACCCGGGATAAAGCGCGCGCACTAGGTCCATATTGATCTTGTATTGCCCTGCATCCATACGCGAGCATCCAGCGAGTCGTCTTCAGCGCGCCCCGATTAAACCACTGGTCGCAGGTGAAATGATCAGTGAACCAGCGCGAGTGTGGCTTCTTTTGCTGAGCTAGTAGTAGGTGCTTGTGTCTTCCGGCCACTTTGTTTAGGTGGGCGTGTGTTGGACACACAAATATGACGGCTAATTCTGGGGGACTATCACGAGAATCATGAGCATCCCCGGATCGAGCTAGGATGGCCTCGAGCGAGCGAGCGCTGGCGCTACTGGCCATTTCCTTCCTGCTCCTTACGATGCCTCCAGGTGAGACAAACAAAAATTCAACCAAAAACTCTATCCGTAGGTGTCCATAACAACATATGATCTATCTCGGTCAAAGGTACCTATCTACTCCATAATATTTACTCTTTCAGTTTACCTTTTTTATTGACTTTAAAGCAACTACTTGTCAACCCATTGCGATGATAAATAGAAATTATCGGCAAAATTGAGTCAAGTGCAACGGCAATAATAACCACTGTTATTGTTGAGAACATTTGACTTGGATGCGAAACACAATCAAATAGTAATATTTTCCAATTACGTTCCTAATTGTACGTCAGTTTGATGAGGACTAGGTCCTGAAAATTGCACAGCTTACAGATAATTGCTTGTAATTCCAGAGAGTTTGAAAGCTCCGCTTATATATTTAATTTAAACTACCTACCTAACCTATTTCGTATCTCATAAATATTACAAAACTCATACTCGCTTAGTATTTCTTCATTAAATTTACATAAATGTCACAAATTGTAGGTACATAAATTACTTTTTGATAATTACAATAAATAGGTACCTACCCTCGGTGATAACATCGATATTTTGTTTGGATGGAAGCTCGTTAGCTTTAGGTATAAGTTGAATGCGTATTTCAGAAATTGATGGATCGCAAAAGTGAAATGGCGATACTTGGCTATATTGCAGCACGTAAATCAATATTTAACAATAAGTTAAAGAAATGAGCTACTTTTGGAAATTTATTAGGCGGAAACGTTACCAATATGTACCTACTGGGAATCAAATTTATAAGATACGGGAACGGGGCACGTGTTGTAACTTACAAAATATTATCTCTTTATTTTTATTATTCTTGCCGATATAAATATTCTTGTCTTCCCCGTTTTTATCAAAAATTATCAGCACATATACACAAACAATAAATTCTTTTCGTTCATTTTTAATGAACCTAATGTTCAATTTTTTACGCTCTGAACTTGAGAAATTCCCGAATTAAAAGCCGACATTTCCACTATCAACCGGCTATCGTTTATGGCCACCGCACCCCGCTGCGGTTTTATACAAATTACGAAAATACGATTTTCCATGAAAATAATTATTTGATAATCCATCAAAATATCGGTAAAAGACTTTAAGTTAGTAGTTATTCAAGAATATCTCAAAAATTACAAAGTCGTCCAGTTACAGTTTCCTATAAGTATACATACTACTTATATTAGTATGTATAATTTATCCCTTGCCAAAAATATTTATAGCCAAGGGCGGATTTAACGGTGGGCATCCTGGGCACCGAAAACTTTTCACTTTTTTCTAATGACACCAAATTTAGTTTCATATTTTTTCTGCGCCCAATCGGTCACTGAATTTCGGTGCAGTTGATGAACTGCAAGGTGCACATGACTTCAAATAATGATAACAGATGAAACAAATATTTTTTTAAATATCAACTATTAAATCACTGTTGTTTTGAAAATACGGTCTTCCGTAAAACCCTAATTTTCATTCAACGATATTTACCGAAAATTATAAGAGTTAGTTTTTTTAAAAACATTCTTTTCCCAATTCTGCATTAAATATAAAACAACGATGTAATTGTTGATTACAAGAAAGTAAAAAAACATTAATAGCAGAAAATTTTCATTTGCTTTATGAAATGATTAGTACATATAAAAACCAAAACGGTTTTGTATGTATAAAATAAATGTATAATATAAAATAAAAGCAACAGTTTGAAAAATGCAAAAATTTTCACAAAAGTGAATTAACACCTCAGTCTTACAAATTTTTTTATTGCTGAGTTTTCAAGCTAAGTATAACGAATACTACTGAATGCTACTTTGATTCTTCTTTAACACCCCCAATCAAGAAGCTATCTGATCCTCATAACCAATTTTAACAACCTTTCTGCTGTATACCTCCTTACCAACTTTACCTTTCTTTACTCTTTAACGGATTTTTAACTGTTGTGCGAATATATTATAATTATATATCTCTATAAGATTTAGGTCGGTCGATCTTGCTGGGTACTCAATAATAATTAATTGTAATATCCCTAGATTAAAACCATTCGGGCATTTCACGTGCTATATTATGACTTCATTGTCTTGTATAGGAAAATTCAATAATCGCCAAAAAAACTGTTCTCCGTAAGCGGTTAAGATCTATTCTAAAAGGTCAATATACTTGTATCTATTAATTTTTGGAGATATTCAACTACTTAATTAGAATTTTTGAATTACAACAAAATATAAGCTCAAGTCATTGTAATGAAATTGTTTGCACCAGGCGAAGTATTTTTATACTTACTTATTATATTTTTTTGTACTAAATATTTCACAATATTAAACGATTATATTAATTTTTTAATTATAATTAATTAATATTTTAATTATATTAATTTTTATATTTTTCTATAGCATTTGAAACTATTAAGACCGTCCAAATTAAACCTTCTTTACTAAAAAATCTTGAATTTTTGAACTTTTTTTCCCATCCATAAAGAATTATTTCATCTGATCGTTGCTATATTGCCTTTTTAAAGAAAAATTTTAGGCAGTTTAAATCGATTTGAAGCTTTCAAAATTTGTTAGATTTGACGATTAGTGCGATCTTAAGGTTTGGTTTCTTTTTACTATACGATGCAAATCCTGTTCCTGTAGCAGCCTTTCTAAGAATTGCCAAATACTCTGTCTTGTATAAAATATTTTCATGTATTAGAAGTTTTTACAATAACTTTCAAATTTTATAAAATTATTTATGGCTCTCAGTGATCTGCTAATATTTCTTGCAATTTGTCTATTGAAAAAGCTTTGCTTTTGCTAAGAATGCAGATTCATTCAATTTGGATTAGGGATTGAAACATATGATAAATATGAAACTAAAAATCACAATTGTTTATTCTATAATGAGATTTACTATTTTTAGATTAACACGTAACAATAACAAGTTGAGCTATGTAAGTTCAATTCCGTACTGAGGAATCTATCACATTGCGATTTTTTTGCTTAAATTTTTACTGTTCATTAAAAAATCTTGAAAAACCGGAAATGTTTGCATTTAGTAATGTCTTCCTCCTGAAATATTACAATTATATAAATTAAATTTCGATGACTATAATAATATTATATTATTTAGTAGGATAACAAAATTTAATGACTATATTTTTGTGTATTTTTTGTTTTATTTTATTTTTTATTTTAACGCACCCCAGTTCAATTTATATGAGAGCAATAGAAAATATATTTATGTAATTAAATATCTCGATTACTTCTTATTTTGTTAATAATTATTTTAAAATGGAGATGCTCCTTTAAATTGTTTAGGTTGGTAATTCTTTGTTGTCAAAATATCTGAAATTGCAATAAATACACATTTTTTTGTCAATTGTTATGTTTGAATTAATTTTTTTCATCAAGATTTTTTTCCACTTCGGGTTCATTAAGGTTTTTATTTGTCTTTGGGGCTTCTTCTATTTCTTGTTTCACTTCGTTATTACTTTCTATCCCTTCTTCAAATTTACTTTCATTTTCAACAAGCTCTTTGGGAAGTTCTCGACTAACTTTTTCACTTGTTTCTATAATCCCTTCTAATTTCGTTTCAATTACAGGTTCATTAAAAAAATCTTGTCGAACTATTGTGCTCTCGCTTAAATGGGCGCCTTTACTGGTATTCACCATTTTGATTTTTTTCATTTTTAATTTGTTTGCTTCTATTTCTTCGCAGGTTTATTGTTTTATTTGTATTTCTTTATATTCCGAAGATAGCGGATTGTTCTTTCTTTATTGCCATATTATAAACTTACTGCAATTCCTCTGTTGTTTCTTCAACTTTGCTGATTTCATCAAAAACAACACTCTTTTTTTGTCAATTTGATCATTGCCAGGAAAACGATATAACGTTAGCTGAGGACTATTTAGTTCAGATTTTGAGCACCCAACTACACAACATATATCTTCTTGCAAGCATTTCTAATTCAATTCTTAAAACTCTTTCAGTATTAAATTTTTGCCAGCATTTAAACTGTTAACGCTCGACATCGTAATTAGCTTACACTTGTTGAAAAATAGATGATATAACTAAATTTGGAATAATCTTATGCTAAGCTTTTTTTGGTAGCTGAATCTAATCTGTATATTCCAAAATGGAATTTTCCAAATTTAAAAATTTGAAACTTCCTACGCTCGTTTACTTCCCAGACAACACAAGCCCATCTTTTGGATGGCCACTGGATGTATTGACAAGATAATTTGGTATCCAGAGGATATATATGTTAGACTGGTAAATGCAGTGGATATCTTTGAACGTTCAAGTGTCACAAACCAAATAATGCTAATGCTGTATCCAAAAGTTATCTATGTTAGACTGCTAAATATAGTAGATATCTAGTGGACGTCCAGGTTTAGATGTTGTTTGACGTACGCTGGCGGCCAAAGAATTAACAACGGTTTAATATATTGCGAAAATTTATCTTTTCTTCTTTTGTTACATACATATTTTTAGGAATTTAAGGAATAAAAAAATGTTATACAAAAAGCAATTATTTGAAATGAAAAATAATTTTAATGATGATAATTTAAACAAAATTTTGCAATAAATTAGAAAAGGGTAAGTGACACATAATTAACAACGACAATTAAAACATTCTTTAAAATATTTTAAAATTAATATCTGATCAGATATCCTTTATTTTTAATTATTTCTGAGCACCTAAAAGTCATAGAATTGATCAGCTTCTGACAATTCTCAATAGGAATGGAATACCATGCAACTCCTATTGCTCCATCAAGTTCTTCTAAATTTTTATATGAACAACGTCCTACCTCTTTCTTTAGCACCGACCAAAGGTTCTCTATTGGATTGACATCGGGACTGCAAGAAGGTCAATCTACAATCGAAATTGAATTTTCCTGAAACCACTTCTTGCCCGTCTTAGCCGTATGTTTAGGATCGTTGTCCTGCATAAATTTCCACGTTATGGGTAAATGCTCATCAGCGTAAGGTTCAAGAACGTTTTTTAAAATATCAAAGTAACCATATTGATCCATGATACCTTCAATTTGATAAATTGGTCCAACACCCCTCCAGGAAAAGCATCCCCAGACCATTACACTTCCACCACCATGTTTGATTGTTTACCGTGTAAACCTTAGGTCAAATTCGGCTTTACGGGGACGCCTCCCATACACTTTTCCAACAAAACGTATTCGATTTATCTTTGTTTCATGCGAAAATAACACATTTTTCCATTGGTTTGGATTCAATTAATATTTTGTCGAGCATATTCTAAACGATGATTACGATTTTTTTTTGTTAACTAATGGAACCTTTCTTGCAACTCTCCCAAAAAGATTTTATTCGTTTAAACGTCTTCGTACGGTTCTTACAGATATTTATTCATGTTTTCCTGAAGGATAACAATATAACAAATAACTGTTTATCAATATCGACTGCAGTTGTCATGGGACTTTTTTTAGTAATTCAAAGAATGCGTTGATCTAGACGCATAGATGTTTTCCTCGACTTCTTCTTTCTTGGAACTTTACCTATAGCATTAAATTTTTAATAAATGCTACGGAATTATAAACCTTTCGCTTAGAACACTTCAGGTGATCTACAATATTCGAATACAACCACTTTTGGTTTACTAAATTTAAAATAATTTGCCGTTCTTCAGGCGTGCAACTTTTCTTCTTTCTCATAACTCTAAATATTATATTACGTGTAAAAATTATGGTTTCAATATAAAACAATATAAATTACTCCCTAATAAATCCTAAATTGTCACTTATATTTAATAAATATGAACTGTATTCTACCCCTAACTGTTGTTGCTAATTATTTGTCCGTACGCTTTAAACCTTACTAACAGAATAAAAGCATTTTTTTGTGATTATTAAAATTTAATAAGTTGAGATCTAGGCTACAGTACTTGGTATGCATTTTTCAATAAACTGTAACATAATTATGAATATAAAATGCAAGATTACTCTAAAATTTTATTTTAATTGTTTAGATAGCAATCGTTGCTAATTCTGTGTCCGCCAGATATATAGGACGATGAAGTCCTGGATATAACTTACATTATCTGAACTGGAGCTGGATAACCAGTAGATATTGAGTGTTATCTGGGTTAATTGGGTTTAAAAATCCTTTAATAGGTATTTATGTCTGTACCAAAATCTTAAAAAGGAAAAGGGTTTATTAAATAAAAGATTAAGATTTCTTATAGAAATGTAATGAATAATAATTATTAACTTCTGTGTAAAGTTCGCCTCAAATATCTGTGCCTCTACGTCACGAAATTCCGATTAAGAAATGACATACTGAATGTAATTTAGGACGTCGTTCATATTAAGCAATTACATTTAAAGCAATATTAAAATTTAAAGAACAGATGCATTTGAAAATTACTTATTTGACTAGTGATTTTCAGCTTGATTCATACCATTTTGAACTATGACGTACCGGAAAATTTATTTGATTTGTACTTTAGGATATTATAATATAATAAATCAAAATGCACTTTTCCTATAGATTGTTTTTTTATTAGATTTTCACCTTACCTTCATCCCTATCATTCGGGGACGTCTTCAGATGCAGTACGTCAATAAATAAAATAATACAATATTAGACTTGCCTCTTTATGCAATCCTATAAGCTAATTGGAGTTTTTCGGTATTTAAATCTAAGAACGAAAGAAGTCGTATAAAATTCCATATCGAATAAATGTTTGTTCAAATGAACAAAAGCAGTCGAACACTACTCGAACAAAGTTCGAGAGGTTTGAAAAGGTACCCTTGTAGGTAGCAAATGGTGTGTTGAAGATAATCGGATTGCAAGGATTGCTACATATAATATTACATAACTTTGTTAAAGCAATAATTATAATTTTAAATTTGCACTTTCGGAATCCTGTTAAGAGCTGTAATTTCGTAAAATGTAAAAATTGATTTCGTCGACTACGACGAAATCAATATGTTTCGCCAAACATTTCTTAGATAGTATTAATTGAAGGCCAATTTTCAAGAAGATTGTCCTCTCAAAATTCCTCCGTGCAGGGGCCATGGGTTGATGGGGTGAAAGATGAGAAAGCCAATCAAATCACTTGACTCAGTCATCCGACCTTTTGGTCAACCATGGCACGGCTTAAAATAGAAGTAGATATTTTATTCAAAATTTCCCTTCCGTGTATATTCAGTTTGAAAAGCTGTTACTGCAATTGTCTCACTACTCTCAGTAGGTTATCGTCGATACAAAATTTCTTAACACGTTTCATTTGAGACACCAACTGCTTTTGGAACTGTAATTAGTATTTTGCTAAATTTAAATTTTTGAGGCTATTGATTGCAATGAAATTGCTGATCAGTTCATAACAAGATCTGCTGTACGTCGCAATACATTTTATATGCAAAAAACGTAGCTTTCATGAAAAGAATTGATCAACGATTACATTGATATCATCACAATTTAAGATATGTGACCAGTCCACTTTCAACAAGAATTCCACTGCATCAAAATGAGCAGATTTCTAGTCAAATACTAAGTTGTCAAAATTTAATGTAGAATATGAAGAGGTAGCAGCTGGAACATTTATGTATAGCCATTGTATAGACTATGTGATACAAGAATGTGTAAATAATAAATCGTCAGATATGCCGACTGAAACATTTTCAATATTAGAAAACACCAAATTCCTATTAATGTTTGTTGAGCAAGATTATGGAGTGTTATAATCGGTGATTGAATTCGAATTCATAGAATTGAGAGTGGCAGAACTTTTGTTAGACCATTCAGCTCTTGGAAGATTGAAATCACCACCACAAATAATCAATTTCGATTAGAGAAAATTATTAGTAATGTTATCAATAATATCGCAGAAATCATCACATGCCCGAACATTAGAATCGGGAGACAAGTAACCTGCACCTAAGATAATATCCCCGATAAGTGCAAAGACTACTTCGGTGGTATTAACTGTTGAAACAGGAATCCAGTTCTTCAAGCTTTTTCGGGTTGCAATTACCTCTAGATTTAAGATTGGAACTAATGAATCTGGCTATCTATGATAGTTGAAGTTCACTGGAAGATATTTAATCGTCCAGAAAAGTTTCTATAAATATAATTTTGAAAATATATTTTGAAGTTGAGTAAACTGCCATTATCGACCGTGGGTGTCAAATCATTATTAGTTATAGGTTTGTGCACTTTTTTGTCAACGGATAAAATCAAAAGGACGAACCATTATACCCTTGGGCCAAAATTGTGCTTAGAGCATCATTTCACAAAGTGTGAAGTCAGCACTTCACGCACTTAAGGGCACAATTTTTGAACCCGTTTCAAAACTTCATTTGGAATGCAAAATTGACTAAAGATATTACGATGATTTTTTTTAATGGAGAAAGATGAATTTTTTAAACTTAATCATGTTAACCTTATTGTTTGACATGTAAAATTGTGATTATTTGAAAATTTTCAATTCAAATATGACAAAAAAAATCAGCCAAAATCGTGGTAAATGGCTCGCTGTGATATTAAAAGGAATTTGACAAGTAAATAAGGAAAATTTTGAGTGAACATAATTTTAATTAATTGTTACTATATTGTTAATAAAATCTGAAATTGTTTTGAAAAAACGCTCATCAATTGGCGGTGCCAAAATTAGAAATCCACATGCACGAGAAAAATTATATGATCGTTTATAATTTATTTAAACAACAGCTTACGTTCAACTGAAGATGTTTTTTTTATAAAAGTAAGTTTGGAAATGTTAAAATGGAAACTAAAACCAACTGTACAATTAATTTAACTTTAATCAACTGTTGTTAATGTTACTAGTAATGAAACAGAGTTGAGAGAAAAGTTTTACTTACAATAAAGTAAATAACCCGACATAATATGTATTTACATACGTATGTGCACAACACATAGACATCATGCACTAGCAGATGATTTTCTAAGCCAAATTTAAAATTTCTTTGTCAAAAAAATTTCAGTTATAAAATATTATTTTTATAATAAATAAAAGTAGGTAGCTAAATAAGAGTAATAATGAATTTATTAGTAATAAATATAATATAACTAGCTGACCCGGCGAACTTCGTATCGCCTCAGAACTTGAACCATATAAATTATTTGTAAAACTCTAGAACATCGTACCGCCTCAGAATTAATATACCAAGTGACTCGGCGAACGTTCTGCCATATAAATTATAGCTGGATACCCGGCTTCGCCCGGGGTCTCTTTAAAAATAAAATACTTTGCATTAGTCTACGTACTCGAACGATTTCCAATCTTGCTTTCCGTTACTCGTTTGATCAGTGAAATATATTTGCAGAAACTTTGGATTTTGTTGCGGTACTGGGAGGAACGAACCGATTTGGTGATATATTTGGCCTTGCACTTTGAATGTGGGCATGTAACCGGTGTTGTAAACAATGTTTGTTGCCCCGAATGAAGTCATTTGAAAGCATGAATTGTACTTGCGAATGTTTTGCAGGAAGTGTTTTGAAATTGGAGTGGTGCCAGTAAGGTAACTCAGAAATGGCTCAGGTGGATCAATCAGCGGTGGCAAAACAACTTTGCCGTTCGAACAACACATTCCTGGTGATTCCTTAGCGAACTTCAAAACACGACAATGCAAGCAAACTAAATTCATTGGTCCTATTACTACATCCCTGTGATTTCTGTAATCGTAATCTTTGTCGTAATGAAATGCTTCCAAGGTTAAATCCAATGTTTGTCTTAATCGAGCCAACCGTAAGCGGTTGGCATCAAGTCGTCCGATACGTTGTTGGGGCATTTCAGCAGCTCTAGACGCAGAAGCTCTGTCGCGGTTTTGTTCAAGCCGAGCTGCACGTTCTCCCTCCGTTTCAGCAGCTCTAGATGTGGAAGCTCTTTTGCGGTTTTGTGAAAGCCGAGCTTCACGTTCTTCCTCCGTTTCAGCAGCTCTAGACGTTGAAGCTCTATTACGGTTTTGTGAAAGCCGAGCTTCACGTTCTTCCTCCGTTTCAGCAGCTCTAGACGTTGAAGCTCTATTGCGGTTTTGTGAAAGCCGAGCTTCACGTTCTTCCTCTGTTTCAGCAGCTTTAGATGTTGAAGCTCTATTGCGGTTTTGTGAAAGCCGAGCTTCACGTTCTTCCTCCGTTTCAGCAGCTCTAGACGTTGAAGCTCTATTGCGGTTTTGTGAAAGCCGAGCTTCACGTTCTTCCTCCATTTCAGCAGCTCTAGACGTTGAAGCTCTATTGCGGTTTTGTGAAAGCCGAGCTTCACATTCTTCCTCCGTTTCAGCAGCTCTTTTTTCCCTGAGTTTCTTAGCTTTTGATGATTTATTTCCAACAGCTGCTTTTTTTGGTGGCATTGAATGTATTTTATCTAAGATGAGTTTAACAATCTAACAAAGTAGTCTCTATTTTCACAGAAACTTTTACATTTGTACTGAAAGGGTAATGTCCTATATAGGGAAGTTAATCCAATTATCCGTTGATCCGTCGATCCGTTGATCCGTCGATCTGTTGATCCGATGAATAGGCACTATTTGCCACATATTTTATTAAAGTTTGTTGAAAGCCGTTTTAAAGTAGCCTATCTTCTTCGCAGCATCGTAATTAGCTTATACACCAAATTTCATAAAGATTGGTCAAGCGGTCTAGGAGTCTATAAGGAACATACATACATACATACATACATACATCCATTTATATATATACAGATATATAAAAAAATATACCTAATAGTAATAATGAATATTTAATAGAAATATTCGTTACAACAAATAACAAAATTTAAAAAATTGATTACTATAGAAACGAGTCAAAAACTTTCATACTTTTCACTATCATATCCATTGAAAAATTCTCAACTAGAATTCTATAACACAATAATTGAACCGGTTTAGCTGGATTACTAAAAGCTTTTTTTTTGTTTTTACCAAATTGAAATATTTTATTATTTTAGAAATTCATGGTTATGTTGTTATAATAATAATAATAATAATAAGGCTTTATTGTCACTGAAAATACAAACAAATTCATGGGCAAAGCATAATAAAATACAAAAGTAAATATTTTACAAATAAACAAGTTATACATAGATATAAATATAGATACAAACAAGTTTTACAGCAAATAATTATCTATAGTAAATTGCAGCTTAAAATTCATTTTAGGTTGAATTTAATTAAGTATAAAACTCGCCAACCGAATACAGAGGCTTTTTTATCAGGTAAGCCTTGATTGCTTTCCGGAATTTGCAAATTGTGGTTTCAGACTTGATGTCAGGTGGTAGATTATTATAAAGCTTTTTAGCGTTATAAAATATAGAGTGTTTGGTGAGTTCCGAGGAAGGAATCTGTAAATATATGGAGTCGGGTCTCCTAGTATTGTAGCCGTGTTGAGGACCTGGGGGTAGTTCCGATATATGCTTGAAAAGCAGACAAACTGATTCCAATATAAATAGACCAGGCAGGGTCAAAATTCCGAATTTTTTGAAATATTCAAAACAGTGGTCTGTGCTTTTTAATTTAAACATGTACCTGATTGCTCTCTTCTGCAATTTAAAGATTTTTCCAAACCTCTCGCGGGTACAGGAACCCCAAAAGGGTAACGCGTATCTCAAGTGCGATTCAAAGAGGGCAAAGTAAACCATCCTAGTAGTGCCTACATCCAGCACGTCAGCTACCGACCTTAAAGCAAAACAAGCCGATGATAGTCTGTTGGCAAGTGCATCAATATGATGAGACCATTTAAGGGTATTATCCATTATTAGGCCAAGAAACTTTGTCGATTCAACATCTTGAATGAAAGCATCCTCGATGTTAATAGGCTGGAGGTTTCCCTTGTATGTGATGATCTTGGTTTTATCTGCGTTAGAACAAAGACCATTTGCGTGGCACCAAGACAAGATTAAGGTAAGGTCTAGTGATATTTTGCTTTGTAAGGATGTTGAATCTGGCATAGACCATGTTATACTGGTATCATCGGCAAATAGTGTTATTTCCCCTTCGATGTTCAGATTGGCAATGTCGTTGATAAAAAGAAGAAAGAGGATAGGTCCAAGCACAGAACCCTGCGGAACACCACACTCAGTCTCATTATAGTCGGATGAAAGGTCGCCCACTTTGACAAACTGTCTTCTGTCTCTAAGGTATGAGCGGAACCAATTTAGGGGGGTCCCACGAATTCCATAATGCTCTAGTTTCTTTATTAGAATGTCATGATTGACACAATCAAACGCCTTGGCAAAGTCCCAGAATATTGTTGCTGTATTTAGTTTCTTGTTCAAACTAGAATAGATTTCGTTTAAAGCAAAAAACATGGCGTCGTTAGTACTGACGTTTGATAAGAAGCCAAATTGTCGGTTGTTTATGATTTTATATTTTGATAAGAAAGATAATAATCTGGATTTCATTAATCTTTCAATAATTTTAGATAAGGTAGGAAGCAATGCGATAGGTCTGTAATTAGATGCGCTGTCTTTATCACCTCCCTTGTGTAATGGAATAATTATTGCAGTTTTTAGACAGTGGGGAAAGATACCTTTTTTAAAGGAATTATTAATTAATGAAGTCAGCTTCGATGTTGCTTCACTTGGAAGATTGGTAAATGCCTTAATCGAGAGACCGTCTTCACCACACGATGATTTATTTTTGATTTCTGCAATTGTCTGTAATAATTCAGTTTCAACTATTGGATGCAGAAAAAAGCTGTGAATGTTTTTGCTGCAAGCAGGAAGAAATATGAGAGGATCTGTTTTTGTAGTAATATTAGAAGTTAGATTTTTTGCTATATTAACGAAATGATTATTTAGAACATCCGGCATAGGGAAATTTTCGGCATGAGTATGAGATTTAGAGTTCTCTCTTAAATCATTAACAATAGACCAAGTCTCCTTGGAAGTACTATTAGCATTTAGAATCCTCTTCTGGTAGTATGACAATTTGGCTGCCCTAATGGTGTTTAAGTAGATTTTCCTATATCTTTTAAAATAATTTAAAAATAATGGACTGTCTGTAAATTTTTTTAATGAGATCAGAGAACGCATGTTTTTGGCGGAAACACGTATTCCTTTGGTAGTCCAAGGAGTTTTGCCTGTGGGTTTGATAATTCTAATAGGAAAGGACTTTTCGAACGCATTTTTCATCTTTTTCAGGAAGCACTCAAAATCAAGGTTAACATCACCAGTGGTTGCATTCTTCCAGTCTGTAGTTGAGCATATACTTCTATATGTTTCGAAGTTCTTTGAAGAGAATATTCGTCCTAATCTATTAGGGTTTTTCTTTTTACATAGGTATATAGCGAATTTGGTAAATATTGCTTCATGGTCGGAGATTCCAGAAGTAAGAACAGAAGAAACAATATCCGTTTGGTGAAGGTTCGAGGCCACGCCCACGTAGTCAATGGTGCTCGAGTTGTTTTTTGTTATTCTGGTTGGCGAGTCAATATGCATAACTAGTCCAAAATTTTCAAAGGTATTTACTAGTGTCAGTTGGGCAGCATTGATAGTGGCAAAGTTATGTATGACAAAAAGTGATTTTTGATTAAAAGTGCAGCCATATGAAAATTCTTTATAAACATTTTTTGTTATTTAATCTTACGCTTACGCAGGTATTAAGTTTTTCAAAATTTTTTTTTTTCGATAGAATATAAATATATAGGGTAAAAGTGGGAAAGAATAAATACAAAAAACGCAATATAATAAATTAAATCATTAATTTTTTATTTTAAAGGTACACTAATATTATTATGTATTATTATATTAACCACGTAGTTTTTGTCTACGACAAAAAATTAAAAAAATAGAAAATAAAAAATGTAAGTGGGGGAAAAAGCCATCTCTCTCACATAGTGTGGGAGAGATGCCATACGGTGCTGAAGATACGACATATTTGTCATCGTGGCTTTTTTTGGTTCTTTTTGAGTAGTATTCTCTTCCAGAATTATTGCAATGCAGAGAGTACATTGTGCATAAAGCCATTTTGCCTCATTTTTCAATATTTCACCTTTTTTACTTTTTCTAAGGCAAAAATTAAATTTTCTTCTGTCCACTGCCCTCTAACCACTTTAAGATTCCTTACATATTTTCTCAGCATCCTTTAATCAATAAAAATATTCGATAGATTTCACAACGACTACACTTTTGCAAAGGGTGGCATCTCTCCTCGATTCGTGAGAGAGACGCCATACCGCTAAAAAAATTTTAGGTATAAACAGAAATGGCAAAATATAATTTAAATAAGTTGAGAACAAACAGGACAATATATTAAAACCACTTCTTACATTACTGTGTCTTGGAATTACTTGCAATATTCACTGAAACTGCATTCACACAAAATTTTCATGAAAAAAATTACGCACTAAGTAAATCTTTTCTTCATAAACACGTCACGCTTGATCGCGGTCGAACCGGCGCTAATAGGTTTAATTGATATCGTCTATGGGTAGTTAAGACCAATAAAAAAAATAAAAATTCTTTCCCATTAGCGAAGGTATGGCGTCTCTCCTCATATGGCGTCTCTCCCACTTTTACCCTAAGTATATATATCGTCGGCATACAAGTAAAAGTGTCACAAGTAAAAGTGACAATGAATAGCCAGTGCGGTTACAAGAAAAAATTTCTGTATTTATTAAAAATTAAATTAATAAGTTATAGAGATGATAAAATTGACTATTCAATGTTATTTATAGGCGAAGTTAAGCTGAAAACTGCTCTCCTGTAAAACTCGATTTTTGCAGTTAGTCACTTTTACTTGTATGCCGACGATATTACAGTAGAGTAATATCCCAAAATACCCAAAATAAGTTAAAATTAAAACCCGAATTAACTAAGAAACTCTGGTTTTAAGAAATCTCTTTAGTTAATTCTAGTTTTAAGTAAATTTATGACTGACTGCGTAGATTTATCTTAAATCTTAAAATATAAAAATAAAATAATTTGATAAAAATTGTTTTGCAAGATTTAACCAGAACTAAACAAAACATTAAAATAATAAAATTTTAACAGTAAAGTAAAGAAATACATACGTAGAAAAGTTGTTATTATTATGAAAACCAAAAAGACATTAATTACCACTTGACAGGATTAAAAATATTTAAAAATGAAATATTTCCATAAAAGAATTAAACATTAAAAAATAATAAGTAATACGATATAAGGCCTTATTTCACGGTTATTTCCGATCTTCGGTCGTACCTACCAGTCGTAACCGTGAAATAAGGCCTTATATCGTATTACTCATTATTTTTTAATGTTTAATTCTTTTATGGAAATATTTCATTTTTAAATATTTTTAATCCTGTCAAGTGGTAATTAATTTTTAATTTTATAGTGGTAATTAACTTTTCTATACGACTATCATAGAATGTGGGCATTCTGATTCTATTTTTAAATACAGAATATCTACATTCTTTCTTTTTTTTATTCTCACACCGATATCGGTGCGAGAATAATTATTCTCACACAGATTAGACCAATTAGAGCAAAGAATAGACTACTATTTGAAGTGACATCTATTACCAAATTTTTGAACTCAATTTATTTACACATCTGTCAAATTAATAGGAAATATTATATTTAAGTGCCTGGATTACAATTTATAAACAAAAATCAAGTTTGTCAAATGAGTAAACTTTTTTGCGTGCGATCGATCTGAATTTTTGCACATATTTTCCTACCGATAATTCACAGCTGGTGTGTACGAGGGGGGACAATTTTTTGCTCAGTTTTTCGATATCTAGCGCCGTTCTTGAGTTATTGCTGCGTTTCCGCCACACAAACTTGAATTAGCAATAACTCAAAAATGTTTTGTTTTGTTTAGTTCTGTTAAATCTTGCATTTTATGTGGACGGCACCACATTCCACCGATGCGATGGTTGAAAAATACGAAAACTATTATTGTCATCTATATCTCGGAAACGGTGGGACAAAATAAAACAATGTTTATTTTGTAAATTTTATTATCTACATTTTTGTTTCTATATATTTTTTTACTTGGTTCCACCGTTTTCGAGATATAGATGACAATAGTTTTCGTATTTTTCAACCATGGGTGGAATGTGGTGCCGTCCTTTTACAAATACATACCAACATACCACAAAATCTACTTGAAATTATTTTGAGTTTATTTTCTAAAAATTGTTTTATTAAGCAAATACTTTATAAATTATTATTACCTACAATCTACTTAAAATATAGTTTATTTAAAACCCCAACTTTTGTTCCAATATTGTACAAGCCATGGGAATAATTTATTATAATGTCCAATGTCAACCGCAAGATGAGTTCAATCAGAAATTTTGCATCCAAGAAAAGATAATCTATTAAATTTAGTAAAAATTTGAAAAATATACCTAAATTCTTATCGAAAAATATATATTTACCTACCAACCTCGTTTACCCCTCCATGAGTTTTTCCTGGATCCGCCCTTGAACAGAATTAAGCATTTACAATATTATGTAAAATGATATACTTTCAATGCTTCCTATTTCAGTAATTAATAATAAAACTTTAACTTAATATCAGATTCGTATCAAGGGTACCATGAAAAGAAATTGCTGAACACCTTATTAGGACCCTACAATGTTTTGGAGAGACCGGTAGAAAACGAGTCAGATCCTTTGCAAGTGAAGTTCGGCCTAACTTTGCAGCAAATTATTGACGTGGTTAGTATAATTTGATTTTTTATATCTTTAACGATTAATAATTATTAAGGTTACGTATTATTATAAAAAAATATACTTAAGAAAATAAAAATTATCTATTAACAATTTATTACTTTGTGTTAAATTAATATCTGATGCGTTGAATTTAGGAAGTGCAATAAGTACTGGTATTTTAACATGCTTTTGTAATACCGGTAATATCGGTATCGAACAATGCTAAAAATGCCGGTATTGCAAATCCTGCTAGAATTAAATTTTTAATTTCTTGGGATTTTTAAATATAATTAAACAAGCATTATTCTGTTGAGAAGAATAAACAAATAAATTTTTCATGTTCGAAATGGAAGAAAAATGTACAGGTTGGAGTATTTCAACTTATTTCGCAGGTTTATAATATTATTTCAAAATATACATATAATTTAGTTAAATAATATTAAAAATATTGAATATACTATAAATTAATTAGTTGTGTGGAGTATTACTCTGCAGTAAAGGGGTTCATAATATAATTTTGTCTTGTTGTTTTATTATTGTTTTCCCCTGTCTAGGACGAAAAGAATCAGATTCTCACGACAAACGCGTGGTTGAATTTGGTAAGTCCCATGTGGTCCAGCCAGCCTCTCGCAATGTTATAACAGAACAAACACTATGTATGCCAAAAATAAATGCGATGAACGATAGGCATCATTAGTGTTTGTATCTGGGCTATGTGGCTATGGACGTATAGCTCCCATGGCGGACTGGCAGTGGTTAAACTATATGAACATAAAGCACCATTACCACTCCGCCATAGCACATCGGCTAGTCATTTCAAGTTATAACTAGTAATGACGTGACCGATAGGTGCGTTGTATGCATGCCTTGTCATGTGACTAACTACCGATGTTTCCCTTTTATTGTTTTACCATAGGACGAGAAGAATCAACTCCTAATAACAAATATTTGGCTTTCTTTGGTAAGTGAAAACCAATTAAATAACTAAATCGTTATACACACACGGCAGTTGGTTGGTTGTTCATTCCTGTATTATTAACTTCTTTGATATTCCTCTTCTAGCTGGTCGAACCCACCCGAATGATGGTGTGCTTCCTTATGAACCTAGTAATTTTTGTATTTTGGCTGTGTGTCCGTGTGTCACGCCGGTCCTTCTAGCTGAGTATGCCTCCTGTAAAAGTTGGTCATTAGTGTTTGCAGATAATTCAGCATTGCTCGAAACCTTTACCCGTTAACGAAAAATTTATTTTGACATGGAATGGTACGCGTCGACCCGGTGCAACCCAAAGTCCTTGCCCTAATAGTTAAAATCCAATAGCATAGACGTAGTCCTATTTTAATAACTACTTACTATAACAATAACTATATAGTCATGGTCACTTGAAAAGTTTTGGATGCTAGATCTTATTAACATTTCGTCAAAGTTCGTTATTTATACTTATAGGTTATATTATATATTATTTTTGATATTCTACTGCCGTGTGTGTTAGATATTTTAAAACTATATTATATAATTCTGCTTTTTAACTAATCAAATGATTACCAACAATACATTTTAGTATTAGGTATGCATTTTTGTTTTGGCTATTCTAATACTTTTTCAAATTTCGTTTTTGCTTTATTTACTTACCTCGATATACTAATTACCTACTACCTAAAGGAAGTAAGTCGGCATATTATTAGTTTATATTTTTGTTTTAAATCCACTAATTTATTTTGCTTGTAAGTTTGTTGCTTTGATTACATTATATAATATTAATTTGAATTACGAAAGCGGAATCGGTTTATCTCGTTATATTATTGTTTATTATTGATTTTTTTTTTTTTTCGATAGTTATTAAACATTCCTCTCTTAGATTAAACTGAAACATTTATTTAAAATTATACACTAAACATAAAATCGTTAAAATCAAGTATATTAAATACCGTCCCTTCTTGCATGTCATCGACCATAAACTGCGCGACGCTTGCTTATTGGCATGTTTATATATTTATAGAAAATCGCCATTAATTCGTGTTCATTTTGTTCTTCAGTTAAAAACAAAAACAAATGATATTGGTTAAGAAATTTTAAAAATTATTCAAAAATATGGAGCGAAGAAATGGCGTAACCATATTTTGCACGACATCTGTATTTTGTTATAGCAAATTGCAATGTTCACAGCTATAGTAAATAATATTGCTTTCACTGTACGTCAAGATTGTTCGTTTTAAATGAGTAGATACTAATTTATTATAGATTCTCTTTTAAAATTAAAACCCTTACTTTTTTATATTACTATATATACCGTTTGTCGTAGCAAAAAATTGCGATTTTTATTCTCGATAAAAATTGAGAATCTATAAAAACATTATGCATGAGCTAAATCATTAATAGAAGTCGTTTTTTGTCTCGAGTAGTTATATGTATACATATTTCATTTGGTAATTGCTTTTAAACCTACAATTTTAATACTAGTTTGAAAAAAATGAAAATCAATAATTTTGTTCCATTTGTTCTTAGGAATGGAACGACTACAATCTTCGTTGGAACGAAACCGAATATGGAGGTGTTAAAGATTTGAGAATAACTCCCAATAAATTATGGAAACCGGATGTACTAATGTACAACAGGTAACAAGTTAAGTGGGATGCCTGCCATAGATTTACCCATGTATGTAATTTTGCTTGTATTACTTAACATGATGTGTTGTACAATGTGCACGAATTTGAAATCTACTTGTATGTACCTATATGTATGTATGTATGTATCTAATACCTATGTATTGTATGTACGTATGTATGATAAATGTATATATACATATATAATATACATATGTAAAGATACGATTAAAGAAATTAAATTAAAGCATGCTCGAGTATTTTTATGTATAAATCGAAAGCATGTCAAGTACATACATATTTGCTTTTACATTATAATATTCTATAAATGATTGATTTTATGTAATCGTATTATACTGTCCATACATTTGGCATTCAAATTTTTATTTTCTGTTATTGATATTATATAGTTTGAAAATTTCAAGTTATTCTCAAGTAACTTTAAATTTGTTCGAGCAATATCGACAAGTAAAGTTTATTGAATATGTTAACAAAAATGCGGTGCAACTCAAAAATAACGAGCACCGTCGATCGAACTTGATCGATCCGATAATTAGAAATCCAATGGAAATGGAAGAATTTAGGCAAGCAAAATGGTTTCGGTGCTCGTTGTGTTGTACCGTACCCATAATATATTCTGTCAAAATTTACGATTTAAAAAATCATAACATCATTCATAATTCATTTCTATTAAATTAATTTTTACTTTTTTATTGGCACACTTGAATTTAATGTGTACACGAATAAATTATTAATATTGAAAATAATCCAAATATTTTACTTAAGTTTAGCGAATTAATATTTTGTTGTTTATTTTTGTTGACAGTAATATAAAAAAACTTCTGTTTTTTACGAAAATTCAGATGTAGGTGCGTATGTATACCATAACTGGATATACCTACCTATCTACGTTATATACTACTATTATACATAGTATGTATATTATGTACCTACATAAGCAAACCATGGATTTGGGTTATATTCAAATTTGGTGATTTATTTATTGTACATAAGCATAAAAGTTTCTGAAATGGATGCTTTTTCAACAAGATTAATATTAATTAATTATTATATTCAATACTTATTTCAAAAATAGATAATAATTTCATGTTTTAACAATTTTAAAGTGAAAAGAAAAAGTTTCGACTTTATACGTTCATTTTTTTAATATTTCATATGCACACCAAAAGATGTGCTAAAACAAAGTTGGAGGGAAAAAGTTAAAATGTGTTTTATCGAACAGATGAAGATTTACCCTATATATTGAAAAAGTTTAAATTAGCAATTCAAATATTAACGTGCGGTGTGCCGAATATTCGTTCTTAATGAAACCAAAGCATTCGAACGTTCGGTGAATGTATTAATTCAAAAGCGACAATTTTGAGTGTATAATTTGAAAAAGCATTCAAATTGTGTAATCGAAGAGTGGACGATAATGAATGTTAGGTGGGAAGTACACAGACAGCTAGCCGTTGCTGTCGGCCACAGCCACTTCCGGCCTTCTGGAGTCGAATTAAAACTGATACGACAAGCTGCTACGTTTCAGCAAGATAAATTTCTTCTTTTAATGTTTACATACTTTCCCAAATAATAATTATATACCATGTGCCTAATTTTGAATAATATTTCAGTATGTATGCATACCTATATTAGCGGCTGGTAGCAGAATCACAATTCGACTCTTACTGGGCCGGAAAACGTCCCTGAAAACTCTCTCTATAACAGCACTAACACTAAAAGAACTAATATAAATACTATCCTAATTATAAAACATAAATAAAAGTTATAAATAAATTAATAATTTTTAAATTCTTCGATTAATAATATAATATAGGACATTTTATTTAAAAAAATGACGGTGCACATAAAACTGTTTTAAAAACGATATTTCCGTTAATATTTTAATAGCTAAACAATATCGAATAATAATAACAACACTAAATTATTTAATTACTTCGCCAATTTAGAGGAGTTATATCATATGCAAGTGGATACATATTCTTAAGTCTATATTCAAAAAACGGGAGGGTAGTTAAAAGGGTAGTGCCATTACACGTCCTGCAGTAAATACGAACAGACCTAGCTGTTCCTGTTGTACGATATCGATGTTGGATGGCTGTTGCATGTGATGATGTTAAATACGCGCGTGTCTCGTTGTCGCGGTCCATTTTAACAATCTGTGTTGTTACGAAGTGCTGATGAGGGTTTCGATGGGACTTTCCAAACAAACGTTGTGGTCAAACATAACGGCAGCTGCTTGTACGTCCCTCCAGGTATCTTCAAGAGCACATGCAAGATAGACATAACGTGGTTTCCATTTGATGATCAACATTGCGACATGAAGTTTGGTAGTTGGACCTACGATGGCAACCAGGTACTGTTGCAACTTTTTTATATTACTTATAAATTTAACGCTGCCTGTGGTTACCGTAAAATATTTCTTACTACAGATGGTTCATAATAAAACTATGAATACTACTTACAAAATTATTAACACTTACGAGTATAATGCAATAATATCAAATATTCAAGTTTTATTTTAATTGTCGTTTCTTCGTTACTGGAATGGAATGGAATCATCTACGTATAGATAAATATTATGATGTAGTATATCTACTAAAAATGAACACATAAAATTATTAAACAGACGTCGTATTTGCCAATGATAATTTTCAAATAAGCAAAACATTTGTTACGTAATTTTATGATCTAACAATTTGTCTGAAATAATTTAAAATTTCACTTTGCCTTAACTTTCCGACCCCCCCCCCCACACACACACTTCCTTCAAATCCTTAAACTTGTTTTATTTAATTTACAAAATTTTACAAAAGAAATGCATACAAAACAATAGAACGTATACGAGGAATGAAAACATCTATTTTATTTTTTCCCTCCCCGAAGAAATTTCCTATTTTTTTAGTAAAATATTAATTAAAAATTAATTACATTATTTTATTTGGTCTAATATCAACAGCATATTTATATAGTATTGCATCACTATATTATAGATTTTTGCACCATATAATTTTTTTCTTTTTTTGATATTTAAGCGCAAAATTATATTTTGTTGTATCTTCAAATAAGTATACAAATAGAAAATTGCATGAAAACTATCGGCTAGGTATATATGCCTAAACGGTGAGTATTAGTTCGTATTACATGTACAAGTTTTATGCAGCTGGATCTTTTATTAAATTCGGAAGACGGAGGGGATCTGTCAGATTTCATCACTAATGGAGAATGGTATTTACTAGGTGAGTTTATCTACATAATATAAATTTTTATGATGAGATATAAAAAAAATCGTCTTTTATTTAATTATTATTGGTTAATTTTAGGTATGCCTGGAAAGAAAAACACCATAGTGTATCAATGTTGCCCAGAACCGTACGTGGATGTAACATTTACAATTCAAATAAGAAGGCGTACACTTTACTACTTTTTCAACTTAATAGTTCCTTGTGTGCTCATTTCCTCTATGGCGCTATTGGGATTTACGCTGCCACCAGATTCCGGCGAGAAGCTAACATTAGGTACATATTCGTAATTAGAATTTAGTGTTTGCACTCCTGTGTTGTGTGAGTGCCGCTTGAAAACACTGCCTATGCTAGATCACTCTCATTGCGCAGTGTAATCATGTACAGGCCGTTTCACTAAGTAAAACATACACAACATTATCATACATTTTACATGTAAATACTTCGAGATCGAGCGGCGGTTCCAGCGTCAATGCGTACGCCCTGATGGCCACGACACGTTCAAAAATTCAAAATCTTTATTTCAGGTGTCACCATTCTTCTTTCATTGACTGTATTTCTCAACTTAGTAGCTGAAAAGATTCCAACTACGTCTGACGCAGTTCCCTTGATAGGTATGCTAGGCCTCCTGGGAGCATCGTGTGTTTGACGCCCTGTGTCCCTTGCTGACTACCGCCCGTTGATACTTGGAGGGCAATTGCAGCTGCATGTCGTCCTAACCTATAGACACCTGTATTTATTTCCTTTGCTGTATTGTTTCCCATATAGGTGTGCGCATTCGACATCGTGCCGTCGTCGATCGTTGGTAAGTAATTATTGTGGTGGATGATGCTTCATGGTTCAGAGATATGCAACACCAACATTTATAATAGTAATAATAATATAATAATAATAATAAATTAAAATGGCTTCATTATTATTGACTGGAAAGCATGGTTTTATGGAAAGCGGTGTATCGACCTACCAATCAACCTACGCTAGCCGGAAGTCGTAGCTGTATTCA
This sequence comes from Cantharis rufa, assembly GCA_947369205.1. Classification (NCBI taxonomy): domain Eukaryota; kingdom Metazoa; phylum Arthropoda; class Insecta; order Coleoptera; family Cantharidae; genus Cantharis; species Cantharis rufa. The sequence continues at coordinate 151,374 of OX376309.1, read as the reverse complement.
AGCTGTGTTCTGTTGCAGGAGTGACCATCTTGCTATCGTTGACTGTGTTCCTGAACCTCGTGGCAGAAACCTTGCCCCAAGTATCTGACGCCATTCCTCTGTTAGGTATCAACCGTTCATTGTCTGACCTGCCTGTGCTAACTACATCCTCAGTTCAGTGCTGCCTGATGAATTTTGTGTATCACTGTGTATATGTAATTGTTGTATTCGCGCGCGATTGTTTTAAAAGCAAATGGCTTTCTTCATAGTAATTTTATTTTATTTTTGAAGCGATCGAAGAAGAAATGTTTTAGGGCAGTCGCAGATGGTGCGTGGTGAAGTGCTGTTTCAGATCAAGTGCATGTCCCTATCAAGATGCCGCAAACATTTCCTCTTTGAATCGTTCCGGGACGAGCCGGATACTTGGAAGGAAGGTACAACAGCAAATAAACAAACGCGACGCGACATCGTGGCACAGGTCACAGGTCAGACGCTCCGCGTGATGCACCACTGTCTGTTACAGGTGTGACAATCCTGCTGTCACAAACTGTATTCTCCTTGCTGGTGGCGCACGTGATAACCCAGACCTCCGACGCTGTGCCCCTAATAGGTTAGATTAACGGAATAAACTAATAATTAGTTTTATTTAAGAATACAAAAAATCATAATAATGCATGCCGCATTGTTGCGGCGCGACGATTGTCATTAGGGGACACCACTTTTCTCGACGCGCCGCTACATGCGAAGTGACGACTGTAACAGCACTTCGACCACTTATAGCCACACGACTTTAATAATAGTGTGCTTCTTACTTCTAACTGACTGAATTTGGGTGAATGGTTACTGCGACCGAGGCTATACTAAATAACAGTAAAAGTAATTTAAATTGCTCAACCTCATACATAACCGCTGTGAACATGTGCCCGTCGTGTTCCGAAGCTGTCCTGCTCCTACTCTCCGTTCCGCTTGCCACTTCTGGATGCCCCGTTACAGGACGGGCCTAGCTAGTCTCTTACTGCTCAATGCTCACTGTTTTAAACACGGCGAGTGCGGCTTTACACAGATCTAGCTACTTATCTGCCGATTACTCTTGTATGCCAATGACCTTCTCACCTCCAAGTATCAAATGGCTCTGTCCCACTAGGAGTATCTTAATCTGTATGTTTTGTTGTTGATATGTTTCATTTCCTATTACTGTTTGTATTTTTATTATTATTATTATTATTATATTCTTTTATTTCTATGATAACTCGTTACCTCCTCGTAAAATTCTAGCAGTGTTGCTACATAGAACACTAAAAGTATATTACTTTAAACAACTGTATAATAAATATTATATTCAACTAACATAATAGTACTATAAAACTGTGTGCTAAAATGATGGTTTTGTGGTGCATAGAGTGGCGGCCGTGGCGACCGCAAGTCTGGCCATCGCAGTCTCGGTGTATTTGGCAATGGCGATGACGAGACGTTCCCCACGGCAACCACACAAGGTAATCACAGTCTTAAGCCAGACATAAACCAGCATCTAAAAGACACGCACTAATGAGAATTTAATTCTCTATTATAAGTTAAAATTAAATATATATTGCTTTGCTTGTCCTTCTAATCTATTTCTATGGCTTTATCCTATCTGAAAACCTGTCAAACTAAAATAAAAGCAGATGTTATATAAAAATAAATTAATCGATAATTATTGTAATAAATTAAATCGCGGCAGCGTCGTGGGACGTTGACGTAACCCTCAATAGATAGATATACATAATAATGTGTATCTGTATCGATTACATCTATTGGAGGTATCTACATATACATATATACCTCCGACTCTGCCGCATCGACCTCGGCCGATGCTATATATAGCCTATTATTAGAGTATCTATTATTTTGAGGAGGGTACGAACGTAGTACATTATTTAGTATATCTAAATTAGACGTGTTTGTGTGTAGTTTGGTTTTATATTTAACTTATATAGCATTGGAGTGTTTGTTTTGTAGCGATTCCGAGGATGGTGTGTTTGTGCTTGGCGTTACGACTGTTAATTCCATTGTTTTTCACCTACTTTTTTTTTGTTTGTGGTTTCCAATTTTTCACTTTTTGTTTGTAGTTTTTGTCTAGTAGATGTAGTGACCAGTTAGTCTTTAGTTATCAAGTAGTAGTGGTTGTTATATTATTACTATCATTATTATCTATGATGTCGTTATTCGCGCATTAAGTAGGTGCTAACTTATTGGCTATTGCAGGAACCTACTTCAACTGCATTATGTTTATGGTTGCATCCTCCGTGGTACTCACGGTAGTGGTGCTCAACTACCATCATCGAACTGCAGATATACATGAAATGCCTCAATGGGTAAGTGTATCTACCGACAATTATTCTTGCCATATTGTGCGTAATACTAACGGTGATGTTGCTTCATTTTCCCAGATAAAATCCGTTTTTCTTCAGTGGCTGCCCTGGTTCTTGGGCATGAGTCGACCCGGCAAGAAAATAACGCGCAAAACGATTTTGATGAACAGTCGCATGAAAGAATTAGAACTAAAAGAAAGATCGTCGAAAAGTTTACTAGCAAACGTGTTAGACATTGACGACGATTTTCGAAACGTATCGGGTGGTGGTAACAGCGCATCGGTTACGACCAGTTTAGGAGCTGGATTTATGCGACATCCAACTACCATCGAAGATGCAGCGATGCCGAGTTCCGGAACGCAACGAGACTTGCAACTCATATTACGCGAAATACAATTCATAACAGCTAGAATGAGAAAAGCAGACGAAGAAGCGGAAGTTATTAGCGACTGGAAATTCGCGGCGATGGTTGTTGACCGTTTTTGCCTCATTATTTTCACCATGTTTACCATCATCGCAACTGTTGCAGTGTTACTGTCGGCACCACATATAATTGTCCAATAGGGGCATCCTTACAATCAAGCTGTTTTCAATTCTACTATATCGCATCTCGAATAATAATAATATTAATACTAATAATAATATTAAATAATTAATAACCGCTAGTTAGACTATGAACATTTACTGTGATACAAATGCGGCAGTGTCGGCACAGTATTTACGTGCCTTCCCCATGGAACACTAACGATGAGCTGTTGCAACAACTAAAAGGCAGGCACGATATGTGCAAGTAGTTGCTTTACTGCTGTAAGCACCGCCGGCATCATATCATACATAACTATTGCTACCCATATTAATCCATAGAACATTTTAGGCATAGTTATAGCTAAGTTAATTACCTAAATAATTACTTAGGGGTACTAAACAATAAGAAAACGAAAAAACGTTTTAAGTTTTGTTTGTATTTTGAAAGTACACACGTGTCTGCCTTTTGTTCGCCCATTGATACAAATAAAGTGTCCACCTATGTATTAAATTAATTGTGATGAACTTCGCAAAGTTAATGAATGATCTTTAATTATCAGTTATAGATATAAATAGTATATATAAATAAATCGAAATCGGGTATGTTACGCCAAAAGCGCGTCTTTTAGTACGTCATGGACAACCTCGCCTTGGCCTCTGTTGTTATATCAATTTAATTAATGGGTTGTGCCTGGATACTTGTACCTTTTGCTTGTCATAGTCCCACGGCGAAGTTGTCTTGCGATTTTTGAGCCGATATGCGCGAGGCTAGTTCCCTTTTTCATTGCTCACATTATTTCTAGGAATACTTATTACGGTCTTCCTAATTATCACTAATTTTATACAAAAAAATGAATAGGACAAGTTCGTTCCGAGCCCAGCGCATATCGTCCGCATTTTATATGATGTACCATTTTTAATATCATATTTAATAAACTTCGAATTTTTCATTAATAAGCAAATTTCTATACTTTAATACGAAATAAATCGGCAAAATTTGCCTTTAAATAATAAACAATAATATTGTTTAAATGATAATAATAAATAATAATGATAGTGTTTAATACAATTTTAATAAAAAAAAACGTTTCTTTGGGCATTTTATAAATGTAGTGAAATTCCATACTTTTATTATCTATTTGTACTGACGAATTTATGCTAGGTTTACTAGTTATGACGAGCCCGGCATGATTTCGTCTTGCTGCAGTTAGCGCTGCAAAATGGAGATCGAATTCCTCAGCATCGCTAGCAAGCGGATAGATAATTTCCTCCAATTCAATCCCTTACTTAAAACTCGCACGATTTCCATTTTACCAGAATAAATGAGGCGACTGAGTGAAGAATCGATAGATTAGCTAAAGCAATTTGTCCAATCTTATCTAGATTAGTAACGCAGAAATGTGTAATCAACTTTAGAAGTTGCAAAGAAAACTAGGATAAATTATTTCCCCTTATTCCTCAGCTTTTCTCATTTTTATTTTCTGTATCTATTAATCTGCTCAAAATTTAAAATTACTTATTTGCAAATGTTCTATTCAATTGATCTCCTGATGCTGATATACACATAGATCAAGTATGTCGAAACAATGTGTACTGTATGGTTGCAAAAATAAAAGCAGGAATTCAGTTTTACCACGTTTGCTTATTTACCATAATAATATGTATTCGTGTTTTTGTTTTACATTCAAATTACATAATTACACAACATTTTACATAAAACTTACATCTATGTCGTGCATGTTTATTTACTTGCCACTGCACAATGTTTAACAGAAGCAAGCTTAAATCACATTAGTCGATTAAATAATACTGTCTTTCTTATCTTGCTATTCGTCCTTTCTTTGTGTACCCCCCCCCCCACACCATTACTACAAAATAGTTTTAGCAAAAGTAATCTCAAATTTCTTCCATTCGTCCAACACTAAAAAGACTTCACGATAAAAGGACACTCACGATAATAATTTTATCATAGCCGTTTGTGTCCTGATATTATAAAAATAAAAGCATTTTCGATGCTTCTGTACAACAAACCATTCAAACAATATCGGTGTTATTAGTTTTTTATCTTCTGTTATAAAAGATCTGAAAAAAATGCAGTGAAATATTTTATCCGCACCTACTGTCTATATAATTGTCCCATCACACATACTTTGACCTCGTCTCAAGAGAAAGTGTAAACAAATAAAAAGTATTGGAAAGATGATTTGATAACTCTACAAAAGGTTCTATGTATTTATAAATCTTAATTTTTATAAGATAAAATTAAGGTATGTAGTAATTCAACATTCACAATAATGGATTTATGTACAGTTCTAAGGGGGCTTCGCACACTTATGATTGGCTTAAGAATAATTTCGAAATTTAATTTAAAATTTAAAAAAAGAAATTTATTACATCAAAGTTTATTTAAAGCAAAATTGTACTGACAAAAATGAAAAAGAATATAGTAATTACTTATCTACAATTTTTTCTTTCTAACTCGATAATAATATCCCAAACAAATTTGTTCTTGTTAGCCAAATTCGTAATAACTTCACATTCACACCCGAATTTATTGAATTTTACAAAACTTGTATTGTTACGTTTAATTTGAAAAAAATATCAGTATCGTAATGATAATGTAATAATGAACACTACTAATGTAATAATTTAAATAATTTCTTTAGATTCAATCATTACCAATTTAGAAACTATTCACATTTTAATTAGATCAGTCTGTTATCGTTGCTTTTTCTCAATAGTACCACAAAATTACATTAGCGCATGAGCCCTCAAATGTCCTAAATACGTTCAACCGGCATTAGAATTCTTGTGCAAAAAAAAATTTAAAGGACACTGGACAAAGACAACTGTATGTCTGTATCTATAAGAAAATTTCAGAAAAAACTTTTTCTGTGATACTAAACATGCCCAAAACACCTAGAAATTAAAAGCACGAGTTTATGCGTTACTTTCCTAACATACTGTATAATAAGTTCAATAAATGATATTTTTATAAAATTTCATATTGTTTTGATCGCTATTCAAAAATTTCCTTGCAGAAATTTTGTTGAAGCACGTCACATATTTAACTATATAATATATCACATATTAACAAAGGAATGACTAGATATCAAATTGATTATGTCTAATCGATTGATACGTGGTTTAAGTAGTGTAACTCGATATTAACCATATCAATATTTTAGAAAACCCAAAAGATGCACACACACGCTTTTTAGAACTAAAATGTTTTTAAGTTATCACAAATAAAATACACTGTAAGTATACTATATCGCAAACGTTTTCACCATACTATGGCATCATCAGGCGATGAATTAGAAAGAAAAACATTTTAGTTCTAAAAAGTGTGTGTGCATTTTTGGGGCTTTTTAAAATATTGATATGGTGATTATGTCTATCTAATCGAATGATCCTGATCAAAAGATATAGGTAAGCTTAAAGATAATTATTTACTATACTTCATGAAATAGTTTGAAACTAGTCTTATTTTGAAGTTACAAGTCTTTTTGATTAAGTTACTATATGCATAATGCAAAAATAAATTTCAAGAACGGCGTTAAAATTTGTCTGCGTAACTTTACTTTCTTATTTTGAAATGGTAATAATTTGATGGATTTTCAACCAACTTAAAACATTGCAATCTCAGATTGAAATTTAAATAAAATTTAGGAGAAGTTTATTGCAAAAGTTATAAAATATAGCCTATTATCTACAGCAAACACACTGTATAAGCAGTGATCGAAGTGAGGGGGTATGCAGGGGTATGGCATACCACCACTTTTTTTAAATTGCAGAAACGTACCCTAACTTATTTAGCATAAAAGTACTTATTCGGTATCAATAAATTCTTATTATTATTAAATTTAATACCCATACCCCCAGTAATTATTTTCCACTTTGACCACTGTGTATAAGAAAATAAATCAAGAAAACACAGAAGTTTATTAATCCCCCTCTCCTGCCCTGTAAAACTAAACCATCTCCGTATTGCCCATAATTTAAAAAAAATAATTAAAAAGTGATAAAATAATACTAATACAGTTATCGGGAATTGGACTTGGTGTAAGAATTAAACCTTTAACTATTTGTCGACGTTTCGAGAATTTTATTTACCTCTTCATCAGGACTTTAGTAGTAGGTTACCAATAAAATAACATGTAGTCGGCATTACAAATACAAAAAAACCCGTCATCCAGCACGCCTCTCGAGCGCTTACAGAACCGAAATAAAAACAGAATTGTATAAAAATATCCAGTCAAATTATATAAAATTTGTCTAAAAATTACAACTATTAAAACCAGTCAAATTAAAACTACAGAAAATTTAAAATTCGAGGAACTAAATTTTCTGTAGTTTTAATTTAATTTGACTGGTTTTAATAGTTGTAATTTTTAGACAAATTTTTTATAATTTGACTGGATATTTTTATACAATTCTGTTTTTATTTCGGTTCTGTAAGCGCTCGAGAGGCGTGCTGGATGACGGGTTTTTTTGTATTTGTAATGCCGACTACATGTTATTTTATTGGTAACCTACTACTAAAGTCCTGATGAAGAGGTAAATAAAATTCTCACAACGTCGACAAATAGTTAAAGGTTTAATTCTTACACCAAGTCCAACTCCCGATAACTGTATTAGTATTGAGTGTATGGACGATAAGACCACAATGGATAATGATAAAATAATTTTGAGTACAAAGTGCAAGATAAGTATTTAACAATTTGTCACCTAAAATTTTAAAGAAAAAAATTAATCAATATAAAAAATGTATGTATTTATAGAAAAATTTTGCATATATTATATTATATAGATAACAACAATTCAACAAAGCGTAACAAATTGGAAATAATCAAGTTATTAATTAAATTTAGTTAAATTACTTGTGGTGACTAAAAATTTACTGTTTCTGATTTAATTTAAATTCCATATAATCCACAAAACCGTCGTCATTCTTATCAAGTGATTTTAAAAGAGTATCAACTACGTCAGTTAAATCTTTGTCATTGTAAATTACTGCTTCTTGTTCTTTACCTGAAATTTCGTTAATCTAATAAAACATGCACCCCAAAAAAATATAAATATATTTTATGTGACATAGTACAAAAAAACAAAAGCATAATTAATAACAAACAAAACACAAACATACGTTAATGTACTGTAGGTGATGCTGATGCAGATGCAGCAGCCTTTTGTTGTGCTTGAATAAATTCGGGATAGTCGATGTATCCGTCACGATTACCATCGTCCATATTAAGAATAGGATCGATTAAAGTCACCAACTCATCGTCCTTAAAAATTTTTTCCTCCACCTGAGTTTGACCCCCTTTGCTGCCTTGTTCTAAAGCAAACCACACACAATACATAAACACCAAATATTTGCACAAAAATTCCCCAAGCAAAAATGCTGATTTTTCAATTTATACTAATAAATTTTATATGGTGTCCTTAATTTTAATTCAAATCAAAACTTTATTGACTTTAATGTAGTACTTGCATTAAAAAACAAAGTATGTACGAAATTTGCAAAAGAATACGATCCCTACAATTTTATTAACCATCTGAATTGTTTCTTAATTTTTCATTAACTAGTTATCGAGTAATTAATTATTGAATTTCCAATTTTAAAATATACTCGAAAACTAAGTGTGACATCCACACTATGTAACGAACAACAAGGAAACAAAATTTGTTTGCCTTTATCATAGATTACGTCCGCATGCAAGCTTAAAATATTCAAGATAAATAAAATATATAAGAATATAAATAGTTGAGATAGAGGTCGTTATAATCTACAAAGTAGATACATTTCAAAATACAAATTCGTAGTAGGACATCGGTAGTCAGGACCGTATTAGGAATCAATAACGAATAAAAAATAGCAAGAAAAAAATTATTAAATTCAAAAAGCCTTAACGAACGACATGTTTCGGACTTATTCGCGGTTTTACCCAACGAAAAATATGAAGAAAGAATATTTCGTTGGGTAAAACCCAACGAACGAAAAATATGAAGAAAGAATATTTCGTTGGGTAAAACCGCGAATAAGTCCGAAACATGTCGTTCGTTAAGGCTTTTTGAATTTAATAATTTTTTTTCTTGCTATTTTTTTATTCGTTATTGATTCCTAATACGGTCCTGACTACCGATGTCCTACTACGAATTTGTATTTTGAAATGTATCTACTTTGTAGATTATAACGACCTCTATCTCAACTATTTATATTCTTATATTTAGTTTTTACGGTCAACAATAGGTTTTTGAAATTTTATTTCATTTACCGTTAATTATTTTAAATAAAATATACTCTGAACTTTTTTATAGTAAATTAAATTGCTTATATTTAATTTTTGTGTAGTTGTTATAATTTGTTCAGTATGTTGAATATAAGCAAGCAAAATTTCTTTTTCGTTAAGGTCTTCATTTTGTTTTTAACAAATTTGAGCATAAATATTAAATTACGTTTATTTTAAAAGTAATAAATTATTATGTTAAAATGTCTAACTAATGAAAGCAGAAATTTGTGTGTCCATTTTGTTAAATCATATGTTATGATGTTAACATATTTATATGAAGAGTACACGAGAATAACGATCAGAGTCACAAACTGTATATTTTGCGTAAATTGAACTTCAAGATTTACAGACTCGTAAGATCCTTAACAAATGATTTTACAAATATGGTTTTTTACACTGGACTTAAATCATTTTTATCTTATATATTTTTACTAGGAGATACCTTTCATTACCATCTATCAAATGGCATTAATAGTTTATTTTCAGCAAAATTGGACCCTGATCGTTATTCCCGTGTACTCTTCATATTTTATTAACATATTTACAAAATTATGATCTTATGTTAATATAATGTGTTAATCCATTTCGTTAAAATGGTTAAAAAGAAGTTTACGCATGGACAAGCAGCTGAGCAAAAATTAAGAAAAACCTAAGAAAATTAGCACATAATTTCTTTTAATGCAAGTACCCCATTGGGTTAATAAATTTAACTTGTAACAATTAGTTATGTAAAAAAGAAACAAAATAACTAACAATTATGTTTAAAGTTAAAATTGACAATTCTTAATGCATAACTTGAAGCTTAAAAATTCAAAATAACATACCATGCCAATGTATAAGAGATTTAATAAGTTCACAGCCATCTAATTTGTTATTATTGTCAGCATCATGCATTTTAAAATAGTGAAACTGCAATTCCTGTTCTGTCATCTTACTTGTGTCAATTGGAACTTCTAAATGTTCCGCAATATGTCTGAAGCGAAATTAATCAAAATCAAAAGTTTTATTTCTATTGCATACTTACTCTTTCTCGTGAGCTATATTAGCTGCATTTAATACTTGTCCTGGCTGTGGGGAACCATGGTGACCATGATGGGAGGGAACTTGCTATTTACACAAATTTAATTAGCTAAAATTATAACCGAACACAAAATGTAACCTGCTGTACTGGAACTTGTTGATGTCCTTGTTGTTGATGTATTGGCACTTGCTGTTGTACAGGAATTTGTTGAACAGGTACTTGTTGATATTGTTGCTGCTGCTGTTGATACTGTGGTTGTTGAAATTGTTGTTGTTGATATTGTTGGTGCTTAAAAGCCATAAATTACACATTTAGATTCGAAAAGTGTTATAGTATATTACCTCATATTGTTGCGGAGGTACACCAGGAGCCACTCGTTGAGTTGAACAAGTATGGGCACATAGAACCACTATTACACCAATAATCAACATAAAATTCTTCATTTTACTTATAAACATAAATTAACATCTAAAACCAAAGTTCCTTTTATTTATAATACTCAAAGTTTTCTAAACAAAACATCTGTTAATAAAATTTGTATTAAAACTGGCCTTGTCCAATTAGTGAATTGCGTATTACTACTTTTAATAAGTAATAACCTCAGTTATTACAATAACGAAAATATTAATAAAAGGATTATCATAAAATACTGCTTTTTAATATTTCCCTACACGTAGACAAATCGAATATACACTAACCTACAAATAAGATGACACCTCTGCAACCTGTTCATACGTCAATAATATACAGGATATTTCTTACAAACACTTACAAAAATTTAAAAAATATCTAATCTTAAATACCTATTAATTCGTGATAAAAATTATCGATTGGCATATTTATAAATCAATAAATCACATGAAATGTATAAAAGCATACACCTTGAAATCTCGTAATCTCATAATTAATAATATAAATGTATTTCTAATTCTAATTTTTCACAATTAGAGAGCGTTTATAAACCACGTAGTTTGATTTTGACCTCTTTAGAACCCCTCCCTTCCATCATGTAGCTTAACGTAGCTTTTACCATGATACCTCTACCCCCCTAGATGGAACGTAGTTTTTTTTCCTATAAAGTCCAGAAGACATATTATGCTTTCTGTTAACAAAACTATTTAAAAATTATTTGATATAAAAAATGAATAACACCGATATTTGTTTTTAAAACAAATAGCGCACCTATATAAAATATAAATAAAAAAAATCCAAATACGGAAATAAATATTCATATTATGTTGTCGCTTATATTCTGCAAATTGCTTTCATAATAAATAAAGAAAACTACGTAGCTTGACTATAACCCCCCCGTAGCCCTGCGTAGCTTTCTACCTAACCCCTCCCCCCCTTGGCCAAACCACGTAGTTTATGAACGCTCCCTTACTTTCTACAAACTTCATTCTACTAAAAACATGTATTTTACATATCACAAATGTGAGCATACACTTGAGTTCAGGGGCGCCGACTTTCTACAATTCCGAGAAGTACCGAAAAAATTTCCATAAATTTCGGTGGGGAAGTTTGTGGAAGATGTGACAGCAGAACTTCGAAGAGAAATAAAACATAAATAATCTCCTTTTCTTTATGTTTTCCTAATAAGCAAAGCTACAAATTTTGTAATTTCTTAAAAGAATATTACACGTTTGATTCGGAAAATACCAATAAAAGTTGTAATTTATTTAATAAATTTGTAGCTTTTAAGTATCAGGACAGCAGAACTACGAAGAGAAATGAAACATAATCTCCTTTTCTTTATGTATTCCTAATAAGCAAATGCAAGGTACAAACAAGTTCTTTTATATATATTGCGATACAGAATGCACAAACAAAAGAAAACTTGTACGTCCATATCTCACAACACATTAATTCAAACTAGCCAGAAACGCTAGTACAGTTTAGACACTCCAGCGACTCCATATTTGTATCAAATAAGGAAGTTAAATTACTGCTTTATTACGAACGTAGCATTTAGTGTCTCCTCGTGCACACTCGAGGGTTAAAAACAAAGTTACAGGCATTCCCAATTAGATTTAAACAGCCGTAGATAAAAGAGAAAGTGAATAGCTATCCTGGAATGAACTGAAGAGCTGATGAAGATTAAGCGTTTTCACCCAACTTAGATTCCAAAGAAAACTATTACTGATTTGTTTATCTTTGTTTATAGATTTGTTGTTTTAGATGTTTTAGATTTGTTTATATGTTCTTCACAATAACTACCACTTTGCTGGGTTTGCAAAGTTTGAACTTGAACAAAACTATTTCTATAGTATTTAGTAAAACCATAACTATATAGCAATTTTAGTTGCTAAAAACTGGGTATGCACTAAGTTCATAGGTATTTGACCAATAGAAATTAGTCAACCTTGAGTACACCATTATATTGGTGTACCATTTATGTGAACTATTTGAATAATAATGTAGGAATAACATTTGAGCGAAGTATTATTAAATATATAAGAATTATTTGTACTTGATCTTCGTTACATCAACTACAAATAATTCTTATATGAACGAAGATTAAGTACAAATAATTAGAGATGGGACTATTGAATAAAAACTATCAAATTATTCGATAGTTGGTCTTGATTTTAACTATCGATAGTTACTAAAACTATTCGAATAATTTTTAGTTACTAAAACTATTCGATAGTTTTTTATTCGGTTTGGAATTTAGTTACTAACTATCGATAGTAAAAAAAAAATTAGTAACTATCGATAGTCAAAAAATTTCTATAGTGCCCATCACTACAAATAATTCTTATATATTTGAATAATAGCCACCTATAAATTTGTCTCATGTAAAAATGGTAGAAAATGATAAGATGGCAGAGCATTTAAGTTTTGACATTAAGACTGCAAATTTCACACTACAGTGTCAGGTAATTAAACATGTTTAATCTTGTTAATCCATTGATACGCATTACTAATCTTGCTACGTTGCACAATTACAGAACGATTTTCAACAAAACCTTTTTTTATTATTCGGTGTTAGTCATGAAAGGAATATACTCTCAGAATTTCGGGTTTCCCAGTTCAGAAGTTTGAGCTTACTTCCCAAACTAGTCTTTCTTTGGCAACTAAATGCTTCTTCTGAAATAGTTTAGCACCTACTTTTTAAATCCAATGCATTGCACAGGTTGATTAGGTGCATTGCACATGCATTGTATTGCACAAGTTTTATAAATATCGGCTAAAATAAATAATTTGGTAAAGTGCCATTACAAACCCTTCAAGTTGGTTTATGTCCAACGTACCACAAGCAGACGAATCAAGTTCAAACATTGAATTTCTGTAAGAGCGTTTAGGTTGGTTGGTGACGTAAGCGCCACACAAAGAGCGCGCATCTAAATATGCACATAAACGCAGCTATAGAAATTCAATGTTTGAACTTCATCGGTCTGATTGCAATGCATATGACATAAACCAACTTTAAGTAAATGTTGACATAAAGTACACACTTTTTTAAAATAGAAGGATTTAAAAAAATATTTGTATGTACATTAAGTGTTTATTAATAATTGGCAGTTAGGTGTTATTATGTTTAAATATCCAATTTACATTAAACATACACTCTAAACCTACTCTTATTCACATTCATAATGTAGTCCCAAGATGACTATGTAACAAGTTGCAAAATTAATTATATTTGACAAATAAAGATTACACTTAAAGAAATACCTAATGATTGAAAGTACAAGAGAACCCAAACAAACAAACACAAATTATTTTTTTACGTAAAATTAATTTATCTAAATACTAAAAAAACAAACTGAAATGTTTATAAGGTAAGGTTCTCGAGCAAGCCAATTTTAAAATACACAAAACTAGTCAACGTACAGTGGTGAAAAACATAACACAAGTAAAATCTAAGTTGAAAATAATAAAACTCAATAGACAAAAAGACAACCAACAATGCTTCAATATCAATGGAACTATAAATTAATGAAACCTTAAAATCAAAATAAAACAACTGGCACATTTTAGCTAATTAAGTTCCAATTAAAAAATAAAATTTTAAAAACAAGAAATTGTAATCACCATTTGTATAATATACAAAACAAACAACTTAACATCACCACACAAATTAAATAAAACGATGGGGTACAACAAATTAAATAATTAAATAAATTTGGTAGATGTTATTGTATAGGCATTATTTGTGTACTAACTGATTTGTAAGCAAATACATCTTTAAATATTAATTACATTCAAACAGAAATAATTACAACTCCAACTGAATTAAACATTATGATCACCCATGTTTTGGATTTGTAATTAAATTCTGGTCACAATGGGGTACTTACTAAAAAACAAATTAGATGCAACATTTGAAAAAATACGATCCCTATGAACTCGTTAGCCATTTGAATTATAAAAGTTCTAATTTTGAAGTACACTTAAAAACGAAGTGGGATGTCAATACTATGCCTCAAACGGTATTAATACAAAATTTATCTGAGCTATCATAAATTTTGTCCACAGGCAAACTTTGAATGTCTTTCGTACCTACACTATTGAAGACAAGTAAAATATGCTCTGAACTATTTAAATAGAAAATTTAATCTTCAAAAAATTGTCTATATTTAATTTTTGGGAAAATTGATTACAAGACATTTAAAGTATGGTTCCAATATCCTGAGATCAATTTTCCTGATTATTTTTTTGATGAGATATTTCCCTTTAAATTTAATTTTTGTGTATTTAAGTAATTTGTTTAATTAATTTATTGTATTGTAATAATTTTGTAATTAATTTTGTGTATTGTAATTAGTGTTTACCTTTTTTATTATTATTAACCTTTTTCGTTAAGGTTTTTATTTTGTTTTTAATAACATTTTAAAAATAACAAATAATTATTATATTAAAATGTCCAACTACCGGAAGTTGTTTTCAGGAATTTCAGGTTTCTAGTAAGATGTTGGGAAGTTGTAGAAGTGAACAAAATTGACTTTAAAGAGATCGCATTTTTGCAAATTTTGTTCATAATTTTTTGTTATATCAGAGTACCTCATTCAATATTAAAGTAAAAATTATAACAGCATTTCGTTATCTGTACTTATCATACCTCTTTAAATTAATATAAATTTTCAGAACCTTATATATAAAAAAAAAATTGTATAATTCAAAAATTATGTTCAAATGCTAAATGTTGAATAAATATAACAAGCAAGTTATATTGGACTAGATGTTCAATTGTTATGATAATTAATAAATTCGACAATTCAAATCAACTGCAATCCTACGCTTCTTAAATCTATCAATTAATAATAATAATAATAATAAAACATTAGAATACACCATCTACGTATGTATTTCATAACTGTGAACGACATTTTACATCTTTTAAAAATATAAAATTAATAAATAGTTTAATACTAAAATTTTTAGGATAATTTTGTGAGAAAAATTAGACAATATTAAATCATAAAATGTGATTATGTGAGAAATATTTTTTTGTAAAATTGTACTCATAAACCTTTAGCTTAGCAGTTATTTTAGTTAGTCTTTGGTATAATATGCTTTGTATATGCAAATTGAAACCTCATAATTAAATATTTTTAATTTACAATAAGGTTCTGAAATACTGCAAAAAAACCTTTAATGATGTAAAATGGCAGTGTTTGACACATACGTAATAAGTTGTAAAAAAATCATTAAAGATTTTTATATATTATTAAGTAGTAATTTAACTATACTGATTCAAGCTTTGCCAATTTGAATACCATTATATTAAACACGACACAATTTCTTCAACTAATTATGCTGAAAATTTACTATCCAGTATAATTATATTACACATCGTACTAATCTATATACAAGAAAAAGTTTAATTCAATTATTTAAAATATTAACTAACCTATATTGAAGAAAAATTTAATTTAAAATATATACAAATATTCAAAATTTACAGTGACTTATAATACAAGAAAAATAATTTAAAATTTTAATTGCAAACAAACAAAATTCAGTTGAAGTTGATTCAAAATTCAACCAAAATTTTTTCGTAATTAATATTTAACAAAAACGTAAGAAAATCGGAGACGAGGCAGTGTTTTAGTCAACAAAACATAAGTTCAATAATTTGTTAATTTATATATAATTTAAAAATAAATTAAAAAATCGACAATTCTTACATAATTTGATTGTTGTTGAACACAAAATTGCAGTCTAGAATAACATTCATGATTAAATTGTGTTAAAATATTAAATTGGACTATAATCAGTCGATCATAAATGTTAGAGATTCATTTTTAATTAAATTACCCATTACAAAATGTTTAAACCGCTAACAAACAACTCAATTTTTTCTTAAAAATTTCCATTTGCAAAACTTTAACTAGTTGTAATTGACAACCAAATACGGTGACCGTCATTTAAAAATATACCTGTCAATTTTTCCATCTTCCATAATGATCTTGTTGCATCGAATTCCATTCATCGTTTCCATTTTCGGCACCGCGACCGTAACCACCACTATGATCCCTATTCCAATCCCAATCTTTTCCTTTAGGTTTAAATTTATCTTTTATCATACCAACATTATCGTTCCTTTTCTTCCAAGAATCTTCTCTCCATTCTCTAAAGTAAAATTTCTTTTTGAAATGCTGGTCCGGTTTGTGCTTTTTCTCTTCTGTATGCCTTTGATACTTCAGCAAAGCAGGATTTAAACCTTTGTCCGAATTATGTGGAAGACTAGGACTAAAGTTTTTTAGCACGTTAGGAGGTGACGAAGGAGATGGTGTGCGAGGTAGTCCTGATTCGTGATTTTGATCCGCCGTAGGCGAGTTTTCAACATTTATCAATTTGGTTGAAGACTTTAATAAAGAAGGTTTTACATTTGGATTTAATTTTATTGCTTGTTTAGAAGGGGCCGAATTTACTGTAGGAGGAAGTGGTTCGCCGTGTCCAATTCCAGAATCAGGAGATGTGTTACAACTATCCCCTTCTGTCGAACGCCTTCTTTTATCCATTTCGGTTGATGCAAATGTCACTAGTCTTTCAAATCCACAACTAATTGTGTCTTTCCATTTGGATTCTTCCAACTCTTCTACCTCCACATCTAATAAAATGATAAAGCATTACTAACTTATTATTTGAGAGAAAAAATCTAGTTATAAAAATTACTTTCAAGTATTAA
This sequence comes from Cantharis rufa, assembly GCA_947369205.1. Classification (NCBI taxonomy): domain Eukaryota; kingdom Metazoa; phylum Arthropoda; class Insecta; order Coleoptera; family Cantharidae; genus Cantharis; species Cantharis rufa. The sequence continues at coordinate 134,064 of OX376309.1, read as the reverse complement.
AGTTTCATTTTTATTATCTGGTATGGTGATTAATCGACAAATTTATTCAATTGTCCAGTAAAAATTGCTCTTCTACTTCATTAACAATGAAATATGTAAGCGCAAAAAGCTATCTAGCATGAAAATAAGACAAGACTCCACCAAGATATTAATTTTTTTATGATTACACAAAACAAAAGAGTTTGAGTTTTTAAGAAATAAGGTATGAGAAATTAAGCAAAGAAAATACTTAAAAACCACTGCAAGAATATCACAAACTCTGTAATTTTTTACTGAACCACCACCAAATAGGATGTAGCTGAGCAAAAATTATAATAAATTAGCAACAAGCTACTTACCGTAAATTACTCAGCCATCTAAAACTACTATGGTAGAGGTAAAGTGCATGCGTGATTTTGTGCACGTGAGATTGTGCATGCCTGAACTGTGCTGCCTCCTAAATCAATGTAAACTACAGTAAATATAAACTCTACTTAATTACTTGAATAAATTATGCCAAGAAAAATCGTTATTTAATACAATGTTATAAGAAGCTATCCAAATACCAAATCAATATTTAAAAAAAAATTATTACAAATTCTTTTATACAATGTGTCCATGGAACGAGTTCACAATTGGATTTAATTTAATGATGGTCCAATTTAGTTTCAAGCCCAAAATTTGCAGTCTGTACTTCCCCTGTACTTCAACCAAAGGTTTGCTTCCATTGTCATCCACATTTTTTTCATCATTTTTTTATTAACAAGAATTTTCTGCATTTTCAGTTACTTGCTCTATTGAGGTTGTAAACTTTTATTTAATTATATCACTAGTGTCCCCCACCCAACCCTATAATTCTAAATCAGCTCGGGGTTTCATTTCAAACTGTCAATCTTATTATCTCAACATTTTCAATTATTATTGTCAACTCAACCCAAAAACACATAGTATAATGTCAAATTTTAATCATTAAAATGCAAACTTTATTGTAAAATATTTAAAACGTTGTTGGCACTGTCGTTTGCATAATAAAAATTAAAAACGTTTTAATATTTTGATCTTTTATACAAAAGATTGTAGTATCGTAATTTTAAATGAAGCTAACTACAATATTCAATTTTGCATTACAATACAGGATGCACAATTATGGTTAAAAATTATTTATGAATATTAGTTATTTGACCAACACATATCCATATGCGATAATTTCAACAAAGATATGATTAGGCTGAATCGGCTGTATAAAGCAGAAAATGCAATATCTAATTAACAATGAAATAATCAAACTACTACCTACTTATCTATTTAACTATAAAAAATACCAATAATTATTATCTATGCAATTTCATACACCAATAGAATCAAGAAACTTAAGGCTGTGATTTATTAAACAGAAAATTTATGTTGCGCTTCTGAGCGATATAACCTAATCTGCCATCGTAACTAACTCTACGTACAAACGTACTTTCAGTTGTTGAACTGAAAGTAAAGGATCATAAGAACCGAATTAGAATAAAACAAAAACATTTGCTAGATGTCGTCTTGCCCATGACGTTTCATGGGTGAAAGACAAAAAGTGACAAAAAAAATCTACTCCTGTTTCATAAATACCAGCCTTAATAAAAGAAATTCTCACTATCTAACAGAATTGAAATTAAAACTAAACCTCAAATCGTGCACATTTTATGTAATTTCATCAATATTCCTAAAAAAAAAAAAAAGTATTGTCATACAGGAATAAATATTATATCAATATGATTTTCCAATTAACATGCAATGTAATTTTAACTCTAGCAGTATGTAGCTTTTTATTTCATAATAAGATTAATCACCATTTCGATAATTACAACTATTTATTACAATTTTAAACTATCTTGAATTATTAATTTTTATTTAGGATAGCAATAAAAATTATTTTGCAGTTATATCACTTTTTCATTGCTTCATGTCATGTGTACCATTATAATAATTACAAACACATATAAATTTTCTCAATATAAAATGCACTTTCAAGAAATCAGCAATGTTGAATTTATGCTCAGTTGCAACTACATTAGCGATTTCTTAGCTGCAACTAAAAATATAATCAAGCACAACCTAGCTGGGCTCTTAATTCGCAGCTAATAAATCACCAATTTGTAACACAACAGTTTTAGTGACTTACTTACCTAAAATAATTGCACTAATAATTTTGATGAATGCTTATAATGCTTTTAATTTTATTTATCAAAGTTTACTCTGATGAATAATTTTACTTTTATTCATCAACAAACTAAAAAAAATAATTATCAAATAATTATTTTCATCCGTAATAATATTAATTTTATATTTGTTTCGGAAATTTTGACCTTTTGCTACTGTGTACTTGTCAACGTTTCGCCTAACTTTGTTATGGGCCTCATCAGTTATTCATTAAAAATATTACATTGTAGGTAGGTATAAAAACATTGTAAACTTTTTTGTTTCGTATTCTTTAATATATCAATCAAAACAAACGAAATTATATTTATAAGATAAATCTTAAATATTGGCTTTCAACTTACACTAACAATATTATTAAAAAAATATTTAAAAATAAATATATGATATTTATTTTTAAATCGGTCGGTCATTGCCACCACCTAATACTAAAATTCCAATTTATCACATATGCGAATTATGTTTGTACAGTGATTTTTATTTTTATAAGTTTGTTTACATTAACTTGTATGTACAGTGTTGTGTGTGTTGCGGTGACAGTTCAGTATAATGTCTGCACGGTATTTAAAATTTTGACAACACTGGTCTAATATGACGTCGTCAATGTGAATGACGTGTATCGGCAAATCCATTTTATAAACCATAATAAAAAAGTTCCACAGCTGTGGAAGCTTGAAAAAGAAGTGATTTATACCTTCGAAACAATTGTAGCGCATTTTTAATAAATATTGTTAGCGTGACTTGAAAGCCAATATTCAAGATTTATTTTGTGAATATATTTTCGTTTGTTTTGAACGATATATAGGGCGTTTTTTTAGCTGCATGAGAACTTCAAAATGAAATAAAACATTAAAAACGTGACGGAATGTTTTGGTTATAATTTTTTTATGAAAGTACAGGTAAAGGCATTTATGATTTGAACATGACTTCCGGCATGTAACCACCACGACTAATGGTTACAAAGCGCATCCGTTCAGTCAAATTTTTGACCACTTTTTCCAATATTTCTGGCTTTATTTCATAAATGGCTTGCTGAATATTAGCCTCCAATGCTTCTCGAGTTGTTGGTTTGTTAGCATAAACCATGGATTTAACATACCCCCACAGAAAATGATCTGGAGGTGTCAAATCACACGATCTTAGAAGCCAATTGATAGGACCACGTTTTGAAATAATGTTGTCACCAAATTGTCCTTTCAATAAATTGATGGTTTCGTTGGCTGTGTGGCACGTAGCACCATCCTGTTGGAACCATAAGTTGTCAATGTTTAGCTTTTGAAGTTTTGGAAACAAAAATGTATTGAGTATGTGTCGATATCTCACACCATTCACCGTAACGGTAGCTCCTTCCTCATTTCGAAAGACATATGGACCAATGATGCCGTTGGCGTGTATTCCACACCAAACAGTCAATTTTAATGGATGCAATGGAGTCTCAAGATAATGTCCCGGATTGGTCTCACTCCATATACGGCAATTTTGTTTGTTCACATACCCATTTAACCAGAAATGTGCCTCGTCACTGAACAAAATTTTACGGTAAAAAAATGGATCCACTTCCAATTGGTTGTGAGCCCAATCTGCGAACTCACGACGCAATCGATGATCATCAGGCTTCAGTTCTTGAACCAACTGGATTTTATAAGGTAGTAAATGAAGATCTTTCCGTAAAATTTTCCATGTAGTGGACGGACAAAGCCCAAGTTGTTGAGCACGATGGCGAATTGAAATGTTTGGGTCCTGTTGCACACTTTCACTCACAGAACTGATAGCTTCTTAGGTACGCACATAATTTCGTCTTGCTGGTGTTTAATATATCACGCAACGAAGAAGTGGTACGAAATTTGTCTACCACCGCACGAATAGCTTGCTCAGAAGGTAGAAAATGTCTAACATAAAATGGGCGAAGGGCTCTATATGCTTGGCGAACAGAGCTTTGATTTTTAAAATATATTTCTATAATTTGGTAGCGTTGTTCAATGTTCAATCTATGCATTATCAAATGCCAAACCTTGCTAAACACAAATGTCAAAAAACTGTTTCCATAGCAATCTTGATTCAATTGTTATCCCTATTGAAAGTTCTCATGCAGCTAAAAAAACACCCTATATTAAAGAATATGAAACAAAAAATTTTCTTTGTTTTGATTAATTTACAACATGCTCCGCACAAAACTAGTTTTATCAGTTACTTTAATAAATCAATTTCTAGTCCTGACGAGGCCCACAACAAAGTCAGGCGAAACGTTAACAAGTACACAGCAGCTTTATTAAAAGAAAGATCCAAATCCCCAAAGAAAAAAATATAAAATTAAAAAAATAATAAAAGAAATCTGGGGATAAAATGTATATCCTTGCTAATAAAACATACTTTCAGTGACCAATTACGGGTTATTACATTATCAGTATCACCCAACTACTAAAGTTTTACTAGTGTCAAAAGCAATTGCTTAACATTGTTTTGTGTGTTTCACCTAAAAGTTTTTTGTTGTAGCAATGCACATTATTATTAAAAATGTTGAACGGAAAATTCGAACAAAAGTGTGACACGTGCTACTTTATTTGAAGCAAAATTTGGCACAAGTTTAACGAAAACTTGATAATAATACGACTTAATTATTTTCATCAAACATTTGACAACAAAGTTTAACAAAAATTTAACCCAAGTTTAATAATGTCATCCATTTTAGGTAGCATTGATTATGGGTATTGTAGGCGCATGTCGCTCAGAAGAATTGATAAACAACACTTGATGATTTTGAAGATGTTGGTACATCATTAATAATAACTGTGCCTAAAACAAAGACTAAAATATCTAGAGTCTTTATGGTTACCAAAAATGTATACTGTAAATATGCTGTAATAAGTCCCACTCTCATCAATCATCGTCGCTTTTTCATATTTTATAAAGCAGGAAAATGCACTTCACAGCGAGTTGGAAAAATACCATTCTTGAGAGCTACTTACTTAAACCTACCAAATCCAACCTCTTACACCAGCCATTGTCTATGCAAATCCTCTGCAACAATGTTGCCGAGGCAGGTGCGGACATTATGACAATAAAACGTCACGGAGGTTGGAAATCAACTGCAGTTTGTGAAGGCTACATTGAAGATTCGGCAGAAAATAAAAGAAATATTGCAAACCAATTACTACAACGTGCAGGAATAAGCAAAAGCAATGGACTATTCCTAACTTCTCACGAAAATAAGACGAAAATAACAAATCAAATACTAGAACCTGCAAGTACGATCAAAACTTTAAAAAATACTGATATTTATATTCCTTCCAATATTAAATTTAAAAAATGTAATAATGTATCATTTTCTATTAACCCGTAACTGGTGAAAAAGTTTGAGACTAACGGTGACATGGAGTCTGTCAGACTGCTTTGGTTATTATCAACATTATTAGTGAATTTGATGCAATAAACATAAGTTTGCTATATTTAGTGATTAATCATTATATTATTTTATTTTATTATTTCAAAAACCCTACAAACAGGCATAGGCCTAATTACATGTAGGGGTAGTACAATCTAAAAGTTTTTATTTATTTTACAAATTGCAAAAATCTATCCAGTCAGCGGGGAGAATGCGCACGGTAGCTCAGAGTGTAATTAAAATATTTTGTAAAAATCCTTACTGGTTTTTCTAAATTGAGCGAGTCCGGTGTCAAAATCCACATTAGTATTAATAAGTAGGCTGTTAAAACTTTGGCACATGGTATACAGTGGTGCATGTGTCATATACAAAGTTTTAGCTGGAGGGATCTGCAGCGCACTGAGTATTCGAGCGTTACATGATCTAGGCACCCTTAATTTTATCATATTAACAATCCCAGAGCAATCGGAAATTCCCTTAATTAATTTAAACAAGAAAAGAGAAGACAACAGGTCTCGCCTAGCGCGCAGTTCTGTGAGTTTAAATTTATTTTTAAGGTCCTTACTACGTGTATCATATGTTGGATATGTACCAGTTTCCAAGTATTGTAAGTATCTAGATAATCCATTTTGCACCCGTTCCAACCCTAACTCATCGATTGCGTGTGACGAGTTCCAAATCAAGCTACAATACTCTAGATTAGGACGAACAATGGAATTAAATAGGTACACTATAACTGAGGTGTTCTTAAATGTTTTAGTATTCCTAATGATGAAACCCAACAGTTTTGTGGCTCTAGATATCATACCCAGAATATGACTACGAAATGTGAGCTCCGGTACAAATACTATCCCCAAATCTCTTATCGTTTCCGGTCTACAAAGAATTGTATCTTTCATTTTGTACTCATATCTCAGCTTTTCTGTTCTTGCGAAACTAAAGGCATTGCACTTTGATATGCTAAATTCGAGTTTATTTATTTGACTCCATCTAATTACATTATCAATATCAGTTTGTAATAGTTCATACTCCCCACCTGATTTAATTCTTAAATATAATTTTAAATCATCCGCATACAACAAGTATTTTGCATTTACAACATAATAACCTATATCGTTTATAAATAGTAAAAAAAGCAGCGGCCCCAAGTTACTGCCCTGCGGTACACCAGAACTAGCTTTGAAATAGTTAGATATATATCCATTAAATGACACCCTAAATGTCCTTCCTTTCAGGTAGGAAGCAATCAACGGCAACATTGCTACCAAGCCAAAGCTGTAAAGCTTTCGTAGCAGCACATCATGATCAACCCGATCAAACGCTTTTCTAAAATCTGTGTATATTACATCAACTTGTGATCCTTTTTCAAATGCTTCATAAATGTACTGCATAAATAAAAACAAATTAGTTGCCGTTGACCTACCCGGTAAGAAACCGTGTTGGTTTGTGTCTAAGGATACCTTAACATGATACACCCTTGATACTTTCCACAATTCCGGATATGTTTCACTACTGAGAATGAGATTGTAAATATATAAGAGTGGGTCGCATATAATTTCAATTAGGTATTTTAATATGTACGGTGGAAAACTATCAATTCCGCAAGATGTCTTTGGTTTCATTTTCTTTGCCGCCCAATACACCTCATCTACAGTTATTCGAGAAACACGGATATTATCTTGCAAGGCTAAGACATTTACATCATCCCCGGCAGACTTAAGATCATAGCTACTAATATCATTAGAATATACCGAACCAAAATATAATCCAAATTTTTCAGCCTGATTTTCAATAGCAACACGCGAGTTGTCACTATCAATCATAACTGCTGTTTTTTTTGTTGTACTTCTTTTTGTGTTCACGTAATTCCAAAAATTTTTCGGATCATGTAGGAAGCTATTCTGAGTATTTTTGATATATTCTTTATATTTTACCCTGACTAAATTTTTCACCATTTTCCTCTTTTCCTTATATAACAATTCAAAGTGAGAAGATATTGATTTATTCTTCCTACATTTTTCCTTTAAGTTTAGTGCTCTAATCAATTCTCTATCAAACCACGGTGGATAACACGTTGTGTTGGCAGAATTTTTTATTTTGGGAATATTTTTATCAAAAGCCCTATACACATTGCTATAAAATTCGTCAACCACATTATCAACCCCATCGGCTCCATACATTGTCGACCAATCAGTGTTTGCAATATCATTAATTAATCCTTCTTTATTTACTTTTTTAAAGTTATAACTGTTGCTAGGTATGCTGTTCTTGATATACTTATCTGAAGATACTTTTGTATATACTATTAAAGTTGGATGATAGGCATCCTCGCTAACAAATGGCATATCTTCTCTAACAACTACCCACTGTTTAAACTACCCACCACAAGGTCCAAAATTTTCCCGTATTCATTTAAAATATTATTAAACTGCTTTAAATTATTCATATCGATAAATTCTAAAAATAATCTTGTGTTTGGCTCACCCAGATTCAGATCATAATATGCAATACCCCGAATATCACTCAAATTAAAATCTCTCAAATTATGAACATATTAACATAAAAACATTGACAAAAAACAAAAAAATAGTAAAATTATCGCATATTTTAAGAACATTGGTAAAAAGCACATTGCTAAAAAGCACTTCCTGAGGAGTCTGACAGACCTCACGTCACCAGTTACGGGTTAATACTAATAAATAAGTTCTTAAATTTTCCTTTATTTGTTTTATTAATATGTGTATAATGAAAACTCCCTAGAAGAGTTTTGTTCATATTATACTCACTAGGGTTCAATGAGCTATTTCGGTCATAATTTTGATCACTTAGAAATCGACTTCTACTCCCGGGCGTGTAAAAAATGTATTATTATTGAATCCCCATCAGTTTTATAAAAAAAAAGAAAAATTTAATGATTTGAGAACAAAATATTTTACAATTATTAGATTTTTGTTGAGATTTAGGTCTTTATTTTAACAATCTTTGTTGTCCAACGTTTCGAGTCGTTATTAACTCATTTTCAAGGCTACAAAATAAACTATTAATAATATATTAGATTTCTTCTTCTTCTTCGCTACATGGATTAGGCTATGTTGCCTGTTCCGGCACCCATCTTTTCCTCGGTCGGCCTATGCTTCTCTTTCCTGGTGGTTTGTATCTTCGGGCTGCTAGTGGCAGTCTTTCTTTATATTAGATTTAAAATTTTAAAAATATTTTACTCAAAATGACAAAATATGTCAAATTGTTAACAATATGTTAAATTGTTAAAAATAAAGGTTAAAATCTCAACAAAAATCTAATAATTTTAATTTTAATAAAGGTCAACAATAATTTAATATTTAAAATATTTTACATTTACCACGTTTATATGCAGCCGTTAGATCGACCTAGAGTTAGATCGATCTAAGCTAGCTCGCTTCTAAGTTTTACAAACCGGTGTATACATGCAATTAGTTAGTTCAAACTGAAAGCGGTGTTACCAACTAAAACATTTCTAACGTCGATATTGATATTGATAAATTTGTTATTTACAAGTGTGAAGTAACGAAAATGACAAAATTTAATATAATATACTTCTAAGTTATCATAAGATGAGAGAAACTATGGTAAAAAAATTATTTAAAAAAAAATGCAGTGAATTTTTAAGACTCATTGGACACTTATTGAACGATTGATGGTCAACATAAAAATAATTTTATTGCCAGCCAGAAAATCAACTATTCTTGTCTTACAAGAATTATTTAACCAAAATACCGCCGATTGGTATCGAAAATATCGAAAAAATAATTCAAAAACGGTCAACAAGTAATAATAACAGAATATTTATTACTAATCCATATTAATAACCCACTAAATGGTTGGCACAATTGTGCTTAGATCGAGCTAAGCCGTATACATTCAAATTTGAAGTCGAGCTAACGTCTTAGCCCACGTTTTTAGCTCGACCTAACTTAGGTCGGCCTAATTGAGTGTATATATGAAAGGACTAACTAGCTCGAGCTGGCTTAGGTTCACCTAACGGCTGCATATAAAGATGGTAATTTTTACAATCAGATTAAAAAAAAAATTAACATAGATTGAGTTAGCTGTGAAAGTGGCCTTCTTTCACAATTGATTTGTCGTCAATCTATCTGTTAGTATCAAATTCTAACTACGTCGCACTTGACAGATTGTGTTGGAAGTGTCACAGTGACGACCTGGGAAAAATTTAAATTAACAACAGTTGGTCAATATCAATCCAATAGTTGGACAATATATCACAAATTGTATATGAAGGAGGAACTTGAAGAATCTTAAAATCTCATCAGCTTAACCAATAAAAATTTGAAATACAAAGATGGAAGTAGAACATCAAGGCATTATCATACTTCGTATAGAAGCCTAATAAAAATCACTTATTTTGCATATTATGATAAATTGGAATTTAATTGTTATGTGGTGATAATGATCTATGAAATTGTTTTGAATTTAGACGGTTTTACAATATTTTATAAATTTCGCGATTCAAGTGTTATGTGTGTTGCCTAAACTGAACCGGACAGAGTCATATATAAGGGGGATGTGAACAAAGTTAAGTGTAAAATCGAATACGACATAGTTTCTTGGTTATAATATTTCGCTTTTTTGTAGTGAATATTTAATATTACTACAAGATCAAGTGCTATTTCAAGAGCACGTTTAATTTGATGTTTTTACAGAGTTACTATGAAAACTTATGCAAAATGTTAAGTGGGTTGTGTATTGTGAAGTGTAACCATTTGATTTACTTTAAATTATCTGAAGTTTCCCGGTGTAAATTAGACTTTGCAAACACCTATAGTATTTATTTACATCTTTGATATTTACATCTTTACGTCTATTAGAATTAGATTCCTACCTACCTACTACTATATCAGCAATAAAATTCAATTTCCCTAATCTAAACTCGTTACACGTTAGTAAATGAGAACTGTCATTCATCATCGCTCATTATTTAATAAAGTTGTAGATTAATTATTAAAATAATAAAGAGTTGATGAAACTCCCAAAATTGTGATTTATGTGTAACTAGCAGGTCCGAGGGCCTGTTGGCCGCTATGACCTCCTAATATTTGAATGACCTGGAAACTCCTTTTTGTATAAGATCATTTATTATAATTAATTTCTTATTTTATTACTGGAATTAACTTTAATCGCATTTGATTTGAATTTGAAATAATTCTTTTTAACCAATCAGAACGTCAAAATGAAGTTTCTCCGATTTTGCAAGAAAAAATTTACGTAGAGAGCTGGGAATAGTGGCGTTAACCTTAGAACTCTTAGCTGAATATACAGTTAAAATTTCAATTCAATCGTGCTTTCCGTTGGGGAGATTTTGGTGGGACGAACATATATTGACAAGATGACATACAAACTTGGAGTTTTATATATTAAGAAGATATTATATAGTGCTGCTAAAAGTAAAAATATTTAAATCCTTTCTGTGCAAAAATACAAATGTAGGCAAACACCCTGCACAATAAAACCTTTACATTTCAAGAACAAGTACTTTTATTCACTGCAAACGTAAATAATAGTATTGTGTTTTCATTAACATTATACCACCAGCACATTAAATTAGATTTAAAAAATTTCAAAATTTGAAATTAAATTAAATAAATAAAATCTTACATAAGAAATTGTCATGACGCCCCTACCCTTGCATAAGATAAAATAAGATGTCAGCTACCCACCTCCTCCTTACGTAATACATGAACGGCCCCCATAGCTGTGACTAACCGTTAATTTCTAACTTTAGTTAAACTATGACTTATGACTTCTATAACCTTCCAGCAGGCGCGTATGCACATTTTGTACGACAATTTTACTTTTGTTGGCATAACTTTTTTCTGAGTAGTCTGATTTATTGGTTTTTTATTTCTATTCCAAGACGATACAGTACATGATATTAATCTATTACAAGTAATTTATTTTTGCTTTGCTTTCAAATTATTATCAACATTTATTTCAGTATTATTGCATTTTTATATTTTGTATTCATTTTTTTTGCACTTGTACTTGTAAGAAACATTCAGGAAAGCAATAAATAATATGTCAAACATGTAAAGACGAAATTTTAACTGACTAGCCGTTCACTTTGTTTATGTAACAAAAACTGTGTTTTTATAATAATTTTGTTAAAAATAATAAAAATGTCGAAATAAATATAAAATAAAATTAAGAGGTTTCAAAATTATTATCTATACCTTTTATTATTACTATTTATAATAAAATATTTGTAAAAAAACATTGTGTCATACGAAGTACAATACGTGCCCCGCTCATGTAATACATATTGGCGCGCTTGCTGAAAGGATAAATGAAATAAATGACATTAATTTATAATATTATAACCATGACAACCATAACAAAAAAAGTTCATCATTTTACACAATTCTTTATTCTTAACTTTAGTTAATATCTACCCCTCAAAAATATTAACATGAAAAATAAGGCCAAGTTCTTATCCCAAAAAGGTTGGCCATTAGAAATTGTGATATCCAGAATAATACATGGCTAAGTTTTTTGGGCATAAGAAAAAGTGGTGTAGTTGTCTACATCAACTAGCATTTTAATAGTCTGTTTCTTAAAATTTCTTTGCTTTTACCTTATTTCTTGTTTTTACTTGGTAAGTTGAAGTTAGCAAAAAAAATGAATGAAAAATTTGCCAAGTAAAAACAAGAAATAAAGCAAAAACAAAAGAATTTTAAGAAACAGACTATTAAAAAAATGTTCTTTTATGTAGGCAACTACACCACTTTTTCTTATGCCAAAAAAACTTGGCCATATATTCTGGATCTCGCAACTTCTAATGGCCAAACCTTTTTAGGATAGGAATTTAACCTTATTTTTCACATTTATGTTTAAAGGGGATCTCATTTATTTTTTCTAAGTTGGGGTTAGTTCTTATTACTTTGTCACAAGATATAATGTTCTTTCTAGTTAATTAACGGTTATTTACAAGAATTTTATTTTCTCTTTGAACTTTGAGCAAACACTTAAAATCAACAATTGCCAAATGAATTCTTAAAATTTATTTAACATTCACACTCAATTTATAGTGATAAAGAACTTACCTTCTTCGTTAGGTTTTCTGCAACGAAGCGGTGGTTCTTGAATTTCATCAACGAGTGGCGTGGAAGTGTTGGAATGAGAGTCGGGCGAAACGTTTATAAATGTTGATCTTGCAGCATCTGGTGCATAAGGTCGCTTCATGCCATTACGTATAGAACCTTGAACAATTGGAACATCTCGTTTAAATTGACAGTCACTGGCAACTTGTTCTGTTTTAATAGCATTTGGATGTTCTTGATACGTAGGAATATTAGGTAACATGTTGCCTTGCATATAACTTCGCCGATCAAATACATTCAAACGTTCGTCAACTTCTTCTTTAATATGTTGTCCGTTGAGTACTCGTGCTGATTGTAAACTAGCAGCTAAACCTTCAGGTACGAATTTATTTCTAACAGCATCGTTATCTATAAGGGATGGCTTAACATCATTGAAGTAAGACTCGTGGTATGGTTTAATATCGGCTCTCGGCAAAGGTGTATAGTCGTTTTGCGAATATGTTGAACTAACAGAACTTGTACGTGTTTGAACTGGATACAAAACGGTGGTGCGAGGAGAATATTGTGGTTGACGAGGCGAAACTGTAGGAGCAGAAATATAAGTATTTAATGGTGGATTATTAATTTTATTGTGTGGATGCATGTATGCTAATCCTTCTAACCCTTCAGTAGATGAAGGACGTGATATAGGACTGTAAACTTGTCGAATTAAAGGTTCAGAGTCTTTTACAGTTTGTGAAACCACATCTGTACTAGGTTTTGCATTTACTCGTTCAGGTCGGGGTGGAATATTAGCATTTACCATTGATCTAGGAGTTAAAGTGGTAGTACCTTGTATGTCACTCATATCTACGGCTGCATTTATAATCGATTGGTTGGAAATTTCTAACGTACGCTCTATTTCACCAGATACTAAATCTCCGATGGTTCTCGTTGCAACTGTCATACTTTCACCGTGAGAATAAGAAGGATGTTGTGACGCCAATTTTTCTTGAGATAGATGACGGCGTAAAGCAAGTTTTGCAGGAGAAACTTGGGTATAATCTGGCTGTTCTGTTGTAATTTGGCGCACTTTTGGTGATTCTCGTGGTATTTCAGGTTCACGGTAACATTCCACCATACCAGCAAGACCTTCGTGCTGAGTTAAATTTCTAGAATCTTCTGCAGCACGAACTGAAGATTCAGAACGAGAAAATTTGTATTTACTTGATTTTTCTTCTGCTTTAGGTGCATAATGTTGTTGGCCATATTGGGATGAATTACTAGCATATGGTGCATGTGCATGATTATTTCCAGTCATTTGACCATTACCCATTGGCGTGGAATTATAAAGTTGATTTTGTGCCTTATTTCGATTTTGTTGATCTTCATTCAAAACCGACGTTATGATACTCTTCAAACGATCTTCAAAATTAGCAATTCTAGGTGTTTCACTGATTCTTTGATTCGAAACTGATAAAGATTTTGTTCTCTTTGGTGCAGGTAATGGTGCAGGCATATTATTCCGAACAACACTTTTATGATTATTATTAGACAATGAATTTTTAATTCCGTTTGTTGTTGGTTGTGGAATTTTGGTCATATTATTGGCAGATAATTTGCTTGCTTCAATTTTACGACCAGTTTCTAAAATTTTTTGTGCAAGAATCTCAGGATTTTGTTCTTCTATCTTTCCTATATCCGGAACATCTGGCCAATCTTGTGATCGTGCTCTATACTCGCGAGACTTGCGAGAAACTTTAGTTGAAGATTGTTGATGTCTGGATGTAAAAAGAGCCTGCGCTTGTTTCCTTTCTTCGTTTGATTTTTCAAGATTAATCAATTCGCCTTCCAATTTTGATATGTTATTATGTAATTTTTTACGATGAGCAAGGGTTGATGAAATTTCTTTCAAAATGTATTCTTGAGTAGCTTGAGGTGAAATATCGTGATGTGGATCTAATTTGGCATACTTTTCTGCAATTTCTTGCTGACGTTGTAGTACAAAATTTGTTTGTTCGTGCTCTAAATTGGTGACTTGAAGTTGTAGCTTACTTGCCTTTGCCTGCAATTCCTTATGACGGCAAACAATTTCTTTAGCCTTTGCTAATAAATCCACTGGCGACGTAGCGTTTATACCCAATTCGCTCATACGTGCTTTTAACAATGCCACACTATCATCTATGAGTACTTTAATTTGCTTTTCAAGCTGTGCAGCACGATTTTGAAGACGTTGGTTTCTTTCCTACAAATTAATTTATTTCGTTATACTTAAACAAACAAGTATATTTGAAAAAAAAATGTATGCTACCTTTTCTTGTTTAATTTGAGCATCGACGTTAACCCTATACTGCGGTTTTTTCATTTGATTAACCATGCTCATATAATTGTCTCTGAAAATATCCATAAGTATCTGAAGTGCATACGGAGTGTTACGTGGTGCTTGTGGTATATCCAATTCATTATGAGTTACATTATCCGCGCTTAGAGCAGTCAACTGTTGATCTACACATCCAGGAGCTGGTGGTAATTTTTTACCGGATGCTAAAAGTAGAAATACCGAAATGTTTCTAATAAAATTTTTATTCATTTTAATGTACCTTGAGGAGAAGTACTTAAAAGAGTCTGGCTGTGTAACAAATCCAAACCATTGATTTTAATAGTCTTTTTAGGTTTACCCTTTTTAACTCGACCTCGTCTTGCTTTACCGCCAACAGTTTGTTTTTGATTTTGAGCTTTCGCACGAGACATCTTGTGTCGTAATTTCTTTGGTTGACGTCTCGTCTGTAGATAATATTTTTTTTTATTTATTATATTGATACAAAACAAATTTGAATTGCTTACTTTAGTACAGCCTTCTTCTTCAGATTGACTACTCTTACCCTTATTAGAACACCAATCAGACCATGCACGTCGAGTAGTCGGTCCATAAGCACTATCTTGATCGTCAAAATCTGTATCTGTAGAAGAATCGTTAAGTTGTTTAGTGAGATCTCGACGGGCTCGGTCACGTGAAACCCTTGTAGCAGAACTACTGTTACTCTCTTCTTCTGCAGTAATGGCCTTAAAATAATATTCGTTTATACATTGTTTAAAAAAAAAAAGGTAGACCAAGTGCTAGAGAACTAAGCTTTCGGCCTTTCATAAACTTACTAAACCCCTCAAAACTTACTTTATTCTTTGGATGTTTAAGTCTTTGAAAATATCTCTCTAATTTAGTGCGATCAATAATGTGTAGATAATACGAAACCGGTTTACCAGTCCAAGAAACTGAACCACTTAATGGTGACATTTCAGATACGTGAATAATAGTTCCAATATCGCTCAAATTTCGATCAGTAATCCGAAAATTTAAAGGACAAAAGCTCTTTGATGAAACAATACGAGCTCCATCCTTTAAATCTGCAAATCTCTCCTTCAACTGATGATCGACCGAAGGACCAAAAGCAAAGTTATTTACAAAAACTATAGTCGCAGATGTTATTTTTTCACGATGTTCTTCATTTAAAAAATCACCTTTTATTAATTTATATTCGCCGAATTTTTTACCATACCACTGCATCCATGAACGAAAATTTCTATTCATAGCCTAATAGCATTAAAAATATTTTATTAAGGTTAGAAACAAAATTTTGAAAATACAACCTCAGCATAACGACTTGGTACATCAGCTCTTTCTATCCCTAACGATATTTTACATGGTGTTGCAGCCGCCATTTGTAAAACAACTTGTCCGACACCTGAACCCAAGTCAATGAAGACATCATCTGCCGTTATATCAATTTGATCTATCATTTGGCAAACAAGATCGTATGATGTTTCTCCATAAACTTCTGGTGAAAATGGTTCATACTGATTTAATTTATCTGGATCTGTTACGGCTTGATTATAAGTTTGTTGTAATATATGACGTAATAAACCTCTAGATGGATACTTATTTGAACGAAGGGCTGGCAAAGATGTTCCTTTTTCCTATTATCAATAATGTAAAAAATTACAGAGTTCTAAATATGTATGTACACAACAAAAACTATATAGAATGTAAATTTACTTACCAATGCAACAACACTGTCGATAGCTCTATTGAATCGATCACAAAGCGATTTCATACTCTCATAACTTTTGGTATCATAATCACAAAGTATATTATTTTCTAATGGCAGTTTCAGTTGTGGTAGATCTTCGCAAACCCACCTATATAATAGTTCGCATTATACTTTCAGAAACTAATTTTAAAAAAGTTACTCCTTGCTTTATTGTATTTCATTACCAACCAGAATAACATTTATCATAAAAAATTTGTAATAAATTAAAAACTGTAATTCCAAATTATCGTGAAATACAATCAAAACCACGAGCACTAGTGCATTTACTTATGTATATGAATACCAATAACTCTAATATTAAATGCATCGACGTAATTACCTTATAGTTTCTACAATTTCAAGAGCCCCGTCGTGCTTATCCTAAAATAAAAATAAGTAATTAGCATAAATAAGTTAGTGCTTTCATTATTAAAAAATATCAATTGAAAATAAACTCGATAAATCCATTTGAAAAAATTCATTTTAATACATAATAATCCAATTTATTTAAAAACACCTATTTGTTTAAAACACCACCAATTAGATTTTTTAAATTTTATTAAGCATTAAGTAAAAATAACATTCAAAAATTAAATGAATGCTCCTACTGCTGCTGTAATTAACCAAAATAAAAAAATTTTGATTCTGTTTTCAATTATTGTGTGGGAGCTACCATCAACTAATTTTAATTATTTAGTCACCTTGGATTATATGGTGATGCTCATGTCATGATAGATAAGTGATGATTACTTATTCATTCTTATTGAAATCAGAACCAAGTACCAATCGCTTTGATAAAATTTAGCATATCGGAATTATTCAAATTTTACCTTGCATAACAAATAATTCCTTCAGACAGCGTTTTCCCAAACCAGCTTAAATTGGTTATTATTAGACCCTCGCTAAAAAGAACAGAATCTGGAGTTATGAAAAATTATCATCCTTGAAGTGCTTTTGGTTTTTAAAATTTTGAACTGGTAATCTAATCAAGATTAAATTGTTTTTAAATGATTATTTATTAAAAATATTTAAAATTATAGAAAATAACAAATTGACTCCTTAAATTGTCAATATAGATAATCGATTATATATAGAGACTGATATGGGGATTAGAGGCAGAGACAATGATCGGATGAAGTCGTATCTCAAAAATAAAACATAAATGCCCAATTTCACAGGAAAACGAGTATCACTAGACAATGCGAGGAATTATGTGAAATCATACATTTTAAAGAACGGTGTGAAAGGTCCACAAAGAAATATCACAACTCCAATCTTATTTATCATTTACATAAATGATCTTAAGCACAATGTAAATAGCATGGAATAATTAATTCTTTAAATTTGTAGCAGATACCTCGAAAGATATAGTTATAATCTCGAATTGAAATTAATATAAATTTCAAATTGGAATTAACCCTTTGTATCGATTGCAAACAATATTGCAAATTGGGAGTAATCAATTTAAATTGGTTTTGTTAATAGGCCCCTTGAGGTAATTTATAAATATTAAATAAAAAGGACACTTTCCTGGAGAATTATATATTTTTTGATGTGAACTAGTTTAGATTTATTCTTGTAGGATGTGCTGACGAAGACGACTGTCGAAACTAGTTCACATCAAAAAATATATAATTCTCGAGGAAAGTGTCCTTTTATTTAATAAATATTTAATAATTTAAATTTAAAATGGGCTAGTATTTGCGAAGGATAAACACCAAGCAAAAATGTTGTCCCCAGTCTACCTCCTACTTCGAACTACCCGAAACTTCCTTTTCACTTTCGCTTTTGTTTACCTTCCACAATTTCATTAAAAAACCTTCTAGTTTTTTTCTTCTGTACCTTTTCATTCATTTCCTCGGACCACCTAAAATTATCACAAACTTTCTAGAACTTCCCAAGACTACCTCCTTATGTATTTCATATAAAATCTATACTCGTGGGTTAACCCATAAAAGTTACATTAAGAAATTAAATTCAAGTTACCTCTAAAAGTATAATATATTTGTTGGTTTCCTTTCTTTTCTATGCATTCACAATTGAATCGGTTGATGCAGAAAGTGAATATGTCCGTAGTAGTAATTTCAAATAAATTAAAGAAAACTGTTTTTATGCTTTAATAAGATATGAGAAATATCAAATAATTACCAAATAATTTTTCGTCTGTAGAATAAATAATTTTCAATACAATTCTTATTCATAACTGAAAATTTTGTTACAAGTTTGAAAATAAAACTCATTGTATCGTGTGCACAGTTAGTTTGCATTGAACGTGGGTGCGATGGATTGAATTCTATTCTATCGATTGAATATCTATTCTCGAAAATACTTCTGCAATGCTGTTAGAATAACTAGTGAGCGATATATGGAGATACTGCAGAACTTTGTCATCCAAGAATTGAATGTATTAAGGCTTACCATTTATGCATGATACAACAAATTACATTAAATTATTAAAAAATAAAATAAAAAATTAAATTTATTGTATCATGCCATTTATGCGACTGAACATTTCGCACCCTTGCGACAAAAGTGGCAAGTAATAAAAATGAGTTAGTCAAAAATAGCGAAAAACTATTACCAGTTAACCAAAAAAACTTATGGATAAGTCAAAACCTAACTGTCAGACCGTGTCAGACAGAATATCTTGATGTTCTGATATTTAATAGAAACTAATATTTTTAATATAAAATAATATTTAGGGAAACTAATCTATTAATGGTTATAACTGAAATATTAAGCTTTTTTTTAATTGTGTCACTTTTGTCGCAAGGGTACGATTTGTTAGACTCGGAATTATATTCAACATACATTTCCTAAAAAGCTAATTATGATAAAATCGCAATTGAAGTTTTAAACATATTATATACAGGGTGACCCAGACCACCCGTATCAGTACTTTTTTCAAAAACGGTAAGTCGTAGAGAGTTGAGCTAAAAAAAATTATTACACAAGCCCTAATGACGAATCTAATGGTGATATTATTATTTCCGGGAAAAGTCGGCATCCAGAGTAGTTTGCTCCAGAAAGTCCAGAATTTTAAATGGCACCATATGTCGAAAGTGGTATCGTTGGAAAGCTCTTTAAAAAATAAGCAAGTTTTGTAGGAAAATTTTTTTTATTACTCCCACCCCTTTTAAGTTATATTCGACTTAAGTTATTAAATTTCAATTTCTTATAACGAACTTAACTTTAAAAGTCAGCACTTGAAATCCAGCTACCGCGTTAGAGCAATGTCACAAGTGTTCAAAATGTCTTCCATTTACTTCTAAACACTGTTGAGCTCTTCTGGTTATACTATCAGTGGCTCTAAGTACTTCTTCAGTGTTTAATGATCGACAGGTATTGCAAATTCTGAGCTTCATATCATCTCTCGTTGTCGGTTCTTCTGTATAAACAATATCTTTGATCCGACCCCAAAGAAAAAAATATTTCAAGTGCTGACTTTTAAAGTTAAGTTCGTTATAAGAAATTGAAATTTAATAACCTAAGTCGAATATAACTTAAAAGGTTATTTTTTAAAGAGCTTTCCAACGATACCACTTTCGACATATGGTGCCATTTAAAATTCTGGATTTCTGGACTTTCTGGAGCAAACTACTCTGGATGCCGACTTTTACCGGAAATAATAATATCACCATTAGATTCGTCATTAGGGCTTTTGTAATAAATTTTTTTAGCCCAACTCTCTACGACTTACCGTTTTTGAAAAAAAGTACTTATACGGGTGGTCTGGGTCACCCTGTATGTACTATATTCTTATGAGTTATGACTAGGGTCCGGATTTGTAGGCATTTGCATGTTTTTTTTGCGTACAGGCTCGTGAAAAATTTTAAAAGGAGAGCATGTTTTACACCTTTCTGGATCGTTTTATGAGTTTTTATTTTGCTTATAAATGCATATTTTGAGTTTAAGTGCATATTTGGTGATTTGTTGCCTATAAATACATATTTGCTTATGTTAGCTTCAGTGGCGGCTCGTGACATTTTCCAGTGGGAGGGCACAAAATAAAAGAAGTAGTTTTTAAAATATAAAATTTATTTTTTTGATAATTATTTTAAGATAGTGCTTGTTTTTGGTTTTGGGATGGGAGGGCACGTGCCCCTGTGCCCTTTATGACAAGCCGCCACTGGTTAGCTTATATTTTGCTACCAAAAGCTAGGTAAATCTGTTGATAATTCCTTTGAAAACTATATCCTGTAAGATTAAAATAAAATTTAATGCTTGTGCTGACGATAGATGAATATTATGTACATTTTTGCAACTCATAATTTAACACTGTTTTCTTATCGCGGTATTTGCAATTTGCATTTGCAACTTGTTACTTGTTCTAAGTTGACGCGCTCTTGGTAACCAATTTAAGTATTCGGTGGCTTAAAACAGTTTCTACTGTACCTTAATTTTATATATGAAATATACTAGTGAAATATACTTAAGATAATGTTGTACCAACAACACAATATTATATTAACTGACAACAGGCGCCAATTGACATCCGAAAATTTAGAAAAAATTCTTGTTTGTAACATTGGTGGGAATTGTAAAGAATAAAAAATTAAGCAATATTTTATTATTATCAATATATTATTTCATTAATAATTGAATTTATCTAACAAAAGTAGTTCATCCATTATTTGGACCAATTGCAATCGAGCATTTTGCAGCACAATAAAATTTTTTAGCGCATATTTGGGTGCTTATTTTGAAGTTTTTAGAGCATATTTGCCTGCATATTTTCAAGTTTTTTAGTGCCTACAAATCCGGACCCTAGTTATGACTTAGTATACAAAACTAATACTCTTCATAAATGGTGTTAAATATTTGGACATGGTTCAGTGCAGATAGTATATTTCAATATTAAAAGCGAGTAGAAGAAATAATCTAAAAAGAAAAATGGACATGGTACAATCCAATACTCAGCCGACGATTTGTTCATATGAACGTTTATGCGATATGGATTTTTTACGACATACCTACATTTGTTTAACGGTATTTTAAATTACAATGCCATATACTTGATATAAAATTAAATGTTCTCACACAATGGTAATTTATTGATTACATTTCTATAGAAAACATTTTTTTTTTCTTCTATAAACCTCCTCTCGGAAATTCTCGCATTTCCAAAATATTTTCTCATTTCGCTCTTAATCTTTCACGCAGGAAAAACCATTTAAACACCATTTCCCTTGTTTTTTTTTATTATAAATAATATTATAACTATATAAATATTATAACTATATCAAAAAACACAAATTAATCAGGAAGAACAATTTTCGAGATCCAATATACACTTGTTGAAAAATACGACGACACTAAACCAAATTTATAATAATCTTAATCTAATGCTCTTTTACACTCTTACTACCCGAATCTAATTTGTTGATTCAAAAATAGAATTTTCAAAATTTTAAAATTTGAAGACCGTTTGTTTATTTACTTATACTTAGGTCCGGTTCCACCAGCTCCAATTAAATACTTTAATGCAGATTAGTTAAGAGTTAATCATGGTTAAATAAAAAAGTGTTCCACCAGCTTTTTGATCACGGTTAAAGCAAGTCAAGAATAGTTAACCAGCCCTCAACTAATCAACCAATTTTAGCTGGTTAGATGAGTTTAATCACGGTTAATGTCGTATTTCTTTCAAATAAGTCAAGATAATGTTGGCAGTTTGAATAAAACTAAGCTTAAAGCTAAGAAAAGCATAAAAAGCGTATTTTTATGTGTTCCAAAAAATGGGTTTAAAATCAATTAATTATTATTATCATTTACAATTATCATATTTTTTACAATAATATTCTAACATCATCAGGTGATAAAGATATAGTGAATATAATTTATAGAAGACCGTGAGTTAAATCCAAAACTTGATTATTATGAAAAACACGACAATCTTAAATTTTTCGACGTTTTCGTCTACAAAAACTGACCGTAAAGAATCATCTTGAAGTGCCATATTAAGGCTAATGTCCACTTGAGACAGAACCTACGTCCTGACCCTACGTCAATTTCTACTACTAAAATCCAGTAAGCAAATACTGCGGGGTGCGGAGCACCCGGCAGCAAAGCGCCGCAGGCAATTTATTTTTTTGAAATTTTCAAGGTCAATCCCTGTAATATAAAGTTAAAAATGTATTTATTTAATAAATTTATAATTTTTATACATTAAAAAAATATATTATGAAATCCATTTGGGGGGGGGGGGGGATCAATTTGGGGCACATGCCCCGTGCTCCCACCCTGGCTACGCCACTGTCCGTTTAGTCATCAAGTTCAACGGCTCAAATATTAGCCTTCACGAGGGGTAAACCACGGTCAAAAATTGTGTACACCAGACTTCCTACTACTTCGGACTTCTCAAACTTCCCCGGACTTCCTCAGACTTCCCCAGATTTATTTTGTGATAGTTTTATACTCCAGAGTCAATTTCACTTTAGTTAGATTTTTGGGATATCTACTATGCGATATGCTAGCATATCGCTTATGCGATCGCATATGCTATTCAATATGCTAGCAGATTTTTTACTTCTGAATGAAAAAAAACTTTTCTTACCTAACTGCAGTTCGTGCATTTAAAGAAAAATGCATTTTTTCACAATTTCAAACTATTCACTGTATTCATCACTGGAGAGAAAATTTTACTAACCTGAGTTTCTTATAAATCCATGAAGTGGGGTCCCACCTACAAAAATAAAGAAAATTTTTTGTTAGTTATCATTGCAGATGAAAACGGTTTTCTTCAAATTACCTTTATCACTGTAGTCCTTTTGCCTTATTCCTAGAAGCCAGGATAGCTTCTTCGTTGTTCCTTCCAATAAACATAAGTCATTCACAAACCCGAACACTCTCACATATATTTTCACTTAAGTATTAAAAAGAAAATTGTTCTCGATTATTAAGAAAGCTTTAATCACGATTTTTCGAACTCGAAACACTACACTCTCGTTCGCGGAAAACCGAACACTTTTCCGAATTTTCTCCATACGATTACTTTTAAGCTGAATACATGCACTAGCGTTTTGCGGAATACGATTTTTGTTTTGATTGGTTAAATTTCAATAAAAAGTTCAAATTTTACTAATCAAAACAAAAATCTCATTCCGTAAATCGCTAGTGCGTGTGTTCAGCTTAAGGCCTTACAAACGAATGACTGATATGAGTCCGTACGGAGCATCGCGTCATACTTCGTATATAACTTTTTTTTTGTTTCCTGTTTGCTATTTTAATCGAACTTTGTAAGTTATATACAAATTATGACGCAGTGCCCCGTACGGACTCATATCAGTCATTCGTTTGTAAGGCCTTAAGCTGAACACACGCACTAGCGATTTGCGGAATGAGATTTTTGTTTTGATTAGTAAAATTTGAACCTTTTATTGAAATTTAACCAATCAAAACAAAAATCGTATTCCGCAAAACGCTAGTTCATGTATTCAGCTTAAAAGTAATCGTACGGAGAAAATTCGGAAAAGTGTTCGGTTTTCCGCGAACGAGAGTGTGGTGTTTCGAGTTCGAATTATTGTGAAAAATTGTGTTGAAAGCTTTCTTAATAATCGAGAACAATTTTCTTTTTAATACTTAAGTGAAAATATATGTGAGAGTGTTCGGGTTTGTGAATGACTTATGTTTATTGGAAGGAACAACGAAGAAGCTATCCTGGCTTCTAGGAATAAGGCAAAAGGACTACAGTGATAAAGGTAATTTGAAGAAAACAGTTTTCATCTGCAATGATAACTAACAAATAATTTTCTTTATTATTGTATAGGTAGGGCCCACTTCATGCATTTGCCAGCAAGTCAGGTTAGTAAAATTTTCACTCCAGTGATGTAGGCAGTGAATAGTTTGGTATTGTGAAAAAATGCATTTTTATTTAAATGCACGAACTGCAGTTAGGTAAGAAAAGTTTTTTCACGTTCTGAAGTAAAAAACTGCAAATAACCTTAGATCATAGATCTAAGCAAATAACTGATTTTGTTCCTCCGTAGGTTTTTATTGCTTGAAAGTTGGTTAATTCGTTAAGCTTTAAATAAATCACATTGTCAAGCCGTCAACAGGATAGATTTAAATATATCCCAAAATAAAAATTAATAAAACATTTCTTTAATTATACCTGTTAATGCCGAGCAGGCGAATAGTGAAGTATTTAGGACTTAGATCTAGTTATGAAGTGGTCCTAGAAAGAGACTAAAATTATGGAGTTCAGAATAACCACTTGAGTCCGGTTAACCGGATCAACGTCAGTCTCCAAAAAATCAAACTTTTTTCTTTTCAAGAAACAAAATTAAAAATCTTTCAAGAAGGTAATATTTTTATTTAAACCAGAAGCGACCTAACGTTAAAACCAATAAGTAACCTTTCAAGACCTAACGATTGTATATTTTTTATATCAAAATGATGAAGACAGGATGCCAACTTCACAAAGATTTACAGATCGTCAAATTTAGTATTCATTTAAAATAACAGTGACAAATTCAGGGCCGGATTATACAATAGGCAAACTAAGCAGCTACCTAGGGGCGCCGAGTAGTGAAGGGGCGCTTAAAGTATGTTTTTTAAAAAATTGTAATTTTAGCTTGTTTTTGATTAGTCTAACTCTAATTCTTAAAAAATTAGTTTTTTAATTTTGTGATAGTTTTATACTCCTCAGTTTATTTGGCTTTAGTTAGATTTTTAGGATATCTGAATAGCAGATGCTATTGATATGCTAGCTTATCGAATAGCAGATATCCCAAAAATCTAACTAAAGTGAACTCAGGAGTATACAACTCAGGAGACTCACGATTATACAACTCAGGAGTATACAACTATCACAAAATAGGTAAATAATCGAGGGATAAACCACGGTCAAAAATTGTGTACACCAGACTTCCTACTACTTCGGACTTCCCTGACTTCCTCAGACTTCCCACAAGATGTACAACAGACTTCCCGTGAGATTTACCCCTCGAGCCTTCATTTTTTGCCCAATTTCATAAAACCTTTAACAAGCCGTTAAATTTAACAAACCAATGGAAATTAACTCTCAGTACTGACAAGCCAATAGAAATCATCTGTTAACTTTAACGGCTCGTTGAAAGTTTTATCAAATTGAGCATTTGGCTGGCATTGCGTTTACCGACTGCTATAGAGTATAGAGCAATGCCACCGTCCGACATTGTTATTTATAACTATAAACGTCCCACGAAGTGGTAAGTGCATGTGTGACCAATGTCAGTGGTGCACTCGCACTCGGGAGATCAAGCCTTAAGACGTTCTTTGTATACTTACTTACTTCCAATGCGATTTTAAGTAATCGAATTGATTTATTGCATATAATATCCATCCCTCAGCGATACAGAATCACAAAAAAAATAAATGTTAAGTTATCTAATGTCCGTTTGCACCAGCTACATATGCTTAAAACTTAAGCTTCCCTTAAATCTTACTCCAACCAATGGGAAAACAGAAGAAGTGCCGCTTACTGATTTAAGGAACGCTTAAATTTTAAGTATGGGTGGTGCAAAAGGGCATTACAATGCTCTAGTCTACAGCGATATAATCAACGGATACGTGTTTAGGTAGTGAAACTCGGTACTAACAAGATCATTGTTTTAAAAAGCCCAAAATGTTCACACCTTTTTTAGAACTAAAATATTTTTAATGTTTCACAAATAAAATGCACGTTTTCGGCATACTAGACGATCAACACGGAAATACGGATGTGCAGGTCGGATGTACAAGTCGAAATATGAGAAATGTTTTGCTTCTTTTTAATATTGTAAATTCAACGTAAATAATTTATATTATTTATAATGATATCTTTTTTATATGATAATGTTTGAAAAGAGGACACAAACTAAAATGTAAATAAAATAATTTAAAAGTTTCAAGTGATATAATGTGCGTTTTAAATTGTTCAATTGACATAGTTCTTTTTTGTTATGTATTTCTTATCACATCAAAATATTCAACTATAACTAATATTTACTGGACTCGATTTGTTATTAGTTCCTAGCTAAATACGTGTATCAATTTAATTAAACAATTAGGAACACACTTTAGATTTAAAATAACGGTATATAACTAAAAAACATAAAGCTCGCATATTAAAAAATATTGATTTTTAGTTTTTCCTTTTTTTTGCAAAATGTCAGAGATTCAAACCCAGAATTTCCGCTCTGTAACTCAACCAACGATTACACCAATTCGGGGCTGTGATTATATAAATACACATGTTGGATAAAATATGACAATAGGTCAATTTTAAATGGATTTGCCAACCCGGACAGCCATAATTCTCAAACTGTCGAAATTAGCGAATTTTATGGATTATATAAAACATTTGAAAAAATACACAAATAAAGCAAGAAATGCTTTTAGAAAATCATAATTAAAACTTTAATATTATTTTTTAATAACTATTTTGTCTGCTTGACGTTTCCGAAAAAATGTGTTTAGCTTTTTCTTTGATGTAGACGGCATACACGAGCATTCAATTATTCTCACGCTTTTCTTTGACAATATTGTCTTTAAAGATATTAACGCATATACATATTATTATGAATTACTATTATATTATCTATTAACTATCCTGAGGGAAAGAATGCTCGTTTGTGGATAAATAGGTAATCAATGTACATTAATATCTTTTCTTTCAAGGTCAAAGGAAAGCGTGAATGCTGTGTATGGCTTACCTATTATCGCCAGCTTCACAAGGTTTAAATTTACATTGAAAAAAAAAAGAAATGAGATTTCCCTAAAATTTATTTTCCACCATTGGAACGCGTAATTTACACGATTTTCACATGTGTCCAGATTATCGAGTTTAATAACACAAAACTATCTAGATTGTAACAATAGGTAACCGTTCGCTCCTGCAGAAAAGATGAATCCCGATGAAAAGAACGTTAGTGAATCAATAGGTAATAAAGCTGTGCATGCATTAATATCTTTCCTCAAAGATATTTTGTAAGCTTACCTAATGTCCAAATTAGTGAAGTGCACAAGTTAACGCATTGTCCTGATTAGAAAAACTACAACGTATACCGCCCTATATGTTATTATGTTATTATGTGTAAAAAACAGGTGACATTAGTTTTGTTTTGATAAATTAATAAACATGTTAAATACGCGTGGATTGGAATTTATAATAATCGTAGTTGAATCATCTACACATTTGTAGGAATTAATTTTATCTCTATTCGAGTAAATAAAAAAAAATCAGGTAAAAACGACAAAAGTAATTTACATATTATAATTTAAAATACAAGTATGAAAAAAAGATGCCAATAGCATCCAGCAGTTAATGGCATTTGATGTGTGAATTTTAATTACGAAAAGTTGAGGGCACTTTTTCAAATTTTATGGTAAAATCCTAGTACGTAATTCTGCATTATTTTGTTGAATTAATTAATCATGTTAATTAGATAATGTTATGTAGTGCGAAAAATGACCAAGTATTCTCAGAAAATAAAACAAAAATTACTCATTGAAATTATGAAAAATGCTAAAATCGTAGGAATAGACGAACAATGATGCAAGTTAAGAAAATTTACGATAATTAATCAGATATTATTGCGATTGATTATTACAATTATTATCAAATATGTACATTTAAATTTTTTTCCGTGTACTACAAAAGAGTTATTTCGAGCTAATCAACCTCTGAACTTGAAGTATACGTGACGCCTACGAAAAATAATTTTAAAAAACTGTGTACAAATTAAGACCACAATGAAAATGTAAACGATAAATAATTATGAATTGCAGTAAAATGCTACGTATCCATAATTGCTATATAAATAATACTGGACCCAACTATGTTAGGTGGTTATCTGCGTTACGTTGTAGAAAAATTAACGAAACAAGCACACAAACCGTATAGCGTAATTAAAATTATACTAATAACGATGATATTTGTTAAATTATTAATTGTTAACTAATAATTATCTTACATTTCCACGTCCTGAGGTTAACGGCCAAGTGTATAGGACAGGTTCTGCCCCTGCGGGAGAATGCAATTTTAACTCCATTATCCAATTTTGTGTTTATCAACTGTGAAAACACTTTCCACTCCGATTTATCAACATTTGCACAAATAAATACCGCCGAATCATTTGATTTTCACATATATCGCAAGAATTTTATAAAGTAAAAACACGCCATTTCGAAGCGTAGGACTGCGCGCGCACTACCAATTTAACAAGACAGTTGTACCACCTCTACCAGCGCTAAAGTTTAAAAAAATCTAACTAATATCGACTAGAATGTCGATATTTTCATGGATTTTTTTATAATATCGTACATTTGACAATGAATTCTTAACAAGTTTTTCTTATATATCTAGGCGAACGGCAATTTCTATTTCAAAGCACTTATGCTCTACGTAATATTTCTATGCTTTCTGTATGACACACCAAAACATGAGTGATAAAGGACAAGGTCGCATAAAATATTTTTTTATTTTGAATATTTTGTTCAAATTTTAACATCTTCTGAGTGTAGGGTCAATGACCTTACATTTGAATTTTTGTGCATTATTTCGTATGTTAGCAACTGTGGGATATTTATGAACTAAAACAATTTAAATATTTTTAATGCCCAACAATTTATGAAATTATTATTTATTTAATTATTTACTTAATACAATATTAAGTTTCGTTTGTGATTATAACTAGATATACTTCACAAATATAATATCTTGAGTATTATTTATTATGTATAATATTAATTACTACCAGTGGCGTAACAATGTAACGGAACAAGGGTTAGAAAAAAAATCGCATTTTTTTTCAAGAGCCTAAAAGCAGGACTCGCTTTCTTAAAAATATACTTACTGAGAAAACAGCGTTTTTTTAATTAAAACTTGGGGACAGGGAAAATTTTCTGAAAATTTGAAAAACCAAATAAATTGTAAAAATTACGATGTTTTTATTTACGTAAATTTATAATTTCTTTTACCATGATACCTCTACCCCCCTAGATGGAACGTAGTTTTTTTTCCTATAAAGTCCAGAAGACATATTATGCTTTCTGTTAACAAAACTATTTAAAAATTATTTGGTATAAAAAATGAATAACACCGATACTTGTTTTTAAAACAAATAGCGCACCTATATAAAATATAAATTAAAAAAATCCAAATACGGAAATAAATATCCTTATTATGTTGTCGCTTATATTCTGCAAATTGCTTTCATAATAAATAAAGAAAACTACGTAGCTTGACTATAACCCCCCCGTACCCTCACGTAGCCCTGCGTAGCTTTCTACCTAACCCCTCCCCCCCTTGGCCAAACCACGTAGTTTATGAACGCTCCCTTACACCTTTTACACTTTAACTTTTTCCCGAATGTGTAAGTTAGCGCGAACGCAAAAAGTGTAACTTGAATGTAACTCCACCCCTTGAAATCAAATTATTTGCTATTAATTATAAAAATCTATAAAAGACCAATATTTAGCAAAAAAACATTAAGTTAAATGAATTTCTCCTTCCGCATTCCGAAAACCGTTTTAACCATTTTTAAATAATATTTAAATAAGAACAAAGTAAAAACAGTAACTAAAAATAGTAAATCGTAAGTAATTAATAGTAAATAAAAAAATTAAAGACAAAGACTGATATAAAAAGATACTTTTAACGTTTTATTTTTAGTAACCCTTATTTTTAGTTTTTAGCATGGTACTATTATGTATAATAGTACCATGGTTTTTAGGTATGTATTTTTAAATTTCATTTTTAAAAATCTGCTCCAGAGCTGGTGTAAAAAGTGTAAGAAAGTGTAAACAAGTGTAGTTACACTTTCTAGCAAAATTAGTATTTGTAAAAATAAAACAAAAAGTTTTTTAAATGCGCCCCCTCCTATCAAAATAATATTTTGTCGATTTTGTCCAAAATTCATATTATGGATCAATGGATTGCACCGCTACTGATTGCAAGATCGATGATTATAACCTAAAATATTATTACGTGTCCTTTACACACCAAATTCTCTACGTTTATTTTTGCGTTCAACACTGAATTATGAACAAGTAAACATGTTTAAGCGATCAAGTGTTAATTTATTTAAATATAATAATTTAAAATTATTGACATGAATGTGACCACTATAATTATTTCAATTTTACTAACTGTGATATGCGTTCTTCTTGGTTTGTTACAACATATACATGGATCCTTTAAGAAAAGCACAGATGTTAAATTATACAGGCCCGTTTTTGAAGATATGATACCAACAGAATACAATAGTAATTACGATTTAGATTTCAAAGATGAGTCGGATATTTTGAATTCGCTTGACGAAGCTTTCAAATCTTCGTTACCTGTTCCTCTTGCTAATCCTAGCGTTATTTTAAGAAATAATAATTATGCATGGGGAGCGGAAGCTTACAATTCTCTACAGGCAGCATTATCATTTAAATCTTTGGGTAAGATGGATAAAGCTATGAAACTTTTTCAGCATGCTGCCTCGATTGCTCCAAACAATCCAGATGTGTTAAATCGATATGGCGAATTTATTGAATTAATGCACAACGATGTTGTTGCTGCCGATGAATTATATTTTAAGGTAAAAATTGTACTAACGTAAAGAAAATATTTTACTTTTTAAATTTTTAGGCTTTAACGCATTCTCCAGATCATAAGGCTGCTTTAACTAACCGCTTGCGTACAGCCGATATTGTAGATAAATTGGATTTAAAAATTTTTAAGGGTATAGATGAAAAACGTGATATTTTAAAAACAGTTCAAGAAACAAATCCATTTTATGATGTTATGAAAAAGCAAGCGTATTACTTACATATTTATCATACTGTAAGTGCTGTCAAAGCATTTTAGAAGTTTAATTGTTGCTGAAGATGTAGTTATTTATTTTAGATTGGGATTGAAGGTAACACCATGACATTAGACCAATTAAGATATGTTTTGGAAACCGGTCAAGCAGTTCAAGGTAAAAGTATACTCGAACACAATGAAATTTTGGGTCTCGAATTAGCCATGAAATACGTTAAACTTTTAACAAGATTTCCGATAATCGAAGTTAAAGAAATTTTGGGAATCCATCGACGAGTACTTGGACATGTGGATCCTTTAGCCAGCGGTGTATTTAGGGATAAACAGGTTAGTTGTATACACATTTATTTATCGTGTTGCGATAAACACTAAATGCTACTAATGTTATTTTAGGTTTTTGTAGGTAGTCACGTTCCACCTTCACCCGAAGATTTGCCAGGACTTATGAATAGTTACGTTGATTGGTTAAATTCTGAAGAAGCTCAAGGTATGCATCCAGTTAGATATGCCGCTTTAGCGCATTATAAGTTGGTAGATATTCATCCATTTTCGGATGGAAATGGGCGCACAAGTAGATTAATTATGAATTTAATTTTAATTCGAGCTGGCTATCCACCAGTTATGATACTTAAACATCACAGAGAAAAATATTATGAATATTTGAATTTAGCTAATAAAGGGGATGTACGACCTTTTGTGCGTTTTATAGCAAAATGTACTGATCATATGTTGGATGTTTATTTATGGAGCATTCAACGGTTTGGTAAAAGTTTAACATCTGTAAATATACCAAGTATCGACATGGATCAGGATCATAAAAGCATTTAGTCTCTAATTAAAATAATATCCTTTCAAAAAATACCTAAAGCGCTTCGGCATATGACACATATACCCAACGATACATTTTGATTAATTGATTTTATGTGAAAATAAAATTTTAGTCAAATTAAGTTAAATTTTCATAGTCTATTTGTATATTATGAATTTATTTATTTTATTTGTTGTTTAATTTTATTTGTAAATTATAAATGAAACTTAATAAATTATCTTCCAAGAGATATTAGTATGTTACCATTTCATCGTCGTGTCCAATTTTTTTCTTTTATTTAAAATATAAAAGTTACATACTTTTCGTATTTAAAAATAATAGTTTACCGCACTTCCAAATCAAAAGAACTCTTTTTGTAGTATAATAAAAATGATCGTAATAAATACTACATTCAAACTATTCCTGCTGGCCTATAAGAGGTATACTGCTCTCCTAAGCCAAAATGACGTAATTCAAATTTTTCTCATTTCGATTTTATATGGTTTATAGGCTGTTCTATATGAAACTCATCATATTTCCTAAGCGAAATAGACGTATCTCACATTAAAGGCATTCAAAACAGCTAATGAAATATCACGTATAAATAAGCTGTGCTGAAATGAATTGCACAAAATGCTATTTATCTCACAATGTGTAAATATTGAATTACGTCATGTTGGCTAAGGAGGGCAGTATAGTAGTTGAAAACCAACTAGGTCTACTCTTTTATAGGAATGCCAAGATTTCATGAGACCAAATTATTTTTTTTATTTTGAGTAAAATAAATACCTATTCTATGGCATTACATGTATGTAGGTAACCTTTGTAACTTAAAAATTTAAAGTTCACTATCGAGAACACGGCACTGATATCCTAAGTATAAAAAATGTTTAGCTGAATAGTCAATTACCGATTTTCTTATCTCTTCTCTTCTCTACCTATATAAAAGTGACTTGTTTGTACATACAAACACCAATAAACCGATAAACTCTTGAACTACTGGATGAAATTTAACTAAAATTTTTGTGTGCATTCTAACTGTTCTATGCACCGTGAGGAGTGTTTCTGTGGGTCTATTCGTTTGCTTGCACTAACTTGAACCGAGCAAGCAAAGAATCAATTAACAAACGCTTTTATTTGCACTTACTCGCTTGGTTCAAATTAGTGCAAGCAAACGAACAGACCTTGTAATATCAGAAGTGAAAAAAAAATTGAAAGGAGAGCGAATTCGCATTAATAAAACTTGCGTTGTTGACAGGTGGCGCGACAATAAAACAATTACAAAAAACAAATTGTGGCGACCCTGGTATTTGTATTTTTATTATTGTTAATAATTAATCATTTAATCTTAGGGCCAGTTTCATAGGCTTTAAAGCTGACTTTAAAATTAAAGCTTTCTTTAATATTTATTATGAAACTGGCCCTTTTAAATTTGAAACTCCTATATAAACAGAATAGCATAGAGCGAACTATGTGTTGAACCGGATAAGAGGTTCACGCTCTTACTAACCTTTATTTTTTTTCACAATCTTTGTGGATAATCTTTCGCATACCACTGAATTATATGATAATATAATGTAATTATTTTAATTATACATTTCTAAATCAATTCGCTACATTACGATGTGTTGGCGTTGTTGAATATGCAAATAACAAATTCAAATTCATTTTGCAGTTTTGTTACCACAGCGCCACACTTATGCTGACCTACCTAAAATGAAAAGCGTGTCAGCTTCTTCCATTAAAATTGTACAAATTTATTAAAATTGCTATTACTAACGATAATTATTATTAAATTACTATTAAGAATTTGTAAATTGTACAAAACGATTTTAGGGTGGATCCGAGAGAAAACTAACCCTCAGCTCCGGGCCATTCTGATAAACGCCGTACTTACTAAAAATATCCCTCTAGACCGGTCCTACTAGGCAAAGTGTGCTAGCAGGAAGGGCGTGAATCTCCGTCGTTCACTTGTTGTAAATGTAATTCCAGATGTGCAAATTTGGTATAAACCCTGTATTATGTATTATAGGCAATACTAATCAAGATTAGATTAACAAACAAGCGAAGGATAATATAACAACCTTTTTTAGATTCAATTTATGGTCAACCCCAAAGATTTTTGGCGCAATTTACGAGTAGGAGTAGAAAAAACCTCAACCGAATATATAATATTTATTAATACATAGATAAGTGATATAATAATAATCGTGGGCTTACAAGAAAAAGAAACTAAGTCAAAAACGATAGTTTTTAACTAAAAACTAGTTCTGCGTTTGTACAAATAAAAACTGTAGAAATCGTAGTTTAATTGGTTTAATTCTCATGTAAAATTTCGATTTTTAAATGCCGTTTTCTCGAAAATTAATGGATAATCCGCAAAAATTTATTTAAATAAAATGCTCAGAAAAGTGTCCTCTTTCTAATAGTCTATAGAAAAAATTCGTGGTATCGATTGCCTGACAGCAGGCCCGTAGCCAGGATTTCATTTCAGGGGGGCACTCATAAAAAGCCTTTTGTAAAATGTAACATTTTCGGGGGATCCCTTTCCAAGAATTTTTATTATCATAAACAAGTGTTGTTTTTTTAAACATTTCGGGGGGGGGTCACGTGCCCCCAGATGCCCTCCCCCTTGGCTACTTGACAGATCCCCCATTACTAAGCTTGCAAGGGATTATCTCGAAATATGATCGGATACCATGTTAAACTGTAGATTACATCACTGAACACAGTAGTTGTAAATTTATTAACGCCAACGCCAACGTTACAGGTAAAAATGAGCTAGTATTGAAATTAAATTCCCTATTCCTATATTTCTATAAAAACCCTATTTTATCTTTTTTTAAATAAAAAAAATTAACTAGAACGAGTTATGGACGTTATGGTGTATAACTTCATATGAAAGCGCATGATTTATAAAACCGGCTGATGCGCTACATATAGTATAGGTATAACGTATAACCAAAAAAATTACACAAAAGGTGTAATAATCGATTTCCGCTCGTAGTCCATTCGTTACTTGATAAGAACCATGGTACCATGATAAGAACTAACTGAGAACAGCACCTGTATTTTATTTATGCTCAATTTTATAAAACTTAATAAATAGTCATAACGGCTTGTTAAAAGTTTTATGAAATTGGGCATTAGTGTATTGAAAGAGGTTCTGTGAAACTACGGCGAGTTTGTAAAATACATATTTATCATTGCTGTTTTAGTTGTTAGTCTCTACTCCCATTTGCCTTATCAAAATTTTTCAAAAGTTATCAAAAAGAAGTAACACCGCAGATTTCTTAAAAGTCATCGAGAGATGAAAATAGACCATAATATTTTCATAAATATAGACGCGTTGGATGTGAACGTAACTTTATTTGAGTGACAGCGAATTAAAACGAAATTGCATATTTACCGTGCGTGAGTTACTCGAGTTACTGAATTCATATTGTATGAAAGTAGCAAAAGTTGTATAGTAGGTTTTGGTGAATGTTTTTGTCGTTCTCATTATTTTGCACGTTAGTTGGCTAGACTTGAATTTTACGTATAACCAAATAAATAAGTTATGGTTTTAATCTGTGCAATAGTTTGAATTGTTAAAATAAGTTTCCAGGTTCATCTTTGTATTCGAAATCTTGTAAGTGACGAACATTTGATTTAGTAAAATATATGAATACTTTTCGTTTAGTAAATAAAGCAAGGTTATATTGCATTCTAGTTAAAAATGTGTACATATCTTATACTTATTTTAGGGTGGTGCTTAATAGTGCTAAGGTTGTTTTTGCATTCAAACACACCATGCCTAATTATCCTAAAGTTCGTAGGGATCCCAAAGTGATTGATAATTATCATGGAATTGAAGTAAAGAGCACAGCTAAATCTTTTAGTTTTTGAAATTAATGAAAGTGTCTTTAGGTTGCCGATCCTTATAGATGGCTAGAAGATCCAGATTCGGCAGAAACAAAAGCCTTTGTTGAATTACAGAATTCTATAACAACTCCTTACATCAATGCTTGTCCATATAAATCACAAATTTACGACAGACTCACTGCTCTTTGGAATTATCCTAAATACATGGTACCTTCTTTACATGGAAATAAATATTATCAGTTCCGCAATTCTGGTAAAACGCACTATGGCGACTGATAGCCTAGATGTAATTTTATCATTTTTATAGGATTACAAAACCAAAGTGTTCTTTATGTACAAGAGACATTGTATTCCGAAGGCCAAGTGTTTTTGGATCCTAATGAATTTTCTGATGATGGCACGGTGGCATTATCTCACCACGAATTTACTCAAGATGGTAAATATTTAGCATATGGTGTCAGTAGTTGTGGATCCGATTGGTTAGAAGTGAGATTTCGAAACACCGAAACTGGTAACAATTTTTATAAGTTCTTATCAAACTTTCAAATTATTTGTGGTAATCACAAATACTTGCAAGTATTTTTTGTTTTATAATTTATTACTTAAAATCAATGTTTTGCTTTTAGGGCACGATTTAGAAGACGTATTACAAAAAGTAAAATATTCATTTGTTGCTTGGAGTCATGATAATAATAGCTGCTTTTATGGTGTATGTATAGAAATTATTAATATTATGATTTAGAGAGTTCATATTGTGTTATTTAATTTGTTAAGGCATATTTAGAACAAGAGGGAAAGACTGATGGTTCTGAAACTAACGAAAGTAAAAATCAAAAATTGTATTATCACAAGCTAGGAACAGCTCAATCAGAGGATATTGTTGTTGTGGAATTTGAAGATCCACAAATTCGAAGGTAATCCACAGCACATTATTTATGATTGCTTCTTTCACTGACTTATCTTTTCTTTTTGTAGTCATGCAAATGTTAGTCATTGTGGTAATTATTTAGTTTTGACTCCCGTTAAAGGATGTAAAAATAACCTACTTTACTTCTGTAACTTACAATCGGTTGGCGAAATTAAAGAAAAATTGCCCATTGTTCCAGTGGTGACTGAATTTACTGCAGATTTTGAGGTATTTTTAACTGACTATTTAAAATTGTGGAAAATATTAATTTCACATTGCAATTTTATTATTTTAGTTTATTACAAATGATGGTACAAATTTTATATTTCGCACCAATAAAGATGCACCGAATTATCGTTTAGTTTCAATTGATTTTACTAATCCAAGCGAAAGTAACTGGAAAACGTTAATACCTGCTCACGAAAATGATGTATTAGAATGGGCAAAACCAATTGATAATGACAAATTAGTTGTATGTTATCTTCGTGATGTTAAGGTGAGTTTTAGATAAAGAAATATACAGCAATATATATTTCCATAATTATCAGGTTGATGCACAAGTTCGTAGCATTATCATGCTGCAAAACCACTTGATGCCGTCTTCTTGCCGGTCGTTTTTTTTTTTTGGTCATAATTCATCATATTGCCCAATTCTTGAGTTGATTGACGTGGATTATCACGAATTGAAGCATTTAATCGGTCATGAAACGAAAAAAACATTTTCGTGCAGTACTTGTCACGATGGCGTTCTCTCTCTAAATGGCACAAATGGTTCTAGTCGCCTCTGATGCCTTAACTCCTCGATTAAACTCAAACAAAAATTTATGTCGAAAATGTTTTTTTTTTGTACTTGACACACCATTTTCTGAAGTATTCAATAAAACAATACTATGGCATTAAAATGACAGATATTTCTCAAACAAATTTGTTTCCTCTTAAGCTAGGGTTTGCTAGAAGCAGAGCAGTCGAGCAGTTATGGCCAGCATCAACCGAAAGTGCAATACCTAATGGGCGGTGCTGCTGCATTTCAATTGTATCATCTATCAAGCCACATAACAGATATTGCATATGAGCAGTTATCCAAGGTTATGTGGTGCTGCTAGTGCAGTTGCTTGCAAAACGTACTTTTACTCTCACCTTGGAAACAAAAAGCGCTACAAACTTATCGTCGGCTTAGAGATAAAAGTGACTAACTGCAAAAATGCCGAAAATGAGATAATTGATTAATTGACAACGAATAACCAGTGCGGTTACAAGAAAAAATTTCTGTATTTATTAAAAATTAAATTAATAAGTTATAGAGATGATAAAATTGACTATTCAATGTTATTATATAGGCGAAGTTAAGCTAAAAACTGCTCTCCTGTAAAACTCAATTTTTGCAGTTAGTCACTTTTGCTTCTAAGCCGACGTTATACATCAATCTAATATAATTGTGTATCTTTAGCATTAGTTTATTTTGTGAAACTTATTATTAGAATTATGTAAGCGGGGCCCCTTTAAATGTTTTTAAAAACTTAACCGACATCACTTGTTTTGGTTCGATAATATTGAATTAATTTTTTAATTATAATCATTTTTAAGGACGTTCTGTTGTTGTATAAATTGGAGAATGGAGAAAAAATTTTGGAATTTCCTTTAGAAGTAGGGTCTGTTAGTGGAGTATCGGGAGAGAAAAAGGATACTAGCTTGTTCTTTAGATTTACATCGTTTTTAACTCCAAGTATTATTTATCATGTAGATTTTAAGGATCCCAAATATAAAGCAAAAGTAAGTTGTAGAAGTTTATTTTATACAAAATTAATTAAACACATATTTTAGATTCTTCATGAAACTAAAGTAGGTGATTTTGATTCTTCAAAGTTTGCAAGTAGACAAGTTTTTTATAATAGTAAAGATGGGACAAGAATTCCCATGTTTGTTGTTCATAAAAAGGTAAATAACATTTATGATAGGATTAATGAAAATAAATTAAACTGTTTTAATGTAGGGAATTGTTTTGGATGGATCTAATCCATGTTTGTTGTATGGTTATGGAGGATTTAACGTTAGCATTGGGCCTTTGTTTTCCGTATATCGCCTAATATTTATGGATAACTTTGATGGTGTTTTTGCAATTGCTAATATTCGAGGTGGAGGGTAATGCTTTTTCTTCTAATTTTCTTGGAATATTATTTTTTTATTTTTTATTAAATTTTGTAGTGAATACGGTGAAAATTGGCATAACGCAGGTCGCTTTGGCAATAAACAAAACGTTTTTGATGACTTTCAATATGCTGCTCATTATTTAATTGGCAATGGTTATACCAGTCCTTCTAAATTGACCATTCAAGGAGGATCAAATGGAGGATTACTTGTTGCTGCTTGCATAAATCAAGCACCACAATTATTTGGATGTGCGATTTGTATGGTTGGGTAATACTAACATTTCTTTGATGGGAACGTAATTTATATTATACAGTAGTTCTTTTTTTTAGTGTATTAGATATGCTTCGCTATCATAAATTTACAATTGCATATGCTTGGAAATCGGATTATGGCTGTTCTGATGATATTAAAGACTTCGAATATTTGTACAAATATTCCCCTCTACATAATGTTCAAATACCCGCAGGTAAATATATTGTTCTTTTTTTTTTGTTTTAATTTTCTGTACTTTTTACATAGTGATTATAACAAAATATTGAAAGAGTGATAGATGGTATTACGGATATTATATGTTGTCCATATCAATATTTTAGAAAACCCAAAAAATGCACACACATTTTTTAGAACTAAAATGTATAAAATTTAATATTAGGTATGCTAAAAAGTTCCGGGCCCAATTAGACAATAAATGACTTCAAAGTAGATTATTTCTGAAACTACTTATCTGATCGCATATTAATATACGTCATTGGAAAACTGACACTTTTAGCTAAAAACTAAATGTAAAATCATTCGATTCGGATCATGCAGTTGTGAAAAATTGCTGTTTAAAGATAGAAGTAAATAAAGAAAAAATTTGCTACATTTTACAATTTTTCTTCGATCAAGGAAAAAACGCCGTGCAGGCTTGTGAAAAAAGTTGTACAGTTTATGGTCCAGACCACAGTGGTGGCTCGATGTGTTCGCTAGTTGAAGTTATGAGCGGAGATTCTGGGTTCAAATCCCGGACTCGGCAGAATTTCTTAGCTCGGCCCTCTGGTGAACATTACGCTGTGGATCGAAATACTTGTAACTTTCCTTAACAACTCAATGGAAAACGGGGTACAATAAGCTTAGAGCTTCAGTACAAAGTGGACCTTGAACCACTACCCGTGTAGCATAATAATAATAATGGTCCAGATGCTTGATCGAAAACCGGAGCAAAATAATGGTTTGTGCGTTATCGTTCTGGAAATTTTGATGTCAAAGATGCTCCACACTTTGGTCGGCCATTCATTGAAAAAGTGGAGGATATTCTAGAAATTGTGAAACAAAACCGTCATCTAAGCACTGTAGAGATCACCAAGAGTCTAAACATCAATCGCCAAACAGTTGCAAACCATTTGAAAAAATATAAATTCAAAAAGAAGCTTGATATTTGGTTGCCACATGATTTGACGTATAAAAATTTTCTCGACTTGAGTTTCCATCTGCGAATCGTTGATGAAACATAATGAAATCGAACCATTTTTAAAGCGAATGGTTACTGGAGATGAAAAATGGATTACATAGGACAACATTAGAAAGGTCACACAATCACAAATAGAAAGGTCTATTTGGTGGGTTTGGAAAGGTATTGGTTATTGTGAGCTGTTCAAACAATTGATTCTGCACGCTACTATCAACAGTTTACTAGATTATAGCAAGAGATTCAAAAAAAGCGGCCAGAATTGTTCAATAGGAAGGGTATTGTGTGCCATCATGACTACGCCAGACCTCGCGTATCTTTTGTTGCCCGAGAAAAACTGGAAGAGCTTGGCTGGGAAGTTTTGATGCATCCACTGTATAGCCTGGACTTTGCACCATCAGATTATCGTTTGTTTCGATCTTTTCAGAGTTCCCTTAATGGTGTAAAGTTGGCTTCAAACGAAGCCTATGAAAACTACTTGGTTAAGTTTTTTACCGATAAATCACAGAAGTTTTACAGTGATGGAATAATGGTTTTGCCCGAAAAGTGGTAAAGGGTTTCCGAACAAAATGGAGCATATTTGGTTTAAATAAAGAATTTCGAAACATAAAAATTTTGTGTTTGAAAAACTATCTAATTTGGCCGGGAACTTTTTAGCACACCTAATATATAGAGTTACACTACTTAAACCACATATCAATCGATTATTATATGTTGTGATTGTTTTAATTTGAGGCCAATTGGATAATTTTTAGGAAGCGCTAAATTTAAATTAATTTTTGCTGTAATAATCTTGATAAAAGAATCAAATAATAAATTCGAATATTTTTAGGATTTGGTTATTATAATGGACCAAGTAGATAGATAATAATAGACAGATAGATGTTTTCTAGTTCAAAGCATTTATTTTTAATATATTTTACATCTTTAAGATGTCTTTCATCTTTGCATGTTAGATGTTTTTTGCAAAACATTTATATTTTGTATATTATAAATCTAATAATCCTTAACTATACATTTTATTTTTCTTGGAATCAAGAATATACTACTATTTTGTTTGAATAATTTTTTTATCTCTGCCTACTGACATAATCCGTAAATTAATACGAATTGCGCATAAGGTCTAAGTTGACGATAATATTTCTAGTTGTTATAAACTCACGTTACTTCTTTTGAGATTTAATACACCCACGCAAAGTAAGCCCTCTCGTGATATAATGTAAGTTACAAGACCTGTTTTTATTTTTTGCTTTTGATCTGCAATTGTGACAACACTAAGGTAAAGGAATTGTTAAATAAATAAGTTTACAAATCAAAAGTAATTTTATTTAAGTTTACAAATCAAAAGTAAATAAAATAAGTAAATATTAATGTGAATTGGTCTTCAATTTTTAGTTGGATGAATATTTATAACAAATTTAGAACAATGTTCAATATGAAACATACGATTTACATTATCGGTTTGTATTATTGTTTTTGTAGTATTAATACCACCTGGTGCGTTTGTACGCTTGGCGACAGTGTAATCTTCCGGCAGCGGTGCGTTCAACGTTGGTATTATTTCCATGACTTCATCAGTGCCGATTGAATTGGACCCATTTTTGTCAACACTCTCAGTTAGGGATACGCATGAAGTACTTGCCACCACGTCTGTTTCGCATTTACTTTTACCCTGGCCAAATATTTGTTCAGCAATTCCCTTTTTATTGCTTATACTTTGTTCCACATACCCCTCTACTACCGTCACAGACTTCCAGCCAGGGGTGCCTGCATCCGCCAACATAGACGCTGATGCGCGCCTATATGTGTGACCTGTATACTCGCTTGCAT
Source organism: Cantharis rufa (assembly GCA_947369205.1). Classification (NCBI taxonomy): domain Eukaryota; kingdom Metazoa; phylum Arthropoda; class Insecta; order Coleoptera; family Cantharidae; genus Cantharis; species Cantharis rufa. Next base: position 91,575 of record OX376309.1, on the reverse strand, counting down.
TAGGTAATTATAAATACGCTACAATTTTTTGGGGTGCTTTTGCAAGCATATGTTTACCAACTACGTGTACGGTACATTTTCTTTTTAGGTACTGCACAAAAAACCACGTATGAGGTGTCGACACCTTCCTCAATGCCATATATTTTTTTAACAAGCCCACGTAATCAATTTTTTTCATTTCACTATTTTTAGCGATGAAGCTTCAGTTGATTTTATTCTTTGTATTTTTTATTGTAATTAACAATGCAGTTCCTAAATCTTCAACGTCGTTGATAGTCAAATCTACCAATTTGGTCCCTCTGCATGCCCCGGCTACACCCATTATTAACAGTATCTAAAATTACATGTTTTTTAAAATTTGTTCATTTTAATGCTTACCGAGTTTACTCACTTTGATCATTAAATATTATTCTTCGGGTGCCTGTATTAAAAATTGATCTACTTGTTTCGCAGTCAGAACTCACACCTTTTTTGGTTTATACCCCACATTCCTTTTTTTAAGTAAGGCTATTAGTTTATGATATTTGCCAATATCGATGTTATGCCTAACTCTCATTGTTGCTTTAAGCATCGAGTAATATGCCCAAAGGGAAGCATCACTAGCCGTTTTCAAAATTTTCCCCGTAGTACACCAACATTACATTTTCCGTAAATTCGGTTATATTGTTTTGCTCACACCACTTGATAAATTTATTATACTGGTGGTCATAACTTTTTTTTGATTTAGTTGGTAATAAATTGCTCGCAATGTTATTAGCGATTTCATCCACATTTATATTTTCACTCGTTTTCGACAAACTTTTAAAACAACCGTCTTGTAACTAATTACATTCGCGAATACACTTTTATCAACATAATATTACGTCGCCTCTTGCCGGCGCATTTTTTCTCAGATCTGTCTTTCTGCTTATACTGCCTAAGTAAACATGAGTGCATCGAATTACTTTGTTACTTGCAAAACTTGCATACGAACTATTATATTCTTAACTGTTATTTTGTACCACGAATTTTTTTATTATTGTCCATTAATTTATTAATTTCCGTATTATGCCTGTAGGCGGAGATAAAATAGTATATTCTAACTCGAGTTTAATAATATACTATTAAAGCAAACAAATTCTGTTTAATTGATATGAAATATTTTAAATTCAAACAAAATTCAGCATGCATTTTACCCTGTTTGACATACGGTGAGATGTGTATTAACGTTAGTGTCGTATTAAATTATTTTTACATCATTTAGTCACTCGCATTTTGAGGAATACATTTTATTTTAAAATCATAGTTAAAATTTTTATTTCATTTCTTCAATTTCAATTTTCATTTCAGATAGTGGGGAATATCCAGCTACTTTACTGTTAACAGCCGATCATGATGATCGTGTAGTGCCTATTCATTCTTACAAGTTCATTGCTGAATTGCAAGATAAAATTGGTAAATTACCTCAACAAAAGCAACCTTTGCTTATTCGTATTGATACCAAAGCAGGTCATGGTGCTGGAAAACCTACTTCAAAAATGGTAATGTTTCTGTTTGTCTTTAAAAATTATATTTTTTTACAGAGTTTTTATTTTAGATTGAAGAATATACAGAAATACTTGGGTTTATGCAAAAATCATTGCATTTGGACTATCACAATTAAAATTTTTGAAATAGAGAAGAATATTTTTGAGGATGGTGTTCAGTGTTTTATATTGATTCATTTTGATTACACATGTGGCTACATATTTTGTTTTTATTTTGTTACAATAATTTTGTAAATTTGACTGATCAGATTAGCTACCACTTTGGTAACTGTAATTGTTTCTAACAGCAGATTAAAAAATAATAATATAATTATTACATTTTGTTTTTACAATACATATGAGTAATTTATTATTACTCAAATAAACGAACAAGTTTAACATTCTCCAATTTAAAAGGATTATTTCATCTGACATAAGTTTAGCACGGGAATTTTTGGTTTCAAGTAAACTTTGTATTAACAAAATTTTGAAAAATTTTCAAATACAGTTCTATTCAAAAATGAAATTTTTTTTTGTTTTATTTTGATATGAATCTACTTCTGCTACTACAGCCATTTACAGAACATTGATGTAGAAATAGTTTAAAAAATCTTTTTATTAAAATAGGGTAGTTTTTAGGGGGTGAAAATTAAAATAAGGAAAACTATAAAATCTTTAATTCCTTTAGAATTAAATCTGATTATTGATGGAAAAATAATTGAAAAAATCTTCTCATTAAAGAAGGGTAGTTTTTAAATAGCGTGAATAAAAATTTGCTGCAAAATCAATTTGTGATTCATCCACCTCGGCAGGATCAAAAAAGAATTACTCACAAAATGGCACTTCTTGGCAGCTGAATATTATAGAACATCAAAGACACACTTCATACAATATTTAAAAACTATGAATTACCTTGGAACCTTGTGGAACTAAAAATTTCAATTGTTGAAATCGCTTACTGTATGATTGGCTCTGATTGATAGATCGTATACTAAACAAAGTCAATTATTTATATATCGTCGGCATACAAGTAAAAGTGACCAACTGCAAAAATGAGATAATTGACAACGAATAACCAGTGCGGTTACAACAAAAATTTCTGTATTCATTAAAAATTAAATTAATTAGTTATAGAGATGATAAAATTGACTATTCGATGTTATTTTATAGGCGAAGTTAAGCTAAAAACTGCTCTCCTGTAAAACTCGATTTTTGCAGTTAGTCACTTTTACTTGTATGCCGACAATAGCCTTGTTCTGTATCAGACATCGCTATTTAGTCAAATTAAATTTCAAAAAACAAAAAAAAATACAGTTGTAAATGCAGAACTTTCACTACACGCTTATTTGCTTAAACACCTCTTTACTTATAGGGGTAAAATAAAAGACTGACAGGATGTAGAGGGTAAATTTCCTTCAGTTTTTGAAGTTCAAGGTCTACCCTTACTGATAAGACGGATATTTACCTCTTTCTGCAAAGTTGCAAAAATCGTATAATTTTACTTTTGGCCAGAAATTTATGAATCTATCCCACTGTGCAATGGCATGAAAAACTTAATTTGAAGTTTACATGACTCCAAAAACTTACAGATGAGCTATGCCAGCTTAAAGATAAATATGATCGAAATATTCATAAAAAAAAACTAATTTTAAAGCCTCTCCGAGGTTAGGACAAACTTAAAAATTTTAGAATATTGCCACTCACGCTGGTATCAAGTCAAAAATCCCACTATTTATTTTATTTACAGTAGTCATTGGTGAAAGTTTTGACCGACCATTGCATTTTTTAAGGGTGTTCACAGTAAATTACTTCGGTTCTTTCCAATAGCCTGCTGAGGGAGGATGACTTTGAGATATTCCATAGATCAGCGTTACTCAACCTGTGGGGGCGCGTACCTAAATATTAGAAAAATTATTTAATTTACTGAAAGAAACCAAAATAAAAAACATTCTGACATAATACATACAAAAAACATAGTACGAGAGAGATGAAAATTATGATTGAAAATTGGATCGTAAATACTGAAAGCTTGAGAAACGCTCTACAACTTAATCAAATCTGACTGAAATTATCAAAACCTTAGCCAAATAAAAATGAATATGATATATATGATGTATATAAACAAAAATGTAGGGAATGAAATTAAAAAAAAAATGGCTATTAATTTTTCTGTTTAATTGTACAGTTTCTGAGATACAGGTGACAACGTTTTGTATTTTACAAAATTTTTTTATTTTTACGTATTTTAAATACAAATGTATTTTGTATCTTGCATTTTAAATGAGTTTCTAAAATGTATTTAAAATACTTTTATCGGAAAACAAATGTCTTCTCAGTTGAGAAAACAAAGCAGTCTCTAAGTCACTTCAAAATCGATCTGTAAAATGTTTTCATTACAGGTCGCTTCTGCATGTCTCATGTTTGCATGGTTTTATTGTTACTATTTTACTAGTCTTTTATAGGAAAACAGAATTTTAAGCTTTATTATATAAAAGAAACACATAATATACAATAAGAAAAATGAATAATTTTAGTTAAGTAATTAAATTAAATAAATCTGTACATGAGTCTTCGAATTGGGTATTTTAATGACGAGGTTTTTACCATTGTCTTCGATATACTTGTTAGTCATTTTGCACCATTCATCACACCGACATGTACCAGCTATACCAATTATAAGTACAACCTAAAATTATATATTATATAAAAAATTAATAAATTATTTAGAGTAAAAATCTAGAACTTTACCTTCATCATTAAAAACGCCTTGTCCTTCTCTGTTGAAAACTTCCGATTTCTTAGTTCTGCAGCTGACCGATTTTTATTTTTTAATGGAATAACTTTTGAATATTGTTTTAAATTGATATTCTTCTTAATATATAAATAAGCTTTCAACATAGAGTAAAAACTCCACAAACTTGAGGCTTTTAATGTTTTTGAATTTTCGCTCAAATATGCAAGGATATGTAGTAAATCCAAACTAGCGATGGTAGCAGCTTCAATAATTTCAGCCGAAATAATTTGGAATTTCTAGCAGTTGACATGGAGTTGTTTGTTTGTGATTGTTTTTGCACCACGATGATGTTATTAAATTACAGAATCACACTCTCATGGACATCATTTACAATATCTACTTGGTAATTTTTAAACGATATTTTTGGCATATTTCATATTTTTTCTTTTCCAACAAAAAGGTGTACTCACCTCTATTCAAAAAATTATATTATTCATTACTGGGCTTACAGCTTTAAAAAGCTCGCTGGTACTCGCTTTTTAATATAGCTGCACACCCAATAACAGGTAATTTTCCAGTCTTATTCCAGTATTACTCAATTTTAATTTGTTGCCATTTAATTACAATTTTTATTTTTTTAAATCTATTTTTCAATAGAATTTATCTATGTATATTTAAATTTATTTAAATCTGCATGTGTTTTAAAATGCCCCATGCGCTGTTATTACAGACTTACTGTAAATTTGCATTAAGTAACAATATTAAAGCAAATAAGATTTATTTCCAATTATACAAATTACAGTTTAAAAAATAAGAAAATGAACATTTACCAATTAATTATTCGATCCTGAAATACAAGTTGACTTAATAATGTTGTTTCGTGAGTTTTAGGTTTAGAAGTTTTCATTACATAATTGATCTTCTCTTTTAAATCAGACTTGGACAGATCACCTCTTAAACTCAAAAGGCGAAGAAAGTGATCTTCAGTTATGTCGCTGTATTTTTCCACAATTCTATGCAAATCTAACGAAATCATATCATCTTCACACTTTAAAATCTCAGATAACATGATTATAACATCCAAAGGATCATCTATATCGACAGTGGAAGGAGCAGTTGACAAGAAAATTTTGCGTAGCTGTTCAATTTCTTTAAATATTTTCTTGGCCGCTGATTGACATTCATCGTAAGATTTAAAAGATACCTTTTTTGAAAGCATCGCAGTTAAATAGCGTTTAGTAACTAATTCCCGTGCTTCTTGAATTACATATTCAAAGTTGGCTTCCACTAAGCAATTGTAATCTTGAAAATAATCTTCTAGTGTTGCACATATTGTATCAACTGGAAGAGATATTTGAAGCCATCGATTTGAGGCAAATAATTCTTCAAAATGTTTATCTAAATCTAGGAATAGTTCCTCCAGTAAATATTTTCCAGAATCATTGCGTAATGCCTATAAAAAGAAATTTATAAACTTGACAATACTTAATTATTACATAATATGCAAAAGGTGTCGACGTGCCACCATCGTGTTTGAAACCAACAAAAATTAGGTAACATTAAGTAGTTACGTCGACACTCCATAAAAGTTGTACCATGTAAGTTTCTTTCAATCTTATAAATATTTTTTCGGATGATGCTCGAGATGTGTTGGACGCTAAAAATTGTTCCTGGAATTGGTTACCCAAGTCTATAAGTTGGTAGCAATTGTTGACCACTGTTATCATATGTTGCGTAAAGAAAGGAACCTAAACTTAAATTATTAATACAAGCTGAAATGATCATTAAAAATACATTAAAATACCTGATTCCGATCTTCGAAATGTTTATTTTTAAAATCTACGATGGCTTCTCGATAAGATAATCCGTATTTGATTACCTGCTCAATACTCAATATTAATGCACTATTTGTAAGCTCCTGACTGATTGTCTTAGTCACTTGTAAATTTTGATCAATCATTTGAAATATGATGACAGGAGCAGCTGTGCATAAATAACTGTTATCACGAGATTCCTCGGGAGGATTACTAGAATGCCAATCTTGTTTTTCTGATGATAAAGTATTTTGCATCCACTCTACATAATTTTTTTCCATGTTCTGTAAAATTGATAGCAACAACTTTTTCTTATAAATAAATTGTTCTTACATCGAGATATTGTTGCTGTAAATTATTTAAAACAGCTTTTGGTAATAGAAGATCCAAATTAGCCGTGTGTTGTACAAGATCAAGGTGGCCCATTAATTCTTCACCTTTGTAAGTATTTAAAACCCAAGATAACAAAGAAACGTACTCGTTACCTTCTAAACCATTTTGTATTATTTCTTGTAACTGCAAAATATATATTATACCGAAACGATATTCGATAACGAAAAATTTAAATAAAAAATTATGTTATGGCAGGCACGTAACTACTAACTAAAGAACTAAAAAAGAACTTTTTATTTTCTACTTTTTAGTTTATTAAGAATGAAATTTTGCAATCAATTATAAACACCTCGATGAGATTATGATCTTATTTTCACCACAAATTATTAAACAAATCTTAAATTCAATAAGAAAATTATTTGTTCAGAAAATAAATTCGCATAATCGATTAATTTGACTATTTTTGCATTTGTTTACTTTTGCTTGTCCAAGCAAAAGTAGCAGACACGCAACGACAGGAATATAAAAGTCTCCAAGCTGCTTTGGTTACTCAAGGATAATAATTATTTATTTAATTAAAAATATTTTAAAATTATAATATTATGTAATCAAGAATAACATAAGATGTTTGCACACGTCAGTTTCATGTTTTGATATCTATTTCAACCTTCACATATCAGAGCCATTCCTTTATACGTCCGAAAATGGATCCCATTTAGGGCAGACTATTGAGAGTTTACTGTATTTTATTTACAAATATTGCATTGTCATGCACTAGCTCATCGGGAAGTTAGTTTAAAATCGATTGCAAAATTTTTACCAAACAGACAACAAAGAAAGTGAGTTAATAAAAACGTAGTAAAAAAGTAACATGTTTTAGCTAAACACTTACATGTCTGGATAAACAAGAATGGTACATGTGCACAAATTTGTCGATAATATTGTATCTTGGTGGAAAACATGGTACACACAAAGTATTTACAACTCTCAAATCTTCTAAAATTAATTGACGAATCAATTCCAAAAATCTAACCAACCATAACTTATCGTCTGACCTTTCTTCTATTTGCGTTCCTTCTATGCGGGTATAGACAGATTTTTCAAGTACATCAAACGCCATTGCCTTCCAGTGCTTTGGTCTACCAGGAGGCATAAAACCAGTTTGCTTTTCGTGCTTACACGCCTCTTCATCTACTTTTTCTTCACGTTCAATAATTCTCAATGCCGTAACTATTACCGTTGGTTCTTTACGAACTGTATTTAAGGTACGCGAAATTACTAAACGTAATTGTTTTTCTAAGAGATCCGATAACTTTTCAACATCAGAAAAGTATGCTTTCAGCATCACTTTGTCATGAACTAACTGATTGGGTAATTTATGTAATTCGAATAGTAAATCATCTCGAGAATTTTCCAAATCTCTTAAACACTAAATATTTAAGCTATCAAATTGAATTCATAAATTTGGTTTGCAATAATAAAATATGTATATACCTGATGAGTGTGAAGTAATTTCCCTTCGTTAATCCACTGTTTAGTTTTTTGAACGCTATCGGGTACCGTAAATATGTGTTTAAGATTTTCTTTGGCAGTTACATACTGCGAATGCTTCATGTTCTCATTTTTGACGTCACTTAATTTATTATACAAGTCGGGCACATCACTAAAACGACCTCCCATCGATTTTAAACTACAAATCATATATTATATATTCTTCCTAATACTGTCGAATATTGTAGTTTAGTCTTCTCCATCATACAAACCTCAATTCAACTTCTTTAACTTCTTGAAAACATGTATTAAGTTGATTTAAACCAACTCGAACACCATCTAACTGACTTTGCATAGCAGATTTCAACAAAGCTTCCACTGAGGCTTTCTTACGAGCTAATCTACGTTTATATTGTTCCACCTTTTCTAATTGTCCAGGTCTCTGCAGCATGTTAATAACGGAAATAGTTGCATTTTCTTTGGCAGTCGCCTCCAATTGTCGAATATTTACTTTTGCTTTTAAAGTTTAAATTAATTTTGAGGTACTAATTAGGTTAATTACTATACTTACGCTCAACCATAATTAATTTTTTCTACGATAATTGGGTATTATAAACCAATAAACGTATAAGCAATATATTTTTATGATATATTTTAAGGGTTATAAACACCTACCACCTAAACGTCAAAAGATTTTTATACAGGGTGTCTCCTAAAAGTAGTTATACTTTCCATCAAAAACTTAGAAACTTCTCTATGGCTTACATCCTTACATTTAATAATTTTATTACAGTATAACTTGGATGGCGGTCCAACCCCCGACTGCCTCCGGCAGTTGAATCTATAGGGTAATTCGAACTCAGAGACCATCTTTGATATTTAAATTACGAATGAGCATAACAACTATATACCCTAATTTCAATTGCAATTTCTCTGCAGTTTGGTATAAAGGCATAAAGGGAAAACATAGTTTTGTGTAAAAGCAAAAAACGCAATTTAAACTATATTTGCCTTATTACTCTCTATGTAGTTTATTTATATATCTTTATATCTCTGTATCTCTTGAATGAAAAGAAGGACAAATAAGGGAACGTTCATAAACCACGTAGTTTGATTTTGACCTCTTTTGAACCCCTCCCTCCCGTCATGTAGCTTAACGTAGCTTTTACCATGATACCCCTACCCCCCCCCCCTAGATGGAACGTAGTTTTTTTTTCCTATAAAGTCCAGAAGACATGTTATGCTTTCTGTTAACAAAACTATTTAAAAATTATTTGGTATAAAAAATGAATAACACCGATATTTGTTTTAAAAACAAATAGCGCACCTATATAAAATATAAATAAAAAAAATCCAAATACGGAAATAAATATCCATATTATGTTGTCGCTTATATTTTGCAAATTGCTTTCATAATAAATGAAGAAAACTACGTAGCTTGACTATAACCCCCCCGTACCCTCACGTAGCCCTGCGTAGCTTTCTACCTAACCCCTCCCCCCCCTTGGCCAAACCACGTAGTTTATGAACGCTCCCTAAGTTCTTGGTACCAATCGAAAGAGCCTTCAAATGTAGAATGTTACATCATCCAACGAAATTTGATAGGGATCTCTAAAGACATGTAAGTGATAATAGAATAAGATATCGAAATACACCTAATGATGCTTGAATAAATAAATAAATGATTTCTTGTAGAGTATCCTGAAGATGGCATAATAAAAGCCGAAACTAGTAGATACTAAGATTGTTTTATTTCTGCAAGAACATACCAAAAACCCAACTATTGAAAAAAACCTTCAAATAGATTTAACTTCAGCAATAAAAAAAATTTGCTAATTTCTGACTTAACCCCTTTATACCAAACAAAAGCGTTGCAAAAAAACGTATATTTAATAGACGTATAAAAATAGAATAACAAAATAACGTAAATCGTGTGATGCACATTTACATAAAAACTCTTATAAAATTTATGAAAATCGATTTTGTATATGATTATTCGGATCATGAAAATCAGGCTAAATAGTACGCCACTGCAAAAGAGGATAAAACAAAACTTGGTAATTTTTAAGTTGTTACGTTCAGATGACAATTTTGTGGTGGCAGTTTTGTAACTGCGTGATCGTGGAACTCGTCGACACAAAATTTAGTTCTTTGGGTGTTAGAAGTTGTTGGTGTGCTTATAAAAATGAGGTAATGAAATTTTTAGATTATTTATTTCAGATTTATAAACTGGCGTAGTGTTAATTATCGATTGCAATTTTGATGAATAATTCTAATACACGCAATTTAATTATCAAATGTACTTATTTTATATTAAAATGTGATTTAGAAATCTTGCACCACATGGCGTGTAAAATATTTTATTTTACTTATGTTAACAACTTTTATAAATTACGTTTTTAAACTTAAAATATATTTTCTAAAATATATGTTCCGCCGATTAAAATTATTCGCTGGGTTGGTTTTCATTTTCTTATTATTTTGGAGGTTATACCTATACACTTAACATATTTTCTTTACAGTTCGTTGAAACTTCAGAAGAGGCTTGCAGCCTCTGTTATGAGATGCGGTAAAAAGAAGGTGTGGTTGGATCCGAATGAAATTAATGAGATTGCCAACACAAATTCACGTAAGGTTTACTTATATGATTTTGTCTACTTACCAAGTAATTTTTAAAATTTTTGAAACAGGTCAGAACATCCGTAAGTTAATCAAGGATGGTTTAATCATTAAGAAACCTGTTGCTGTTCATTCACGCGCTCGTGTCCGCAAGAATACGGAAGCTCGTCGTAAGGGTCGTCATTGTGGTTTTGGTAAAAGAAAGGGTACTGCCAATGCTCGTATGCCACAAAAGGAACTATGGATTCAAAGAATGAGAGTGTTGAGACGTCTTTTGAAAAAGTATCGTGAAGCTAAGAAGATCGACAGGCATTTGTACCATGCTTTGTACATGAAGGCTAAGGGTAACGTGTTCAAAAATAAGCGAGTTTTGATGGAATACATCCACAAAAAGAAGGCTGAAAAGGCACGTACAAAAATGTTGAACGATCAAGCTGGAGCTCGCCGTTTAAAAGTACGTGAAGCTAGAAAGCGACGTGAAGAAAGGATTGCTGCCAAAAAACAAGAAGTTTTGCAAAACTACTTGAAGGAAGATGAAGCTGCAGCAACAAGGAAGTAATTTGTTTAATGTATTTTATAAATTGATAATTAAATATTATTGATTAATTGTGTGTTTTATTGTTGGTTTTTTAAAATTCAATCTAGATTTTAGACATAAACAGGCCAGAAATAATTAATGGAATTTAAATCCACAAAAACTTGGTTTGCATGCTAGCTTTTTATTTAAGTGGAATGCGTAGTTCTTAATAATGAAAACAAAATGTAAAAATTGGATAAATAAGTAATTGGTATTCAATTTGACATTTTTACAAATTGCTTTATTCTTGGTAAATTAAATTGAAAGATTGCATGTAGTGAACATAAATTGTTTTTAATCGATAAATTTTAATTAGCTTGGAAAAGAATTATTTTCTGATAAATGAAGAATTGCATTTTTAGCAAAGCTTATAAAAACGATGATTGGATTGGGCTTGAAGAATTTTACAGATAATTGCATGCTATTACAATTAAACGTTGTGTAGAAACCTACTAACCCAATAAAACACTTATTGAGAAAATTAATAAATAAGATTTAATCATATTAGTTGTGAAAGTGTTTCTGCACTTTTGAACAAAGAATAGTTCATAATATTATGATTTTCTTAATCGTAATTAATTCATTTTTCAAAAATTGTGGATTGGTTGGTTTGTGTATAACTACATCCAATTCTGAGCACATAATCATAATATTGCAACTTTTTAACGTTAAAACTTGTTATTAAAAATATACCGTATGTGATTCGATTTAGAAAGATGTCCGATATCTAATTTCCATTAATCTTGTGTTAAGTTTTGCAAACTAACGCTTATTTTGTTTATAACAGGATAGCACAAGGACGATAATTTGAGCATGAATTTCCCAGTCATAAGTGGAGAGTAATCCTAACATCTACATCAAGCTATGTGTGATGTATTATAGTTACTATCATTATTCTTGCAGTGCTGTTACGTACGATTATGGCATGACAAATTACGATTACAATAAACTGTAATCTTGTCTTATCCTATGCTCATAATTTCCTCGTGTTTTTGGTGATTCTATTTACTTGATATTCTGGCACATCTCCTAATCATTTTCATTTTTGGGAACTAAAGTTTGATTATACGATAAGTTTCTATTAGAAAAGCTATTAAAATCAAAAGATGATATTTTGTTATCGATTCAACCCTAGAATAGGACTGCAGACAACTTTAATTTTATCAAGATCAAACTACTTAGAATGACGCTTGGGAGTTTTAGCTGAAATTATGATAAATTTGAAAAATAGGTTTCACGATAAACATTGTCTTTCCAGAATATATTTCTTATAAGGGATTACTTTTGGAAGTAGGCTAGTTAGAATATGGCACCAAAAATTTATTCAATACATAAGTTTGATATGCCACTTTGGTTTAATCAACTGTGGGGGATCTAAATGCTGAAATTGTTCTCTAATAAGAGAAAGAAAATAAGTGTTCAGCATCAGTGGACAAAGAAGAAGGATATAAATGTGCCTTCAACAAGTCAAGTTAATATAGAAATTATTTTCCACATTATGTAATTTTTTAAACTACGTAGTAGGTATATCGATCATTAAAAAAACATTAGTTGAATGATTTATTGCATAAATCTCCAATGCGATCGGCATCCACGTTTTTATCGCTTATATTTTATTTTTATATTTATCGCAATAATGGGGTATCCCCCATTAGAACGATTTTAGTGACGTAGTTTTTCCAAACTGTATCAGAAACAATCACAACAAATTTCAGTTTTTGGCCTTAACTAAAAGTAGGACTTCCAGTGATAAGTAACAAGGAATTTAAATTTTATATATTTAGAAGATATAAATTTTTGGAAATATAACATTTATTACATTGCAAAATATAGCGCTATGTTTGAAAAAATATTCTAGCACTGTTGTAACAACAGTGGAGTAGATGAAATTCCTAAAAATAAACAAAATTAGTTTAGTGATTTTTTAAAATGCAATTACCTTACATTTTCAAAGGCATTTAATCTTTTTTCTGTAAGAAGTAATGTCTGTTGTAATTTATCGTCTTCTTTACTAGCAATGGCCTTTTCGGCGTCTAAATTTTTACGATCTTGTGCATGTTTAGTTTTAATGGATTGAAACCAATGTAAAGAATTTAATTGCGATGATTGATTTAATAATTCAATGATGTAAGCCAAACCTAAAAAAATAAGTTACGAGATGGATTAACTTAAAAATTCTTACTACCCATGACGAAACCATCATCTGTAAACGCAGAACCAATATGATTTTTTTTGCTTAATCGTTCTTTAGACATAAAGATGTGCTCAACAAAATTTATTGTCAATGGCGGTACAATGATATAAAAATTTTTAAGGTGCACGTTTTGAGGGTCACGTAAAACTGGTGTAAATACTTTTATCAAAAGCTAAAATAATAAAAAATTTTAATAAATGCAGTTCAATAGAAGAAAACATACTTGAAAATATTCTGTGGCTTCTTCAAAATTTTCGACCAAATTACTAACATCATTATTAAAACAATCAATAATTTTTTTGGTTGAATTCGACACATTTTCATTTTCAAGTAATTTTTTAAAATCAGCAACAGCTTTTAAATCGGGTATAAAGCATGTAGCATCTGCTAAACATCTTCTTCCACCAGATCTTACCAAACGGATATATCCCATAGCATTACCTTAAAATATGGACAAAAAACAATATATGCCATTGGAGTAATGATGAAATATTTACCTATGTGAGTGATGAGTTTTCTAAATAAATCTAAATAGCTCAAGCCCTCTGGATTTAATCCAAGTTTCTTGATTGCAGTGTTAAATTTTTCTGCTCTTTCATACGGATACATTTGGTTTAATTCACGTTTATGATCAATAAAAAATCGCAAATCTTTCAAAAGTCGAGATTTTATTTGCTCATCAAACATAAATTGCGAGAATATATAAAATTTGTTTTGAAGAAATTGATAAGTAAAATTTACCTTAAATAAATAAATAAATTAATCAAAAAAGCTTCAAGTAAATAAACACAAGCGTTTTTTTAAAAAGTCCATTTAGTTAATTTAAGTGCATTTGGCCCTCGCCCCTATTTTAAATTCAAAATATTGTGGTGCTAACATTATTCTTCAACCTCTTATCTGCTAGCAAATATTTTAAAAATCTTAGAAATAATTTAAACTGTATCGATTCAAAATAGGTAGGAGGGCTGATAAAATGCACTCGAATTAACTTTATATTAAAACACTAAAATTTTATTAGCATAAAAATAAAATGCTTAAAAAGCACTTGCAAGAAAGATATAAAAAAAATTGTTACCGTTGTATTCATTATTCCTATACCATGAGTTCGAATGGAATTTGCAACATGTGAAATATTGATTGTGTTTAAATGTTTATTATTACTTCTTTCTTCTATAAAGACTTGATTGTTTAAATTGTACATATATTTACCGACAAATATATTAATATTCCGCATGATTTCTAAAACATCTAAACCTTGTTCTAACGTTTGCATTGGCAAATTATCTTCAACAGTATTTAGTCCGTATTGTAACAAAGCCAATCTGATTTAACAAAAATGAAAAGAATTTTACTTTACCGAAGTGATTAAAATTTTACCTTCTCATTTCTCCATACGTCCTCCAATCATGAAGAACCACCGTTGTTAAATTATAAAACATGGTACTTAAATAATGTTCAATTTCTTCTTTGATATGTAAATAAGTTTTGCTAAAATTAGCAGGTATTAAATTTTTAAAAGTAGACGGAGGTACATTTTGAAATGGATTTGATGGCGGCAATTGTAGATGTAAATGGGTTTGTAGGCGTAAGTTAGTTTCAACTAATTGATTTAGCGACGATAACATATTATTTTTAAAATAAGATTCAAATGTCAAATGTGTTCTATCTACAGCAATATCTTCACAATCACTTAATGCATCAAACAATAACTACAACATTAATAAAATCATTATAAATAAAAAGAAAGTAATTTATTATAATTACATAAAATCTTGATAAATTTTGTTTGGAATTCACAAATTTGGAAAAATAAATTGGTAGCAAAACCTGATGCCAATACAGGAATGAAGAGTTACAAAGTTTATGGAGTATAGAATCGACACTACATATTAGTTCCAAACGATTTATTACAGAACGTACTTCTGTTAGTGTTTCAGAAGACAATCCACTTGCCGAGAGAGCTAGCTTAGCTATCAAAATTCGTCGACTAGTATTTGGTCCTAAAAAAATCACAATGAAAGAAAAAGAGTAACACTCATTTTTATTTTTCACACCTTTTAGAGCTTGTTCTGCAACATTTAAAGAGGACAACACGTCTAATTGTTGTTCTTTATATGATCTTTCTTGAGTGAAGCTTTTCTAAAACAAAGTTCTATTATAAAATAAACAACTAAAAACAAATTTAAGTTAACATAAAAGCAAAAATCTAGTCTTACTTTTATGTTGGATAACGTTGTCAAGGCCTTATGGGTCAAATACTGAGAAATTAATAAAATAATATAAACCAAAGTTGCTATATTTTTGTTGAACACAAATTGAATGCTTTTCATAAGCTCTACAAGTCGACACAATGCTAACGATGCTGATTTGGCCATTGGTCTTCCTTCATCTGCATGCAAATTGGTGATCCATTTAACAATTTCGCTGATCTTTTTAACCAATTTTATTCCATTAGTTAAGATATCACAAGCATTTTTTAAATGAGTTAGTTTAAACCCAAAAGTATCTCTTTTGGTTAAATTTGTTACATCCGTAATCCAAGTGTACGTCTAAAAAATAACTTTTTATTGTAAAAATGATAAAAACGAAAATATTGCCATCACGGAGGGAAATTATTATGAAAGGAACAAAGAACTGCAGTTGACTTTCTCTAAATCGGCAATCATTTAATTCAAACTTTTCTCTAACTTGCAAAATTCAACAATAATATAATAATTAACAGCATTAAGTTGGTATTTGAATGTAAAATTTCTTGTGCATTTTGAGGACCCCTAAGATACTTGAGACCATTTCTCGAATCAAGTCCTCTAAATGTCTGCGTGCAAATTTTCTGATGCTTCATCCAGTTGAACCGAAATTTGGCAATTTGAAATGTTTTTACTTATACTTTTCACCTAATTTAACTTTACTTACTCAAATTTTTACTTTTTTAATATTTGCACTTTAGATAAGGTACAGATATTTTATTAGTTACATTTTAACTTACTTGTATACAAAGTAAATAAGTTTCTTTTGGTAAATTCTGACTTCTGATTGCTATTTGGGTGATTCGATTGGTGGCAAGCATCTTTGTGTCAAAAACTTTCGATAAAGATGGAATGTGTTGTAGTAAAAATGCTTCAGGATACCAAACTGTGTTACCCAATATTGTACAACCGACAGTCTAAAATTTGTATAAATATAAGTTTATAAGTAGATATAAATAAACAATAAATTAATCTTACCTTTTTGTTAATATCATTTAAACGCTTCAAAGTTTTTTTATCTAAATTTCCAAACAAATAATGTTGGAACACAAACATCACATTCACTTGTAACCATATTTGTGTGAACGAAATATTATCTTCATCCTTTTCAAGATCACTTAACAATTGCTGAATGTGTAACAAAAATTCGTTTCCCAGACTGCAGTTTTTCATTGTAACTATAAGTCCTTCTTCGAGACACTTTTCCATTGTTTGCTAAATTAAGTTTTATAATTAAGTAATAGATTAATTTAATAAATCTTTATTAATTATAAATTTACTTGTAATATAGTCCCACGAAGCAATTTTGATTCGATTTCGGATAAACATTTATCCAAAGACTGTACTTGACTTATTGGAATTTGAAATTGTGAAGAATTATGCAATAACGATCTTACAGTTCTTCGGTAAGATGACCAACGTGTTTGTAGTACAGTAACACAAATATTGTCAAGTGTGACTAAGCAAACCAACAATTCCCCTAAATAATCTAACGGCTCCTAGAAAGTCAAAAATAAAAATAGAAATTAGAATTAATGCCAAACCATACCGGAAAACAAGTTGAAGAATTTCCATTATACAAATTTTTACCTAATAAGGCAGATAATTGTCGCAACAATAAAATAATCACTTGTTGAACACGATTTACAAAAAAACTCACTTTTTGTAAATGATCTACCAATTTACTAACGTATTGTAAATTTTCCTTGTCGCTTTCATTCTCTAAAATTAAGATTATTTATGAATATAACAAAACGTCAATAAAATAGTTAATTAAGTAACCTTCGCCACAAAACCTCAAGGCAACGTAGTAAGTTTCATAAACTTCATTAATCAACAAATGAAATTCTTCGCATAAAGAGGCCAAACTAATTAAAATCCTACTTAACAATTTATTATCGGATTGTATCAGCTGAAGCAGGGATACATCTTCAAAACTTTCGTTCTAAAAAATTAAGACCTCAAAGTGAATAAGTACACAAAAGTAATTTGAGTTTACCTGTAACGCAATAGGTTTACATCGGACGTTATGAACATTGGGTAAACTAGTTTTAAAATTGTTTAATCGTTTGTTATACTTCTCCAAAAATGTTCCATATAAGTGTAACTGAACTTGGGCAATGTATCCTATAATATTTGAAATTTAATTTTATTCTAAGGTATCTATAACAAATTTCGGCTAATTGAATGTGGAGCACCTACTATGTGTTTCTTTATTAAAAGCTTTTTCCGCTATTAATGTGGGTTCTAACATTTTTTAACTCGTTGATTTTTAAATATTAAATGCAGGAAAGAAAATAAAATGAAACTAAAATTCATTATTTTTAGGTTATATGAGTCATATGACGTTACTACATCAAGGGTCGAGGGGGGTCAGACGATACGTTTTCGTTTTCGTGATTTTTTCTAACCCATTCTAACCTCAATTGGTTTTTAATGTGATACAAATTTTCACCATGTTAAATAATCTAAAATGTAATGATATTCAAAATTTATTGGATTCGTCATACGCTATTTACAATAAATACATGTGGTTATTGGATTCTTATGTTTCGGTAGGTAAAAAAATTACTACTGGATTACTTGCTAACTTAATTTAGAACTTTTATCTAGAGAATCACTGGCAAAAGCTTCCAAAGTCATGGAGAGAGGCTTTAATTAATTTAGACTGTGGCAAAATAGCAAATATTATCGATTCACGACAAGATCTTCAAATGTAATGTAAATTCTTTACCATTGTGTACAAGGAAAAATAATTTTTTTGCCAACAGAACTCGAGTGCTACCTTTGTCGTTGTTAGCACTTAGAGAAGCCATAAAGTGTTATACAATTCCTCGATGTCAACAGTCAATTTTAAGTGAAACTTCATTATTTCCTAATAGGGAATTATTTACCAACAATGGTTTTCTTAAATTGTTTTGGAAGCATGTCAAGTTTAAAAAAAAACATGAAATTGAAGTGATGGCTCAGATGTGTTACAAATCGAGTATTAAATCCAATTGTTTTTGTATTATTGATGTTGGTTCAGGTTTGGGACATCTTAGTAGACTTCTTTCGTACGGATATGGCTTGAAAGTATATAGTTTAGAATTGCAAATAAATTTAAGTAATCGGGCCAGGTTAACTACGAATAAATATTAACTACGAATAAATAAAAATGTTGTGTTTCTTGTAGAAAAATCGATGATGAAATTGAAAATGCTATAGAAAAATACTGTAAAGATTTAAAAAAATCTATTGCTAAACCAAAACACATCAATGTAAAAGTTGATACCAATTCTAATGGAGAGGATATTTTAAAAGTAAGTGCAATTTTGGTAATTATAAATTGATTTATTTTATTTTCTCCATTTAGGTACTGAAAGCTGCTGGAACCGATGATAACGTTCAGTTTGGAATTGTCGGTTTACATCCTTGTGGTGATTTAGGTGCTACGTTGTTACGCTTCTTTAAACATTCACGCCAAGTTAAATTTATTAATATAGTTGGTTGTTGTTATATGAAGTTATCAACAAACTTGTAATTTAGAAACAAAATACTTAATGATAATTTTTTTATAAATTCTTGGTTTCGATTTAGAAACGCATTGAATGGCTATCCACTAAGTAAGTACTGCATTAATAGAAGTTATGATCTGAGTTATTCCTCGAGAGAAACAGCCTGTCATGCTTTGGAAAATTACGTCGAAAAGTTATGTGCCAATGATTCGTGGGAGTTAAAAGTACATGCATATCGTGCAGGTTTGGAAAAAATAATAGTTCAGCAGTGTTCAATATTAAAACATTCTCCAATTTGTAGTATAAAATATACCAAAAATTTAACATTTGCCGAGTAGGTTAATTCAACATTTTTTAGTTTAAATAAATTGTTTTATTAAACCACTTTATAGTTACTGCATTAAAGCTGTGTCAAAGTTACCCATGAAATTAAATGTAAATGACAAAGGATTTAAAGAGATGGAAAATGAACTGGAAACATGGAAATTAGTGGTTATATTTTATTCTATTAGGCTGATGTTTGCACCACTTGTAGAAAATATAATTTTGTTGGATCGACTTTTATTCATGATAAACTCGGGTAGGTAAATCACCTATTAGCAATATGGGCCATTGCTGCGGGTAATTTTAAAAATAAATGCGTCTCTTTTAGGATACAAATGTGATGTTACTTGCCTCTTTAATCCTAGTATTTCACCTAGGAATCAAGTTTTAAGTGTATTAAAATAGAGCTGCTATTGTTTGTATGCAAAATTTTACTCCAGGCACTTAAAAACTAGAAATATAATTTTGATGCAAATTTACAAAGTAGTTGTTTTGTGTTGGAATAAAATTGAAAAAAACTAATGACTATTTTATTAAGTTAGGGGTAATCTTTTAGAATACCGAAACTGTTATTTAATAGTAAAAAAGAATTTATGTTTGTGATCTAAAGCAATCATTTCTTTAACGATATCTTAAATTACGAAGTTCAGTAAACTTCTGATTATTGGACTGGCAATTATAATGAATCTCTCTCGCAATTGTAGCACGTAGAAATGATTTGTTGAAGACTTACAATACAAACATGGTATAATTATTACAACCTTCATTATAATCAAAGTGAAATATTATCATAATCTTGTTAAGTTAAAAATATTGAAAATTTTACTGTTGAAAAGCAACTAAGTTGATAGTCTGCGACATCTAATTATATTATAGTATGTTTCGAATTTATGAATCTCATCAGGCAGACGAGTAAGATTTTCAATATTTTTAACTTAACAAGATTATGATAATATTTCACTTTGATTATAATTTCATTTGTTAATAACTATACATTATATTAACCTTCATTATAGTTATCTAAGCCAGCTATTCGATTTAGAAACGCTTTAAACCGGCACCGGTCTGCAGAGAATTTTTACCTGTCTTTGTTGATTATAATTACAAACAAATATAAAAAATCTATAATTATTATTGTTCACAAATTTTATTGGCCTGTGGGCCATAAAAGGTTTAGAAACGCTAATCTATTCATTTAAATTTCAGTAAACTCTGATTTTGCAAGTTCCACAATATATTTGTACTGGCTACGTTTACAAAGTTGTTAAGTTGTTGTATTCGTAGTAGTATCATTTAATGTTGATCAAACTTCGTGGAGGTTGCTCTTCATACACATTAATAATTCTTCAAAATGATTATGATAATTTATTTGTATAATGATAATATTGGTTACATGTTTTTGAAAATTACATAAATGTTTCTATTGATATAAGAATATTATTGAGGACCAAATTTAAATACGCGTGGTCACGTTTGATTATATGTTAGGACTCATGTGTCCTAAAAATAACAAGATCATCGATATCTCGATTCACACCAATAAACATTTGCTCTGTGGCGATGCTATCGTCCCACTACATATTCTTGTATTTTATTTAAGTTTTTAATACAAATTTATATTGTAATTTGGTTAAACTTACTAATAAAATTTTTCTTCAAAATTTGCAAATGCGACCATCCTTCATAATCGAAAGTTTACGTCGGAATTCATCGGTGATAAATTGACACTACATTTTTAATTTAATGCTAAAAAATTAATAAAATCACTAAATATTTAATTTTTAAATTTAATATATTTATTTATTTAGAGCATATTGTACTCTGGAACGTAACGCATTTGTTTAAATGAGAACGAATACATAGACGTTAAAAACGTTCTGTATTCTTTTTTCGATGCAACATAACGACATGGCATATTGTACATCGGACTAAACGCTAAAATAGACGAGCGCTTTAGACGCACGTATCGTGCAAGCTATAATTATTGGGTAGTCTGAGTAACTAACAACAAACGAAATCAAAATAGTTGAATTAAGTTAAAAATGGATTTAGTGCTAATATAATAGGTATATAAAGAAGATGAATTTAAAAAATTATTTAAATGGCGACAAAATGTAAATGAGTAAATTATTTTAAATACAATTACAAAGTTACATTTAGACATTCAACAAAAATACATGTAATTTAAATACTGCTCAGCTCTGGTTGGTATATACTGTTGTGTATTTAATAGGTCCAAAATTTTAAATCAGGAACCGTTGGAAAACTAGAATAATGCACGAATAAAATGGAACCAAACTTTAAAAGATAAATCGCTCATCTGTCACCGATATCAAATTTAATTTCTATTTCCTTGAATTTTAATTTTACAAAAATTATTTCGAATCCTTATCCACATTGATTTCCAATCTAAAAAATCATCCAAAAAATTAAAATTTAAAATTATTAACCCAACTTGATCTAAAACTGGTACAATTCTTCTTATTTATAAAAATCGAAAAAAACCTCATCCAAAACATAATCAATTTTATTGTTCACAATATTAACTTCTAATTACAAATTTCAAATAATAAATTCCAGGATACAAAATTTCACTTGTCGTCACTTGGCAAAAAGCCTGGTTTTCACCGCTCACTGTTGCCAATTGCCATTTGCCATCTTAACTAGTTGGCGGCGGGAAAACCAGCAAATACAAATTCTTACAAAAATCAAAAAACATACCAATTTTACAAAAAAATAACAAAATTAATTTTACAATATAAATCAAAATTAATGAGGAATTTTGGAACATGACATATATTTTTTCTCTTCCTATCTAAGCATTGCAGTCTCCTAAAAGTATTTTAATATCATATACTATGAAATTTCATCATATAGCTTAGTTAAATCTTCGTAGAATCTGGTTTTTATCTTCTTTTTTTCTTCTGTATATGTAGGTGCTTGACTATATTTATCAAGTTAATTTTTCTATATTTACCATTTAACCTGCTATATGTAGCACATATTCTATCCGTAATTGCTTTAAACTGCATTACCATTTGTTTAATTTTTCCATTTATCATAAAGGCAGTATTAAGCTTTCTATATTGCAACCTTCGCTTCCAAAAAAAATAGTATAATACTCAACTTCTTTTTGTTTAGTTTCTTGCAGTGCGATTACCATGTATGTCTATTTTGTATCGTTTCAGTTCTCTTATCAAAATTTTTATTGCACATTGCGAACGTTCCTCTGATATTTCATGTTTCGATCTCTAAAACTCCTGTATTTTTGTTTTCTTTTATCTTCATAGTAATGTAAACCCGTATTCATAAAATTTCCACTTCATTAATCCATGTTCCAAAATGGAACAAATCATTTTCTTGCATTTTTCGTTATATTTATTTTCCTTCCGGCATCTGTTATTCTGTAGAATATCCGGCGGCTGGATATCCGGCTATAAGATTGGCCGAATATCCGGTATCCGGCCGAACAACTATCCGTTTCATCTCTACTGATTACTGCCATTTTATCTTGACATGTATTTAATTTCACCAGTACAAAAGGTTTAGAATACTTGGGTTTTATTACTGTTGTGCTGTGATTAACCGACACCTAAATATTTAGTTTTGTTTTCAGGAGCACTTCTGTCTCTGTCTTCACCGCCTTTTCATTTATATTTTAGTCCCTTCAAACTTCAAAAACAATTTTGCTCTTTCTTTTCCTATTAAAAAAAAAAAAAAAAAAAAAAAAAAAAAAAAAAGAAAGGGCTGTTCGAGAATTCCTGGATCGGTCACAAAGAATGGGCTGACTTACGATACCCCTCAGGAGATTGTTGACGCGTTTGCGGATCATTTTTCAGACGTATACTGTGACTCGTACCCTACCATGCCTAATGTACGTGATTATACCTTAAGCACCGGTGCAAGCATACTCCAATTAGACGATGAGGATATAGTACAGGCAGTTAACGCTATAAAAACTGTAAAAAGTAAACTAACGGCTGGAGTTGATCAAATTCCTATATTTATCGTCAAGGATTACATTGACTGCTTGTCAGTACCTTTGAAACATATATTCAACTGTATGCTACTAACTTCGTCCTTTCCGGAAATCTGGAAGCGTGCTAGGGTGGTGCCAGTCTTGAAAGGGGGGGATCCTACTGACATAACTAATTATAGACCAATAACTATCTTGTGCAATTTTTCAAAGGTGATGGAAGTTATATTATGCTCAAAAATAAACAATATGGCTAAATCGTTTGTATCACCATTCCAACATGGGTTCGTGAGTAATAAGTCTGCGATCACAAACCTGGCATGTTTTACCCAATATGCCTGTGAGGGATTGGATGGGGGTGGACAGGTGGATACTGTTTACTTAGATTTTCAGAAGGCGTTTGACCGCATAGATTTGTATTTACTTATTGATAAGTTGGAAGTGTTCGGGATATCCGATGACCTGATAGGACTGGTAAAATCGTACTTGTTCAATCGACGGCACTTTGTCGAGTATAAAGGCTGCAAATCGAGGGCGTTTGTTCCTACATCTGGAGTGCCTCAGGGCTCTAATCTTGGCCCACTGTTATTTATCATATTTGTTAATGACCTACCAGATGTGGTAAAGTGTCTTATACTATTGTACGCCGATGACGCAAAAATATATCGCACTATAATTTCAATTTGGGACTGTCTTATGATACAGCGATCTTTGGATTTACTAAGCAACTGGTGTGCGAGTAATCGCCTATATTTGAATATTAATAAGTGTAGGATAATGACATATTCTCGAGCAAAGAAACTACTTCACTATCCGTACAGACTGGATGGTAAACTTATTGAGCGTTGCAATCAGTGTAGAGATTTGGGCGTTTTCTTTGATGCACAGCTGAGTTTTTCAGGGCATGTGGAAAGTATCAGGTCCAAAGCTATTAAAACCTTAGGATTTATAAATCGCAATTGTAAAGACTTCACAGATCTTGGAGTCTTAAAGCGTCTGTATTATGCATATGTTCGTAGTAGACTTGAGTACGGATCGATCATCTGGTATCCCATTTATAAGTGTTATGTGGTTGAGCTGGAAGTCATTCAGAGACGCTTTTTGAAATATTTATACTTAAAGACGCATGGCATATACCCGGTGATCGGTTTTAGCCATGTTCTGCTTTGTAAAGAGTTTGATTTTCAAACGTTGCAGGCTCGCAGATTTGAAGCGACCGTTGTGTTTTTATACAAAATTATTAATGCCGAATATGACTGTCATACATTGTTAAATAGAATTAATTTTCTTGTTCCGAGGCCTGCTAGCCGTTTGAAATCAGCATTTTATCTGAACTGCTTCAGATCGAGGTATTGTGAAAGATGTCCCATAAGTGTAATGTGTAACAATTTTAATTTAATGTCAGAAATGGTTGAGTTGGTTGATGTTAACTTTAATGACTTGCGAATGTTTAAAAGACTTGTTAGGGACTACGTTGTTGTTCATCTATGATTTGTAATTTTTGAAATTTTGTTTTGTTTTCTTATTTTATCTTGGTGTGACTTATTATGTATATAATATTGTTTACTTCTGTAATATCTGATGATGTAATCAGATTTTATTTTTTTTCCTGTTATTGGGTGTATACCTGTTGGAAAATAAAATTTATGATTATGATTATGATTATGATTATGATTATGATTATTTATTTGTTGCAACCAGTTTTCAAGTGTTCCCCTTCTTTCTTTTAACTCTTAGTTTTCCGCCTTCGGATTTCTGATTTCCCCCTCATACATCTGCTGCTGTCCCGTTTTGATCTCTTTTATTTCATCCGACACTGGTTTATCATTTGCTGTAAGTTGTTCCTTTTCTTTGTCGATGTTAACCAATTTCCGATCTGAAGTGTCAACAAATTTTTGGCATCTGCGGTAAATTTCAAAGTTAGCTTGTCGCTTTGTATTATTTCTGTTACTGCGTATTCACTATCGTATTGCTGTCGATCTAGATTTCATTACGCAGATCGTCTCTTTGGAGGCAGGGCTGGGCAAAATACATTTTATTTTGTATTTGAAATACAAATACAAAATACTTGAAAGTCGTGTATTTATATACAAATACAAAATACATTTGAAAAATGTATCAAAATACATTTGTATTTAAAATACTTTATTGAAATACATGATGATTATACACAAATTATTTATTTATTTAAAATAATTGTTATTCCCTTTTAAAAAAACCAATCTCTCGAATTGTTTTAAATACTTTCCGTCAGGTCTGTTGTTTTAAATACTTTCCGTCAAACAGACCTGCACCTTGCGCCCTGTTTTCAAATAAATTTTAAAATGTGCACATTCGGCGGTGATTTAAAAAAAAATTATTGTATAATTTTAAAAATTAAAAAATGTAATTGACTAAAGTATTTTAAATACAAAATACATTTTTATTGTATTTTAAATACAATTACAAAAATACATTTAGAAATTCATCGAAAATACATGTAACGAAATACATTTGTATTTAAAATACATGTAATTGAAATACTGCCCAGCCCTGTTTGGAGGTAAGAAAACCTATAGAATAACTTTAAAAAGTCTGTATACTATGCACTCCAACTATACCTTTTTATTTTTATAATCCTTTGCAAAACTAAAAACTATCAAGCAAAGGAAATACCCGTTTTCCACTTTGGAAACTTTGTTTTACTCCACATTTAAATTCTCACACCTTATTTACTTACTATGAGGTTAGTGCAATCAATAGAATGAAGTACCGAGTTATTTCTAACGTCACGACTGAATTAGTATTTTTGCATTGTCAACTTGGACGCAGCCTATTGAACGTGCTCATCGACGTTTTTGGCGCTGCAATATGGAATTTTGGGAGCGTTCATAAACTACGTGGTTTGGTCAAGGGGGGTTAGGTAGAAAGCTACGCAGGACTACATGAGGGTAGGGGGCAGTTAGAGTCAAGCTGCGTAGTTTTCTTCATTTATTTTATTTCGGCACAATGAAAGCAATTTGCAGAATAACTGACAACATAATATGGATATTTAAAATTATAACTATAAAAAAATATAAACTAATGCAAATATCGGTCTTATTAATTTTTTATAATTATAATGCCAAATAATTTTTTAATAGTTTTGTTAACAGAAAGCACAAACTGTTTTCCGGACTTTTGGAAAAAAAACTACGTTCCGTCTAAGGGGGGTGTAGGGGTATCATGGTAAAAGCTACGTTAAGCTACATGATAGGGGGGGAGGGGCTCTAAAGAGGTCAAAATCAAACTACGTGGTTTATCCCTTTATTAGGATACGCGACGTCTTGAACGTTCGTGTATTCGTATTCATTTAAACCAAGGGTCTACAAACTTTGTAGACCCCTGATTCCTCCACTATAAGTCTCTAACAGTGGCGCAGCCAGGGCTGGGCAGTATTTGAAATACATTTTGTATTTCAACACATATTTTCAATGTATTTGTATTTTGTATTTCAACACATATTTTCAATGTATTTGTATTTTGTATTTCAAATACCCAAAACAAATGTATTTTGTATTTCAGATACAAATTACTAAATACGGTACAAAATACTTTAAAATTGATAACATCAAATAGACAGGGCCGTATTCAGTAACAGTAACGTAAAAATTTTTGTTTGCGATTTTTTCATTCGACGATGTTACTGAATACGGCCCTGCCATTGTATTGTATTGTTATGGGTTTTGTTCCCAACCAGGTATAACAATGTACTGTATTTGAAATGATGTATTTTGTATTTTAAATGCTATAAATTTTGTATTTGAAATACTGTATTTTGTATTTTAAATACTCGGAACAAAATGTATTTGTATTTCAAATACCCAAAACAAATGTATTTTGTATTTCAAATACATATTTTCATGTATTTTGCCCACCCCTGGGCGCAGCCAGGATTTTGTTATGGGGGGGGGGGCTAAGAGATGTGAGCTGTGCCTACGGCGCGCACCGCAGGCGAAATTTTTTCGAAAAACGGGGCGTGGTCATCTTATTTTCGAGTATAATTACTGTGTTACCAATGCCCCATTACTAGTGCTGGGCGATATTGAAATTCCAATATCGAATATCGATATCAAAAAAGTATCCATAATATCGATATATCGATAATATCGATATATCGAAATATCGATATATCGAAATATCGATATACCGAAATATCGATATATCGGTATATCGATATATCGGTATATCGATATATCGGTATACCGAAATATCGGTATACCGAAATATCGATATATTTTCCCAAAGACTAGGAAGGAGTAGGCCGCCTTTTAATAAAGGATACAAGATCGAGTTAAACAATGTAAGGATAACAACAAAAAAAAGCAAAGTTCTTAATATTCAATACATAATTTGTGTAGGTAAAACAAAAACTTAATTGTATAACTGTATAATAATTGTATAATAATATTGTAAGATTGCTAAAATTTTTTGACGTAGTCTTTATTCATAGAGAGCATTATCAGTTGTTCGGCGTGTTCGCCAGTTAGACACGACCGATTGTCTGAAATAACTCTCCCTGCTTTGCTAAACACTCTTTCGGACGCTACGCTTGTTGCTTGAGCACACAAATATTTTTTCGCCAGAACGTTCAGAGTTGGGTATATTTTTGCGTTGTCAGCCCACCACTTCAGAGGATCTTCTTCTAACCCTATAGAAGGATTTCTTACATAGGTATCTATTTCATTGGAAATATCACCCTGGTGGTCGGAACTTCCTTGTGGCCCTCCAATCTTTAAAATTGAACTCAGTCCCCCCGAAATTCTTTTTCGAGGTGGCTCTCTTGGCACATCCAAGTCTATACCTTCAAACTCAATTAAATTTTTAATTTTAAGGATTTCTTCCTCTTCAAAAATGTGTATTTTAAAACGAGGATCAAGGAAAGTGCTTTTTCTTAAAAAAGTCAGAGTTTCTTCATCTTTGTAGTATCTATCCTCCAAATACTTAACAATGGATTGAACGAAGTGAACCTTGATGACATTCACCGATGGATCGACTTGGGTTTCATCTGTATCAAGTTCCCTCAATGATGTCATAATTTGTTTCGAGATCGGTAAAATGGCTGACGCAGTTACATACTTCTCCCCGGCCATAACATCAGACATATTTTTGATTGGAAAAAGAATTTCGATAACACATTTCATCAAGTCCAATTCAAGAACTGTCAGAGTATAATCTCTATATTTTCCTCTTTTGAAAGTTTGAAAAAGTTCGAACAACACCGATGATTGCTCCACGACGACCTGCATCAGAGTCAGGAGCGACCACCATCGAGTTTGAGTAAACGATGGGATTCTCTTCACTGGAGTGTTCCGATTTCTTTGGCAGGTTTCCAGCTCTCGTGACAGCTGCCAACTGTGAGCGAAAACATTTTGAATTTGTTTAATTTTATCGATAGTGGGCCCTATATCACAAATCTTGAATGCCTCTGTGACGGCTGAGTTGATGGTATGTCCGAAGCAGCTTATTCGAGGCAGTCCCAACAATTTGATGCATTTCACCATATTTGAGCCACTGTCGGTTGTGAAGACAGCTCTTTTGTTAAATGGAATGTTCTCCATCATGAAACCGAGCACTTCTGCCAAATTTTCTCCGGTGTGATCCTCGGCGACTTCTTTGCAGTTAACGCAGACCGACTTCAATTCCCAATTCAGAAAGAAATGTGCTGTCAAAGATATAAACTGCTTTTTATTAACCGCAGACCATCCGTCAGTTGTAAGAGAAACATATTTTGCATCTTGCAAATCTGAATGTATTGCTTTTACCATTTTGTTAAACAAGTTTGGGATCTTGTTTTCCGTTAGCGTCTTTCGCGACAGTACCTGATAACTTGGTTGTAATGTCTTAAGTAGATGTTTGAAGCCATCCTTTTCAACCAAGCTATATGGCTGCATTTCAACAGCAATAAAATACGCGATCGCATTATCAATCTTCTTCTTTTGTGTATCACTCACCCGATAATGTTCTAGCGTAGGTTGCTTTATTTTCTTTTCAAGCACAGCTCGTATGCCCCGCGAAGTAGACCTCGAGGGTTCTGCTACTGGATCTATCTGAGAACTTTGGGTCGTTACTGACAATCCTCCTGTTTCCTCTTGTAATATGACTTCGGGTTCACGTTGTGAGGATAAGGAGATATCAAGAGAAGTGGAATCCTCCTCATCCTCACTCTGGACCTCGGCGTCGGCCTCTTGTTCTTCGAGAAATCTGACAACCAGAAAATCAAAGATGAGAAAATTCAAAATGAGAAGAAATAAAAATATAAAAGGATTTTGCAATTACGGTTACAAACTTCTAGGGGAGATTCCCCATGGAAAATTGATCAAGAAAAAATATAACTTCGATATCTTAAAATTGAAATAACCGTTTCTGAGTGGCGTGCTAGGACTGCTGAGGCTGAGAGTGCCTCACACGAAGACGGCAAAAATTTTAGAGCGTTTTTTTTTCAAAAATATCTAGATTTGGCTAGTAGCAATGCACTGCTTTTGCATTAGGTACTTTTCAATACTCACACTACAATATTCTGAATATATTTTCAGCAGTGATGAGCTTCTAGTTTTCGTTTTATTTTGACGCACTTAATATCTTCCGTAGTCCCGTATCATTAATTAAGTATGATTTTCATAGCATAATATATCAGTCAGCACGCAGCATTCAGCACTATCTAGTTTGCAAAAATGGGAAGAAAGGGGAATGCGGATTTCGGTTTAATTTTACGGTAACTATTATATAATACGGTCAATGTTTTTCAAAAAATTAGCTTACCTGCTTTCCTCAAGCAATTTAGTTTTTTTGTTTTGCAACTCTGCATGCACAAGAGGATGGTGGTGTTTCAGATGCGCATGTAGATTGCTAGTAGTCCCTTTAGATACCACCATCTTTTTGCACCGGGTGCATTCTATTTCACCGTTAACGTTCTTCTTAAAATAGTCCCACACAAAACTTTTCGGCATGATCGTCGAATTGTACAATACAAAAAATTAATTTCAAATCACAGTACGTTTATATACCAGAAATAAATTACACGCTGCACTTATAAAGAAATGAATTACACGTATGTCATGATACATTTATGTAGCCTGATTGGGGACTTTACCTTCATAATATCATGACGTATAATTTTTTGCAACTGATATTAATACTGATTATACTATAGTTACCAAGACAGCAGTCTGTCCGGATTTCAAATTGTCACAAATAAATGCAATTGCAGCTATTAATATTTGCTTGAATCAGTGAATTTATTATGGTTTTTAGTGCTTAGCGATATTGAAATACCAATATCGAATATTGATAATGAAAAAGTATCGAAATATCGATATATCAAAATATCGATATATCGATATATCAAAATATCGATATATCGGTATATCAAAATATCGATATATCGATATCAAAAAATTTCAATATCGTTTATCGATATTTCGATATATCGATATCAATATCGATATATCGATATTTTTCCCAGGACTACCCATTACCCAAGAAGTTGTTTCTTATGTGTTACCACTGTTACCTACCTTAAATTAAAATTCAAACACAATAATTTTTTTGTTTTAAAAAATGATTCATTGTACCGGTACTACAGCCCCCTAGACCCCCCTTGACTGTGCCACTGAGTCCTAAGGACCAAGACCTACGGTCTTGCGTGATTGCTTATCGGGAAGATTGAAGAGTTTTCGAATATGTTTTTAGGACACACTTTATATATCATCAATTACCAGTGGCGGCTTGTCAGGGTTAGGCAGGAAATAAACTAGTGTTGGCCCGCGAGCCGTAGTTTGGAGACCCCGATTTAAACAAGAAGTGCGTCATGTTTGAGCGCATGATACGCAACGTCGATAACGATAGTTCGTAAGTTCATATATCCTTGCCCATTAGAACATAATTTAACAAACAACATAAATTAAAAATTACTTTTTGAATTTTTTTGAACGCCGAGTTTCAATTTTAAGATGGTTTTAATTGGAAAAATTTATTCCTCGAAATCGGGTCTTGTAAAGTGTACCTATTAATTTTTGTTGCACTAAAAATTTATATTTACATATTGCCGAGGTTGATTCGTTATTTTCATTATTCATGTAAACATTACCAAACACTTTCTAATTTCGTCATTTAAAACAAACATAAAATTACTTAATTCTGCACATTTCTACTTAATTTTTCAAAGACAGTTTAATATGGAAAGAAAAATGTTATAATTTAATTTTATAATTTTAATGTAGGTACTAGTATACATAATCACAGAAAAAATACGAGTATAAAAATATATTTTAATTTTTGTACTTAAAATCTATATATACTTTATGAATAATAATACAATTATTATTAATATTATAATCAAAATAAATTATACATTGTTTTTATAATTTTTTTGGATTAAAAATGTATATTTGGTTTAATAACAATCATGCACAATGTGCGCGCGATTTTTTAAAAATAAATTCAAATTAATTATCACATGAGTGCGAAATCTAGTTTATCAAAATGCGTAGATTTCAAATTTTGGTAAAAATATAGTTGCGCCTTAATTTAATACACTCGAGATAATAAAACAGTTAATAAGTGAGATTATGTTGAAGTATAAAAGATCTGTTTTATTTATACATCAACTTTGTAGGCTCACATTTATCGAGGTCCCCCAAAATTATAATTATAAATAGATTTCCTTGCGAGTATTATTAAAAATTTATTATGGTATAATGCCTTTTCTTTATCTTGGTCAAACATCCATTCAGAAAACCGTGTTGATTTTAGGGTCAAAAAAGTTCATTGTCGACTATTTGTTGCAACAAAAAAACTTAATCGAAAAAATAAAAAACTAATTTTAACAAAAGGTTCTGAATGTAGGTCAGTTTATCACAAAATATTTCACCAGTGCCGTCCATTCTAAGAGATTTAAAATTTTGTTAACAGCTTTTAATACACAGGCAAAAAATCCTCTTCAAATCACAGAAGCTTTTCTAAACATACCTATAATATCCGTAATTAATTTGCTAAAATTTTCATATTCCGCTAAGGTTATAGATAATTTTTATTTAGATTTTGCAAACAAATACTTATTCCATTTTTCAAAACATAAAATAATCTTATTTGTATGATGCAGGTAGAACACAAGATTGCATCGCACCTTAGAGGTAGGGACCTCATACAATCGTACCATTTGCTTTTAATGAAAATCATAATGGACACGGCGGTCCTTTATGTTCAAAAACGAAATTTAGTAGTAATTGGATTTTACAAAATTTATTTAAAACGGAGCAAGCGTACGAATAAAATATAATAGTTAGTACTTTCAAGTATTCAACGATCGATCCGTTTTCTTTTTTATTTTACATTCATAACTTCACATCTCCTTTGCACATAATTTTCATTATGATTTTGTAAATTTGTTTAGACTTGCATTTTTAAAAGCATTTATTATTTATCTAAATATCAATGTTTATGAAAAAATATTAATTTAGTTAGAAAATAACATCGACAGTATACCTACAATATACAATTAAGCGTTATATCCTGATTAATATTAAATTAAATGGAAATCAAAAATGTAAAAGACGTCAAAAGAGTCAAAAAGATTTTAAATTATTATGCAATGTCTACAGTCGTTCCTTAAATATTAAGGCAACGTAGTGTTTTCTCTGGTACTCTAGTAGTAAATTGGAAGGAATCGACCCTTTCTTCAATTTCCTCTTGCTGCTGAGGCGCAAGCTGGGCATCGTGTTTTACAAATGTAATAATGTTACTATCGTCGCCCATCAAAGTCTTAAGGCACATATTTTTATCTTTAAGTCTTTTTTTAACTAATTGTTCTAAATTAAATAAATGATCGTCCATTTCGTTAGGAAAGTGAGTGTGCATAAAACTTGCTAATCGAAGTAGATATTCCACGTTGTGACCACTTGGTCCACTGCAGTCCGAAATTTGATTAGCTATCTCTATTAAAGGTGCATCTCCCAACCACAAAGAATTGTTTGAAGTAGCAATATACAAAATGGTAGTAAATGGAACTCCACTAGATCTTGGATAAAACGTCGCAAATTCTGTCATATATCCACCTAATTTACATTCTCTTTGGGCTAAATATTTCAAAGCTTCATCTCCACTAATTTGAAAGGCCACACCATGCGCTAAACCCTGAAATTAATAAAATACATTAGAAATATAGCACTGGTTTACAAAACAAATTTGTTATACAGCCAAGATTAATTAAACAATTTTAGGGAAAGTAATTTACAAGTGCCAAAACCAAAAATTTAAAAAAGAAATCGGAAAAATAGCGATATATGTATAATAAATAAAGAATACCTTCCGAAGGTAGAATAATACGAATGTTTATAATATGTTCTGACCCCGTGTCCATCCTCCCTCATATTAGCATATTCCAAATTCTTATAAGATAAGCTAACAATCATTATTTGGCTTTCTCCTTGATGCAATATTTGTGATTTACCAACAAAAAAACACAATTATACGATTTATTTAAAATAAAATTATAAAACATTCGAATTTGATCGAAATTCAAAACTTAAGTAAGTTCCCAGATAACACTTAATATCTACTGGATATCCAGCTTCAGTCCAGATAATGTATGTATATTCAGGACTTCATCTGGATATCTATTGGATATACGTACATACGTTGAATAACATCTACACGATCATTAGCCTAGTATGCATTATTATTATTAACGGGTTGTGGTTTTACGCCCACCGCACTGAAGCTTAAGCTTATTATTTTTATTATTATTATTTTGGCCTTATACCAATTGGACAGTTATCCGAAGAAGCAGCCGAAGCCAGAAATAAAGACTTCCGCATGTACCGCCAACATCATTCGAGGAAATGCAGCAGAAAAGCCACAAACGAAAGCATTTTGAACAATATGTTGACAAGTTCTGACCCATACATTTCAGCAACACGCCACAAACTCCGCAGAAAACATAAACCATTGTTAGAAGAAGCACAAAGCTTTATTTATTATTGAACAGGCATTTGATGACGACGAAAGGGAAAATTTTGAATTTATAAGTATGAATACTTTTGAAACTGAACAATTTTAATTGGGATGGGTTAAAACGTGGATTAGGCCTATAAGGGGACACCGCTATAAAAAAATATCGTCACTCTCTGCCGCAATACCTCCAATCACCAGCACACCAAATTTTGTCCGGAGATACGATGACATAATGTTCATTTTTGTTATTTATTGTGGTAGCCTTAACAAAGATATCGGTAGCCCTGGCAAAGATATCTATATGTATCACCCCCTACCCTAAATCTATCTATAAAAGTTTTTTTAACAAAATCTAAAATGAAAAAAATTTTTTATTTTTGTACGCCACTGAATTTTTTCCAAAATTTTTATATATGTCACATAATACCGTAAGAAGTCACAAATAAAATTTCTCCAAGATTGGTACAACAAATTTTTTCGGTCATCTAGCGGATTTTTCGAAAATAAATTTTTGTAAATTACTGACTGTCGATTTACTGATTCTGAAAACATTTGCGAAAAAATTTAACAAACAGCCTAAACTTGGTCGCTACCTAGTGGCAGAACCTTTTACTTATAAAGTAACGTTCCGTCAGTCCGTACGACGATATTATAAAATATTTCCCACCGAACCACCTATTTTTGTATTCTAAAATTAATTGTTACAAGCCCTAAACTCAATTCTTATGCTGCACTCGGTATACAAATCAACATTAACCTAATTTTGACACATATGTCACAAAATTATGACGTTTATTAAAATTTTGAATATATTGTTTTATTTTTGCCAGCCATCTGACAAATTCTCACAAAAAATATATAAATTAAGATTTCAGTTAATATTTTCTATAATTTTTCTGACCTGCCCCGCCCTGTTACAATTGGCTCGGTTTGTTTTCTCACCAATACTTACACTTTCAAAGCTCCATCGACACACCAAATTTTAGCTGAATCGGTAAAACATTTCCGGAGATACGACGACATTTTCATTTTTTTTTATTTATTTTATTGTGGTGACCCTGGTGAAGATTTCTCTGGCAAAACCTTATTTTCACCATTCCGGCCCACGAGGCATACGTCCAATAAGTTTGATTGCAATCGACGCAGAAATGCCGGAGAAAATCGATCGACAAAAACTTTTTTCATGTTTTTGCCAAAAAAGTTAATTTTATTTTTTTCATGTTGCATTACTGATTTCTATCGAAGGATTACATATGCTCTCATATCCATTAGGATCAATGTACCTACGTACCAAATTTGGGTAAGATCCCTTCAGCATTTCTTGAGTTATTCACTCTTAAAGTTTCAACTTTGACAACTTGTGATTTTTGACAGACAACAGATAGAAGATTAATTTTACCTATTCTGGATAAAGCCTTTTAAGGCCTTTAAAATAACATATCGCAAGACAAAATATTTTTTAAAAATCCCGTATTATTTTCTTGTGGTGGCACTCCTGATTGATAGAGCGCGACGAAAACCTTATTTTCACCTTTCCACCGTGAACCCTACCACCATACCAAATTTGGTCGTAATTGGTTGGATGGTTCGGAAGCAAATCGATCGACAAAATTTGACGACCGACCGACAGACAGACAGACAGACAGACAGACAGACCGACACAGAAATTTTTTTTTACTTTTTGCAGATCTTTACGTTTCTGAACACGGTGATCTCGAAAATGCAAAAAAAAAAGTTGAAATTTTTTTTCGATTACCATACCTCCAATTTTTTTTTAAAATTGATTGGAGGTAAAAATCGGGCATAGTTCTTAACCTCTATGATGGGGTGAAATAAAGAACATAAGTTGAAATTACGACTAAATCGAGAAATATCGAGGCACGAGCATAGGTGTAAAAATAGGATAAAAATATGTTGTATACATATTATATAGTCAGTTCGTTGAGAAAATTTGAGAATTCAGAGTTTTTAATTTTTTTATGTCTTTCTCCATACAAAAAATATTTTGAAAATTACCCCTGGTTAGATGATTTGCCCTCATCAACAACAATCCAGGGTTTTTGCACATTGTACGGTCACATCTGAGACGAGCCCAGCAAGCTACCTTTTCTGAAAAAGTTAACGTTTAAAATTTTTTAATTTTTAAAAGTTAAAAATATAAAGCAATAGTCTCTTCTCGAATTAACAAAAATAACTGTTATGGAATTTAAAATACTAGTAACATTTAATTTTATATAGACCGGTATACATAGTAGATATTGACGTAGTTAAATTGGCCGAGAAGAATGCCAAGTTTTTTTAAACGATTGGAACACTATCCATTCACGTGTACGATTTGAAAAATATATTGAAAATATAAACGTTCTATCTGCGGCACATGCAAAAGAAAATTATTATAAATTGTGATTGAAAAGTAGATCTTACTGGTTTCTGCCAGTTTAAAATTTTTATATTAGCAATCTAGTTGACTTAAAGCTTTTTATTATGATCACCTATGACCCTATTAATTATATCTAAACTATTAACGAGTATGATATAGCATTTACTAGGTTAAACATATTGAAAAATTATTCTGAAGGTACTCTGACGAACATTTCATCAACAATTCATATTCAAAATAAAAATGGACAAGGTGGAACTCGGATAATCGCAGTTTCTAAGCTGCTTGATAACAGAGCCGGCGCGAGCCAATTTGCCGCTATGTACAAGTTTAAGACTAGTCACCCTTAACGGACGAGGTAACGGGAAAAGCTCGCTGCCGCGGCTAAGTAGCATTTGAGTTTTTGAATTTAGGCCAGTTTTTAAGGTCAAATACCCCACTGTGCGCCGTAGGTGAAATTTTTTTGAAGGAGGATGGCCTTCGTTTCATGTCTTTCATAGGAATTCTAGTAAATTAGGTGCGTAACTGTTGGATAGATGACGGAAAAACAAACGGGGGGTCCGAATAAACAGAAGCAACAAAGATATGAAATAAAATGACATTTATTAAAAATAAAAATATCCAAAATATCACATGCGAAAAAACGAAAATTTGCCGCCCTGTGCAAAGGCACCGCTCGCACATATGGTAACGCCGGCCCTGCTTGATAAACGCTGGTTTAGATAATAAAATTCGATACTACTCATATTATCTTTTAGCCCAAAACTCACACTTATAGGAACTAAAATGTTTTAAATTTTCACCAACGTTTTCGCTATACTATGGCATCTCCAGGCGACGACTAATAGTAATTATCAATATCAACAATTCGGACAATATCAATTATTGATACTATGGCAGTATATTATAAAATACTTACTTACAATGTGATTTATTTGTGAAAACTTCAAACATTTTTGATTTTTCTAAATAGTAATAAATTGCTTAAAACCGATTTCTGTGGAGGTGCCGGGGTCAGAAGATGATTGAAACTTGGCAGGAGAGCGCTATTATTACAAAATGAGATAATACTAACACTATTATCACAAAGCCTTGAAAATGCCGATTACTTATATTAATATATAATTTGAAACGATTTTTGTACTCGTATAACATGTATTAATTTTATATCTTAAAACTGCGAATTGTTACGTCACTTATGGAGAATCAAATCTCAAACTGCAATCATCTTGGTTTCAAGTTGGCAAAAACTTAATTATCTACTCTATATTTACTCTATAATGTAAAAATATAAGCTAAAATATGCAACGCTTTTAAGTTCGCGATTGGCTCTTTTCTTTTAACTAAGAGCGTAAGAGCCAATGAAATTGCAAAACGTTTTCTGGATAAGAGATTGCAAACCTTTTCTCTGTATATTTCTTTGTTTGAAATTAGGGTCGCGAAGAGGTTCCGGGGGTTGAGCCGCCTACGGCTGTCAGGTGGATGGACCCCCCCGCCCCTAGTAATTTAAATAAATTAAATACGTACTTTAACGTAAGTTCGCCATTGTCAAGGAAAAGTACGTATTTAGTTTATTTTAACCATTACTTCGCTGAACGTATTTCTCACATCATTAATTATAATTTCCAATTTTTATTTATAAGCTTAATAAAAATTGATTAATTTTTGTGATTTTACTGCCCTCCACCCATGTTACGTAAAAATTATTTTTAAAATTTTTTAATTTCCCACCCTCTCCCTTCCTTAAAGAAATATTTGACAGTGGAATAATTCAGGGGTCGAATTATCTTTACTCGATTTCAGTAGCGCAATAAGAACTTCAAGATAGAGGGGAGCATGCTGAATTACATAATTTACATTTCCTTTCTATTTTTAACCCACCATCTTTTTCCATACTACAATTTTTACCAACAATCTTAACGAGTGCGTCATTTCTACCGCCCCCTTTTTTTTCGACTATCCTAACGGTTTAGCAATTTTTTTTCCAAAGTAGGCTTGTTAGGGAAGACTAAAAAGCTTTCCATTCTGCAAAATCTTCCACAAATAATAACGAATGGATTTATTTCCGTTCCCCACATAACGGTTCGTAAGTTTTACCAGACCTTCCTAAAAACTTTTCAGTAATTAATTAACATTTTGTAAAACCCTGTCCATTTCGTTTAGACTGGCTGGTAACTATATTTCACCTTTTTTATATTGACTTTCTCTAATAAGATTTAGCAACTACCTATAAATGTAAAAGTACTAGTGCAAGTAGGTTGACGAATTTAAATCTACTGTACCTAGCCTTTCAGTAAAAGTGTAAAATTACTAGTGATAGTATAAAATTACTGTTTTCGTACTTTCACTGGAACATATACATAAACAAGGTGGAACTCGGATGATAAGGCTTCTGTACGGTTACTTTTCTAGTTTAAATATAAAAAATCCCTCGACTTAATTGATTAATCTTAGTTAATTGCAATTCTTTTCTATTAAGCAGAGATAATAATAAATTTATCTTATGCTCAAGATGTCGTAGGTGGGGGCAGTTTGTAGTGCGTAAATTTACCTTAATAATACGGCACTTAATATTTTGCCGCACTAGGTATTGTTTTTAATTCTCTTTTGCTTTTTGTCCAAACAGTGTTACCAACTTGGGTATCCATTTTAAATAATAATCATTGTAAACGCCTTCCCAAATATTTTTTAGGCTCTATTTTATTATTTAATCCGAACACTGAGTATTATGGATATAAAGGACGAGTTTCTAGTTTGTTAAAGTCATAATAGTTCTTAAAGTTCACCCTTTATACAAAATTTGTGATTTACCAACCACAAACAAGCATAATTGTTCGATAGCCTCTGTAAAAATTATATAGATACCATGTATTCCTCAATTTCGGCGTAATTGTAGTTGTCGAATTTTGAAATAACGGTCCTCAATATTGTAATAATACCAGTGAACTAATGAAATTAATTTTACTTTTATTCAAATAATATATTGACATTTATAGGTATTGCAAAACATTATATTTTGAATTAAGAAACTTACCTCTTCATCTTTGACTAGCGTTGCAACTCGTCCTGGCTGTAACAATAAATAGTTGTAAAATACATATACATACATACATATGTATAGTTAATTTAAGATTTAGTTGATTAAGCCTAGATAAATTTTAAATTATTCGGTATATTTATGCCATATTTAAAATCAAGTACTAAATGTTTGTCAGGAAGAAATTGACCATTCAAATTATTCAAATTTCAAGAATTCAAATTATATAAAAAAATACGACAACTCAAATTCAAAACAATAAGAATTTTTCACGCAAACTGCAAAATTCATATTTCAAAACCAAAATTTCAAGTCAAAATTTACGGAGTAGCAAAAGCCTCACCTTCCCTAAGAAAAGTGAATTTTTTGAAAATTTATTAAAATAAATTTTGTGAATTTACTTTTTCTTTACCTATGTACCTTGTTCATTATTTTCAGAATTTCTGTAAAAACGGTTGGTTTTCTAAAAAAATATATTTGACCAAGGTTAAATTCCTTAACCGGTTTGGGTCGTCAGTTTTTTCTAAGACGTTTCGGAGTTCCGAAGAAAAGTAAACAAAATTAAACTTGAATTTTTTTAAACATTTTTTTCCTTCATTTAATTTATATCCCGAAATCCGTTTATTCTAGACGATAAAGGGTTAAAACATAATTTGTAGATAAGCAAATAATCTTTAAAAACGTTCTAATCCATTAAGCTTAAAAAATCAATAATATGGGAGCTATGGCCGTTTGAAATCAGAAATGCAAAAAATTTTTTTAAAGGGGGGTACCCGCCAAGGGTTTGGACTTGGACAAAAATTTTATTTGAAAATTTGTCTTAGAAAAGTGTTCTTTTATCACCATCTCAAAGGTTCTTCACGGTCAAGGGGACACCCTGTATATTATAAATAGAGTACAGACTTTTAAGCATAAAAAATCTTAAAAATAGCGCTTAAAATACCACAATAATAATAATAATAAATTATTATAATAATTAAATAATAATTAATAAGCGTTAAAAAACCTTTTTTAAATAAAATTTATTTGAAAAGTAACAAAATAATAAAGGAACAAAAAGTAAAAAAATAGCAATAAAAAGTAACACAATAAAATAATTACTCTACATCATTTCTAAAAAATGCAATTATTAAAATGTTTCATTAAATTTTTGATTAAAAATTTAATACGACGATCATAATATGTATAAGACATGTTTAAATCTGGAAAAACTGCGTTCTATGTTCTATCGTACCTCGACACTGGTAATTGGGGCGTTCTTAAATTTCACATTAAGGTTTTGTGGTATTTTCTTCTTTCTTTCTTTATTTCTTCACTAAAATTTTCATTTAAAACATCAATGTTTTCATTATACATCCTATTATATCGTATATCATAAAATATCAATATCATTAAGTTTTGAAGCTAGTAGTTCTTGTCTTTTTATTTGTTTATATAAACAAAACGTAATCCACCCTCTTCCTGGTAGCACACTTGGAATGTTACCAATTATTTAAATAATTATATAATAATGTAAGTAAATAGGTGTTCAAATAAAGCAAAAACGTTAAAAATTTTGTATATTTTTGTTCTTTCTTTCATCAGCTAAAAAAAATAAATGAAAGACTGCATAATACAAAAGGTTTCTAACTAGAAACTGCGTATCCAAGTAAGAAACGACATATTATGTATGTATGTAAATTAATAGCAGGATTGAACAAATATGTTTGATATTTTTCGAATATATTTAAAAGCACATTATACTCGTTAATAATGAAACATTTAAGCTCTCTTATTCAATTAAATTATGACGTGCAATGTAGTACTTATCATAATCAATGCCTCATTAAATTGACTACAAAAATTTTAAATGGCAAATTGATCACTTAGTGCTGATTATCCTTTTTTTTCTAATGCAATAACACAGATCAAGTTCAAGTGTGAACAAAGTAATTTAATTTTTTATTATCGCAATTTTCGTAATGTACATAATAGAGCGTAGACTTTACGATTATGTAACCCCTTGTATGGTTTCCTTTTTTTTTCATGTAAACTGCTTTTGTTATAGTGTTTATGTAAGTTCATACTGATGTCTTGGAACAAGTACTTCTGT
Organism: Cantharis rufa; assembly: GCA_947369205.1. Classification (NCBI taxonomy): domain Eukaryota; kingdom Metazoa; phylum Arthropoda; class Insecta; order Coleoptera; family Cantharidae; genus Cantharis; species Cantharis rufa. The sequence continues at coordinate 49,785 of OX376309.1, read as the reverse complement.
TAGACCTGTAAATCCATGTAAATCAATGTAAATCAATAAAAAAATTATTTACATTCCCGAAATAAGTTTCGAGCTAAACATTATGTAGTATGTTTATAAAAACATATTAATATAACGTAACGTATATTGTCAAAAAATTGCTCTTTTGAGTTACTATTGTAAAACAATTTGATCGTAAGATTTCTCCAAAAAAATATCGTAACTTTGTAGAAACTCGAAACTATACAAAGAGTAGATACCCTGAAATGTATAGTATCTCAAGACTACTTGAAAAACGCAATATTAAATTGCATTAAAAAAAATAAAAAATAGAAAAAAAAAAATAAAAAATTATAATATCTCATCAAAATCGGTTGAATATTCTCGAGAAATCTTGACAACCGACTTTGAAAACACAGTTTCCAGAAAAACGCGTTTAAAGTTGTGAGTGACAATAGAACTGGAAAAATTTTTTTTTGAACTTACATTGAATCGTCGATTCCAGGGCCACAAAGTAAAGAACCTGCTGCAGCTGCAATGTTAATTAATAAGACAATAAAAAAAAATCTAAAACCCATGTAATCCCTTAAATGGCCGTAATAAATTTTTTTATAATTATGTTTCAAAAAGTGTCACTTTGTGACATTCAAAAGTGTGCGGAAAAGTACTACTTTTTCGCCCTGGTCGTCCTTCGGCCTCGATCGTAAACCTTCGCTTTGAATGGAAAAATGTTAGTTTTCCTAACTTATATCGAAAATATCTATTAATGGAAATTTAAAGAAACATTTATTTTAATAATTCCATTTTTTAGAAATGATGTAGAGTAATTGTTTTATTGTGTTATTTTTTATTACTACTTTTTTACTTTTTGTTTCTTTATTATTGTGTAACTTTTCAAATAAATTTTATTTAATAACGTTTTTTTTAATGCTTATTAATTATTATGTAAAAGTTTAATGCATTTTTTTATGCATATAATGGCAATTTTTTGTGCTATTCTAAGCGCAATTTTCAAGATTTGTATGAACAAATTTCAGTACAGTATTTGAAATATAATATTGTTAATAGGTAGAAAGGTAGTATTACATAGTACTAACAAGGGCTGGCTCAAACGTGTGAAATTTTGTTTTGCTACGTTACACCTAGTTACATTACGCGAATGAAATAGTAGCGCGCCATATTCAGCCAATTTTGAAAATATCGAATTTGAAAATTGCAGATTCTGTTTAACTTATGATGTAAAATAACTTTAACAACATAAGGTTGGTTACCGTGGTTGACAGTGCCTAGGGCGCAGGCCACCCTAAATCCGCCACTGGTCCAACTGAAAAGAGCTTTGGGCCCGCAAGGTATTACGGGAGATGGCAAATTGCGTCCCACGGTCAAGGGTACGGGTAAATTGCGTCCCAACGGGATCGATGGTCAGAATGGTTAAATGAAATCCTCTTATTTCTTAGCTGCATGAAGGTTTACAATGTTTTGGTCATTTTACAGCACAGGATGTTACAACAACTACTTATTATTAAATTGTTTTTGTATAAAATATTTTTTTACGAACGAGGCAGATCCACCCCTTCCTGGTAGTAGCACACTTTGCCGAGTAGGACCGGTCTTCGCTGGGTGCGTGACATCAGCGCCAAGTAATTTATGAACTAAAGGTGGCAATATTTACATTGTAGTAATGAAGTAAAATGTGTTTTTCTTGTTAAATTTTTTTAAGAATTATTGAAAAACATTTTGTTAAACGTAAAACGTGAGTGGATAAGTTAAATTTTAATTGTATTTTTGAATCAGGTGAAAAATGTAAGTACAATGATACATAAAATGAAAAAACAAGTCTATATTACATAACCTCGAAAATGTGAATATTCAAATAGTCAAACTTTCAGTGCTGGCTGAAACTGGCAAGTTTCGATGCACATTTAAAATGCGTTTTACTAATTACTATTGGTCAAATTAATGTAAACTTAGGTCCAGTTTTTCAATTGCGAGTTAAACAAAATTCGATAGTTAACCGGCGTTTATGCCTACCCTGATTGATCAGATGTCTAAGTTAACCGTTGAATTTGGATTAATTTACGATTGAAAATCTGTGCGTTAGTGTGCATTGTTTCTCATGTACCAACTTGAAAAAAATACCTAACAAACGTGTATATAAGTAGTGTCCGCGGAAAATTTAAGGAAAAACAAAAACCCAAAACATTAATAAATTATTAGAAGTGCAAGTGCGATCAAGGCAGATTTTTCATGTTCTGTTCTTTCAGGGAATCAAAATTTTAGGTGTACAATAGATTTGGTAATTAAAACTGGATTCCAATCAATTACCCACAATATTGATTTTCAACCACAAACAATAATAAAGGGTAAAAATCTAGTCGTTGCTGAACATGTTAGAGATGTAGAAGAGCATCGAAGAAATAATGCAAGTAATTTTATAAAATCGCGCGTCGTTCGACAAGCATCTGTTCATTCGACACCTTACACAACATCCTTAAATGTAATTTGAAATTGTAATACTTATACGTATAAATTTAATTTAGACTATTTTTATTTTTCAGATTGATGAGGTACGATGTGTGACTGACGTTAAATGTGATTGTGTTTACAATCAAAGTGGAAAGTGCAAACACATTGCTGCATTGATTTATTTTATAAATAATGAAGAGAGTGCATCCAAGACGAGTACTGAACAGCAATGGGGAAAACCTAGTGCCCGACAATTTGCAAAAGAAAAATATTCTAAAGGCAAATATTTTGAGGAAATGTTTCCCTCAAAAACAGTAAAAAAAGTGAGCCTCAAGCAGTAGATATCTCTGAATTAGTTGGTGAATCTGCATTAAAACAAGTCGTTGTAGCAAATGCAACAAATACACATAATCGTACGATAAGAAATCTTATGAATTCATTGCTAAAGCAAGTTGAAGTAAATTTAGAAAAGAAAGACTGTGCCGAATGTGTAAATAATTTCCATATTTTTTGTGAAGAAAACACAATTTACAAAAGTAGTCATAAACTAGATGGTAATTTAAAAGAATTTTATGTTAAATATATATTGAAATGTCTGATAAAGATATTATAAATTTATGCTGTAAAACTTTAGAGCAATCTAGTTGCAATGAATGGTACACAGCTAGACGATTGAGATTTTCGGCTAGTAAAAATGTGCACAGTGTTAAAGTGAGAGCAAGAAAAACAATTGACAGCTTGGTTTCAGATATTTTATTTCCAAAAAAAATTAATTTGCCTTCTTTTAAATATGGATTAACTAATGAACCTTGTGCCAAAGAAGAATATGAGAAACTTTATAATTGTGTTGTGAAACGTATTGGTGTCGTTGTTTGCAAATTTCAACCTTGGCTTTGTGCGAGTCTTGATGGTGTAGTTGTAGAGGAAGGATGCGTCTCTAAACTTGTAGAGTTTAAATGTCCTATATCCTGCCAAAACAAAGCTGTAATTAATTTAGTTGATAATTCATGCAACGTCAAATATTTAGAATTTGTTGATGATAAGTTGTTTTTGAAAGAAACGCATTGTTATTACACACAAATCCAAGTACAAATGTACGTGAGTGGGATGAACGTCTGTGATCTTTTCGTATATTCACCAATACCAAATGGTAGTTGTTTAATAGAAGTGCACCGTAATGAAGAATTTTTGTGGAAGGTAATAACAAAAAGTGAAGATTTTTATTTTCAGTATTATTTACCTGCTTTACATATGGCAATCACTGCTGAAGACATGGAAAACCATAACATTTGTTCGAATAAAAATACATGTTCAAAATAAATCTTTATTTATAAAAACGTAGTTAATTTTTATTTGAAATTATTGGGGGTTGGTTGTAAATTAACTAAAACACAACATATGTGCACAATGTCATCTACACAATGTCATCTACACAATGGAACAAATTTTCCGGAATTTTATGTAATATTTGATAAAGCCTTAATCTTTGCATTATCCGTTCTACATGTATTCGTACTCTTGCTACGTTGTAGGTTTCTTGAGTCTCTCTTGTTGTAAATTCACTTTTTTTTTCTAAAAACGGTGGCATAACCATTTTAACTTTCTTTCCACTTGCATCAATGACTGTTCTGATTGCCGGAAAGCCTTTGTCAGCCAAAACACTGTCACCATCTTCAAGTAAATCTAACAATCCCGATTCGATTGTCATTTGAGAATCCGACTTCCGCCCACCAGCTACTTTGGATTTCAAGCAAATTTATTTATTAGGCGTGGACGTTCTTTTCAATAAGAAATTAAAATTATTGAATGTTACACCTGCAAGATCAATAAGTTGTTCGTCTTTAGTAATGGATGAAAATCCAGTAATCCAAATAAATAAGTTACGATAAGATAAATTTTGTATTTTTTTTACTACCTGTTTAAAACTGAGGATTCATTGACTTGACATCTTTTGTAAATTGAAGGAAATATTGTTGGAACATAACTAAGACTTCCTTCAATTTCAGATTTTTTGCCACCGATGAAATGATCGCTGCATATAACATCACATGGTTTTGGGTACCACGGAGATCCATCGACAAAAAAAATAAAACTATTATTTAACTCTCTTATATACGAAATTACGAAATATTAATTTTTCCTTTTTCAAAAAATACTTTTTTCTCTTCACTGCAGCTATCCATTTAATTCTCTGATTTAACTTCCATTTTGCAACAGGAAATTTATAAAATTTACCGTTTTCTTTTCTGCCAGTATTTTCACAATTCACAACACAGCATTTTTGATGACCCATTCTGTAATACGATAATAATACGATACGCAATACAGGTAATACTATAAAGTGATTCCAAGTTTAAAAAGTTGCCACTTTTTTTGCACAATTTGTCCGCAGCGGACGCTGGCGTCGATTTGAATACCCCCACTATGCACTTCGCACCCTGCGACTAGAGGGACATTTTTACCGGAGCGGAGGGTGCGGAGGGTCAGTTTTGACAAATGCAACCACGGCAAATCTCGGATCCACCCTAAAATCTTTTTGTATAATTTACAAATTTTTAATAATAATTTAGTAATATTTAGTAATAGTAATTTTAATAATAATTTTAAATTTAATGAATTTGTACAATTTTAATCGATTAAAATTAATACCGTACTTACCGTAAGGGTGTTGGGATTTGTGTTAGAGATTACAGCTAATCTGCTTAGGGCTCGGGACGCAATTTACCCGTGCCTTTTTTGACCACTTCAAAAATTTTCAAAAATAGTGACCACGGGACGCAATTGGATGCGCCCATTTAGCTTAAAGAAGAGTTTTTGCCAAACACTAAAACTTAAAGAAAGAAGAAAATGAATCTCATGTGAGCACGTGCATGAGGTCTCTTTTTTTTTATTATATTTAATTAAGTATTAATAAATTATTACATAATAAAATATTGATTCAGACAGTGACAGATCTATCTATAACGAACTTTTTACTGCCCAATCAACTTTTACAATTTTAACAATTTAAGTTGAAAATGTAACTTTTATATCAATTATTAGATTATACCTACTTATATTGTTTCACTATTTCCATTGACGAACGACAAAGAGTTATTTATTAAGCTATATAGGGGCTTAACGGGGGAGGGAATCCTTGAACTTTTTTAAGTCCATATCGTCGGCTTGGAGCAAAAACAAGATAACTCCAAAATGATAGTTTTGAGATAATGCGACTTGAATGTTGAGTTGACAATGTAAAAGTATACAAATTCAAAACAAAATATCTTAATAAAAATTTTATTAGTATTAGTACAATTATCTGATTTTGCCAGAACGTAGTTGAGTATGATTCGTATCCAATCGTGTAGATAACTCATTTTGTCCAAAAATGGAGTTATCTTGTTTTTGCTCCAAGCCGACGATATACGTTTGCATAGTATTTGCAAAAGATTATACTATGTACATACAGATGAGGCCCCATAACATATTTAACTTAGGACATCACATAACTAGAGCCACCACTGGATCGAGATAATAAGATAATATTATGTAGAATTTCCATTATAAGGGAATAAATACATAAATGTTTGTAGACAGACAGACTAGACTAGTGGTTTATTGTCTCAATATTAATTATAATATAATATAAGCTTTTTCTTTTTTAGACAAAGGCTGAATTGTTAGTGGAGAAATGTTTCAGTAGTGACAGTGGTGTTTTAATAATCTATCATTTGTTTGTTTATTTATTTTTATCTCTTGTGAATTATGATGGTATATTTTTAAAACTGGAAAACTCATTTTTAAAGCGATACACATATAGTAGGTCCGTCTATCTTATCAAACGAGAAGATTTCCCATGAGAGTTTCAATCTACTCTACAATTAACCTTGTCGAGCAAGTGAACTTGAGTAAATTACGATTAATGCTCTCGTAAAAAATTTCAAGGCTCGAATTTTAAACGAAAGAGTAATTGCACTCGTTGTTTTAGTAAAACATTTGTTTGTACAGGAAATGCAGGGAGCCGTTTGATTATTTGTGAAAAAGTAGTTCATATTTACCCTTTGCTCTGTCCCCCTATGTGTAGTATTTCCTTGCCAAAATTTTCTTGAATATCCTTGCACGTACCCCGTCACTGCTTTATCAAAATTAAAACCAGGATTCCAACATAAGGAACCGTATCCAAAAACCCACAAGGATTTACTTTCGTTTGCGTTTACTATCTCTTCTAATTTAAAAACAAAACCACCGGCAGCTTCTACCATTTTAGCTGATGCAACACGACTACACAATACGTACAATACAACTGACGAACTTTTCACGACATTGCTTTACCACTTCATTTTTAGGTTCAACTTGGTATTATTGATACCGTTTATATTAGGGCGGGAGAATGTGTGCCTCGAGTGCACCAATTATATCGAGGTCCGCCAATTTTGTTTGAATATTATTGGCCGATCAAGGTAGACGTATTGACGCGACAAGTGATGATGCAATTTTTAGTTGGTCTTACAGAGAGAAAGCATGTGGGTATGCATTATACCAATTCATGTACATAGTATGTGCTATATTATAATAATAATTAAACCCACTTAATGAAAGTTTAGATTTGTCCAAGTTTGCTATTATTATGTTGTAATTAATTACACGTGCATGTAAAGTATATAAAACTAGATGGGTATAATAATTTAATACATCTCGAAATAAATTGTAGAGGTTAGTTTTTTGGTTGATATCTACTTAGAACGTATAGATTAGCTTCACATCACTTTATAATTATTAAGTAAAAAATATTGTAAAGTGACAATAAAATATACAAAAGATTTCCACTTACGTATTTTCGTGCTATTCTTCTTTTAATGAATAGATTTCTTTAAAATGGTAGATAATTTATTGCCTTATATTTACTACTAGTTCCTAGATGACGCTATGAAAAACTGTGCTACGAGGATGATGAGAGAAGACGAAAATTCTCTCCAGATTCCTCATGTATTGTAGCGACATCTAGCGTCAACTTTAGAATTTTTTACCTGTCAAAATTTGTTGACATTAATTTGAAGTTAATTTGTCTTCTCGAAAAAACAGTTTGTTTTCATTTTAGTCAAGTTTTAATTTGTCTTTTAGTATTTGTAATTATATAAAAATATTCATTGGTACACTACAAATATCATAATATTGGTATAATCGTAATTATATCATTGTTAGGTAGTTTTATTTATATAAAATATAATTTTAAATCAGCGTATTCAACTAATTACAAATCAAAGAGAACAACGATCTTATCTTTGTTCACAATAAATGTGTCTTTTAAGTCTCATCTTGAATAAAAGATTGTATTTCATAATACACTTGAGATTTTCAGCCCCGTGTTGTTGAGCAAATACAACACGATTAATTTTGACTTTCTAGCAAATACTAGAGATAGATCTATCTATAGTATTTGTTTCTAGTTACCTGGGCCAATGTTTCCTCAGTTTACCAGTACGTTACATTCATATAAGCAAAAGTTTGTTAAGATTGGTAATTGCCTGATACTACTGTATTAAAATAAACAAAAACTAGACATATCAAGAGATCAATAATTTATTTACAACTGACAGTATTTATTTACAACAATTCACAAACTATTAGACTTTTGTTATCATAGAATTTTTTATAAAAGTAAGTATTTTACTTCTTATCAAACCTCTCCTGTTAGCTACAATAATTCTTTCGTGCCAAATAAAAAGGACATAAGTCTAATTTTGTTTTCTACTGAACGTGAAGTCTATTACGTATCTTTTGCAATGGGCATTAAGTAATTAAGTTATATAAAACAATGTTTTTTGTAAATATGATTTATAACATAAATTCATCTACTTGAATCGTAGTATGAGGTGAAGAATAATTTTATCCTAAACAGTACAAAAGACGTTTACAGTTGTAGAAAATGAAATTAACCAGTTTCAGACTCAAGTTCTCTTCACTTGGCATCAGAAAATTTATATTGCATTACCGAGACTCGCCACGTGGAGGCCGGAGTAGGAATTTTTTCGAGTCTCATCTGTAACCGACATTAAAAAATGCCAAAAATCATAAAATGAAATACATTTTATGGAAAATAAAAAGGATACTATCTACTCTTTTCTTTGCTTCTTTTGCGGTTGAGGATAATATGTTTGCTTCTCCATTTTTCTCTTTGTGAAAGTATATCCTTGAAATTCCTTAACATCTAATGTCCATTGAGCAGCAAGTTTCCTGAAATCTGAGAGATCTAATTTAATAGTGTAGGCTAAGTTTTTAAAAAAAATATCTTTATAAGTTTCAACGTCCATAACATTTTCTTCAACATTATCTTTATTGTCCAAATCTTGACATCTTTCTTCTAAGAATTCATTTGCAGCTTCTCGTAATTTTAATTTTTCTTCACTTGTTTCTTTAGTACAAAAATTCTCTGATTCTTCATTTTCTGCCTCTTCATCTAAAACAGATTCCGCAAGCACGCTTCTTTCATACAAAGACACCATGTGTACATGCTTGCACATGACATTTTTCACTGCATACTCCGGACACTCACATACATACAGTGGCTCCAACAATTATTAATACACCCCTATGTTAACCATGTAAATTGCACATTTTGAAACCGTGTTTTGACATATAAAACTCGCTTTTACAGCAAAACTTTTCAGATATTTTTTATTGCAAATTTTAATCTCTTCAGTTTTGTTTCTATACATTTTTTTATTTTCTTTCACCGTTTACGAGTTACAGCGACTTGAAAAAAACTCTGTAAAAAACCCCCATAAGAGCAATGCTAATTTTATCAACTTTTTTACTTAGTTTTCTTTAAGTCGCTGTAACTCGTAAACGGCGAAAGAAAATAAAAAAATGTATAGAAACAAAACTAAAGAGATTAAAATTTGCAATAAAAAATATCTGAAAAGTTTTGCTGTAAAAGCGAGTTTTATATGTCAAAAAACGGTTTCAAAATGTGCAATTTACATGGTTAACATAGGGGTGTATTAATAATTGTTGGAGCCACTGTACTTATGCTTGCAAATGTGACATACCCTACACAATAAACTCACACAACTACATGTACCAACCTCGCCATACACAACCGAATAAAAGTTCTCACCTGGTGTTGAAGATCTTACCTGAAATTTTCCAAATTCTATCATCTTCACATCGTCATTTAAATTGGACCCCGCAATTTCCTTATGGAAACTGGCTTTCGGACAAATTTTTTGTAAATTCGGGAAATAATAGTTCTGAACTAGTCGATCAAAAGTGTTTATGGACCCAAAGTCCAAATGTCAATAGTTTAAGAGATACAGCTCTTCGAAGTTGAAGTTTTATCATGCCCATGCACCCATGCACTTATGATGTTCTTGTTAAAGACAGCTCTGCATACATGTATAAATGTATATATATTAATATATAGTAGTGTATATCATGCGTACATACATACATATATACATATTTTCCGGTGTATAAGACGCATCCCATTGAAGGGACGTTTTGTGAAAAAAATGAAAATGATAAAAATATAGTTTTGAAGAAAAAAATTCGTGTAATTGTAATAAAGCACGTCTTATTTGTTTAAAAATAATTACGGGATGATAAAAAAATAATTCGGTTCTGTTATTTTGATGTCTGTTAGCCGACGATGATTAGATAAAACTTCAACTTCGTAGAGCTGTATCTCTGAAACTATTGACATTTGGACTTTGGGCCCCTGAACACTTTTGATCTACTAGTTCAGAACTATTATTTCCTGAAATTACAAAAAATTTGGCCGAAAGCCAGTTTCCATAAGGAAATTGCGGGGTCCTTTCGTTGTTCCGCTTTCTTGTGTGCCTTGGCAATTTGTCGGTCGTGATAACTATTTGAATTGGGACGTTCCATATTAGCAATTGTCTTCCACATTTTTCTATCCACTGCTTCATCGAAGGCATCACATAATCTTTCTATTGAACTGGTTGCATTGCGAGTTAGTAATTCTTTAAAAATTAAGAATAAACATATAAGTAAATTAAGGCGCTGCTATTCCTATTCTGTAAAATATTGTTGGTGAAAACCGCAAAGTTCAAGAAAAGATAGATGATGTGTTGTACAATTATATTGACGTGTAATAGAAGAAATTTCTTGTGGATAGAGATTTGTTCTATATCTCGCCTAAGTTTATAAACAACATATCAGATTCTATGCTGAGGTATCATTTTTGTATAAACTCAACTTCATTTCTAATATTATAAAATAGGTGTTACTATAAGGTTTAATACTATTGAAAATTTGATGGTCCAGTTATTAATTGGAATCAAAATGCAGAGGAAGAATTATTAAATGTAAATTATTAAGTAATCAGAAAAAGTAAACACTATAATTGTTACAAAAATATAACATAAAATTGACAAAGAATTGGTGCGTTTAAAATGACTAATGGTACTAACTAAATATACATAGCAACTACAGCATGTAAATCAACTTTTTCCAGTGGCGGCTTGTCATAAAGGGCACAGGGGCACGTGCCCTCCCATCCCAAAACCAAAAACAAGCACTATCTTAAAATAATTATCAAAAAAATAAATTTTATATTTTAAAAACTACTTCTTTTATTTTGTGCCCTCCCACTGGAAAATGTCACGAGCCGCCACTGACTTTTTCAAGTTTGAATTATTATTAATATTAATATTATTATTATAAATAAAAAAATTAAATTTGCTAAAATTATACATGACAATGTAAAATTAAACAAAAACCATCCATATTATTATCAAGTACAGAGACAACTTAATATTACAAATCGTGAATATTGCGCGTTTGTAATCTGGACTCCTTATGGATTGGAACGGGATATTATATATAAAGATGAAAACTTTTGGGAAAAAATGGTCGTTTCATTCAAAACATTTTTATTTTAAGTGCGTACTACCCGAATTAATAATTGATCCACAACATCCGAAAAAATTAAAAATTAAGGATTTGAGAATTAAACCTAGTAACCAATATACGGTTACTGATTGATTGTACTGAATAAACTGAGTAAATACCTTATACATTTAGTAAATACAATCTTTAAACGAAGTAATAATGTAGTTATTATAGTGTATTAATTATGACGTATGTATATTAGTTGAGTTTTGTGTGTAAAACAGTACAATTTTATGTGTTAGTAATTAGTTAAAATAAAATAATTGACTAATAAGTACAGAAAGAGTATGAGTATTGGCTGCAAAATTAAACTGTACCTAGTTGGATTTGGATCAAAAGCTAGATTTTTTAATGACAAGATTATTTTGTGAATTTTAATGGCGACTCAAAAATAATCAAACTGCGTAAGAATACAATAAATTTTACTTTAATTAACAGGCACGTACTACGGGGGGGGGGGGGGGGGCATGGCCCATCTAAAAGTTGTGCTGGCCCACCCTGGCAAATGAAGATTTTCGTTTCAATAATTTCGTGATTTATTTCTGACTAATTAAGTTTAAAATGTTTTACATACGCATTTTTAAGATAATCACATTATTGCATTATTTTTTGTTATTGGTCACGTACATTACCTTTTTTTTCTTGGCCACCTTAAAAATAACTGAGCCCGGCTTCGGCCCACTTAGTCTAACAGGGCTAGTTCCGTGCCTGTTAATTAACCCAATTTCAAATGCAAATTTTTTCTAAAATTATGTAAAAATGGACGTAAAAAGATGTATACGTATGTACCCATCTTTTATTTTTTTAAAGATTTTTAAAAAGTTATCTTTTAGTAAAATGTTACCATCTTTGGCCCAGGTCGTTTTTGACAAACATTCAAATTGGTTTGTGTAAATTTCAAGAAATTATTTTCTAGCATTTTGTTGTAAGATACCTAATCGTGTGTTATTATAAATGTAATCAACACGCCAGTAACTCAATACCATGTTTACTTTTTCCAACTGGTCTGAACGATGTGCATTTGAAATAAAACTTGCTTTACCCCTACAATATATGCAATTGTATGGAGAAAGATTGTAAAACAGTACATTTCATCGTGCAATTTACTGCTCGATTAATGACCAAAAACTTTTAATTTTTTTTATAGCAACAGGTAAAGGTTTATTCTATTTCGATAAGTAATTTTTTTGTTGATAACTTATATTAATTATAATACATAAGCGCTGAATGTTGTACATATTTAAAGACGTTATTGCATAAAAAGCCGTTGTATTTTTAAAATTTTAATCTTTTATCGAAACAGTTTAATGATTTACCTAATAAATTTGTTTTAATAAAGAAATATACGAAAATTTACAACGATAACTGCATAATATGTATGTAACAAATCAAAACATATAAAATAAAGACTCCAACCCGTCACTCTTTCCAACAGTCCCCAAAACACTAGCTAATTAATTTACTAATTAATTTACCTAATTAATATTTTTTGAATCATTTAAAAATATTTATTATTAACGGAATAAATGGAACTTTTCCAAAACACTATGTTAAATGCTGCAATAGTGGCGCCTTAATAACAATCATTAAACATTATTATTTATATTTAAATTTAAAAAGAACCATATTTAAAATATTATATAAAACCATATAAAAACTTGCACTTTTAAATTTGTTGGAAGTTGTTTACTAAATAATAATTGATATAGGTAATATATACTGTATTATAATTATTATTATTAAATATACTTATTATTACTTTTTAAAAAGTTGTTAAAACTTTCCAGTGCCATGTTTGTATTAATACCAGCATGGAGTCGATAACAGTATGCCCACTTTTTCTCCGTTTCTTCGTCTTTAAAATACATTCTAAAAACAACAAAATAAAAAAACGTTATGTAAAATAACATTTTGAGATATAAAATTGAATATTTTAGATTTTGTTAAAAAGTAATAATTCTTACTTTTGAAGATAATTTAAAAATTGAACTTCATTTTCGTCTTCAAGTTTCTTCAAGTAAGCATTCTTCAAGGCTATAAAACGATCTTCTTTGGTGGCCGTCATAATCTCTCTCAAGTCCTTTCCCATATTCGATTGAATTGATTTGTTGTTAATTTTTGGTTTCCCTCGTTGATTCCAATTTTTCAAAACATGCCACGTACACAATAGTCTCCTTGGTGAATTGCCCATAATTGTTTTCCATGCTTCGTGGTATTTTGAGTCGCCATCGCTCATAAAATATTCTGGCATAATTTCTTCTCCAATGCGATCCTTTAATGCCTTTAAAAATACCTCTTGAATAATGCGATCTTGCCTATCAATATAATTACAAATTATATTACAGATAAAATTACAAACTTTTTCTTAATATCTTTTTCAACAAAATTCTAGTATTTTTGAAAACAGTTCTCAAGAGTAGTTGTTGTGTTTCTTAAGTCTTTGAGGCTAATAATTTACGTATTATAGTTTAAAATATTTAAGTATCTATACTTTACCTGTTCGATAAAAAGAAGGCTACAGGGAAACCCATGTTTTCATGATCTTTCACCATCATAACAGTTAGATCATATTTTTTATAATTTGTACAGTGGGTTCCGTCCATACAAATTATACGACTGAATTGCTTTAGCTTCGGTTCCATTGTGTTGTTCATAAATCCTAAGGCAAAATCTGTTTTTTTAAGTACTGGATGTGAATCACCTACGAAAAACCATCACCAATCTAATTTAATAAATTGTTTAGCCCAACACCACTACACAATCCAATTACATACATTATTAGAAAGATAAAAAGAAGTTCCACCTCATACACCCCCCCCACCCCCAACAAAAACCTTTACAAGTATACAAACATTAGGCGAGAGTATAATTTGTTATAATTACCAATATTTTTAAATAAAAATGCATAATTCTTGCCATCCGAATTCCATGCCTGTACTTTAATAGATGTAGCTATAGCATCGTTTGCGTCTCTTTTTATTCCAATTCCATTTTTTTTTCTTTGATATTTTAGGTCATCTACTCGCAATAAATTTATTCGTTCTATTTTGCCACTTTTTGAGCGTCTCTTACAATTCTATCCAACGATACACCAGCCCTCAATTTTTCGCCAATTTCGTTTTGTTCTTCAGGTGTCAAACGTCGGGTTCGAAGTTCATTTTCATGTCCAACATGTGTTTTAATGAAACGAACTTCGACTTTACCTTAATATAAATAGTAAATAATAAAATATTAAAATATGAGAGCAAGTTACCTTCAATGTAAAATTGTGCCGTTATCCTTGAAGCACAAACACCATTAATTTTAATACTGCCTCCTTTCTTCATTAAATATTTGGTGCAATTACTTTTAAATGCTGCAATGAAATCATAATTATTTTTCATAATTTTTTAATCCAAATGCATTAATTTAAAACAGATTTTTTTTTTTAAATTGTCTTAAGGTATCTTTATATTATTAAATTTTGTATTCAATTTAGTCCAATGTAAAAATTATCGTGTTTACATTACTCGATTTCACATCGGACACATCTACAAAAATCATCGGACAAAAATATTCGGACACATCGTAATATCGCAAGAAATTCGTTATATTTTATTTATTCAAAAAGGTACCATCTAGTTTTAACAAAATTTAATAAGCTATTTATTAAGGTTATCCAAAACACAAAAAAAAATTGAAAAAAATATATGCATAATACAAAGCTTATAAGGCTTTAAAAATAATTTTTTTTTTATTGACTAATTTTGATCCGCTTAAATGCGTTTTCCCCAAAGGAAAAGGCGTTTTTCGAACTCCTCGCATCAAAGCACGTCGGTTATGGTCAAAAAAAGACCATTTAAAATTTTGGCGATTTTTGAAAAAAACGTGTTTTGGTGTTTTTTCGCCCCAAAAATTGAAAGTCTTAAATCTATTAATTTTTTAGCGGTTTCTTATGCAGTTTGGCGAGATAAATCGATTGACGCAGGCAGATTTTACCTAAGTATAATATTTTAGGATTTATGCGTCTTTAAAGTTGAAAAAATTTGATGGTAATTTTGAACCGCTTAAATGCGTTTTCCCCAAAGTAAAAGGCGTTTTTCGAACTCCTCGCATCAAACCACGTCGGTTATGGTGAAATAAAGACCATTTAAAATTTTGGCAATTTTTGAAAAAAACGAGAGGTTAACGTAAGGTAAGGTAAAAACGTAAGGTAAAAAACCTTGGGTGTTTTTACGCCCCAAAAATTGAAAGTCTTAAATCTATTAATTTTTTAGCGGTTTCTTATGCAGTTTGGAGAGATAAATCGATTGACGCAGGCAAATTTTACCTAAGTATAATATTTTAGGATATTATACTTATAATATTATACTTATATTATACGAGTGCACATCAGCAAGAAGGCTATACTACAGGGCGAAAGCAAGGCACCAAGAACAGGAGGCCCTCGACTTGCGGATTAGAAGCGACGAGTCCAGGAAAGCCCTTGCCCTGGAAATCGAAAGGAGCAAACGCCGCGAGTAGGAAAGCCTACTACTAGAACTAAACAATGACATTTGGGGAAAGGCCTACAAACTGGTTAACAAGAGGCTGGGGCTCAGGACCCCAACAAACATCGCCGGGGAGAAATTAGAGGCAATATTACACAAGCTGTTCCCAAGGTGTACGGGAAGCAAAGTCGATGAAGAGGGAGAAGCTAACACCATTCCACCAATCAGCAGAGCAGAACTCATACCGGCCTTGAAAATGATAAAAGTAGGCAAAGCGCCGGGCCCGGACGGACTACCGGCCGTGCTAGTAAAGAAAGTGGGCGAATTAAGACCAGAGATTTACCTACAGACATTTAATTCTATCCTGGAGAATGGAAAGTACCCCGATGGATGGAAAGAGGCCAACGTGGTGCTGATACCAAAGGGTAGCAGCCAGAAAAGGGAACCGTCCTACAGACCATTGTGCCTTTTAAACCATCTAGGCAAGCTGTTTGAACGTATCCTCCTAGGAAGACTACAGGCGGAGGTGGAAGAGGGAGAAGGCCTCTCGGACTCCCAGTTTGGATTCAGAAAGGGCAGATCCACTATTAATGCGATCGAAAAAATAGTGGACATCGCA
This sequence comes from Cantharis rufa, assembly GCA_947369205.1. Lineage (NCBI taxonomy): Eukaryota > Metazoa > Arthropoda > Insecta > Coleoptera > Cantharidae > Cantharis > Cantharis rufa. Next base: position 33,357 of record OX376309.1, on the reverse strand, counting down.
AAGAAGGCGAAGAGTGGAACCAGACACACCAGGAAGTATACACTAATTATAGCGCTAGATGTAAAAAACGCTTTTAACACAGTTCGCTGGGAGAACGTGATAAACGAATTAAAACGTAGGAAAGTGAGCCCCTACATCCGAAGACTGGTGGTGTCCTACTTTGCCAACCGCTGGGTGAACGCAGGAGAGGAGGGCGACAAAATCAGATTCAAGATGACTGCCGGGGTACCACAGGGCTCGGTAGTGGCGCCGGAATTGTGGAACATTACTTACGATGGGGTACTGCAACTGCCAACCCCACCCGGTGTGGAATTAACAGGATTTGCAGACGACTTAACTGTAGAAGTGGTTGCGAAGACAGAGGCAGATCTCATGACCAACGCAAAAACAGCGATACGCGACATCTGCACATGGATGAGAAGCAGGGGACTGGAGATTGTGCCGGAAAAGACCGAAATGGTGCTGGTGTCTGGAAGAAGAAAACACGCCCCGATAAACATTGAAGTGGACGGTACCATCGTCAACCCCAGCGAAGGGGTACGGGTGCTGGGAGTTTATGTGGATAAAAACTTCAGTTTTCGAGAACACCTTTGGAGGACGGCAGATAAAGCCTTGAAGATGACGGCCACTATATCCAGGCTTCTCCCGAACATTGGCGGACCAGCCGAATGGAAAAGACGGGTCCTTGCTTCGGTTGCAGAATCTGTTCTGCTGTATGGTGCACCAATCTGGGCAGAAGAACTGTGCAAAAAGTCCACATACGCAGCCAAATACAGCAGCGTGCAAAGAAGATTGGCACTAAGAGTCTCAAGAGCGTACAGGACAACCTCGACGGAGGCACTGCTTGTTATGGCTTCTATGGTGCCAATTGATCTGTTGGCAGAAGAGAGAAGACACGCCTACTGCAAATCCCCACCTACACGCAAGGAGAGGCGCAGCGAGTCATTGCGTAAATGGCAGACCCGATGGGACATATGCGAGAAGGGCAGATGGACCCATAAGTTGTTGCCCAGCATAGAGCAGTGGTATACTAGAAGCCATGGAGAGATCACGTACGAGCTGACACAGCTGCTCACGGGACACGGTTGTTTCGAGGAATACCTTCACCGTTTCAAGAGAGCGAGTACAGACAGCCGGTCTACGACGTTTCGGCGCAGCCGATTCGGCGCAGCCGGTTCGGCGCAGCCGGTTCGGCGCGAAGACGTTTCGGCGCGAAGACGTTTCGGCGCGAAGACGTTTCGGCGCGAAGACGTTTCGGCGCGAAGACGTTTCGGCGCGAAGACGGTTCGGCGCAAAGACGGTTCGGCGCGAGCCGGTTCGGCGCGAGCCGATTCGGCGCAAAGACTTTTCGGCGCGAGAATAAAATATTTTAAAAAGAAATAAAAAGAAAAATAATGTGGAAAAATGTAAACATTAATAGATAAATAATATATTGCCATGTTCAAAATAATTATAATAATGATGGTTGTTTAAATTTTGTAAATGGGTTTTGTGTTGTAAATTTTAATCGTCCTGTATATTTTTAATTGTTAATAATTTTAAGTTGATATTATTTATTGTTAAGTTTGATTATTGAAAAATGTGCATGTAGGCTTTTTGATAGCCGACTGCGATCAAAAGAAAAATCTCAATTTTTTAAATATTTTTTTACTTACTTTAATTCATAACTCGAAAGCCAATAAAATTAAATAAAATGAATTGGTAACACAGTAGTTACATTAACCTATTTTCTATACATGTATATTATAGTTTTAATAAATTTATTATTTATATTATTTATTGTATTAATGTATCAATTTAAAGTAGATCAAAAATTTTAAAATATTTTATTCTCGCGCCGAAAAGTCTTCGCGCCGAATCGGCTCGCGCCGAACCGTCTTCGCGCCGAAACGTCTTCGCGCCGAAACGTCTTTGCGCCGAAACGTCTTCGCGCCGAAACGTCTTCGCGCCGAAACGTTTTCGCGCCGAAACGTCTTCGCGCCGAACCGGCTGCGCCGAACCGGCTGCGCCGAATCGGCTGCGCCGAAACGTCCCATCCCGTATTATATCAACCAAAGAAAACACTCAAAAAAAAAGCGGTGTGTATTTAACGAATTTTGTCGTTAATATTACTACAGGTTTGATCCGATGTAAGCTTCGTTAGTATTACTACAGGTATTTCGTTAATATTACTGAGAGAGTACTCGTAAAATTTACGAATATTCTGTAATATTTACGAATTCCGTTGTTAATATTACTACAGGTTTGATCCGATGTAAGATGCGTTAATATTACTACAGGTAGTTCGTTAATATTACTTAGGTAGTATTCGTAATATTTACGAATTATTTGTAATATTAACGAATGTATTTGTAATATTAATAATCAAAATGTGGTAATATTTACGAATAGATTTGTAGTATTAACGAATATATTTGTACTATTAATAACCCAAACGTGGCAATATTTACGAATATATCTGTAATATTAAGGAATTTATATGTACTATTAACAACACAAAAGTGGTAATATTTACGAATAGATTTGTAGTATTAACGAATATATTTCTACTATTAATAATTACAATGTGGTAATATTTACAAACATATTTGTCTTATTAATAATGCAAAAGTGGTAATATTTATGAATATGTTTGTATTATTAACGCAAAAGTAATTTACTTTTCAATCAATTGCATCATTACCAACGGTATTCAATAGGAGGTAACAATTACTCGAAAAATAAAAAATATTTCTTTTATTTATTACTAACTTTTTATTATACATTTAACAAAACAATAGCAAAAAAAATGATTTTGAATGAAAATAATTTAACATTCAACTACTATTATTAACATTTTTTAATAAGTCCACCACTTCTTCTAGCCGCGGATAGCTTTCATACTCGGTTTTATAGTAGAAGTGTGCCAAAAAATTCCAAACTACTTTCGATGCATTCGGAAACTCTACCTGAAAAACATAAAAAATTTTAAAGCAAGTATCCACAGCTTTAAGGAAAGTATTAAAAATAAATTTGTGATCGTGGAAGAACACAATAATATCATTAATATTGGAAATGTTGCTTCCAACGCATATTATAAATGGTTGTACGGGGTCCTCCAATGTTTTCAAATGAGCAATATGTTCATCGACTTCCTGCGTACAACTAACCAAATACACAAACGAATTTTGGGAATCTGCTATAGTATATTTAGAAGTCGACTTCTTCCCAGTTGCGTTGAGGTTGACTTTCTTGGCAGTTGGTGGTAATAACGCATGCAAAGCCCAGAACAGTGTAGAATCTCTACAGTCTATAAAAAAAATTGTAAAAATTTATTTTATACCAATACGAATTTAATTAAATACATACTTTCTTGTAAGAAAGAATTTTGAAGAAACGTCATTTGCTTTTTTACCATACCGTCCTTTGTGAAAGTGAAAATTACATATAAAACATAAAAACAAGTAGATTTTATAACGACTAAGACCTTATGACCACAGTCAAAAGTGCAAGGTAAGTGGACAACATTATTTTAAGTAATTCTTCCATTATTGCCGCGCCTTAGGCCCAAAGTGTAAATAAAACTACAATAACACCAACGCAGCCCCACGTGGCAAGTTTTAAATTTGTCGCGAAACCAATATTTGAAACCCAAAAATTGTGAAATTTGTACAGCGGGTAGAACGGATAAGAGCGCAAAACCCCACAATTAAAAATTTGCTTTTTTTTTGCACTAAAAAGAGTTGTGCGCGAAACCATTCTACACAAACACCAACGCAGCCCCACGTGGCAAGTTTTAAATTTGTCGCGAAACCAATATTTGAAACCCAAAAATTGTGAAATTTGTACAGCGGGTTGTACCAACAATTGCTCTCAAATTATTGCCACAATGCCACTTGCTTAACCGTAGATGTAATTACACGTGTTAGCTAGCTGTGTTACTTAAAACGCAGTTCTCGAGAAGCGGGGTGTTTCGAAAAACCTCGTGGATTCGCAACCATGTACTCAGATATTCTATCAGCTAAATGAAAAACCTGATGTTAAGTGGACGCCAGTCAATACTAATAAAACCTGAAGAACCGAAGAGTCGTCTTATCGTAGAAACACAAATAGAAAGAAAGATGTGGGCGACAATGTTTAATTAATTCACTACTCTTACATAAAACGTACACATAATGATCAAGATAAGCTGGTATATAATTGAAGATTATAATAACAGTAAACAAAATAAGATAAAAAAATGCAAGGTAAAATACTGACATCCACCTGAGGGGTAAATTCAGTTAGTAAGCAAAAATACAATTGATCATCCTTGAGGAGGATAAATCAACAAAACGAAGTTATGCTCTAGCAGAAATTAAATTGCACACCGGAATTCATTATCTCGGCTATTACTGATATCAAAATAGAACCTGGCATACAGCATCATTAATAAATAAGTAAATGCATCTCTAAGAGACTTACCCTGAATGCAATGCTACCAATTTCACGACTATGCAAAGTGTATCTCCTTCGAATTCAATATCCTTACTTCATCATTACGTTGGTCCACCATCCAGGTATAAGATCTACAAAATAGATAACACAAATACTTATTAAAAAAATCAACATGCCTGCCATTTCAAAACTCATCAATCGAGAAAGTGTGACTGCAAATTCAAATTAATTTCTACTGTCGCATCTTCATAAATCAAACATCTGCTGAAAGTCGAAGTCTCGCATCCCAACAAAACATAAATTCCGTGTCCAGGATCGAACGTACACGCAACAACCAAAGTCCACGAAGTCTGACTTTTCAATTTCACAATAATCTCGATCCTTAGGCGCAAACGAATTTATAAGGAAAAGCCTCTTACAAATTTTACAAAAATCCAACCATCGGCATCGAAACCAAAATAATAAAGCTAATCATTCTTCGGGAAATTGCTACTACTTATTTCATCCACTTCACATCTTCCAACAGATGGTTATTCAAAACTTAAGCCATCGCAAATTTAACAACAAATGTCGAATACAGAAAAGATTTCCACTTATGATAACATGACATCTGCGACGACCATATTTATATTTCCAATAACGAATAATTATAATTTAAAATGTATTAACCCGTAATCTGGGTGCTAAAAGTAATTTGTTACTACAAATTAATTAATCGGAAGAATTATATTTACCCGCTAAACGGCAAAACTAAATTATAACACATACATAACGAAATTAAAAATGAACTCGAACGATTGCACGCAAATCATTCAAGAAATCTACGCGCAATGGCGTTCCTATAGGTAACTTCGACGAGATACCAACTACAAACAATAAAAAAACACAGTGGCGTTTCAGTCGGAAAGCTCGTAAAAGAAATGTAAATGACAAAGTGCATTTTGTCATGTTACAGGGTAGAACGGATAAGAGCGCAAAACCCCACAATTAAAAATTTGCTTTTTTTTGGCTCTTAGAAGAGTTGTGCGCGAAACCCTTCTACACAAACACTAACGCAGACCCACGCGGTAATTTATAAAATACTTGCAAAAAACAATATTAGTTACCATCGGAAAATTTTTTAAAATTTTCTAGCGGGTAAAATGGACAAGAGCGCACAATTCAGCAATTAAAAAAAGTGTTTTTTCTTTGTTTAAAAGAAAGGTGCGCGAAACGGTCCAAGACAATACCAACGCAACCCCACGTGGTACAACCAAATTTCAAATTGAATTTGAGTGTAAAAATAAAAAACATTAATAAAACCGCAAAGACATTTGACTTAATAGAAAATATTAATAAGTGCGCGAACACAAAAAAAAAAAAAAAAGAACATGGCCCAACCTCAACAGGCCATTGACGAGTGGCGAAAGGGGTTAGTGAAAAACAACAAAACCCCGATTGAAGTGCGGGTAGCGGGCTCAAACCTCGTGGACCTTATAGTGGCGCAAGAAGCCAAATTGATGGCGTTAGCAGAAGTGGGAGCCCTGTTCCCCACTATAGTTAAAACCCTCACAGAACTACAGGCAGAAGTGCGCGAAATACGCAACCACCAACTAAAAGAGTGTCGTCCCCCACCAAAAAAGGGCGCCGAAAACGCCCCGCTAGCGCAAAACCAAAAAGAAGAAGAAACCGAATCGAAAGCAACAACAACAGCCAACCCCGCACAGGTAGCAGTAGCGACCGAAGCAGAAGAGGCAACTGAGACAGCAGCAACCGAACAAACCGAGGCAGTAGAAACTGCCGCTGCCGTATCGACGATGCAGATGGCAGAAACAACCAGAACCGTCGAATTAAATCCGGATGTACAATTAGCTGTACAAACCGACCACCCAGAAGGACCCTTTCAGGTCCAAAATCATCAAAGAAGAAGAGAAAAACTGCAGGCCAGCAAAGCCAAACGTGAACACGAAGACCCGGCCATCGTGATTCACCTACGCAAGGCAGGTGACGAAGCCGAGTACAAAGCGGTAATCGCCACTCTAAAAAGCAGCCTCAGCTCTGAGCCGGCGGCTATCATCAAAGCCGCCAGGGCAACAAAGGCAGGTAACGCTTTACTTACCTTAAATAGCAACCCAGCCGCACAGGGCCAGCTATTGGAGGAGGTTAAAGCCGCCCTGAAAGATAACAAGGTAATAGCAAAATTTCAAACAAAGGATATACCCCTAACAATTAGGGGTATTGACACCAGCGCAACCAAGGAGGAGGTGGTCGAGAGTCTAAGACTCATCACAGGGGCTGAAGGGCACATAACCCTTCAATCCCTAAGCTACAACCCGGTTTATAAGACTCAGACCGCCTCAATCAGAACGAGCCAACCCCACGCAACAAAACTTGCAGAAAGAGGATCCGTCCGAATCGGACTTATTAATGCATGCTCAGTGAGCACCAACAACAGGTGCTTTCGATGCTGGGCCTTCGACCCCGACCACAAGCAAGCCGAGTGCGGAGGCCCGGATAAGTCCAGCAGATGTTGGAACTGCTGCAAACCGGGGCACAAATCCCACGAATGCCCCAAGGCCACCCCCACCTGTGCCAGATGCGGAGGACAACACAGGGCAACAAATCCCATCTGCCCAGAATACCACAATTAAGAAGAGCCCGCAGTCCAGTAAGATTCTGCAGATCAACCTGCACACGGCTAGGCTGGCTCACGATCTACTGGACCAAACAGCAACTAAGGACAACATTACAGTAGTGCTCGCAAGCGAACCAAACACAACCAGGATCACATCCAAGCAACACTGGTACACTAACGCTACCGGCACCGCTGCAATATGGGTAGTTGATGGCAAAGGAGTCAGCGAAAGTGGCGCGGGACAGTGCTACACATGGATCACCCATCGAGGCACTACCTACTACAGCTGCTACATCTCGCCAAACATCAGCCACCAGGAATTTGAGACAGCCATCGACGAACTCTTCGATCACGCTCAAAGGACCCACACTCCAGTGATAATAGGCGGTGATTTCAATGCCAAATCAGCGGAGTGGGGAGGAAACCAAAGCGAAGCAAAGCGCGACCCAAATGGCTACGCAAGAGGCGAAGATCTGTCGCAAGCAATTGCGTCAGCTGACATGTACGTGTGCAATGATGGCAACACGCCAACTTTTCGCCGCGGTGAATCGCACTCGTGCATCGACGTTACCTTTGCGTCAGCACACATCCAGGCCATGGTCAGCGACTGGCGAGTACAAGACGAAGAAACTGGCAGCGACCACTTCTACGTCCGTTTCGACGTACTCACAAGAGAAAAACGCCATCCAAAAAAAGCCGACGGCTGGAACGATAAAAAATTCGACCCCGAAAAGGCAACAGCGGCCATAGCAGACATCATGTCCCAAGAGCATGGACGGACTGACGCCAATGAAATGAGTAAAGTGCTGCAAGAAATTTGCAACAAGAGCATGCCCGTCCGCCGAACCTTCCAAAAGCGTGCCGTATACTGGTGGAACGTCTCCATAAAAGAAAAACGGATACAGTGCGCCAAAGCTAGGAGGGTTTACCAACACCTCCAAAGTAGAGACCGTCAGGAAGAAGCGGAGACTGCGAAACAAGCCTACAAGATAACACGAAAAGAATTGCACAGGGAAATCCAAGCAAGTCAGAGAAGCTCTTGGCAGGCCCTACTCAAAGAAATTGATAACGACGTTTGGGGTCTAGGGTACAAGATCGTAGCTAAGAAATTAGGAAGATCACCAATCCCTAGCCTAAACGAGCACAAACTAAAAGAAATAATAGACCATCTATTTCCGACACACAAACTAGAAGAATGGACAAAGTCATCCGCCAAATTCAAAGACTTCTCGGAAGAAGAACTAGCTACGGCCGCAAAATCCATGTCAGTTGGAAAAGCCCCAGGCCCCGACATGGTACCATCAAGGGTGACCAAGCTGCTGGCAACAGAATGTCCAACATACGTTCTGGAAACGCTGAACTGCCACGCCAGCGAAGGAGTCTTCCCCAAAGAATGGAAAACGGCAAAACTAGTACTTCTGAAAAAAGGAAACAAACCACCAGACGAACCCAGCTCGTATAGGCCAATCTGTCTCCTAGATGGAACAGGGAAGCTATACGAGCGAATGATCTTAAACCGCTTAAACCAAGAACTTGAGGAAAGCGGAGGGCTCAACGACCAACAATATGGGTTCAGAAAAGGCCGATCGACCATAGACGCGGTACAAACCATGATGAAGATTGCAAACGATGCGGCGACAGGCACTTGGAGGACCAGGAAAATATGTGCACTGGTGACACTCGACATCCGGAACGCCTTCAACTCGGTGCAATGGAAGGCCATTATTAGCGAGCTGGAAGACAGAAAGGTAGACGAGTCTCTAGTAAACATCATCAAGAGCTACCTGTCGGAGAGACTCCTGGTCGTTCAAGAAGAAGAGCTGGAGGGGGAGATCCCAATAACCAGTGGCGTTCCACAAGGGTCAGTTTTAGGACCAACACTCTGGAACGTCATGTACGACGGAGTGTTCAAACTACAGCTACCCCCAGGCGTCACACTAGTGGGGTTTGCGGACGACCTCACTATACTAGTCGTCGCCACCACAGAAAAGGATCTCAATAGGAAGACCGACGAAGCAATTATGCTGATCAACAACTGGGTGAAGTCCAGGGGACTTGACTTAGTACCGCATAAAACGGAAGCCATTCTCCTTACCGGGAAGCGGAAAATCCAGCCCGTCACCTTCCAAATGGGAGCTCACCAGATTGAACCCAAGAACGAGGTCAAAACGCTGGGCATCACGTTAGACAAGAGGCGGAACTTCTCGAAGCACATAACCAACACAGCAGAGAAGGCTGAACGCATGTGCACCGCCCTGTCGAAACTTATGCCAAACCTCAAAGGACCACGACAAATGAAGAGACGAGTACTGGCCTCGGTCGTCCACTCCATTCTACTATATGGAGCTCCAGTATGGGTCGACGCCATGGCAGTGCAAGTCCAAAGACACAAACTAGCAAAGGTGCAGAGGAAAGCGGCTCTGAGGGTCTGTTCAGCATACCGTACGGTTTCCCAAAACGCGGTACTGGTGATTGCTGGCATGCCCCCTATCGACCTGATGGCGATAGAAAGGGCCAAAAACCACCACCGGAAACTAGACAAAAAACTACACAAGCAAGCCACAAACACAGTATGGCAAGACAGGTGGGATCGGTCAACCACCGGAACCTGGACCAGACGGCTAATCCCGGATATAAACCAGTGGCAATCGAGACCCCATGGAGAAGTAGACTTCCATCTAACCCAAGCACTGACAGGTCACGGCTGCTTTAATGCCTACCTGGCCAGGATAGGCAAGATAGAGGATGGAAGGTGCACCTACTGCCAAGAGATCGACACAGTGCAGCATTCAATCTTTGAATGCCAAGAGTGGGCACAAGTGCGCGCCGGAGTCGAACTTCAGCTCCAAACGACGCTAAAGCCCGAAAACCTAATAGCTGAGATGCTAAAAGGTGAGGACGAATGGCGCCTAGTAACGGACATGATTAAGACCATCATAATCAAGAAGGAAGACGACGAACGCAAGCGCCAGGCAGCAGAGTGCAAGTTAAACAACCGCAATTGACCAAGTCCCAAAAGAACAATAGTGCGCAAAGTGAAAGTGCCGTAAGGACGCCACACGCGCGCGCAACCCCAGTTCAGATTCTAAAGACAAGTCCCTTCAGGGCAACAGTGACTACAAGACATTACACCAAGTGAAATACCCCGATCTCTTGAACCGCGAGAAGAAAAAATCAAAGACAAGTCCTCCATGGCCATCGCAGCGTTATGCACAAAAACGCAACGCCACAAGGACACACAACCAACCACAAAGTCCAGGATCCGCGAGAAGAATGCTAGCGCGTACCACGCGGATTCTGAGTAACAGCGGCCGAACATCAGGAGTGGGGTTTTAGTCGGTAAGAGTCCGACACTACCACCTTCAGGTGGTGTCCATGAGGATTTCCCCACTCCCACCGCACACAAAAAAAAAAAAAAAAAAAGGTTAGGTTAGGTTAGGTTAAGTTAGGTTAGGTTAGGTTAGGTTAGGTTAGGTTAGGTTAGGTTAGGTTAGGTTAGAGATGGGAGCCGGTAAGACTCAGAGCAGAACTGGGACTGCCAAGAAGACTCAGTCCGGACACGATAGTGGACACCATGCTATCCTGCCGCGAAAACTGGAACACGGTGAGCAACATGATCGTAGAGATCATGAAAAGCAAGGAGGCGGCCGAACGCGAACTACAGGCCGCCGCCGAACAACCATAGGTATCACTCCCAGAAGACAATAAAAGAGGAAATCACGAACGCGACCAAGAGGACCTGCAGAACAACGAAGAAATCCATAGTCGAAGGAGCAGCCCATACCGGACCAAATAGAAATGCCGAAAGGCGGAACCGTGGCCCAGTTGGAAAAGCGCTTCACCATCATTCAACCCCTTTAGGATTCATTTTTATTGTAAATTGTTCAATTTTATTTGTTGTATATGCTTTATTTTATTATTATTTTTTGTGTACATATTTCTTGATTTTGAATAAATTATTAAACTTGAAAAAAAAAAAAAAAAAAAAAAAAAAAAAGGTTAGGTTAGGTTAGGTTAGGTTAGGTTAGGTTAGGTTAGGTTAGGTTAGGTTAGGTTAGGTTAGGTTAGGTTAGGTTAGGTTAGGTTAGGTTAGGTTAGGTTAGGTTAGGTTAGGTTAGGTTAGGTTTTTTTTCCTGTTTCCTAACTGAGTTAAACCACCCAGCCAGGGAGTATATTGCGCAATTGGATACACATTAATAGTAACAATCATAACAATAAAAACAATAATAACACTGATAAAAATAGTAACAATTGATTAAATTAGTAACATTGGAGTAAACAATAACAATAACAATAACAATAACATAGTAGATAAAATAAATAATAACAATGATAAATAGTTGACCAAATAGATAACCAAGTTGATGAATAAAATAAAATAAATAATATTGTATGCTGCTGCAGCGAAATTAATTTGATAATTCAAATATGGAAGAAATACACTACCCCGCAATAAAACAAATGAACCAATCCGCAACCGGTCCCGCAATCCACAACTACATCATCAGGCAATCAATAGCCAAAAAGCCACAGATAAAAACACATCGCCAAAACATAAAATGCGTACAGAAAAAGAACAATCCTCAAAAAACCACAAAACTTCGACAAAATCCAAAACCAAACAAAAGAACACTACAACAGTTAAAAATTATACTATAATTTAGATAAATTTATAGTATAATTCTCAACTGCTACAATATTCCCCCGTTCAATTCTAGATTCCATCAAAATCCCGCGATTCCATGAAGACTGCTCCCCGCTGCACACATCCGACATCTCGACGACGTGCTTCCACCTGCAGCCCCTCGACCACTAACTGCCCGACGATGCAACTACAAATCACGAAACCGGCCGCAAACTAGCCCACCCGCTCCACCGCGAAACAGTACACCTCTTCCATATTTGAACTAAAATAAATAATAACTTAATTGATAAAATAGAAACACAAAATGAATAGAATATTGATGAAATATGAATGAAAGACAATAGAGAATCTCTGGGGAGGCAACAATTGGACGATCTCAGAGATGAGGCAATTTAGGGCACCCTCAAAGAAAAGAAGGACAAGAAATTAAAGATTAAAAGATTTAAGTGTAGAAATAATTTGTTTAAGAAGTTTCAAAAATGAAGAAATTAAAGATTTGTTTTTTAAAAGTTCAAGAATGTTAAAAGGAGAAGCGTTATAAAGAGAGCAGATGGATAGGTGGTTAAAACGTAAAGCTAGATATCTGGGACAGTCAGACAATAAATGTTGTAGAGTCTGGGTACTTTTGGAATCACATGGGCATACGTCAACAGGACTGATCTTAAATCTAAACAAATAGTCGCGCGCGTATGAATGTCCAGTCAATAACTGCGTCGTTTCGAAAGAAGTCTCGAAGGCTTCACGGAACATACGAACGTCCCGCAGCGTGGGCAAATGTCGCCGCGTCGTCGACCCTTGAACGGCGTTCTGGTACTCGGTTTCCCAAATACGTTCCGATTCAAGGCGTATCGCTCGCTTAACAAAGCTCAGTGGAAACTGATTGAAGACCATGCCTCTGTGCGACACAGCCGCATCTTTGGCGCATAGGTCTGCAACCTCGTTTCCACCGATCCCGCAATGCGCCTTTACCCACGCAAACTTGACCATCGTATGCTTCCTAATTTCGAGAAGGTAACGATGAATGGAGGTGACCAATGGTATAGTGCAGCCTCTGTTACAGATCGAAGTTAGAGCCGAGAGGCAATCAGAGAAGATACATACGGAATGTATTTTCCTGAGGGAGATCCAATGCAAGGCCGCGTCAATCGCGTATAACTCAGCCTGAAACACACTACACGAATCGTGCAAGCGAAACTTGTGTGTCTCCTGCCGAGTCTCGTGATAAATGACGATTGCTGCACCGACCTCCCCGCCTGCCAGCTTACTTCCATCCGTAAAGATAGCTACACTTAACAAGTCGCATATTTCATCAACTTCCTGCGAGTCGTTTATCTTCACAAAAGAGATCGTTTGCCTATAGCGGGGATGAAGCATACCCTCTGGCGGCGTACGATGCTGAAGGACGACATCGTCAGGAAGCTGATCAAAAGTTCCATTCACTTTTACCATCTCAATCTTCGCGACTTCCTCTATCCTTAACTCGATCGGTAAAAATCCAGCCAAGGCAAGAGCAGATATTGCCGAGACGGTCCTAAATGCGCGCACAGTTCTGATAGCGAAGGCCCGCTGGAAGGAGCGCAACCAACGTCGCACGTACTGATATTTTAATGCTCCACACCAAATGCTAGCTCCATATGTAATAGTTGGTTCTATAACTCCGTGGTATATCGTTTGTAAATTTTCAGGGTGGATTCCCCACGTCGGACGCACGAAGTTACATATATTTTTAAAAATATTGTTTACTTTAAGAATTAGATATCTAACATGTTCATTAAATTTTAAATTTTGATCGATGATAATGCCTAAAATTTTAAATTTTGTATCGAAATTGATTTTAATATTATTAAAAAAGATGTTGGCAGTTCTAGCTTTTGGTGTGAAGGCCACGGCTTGAGTTTTCGGGGCACTGAACAGAAGTTTCACTCCAGTACCCCAGCCGTGAATAGCAGCAAGTGCAAGGTTGGTACGCTCTTCCAGTTGTGTTATATTGGACGCGCTTACGATTAGAAGGACGTCATCTGCAAAAGCTTGCAAATAACATCCCTCCGGCAAGCCTATCTCGAGAAGCTCGTCCAATATTATATTCCAAAAAGTAGGACCACAAACAGAGCCTTGGATGCATCCCTTTGTCATAAACTTGTGCGACTTTCCGTCAGCGTAAGCCAGCTCAACAGATCGATCCTCTATATAACTACGAAGGATGTTATATACGTTACGCGGACATTTAATGTTTCGCAATCTGTTGAATAATGCTGGCCACCAAGCGTTGTCAAACGCCGCTTTAATGTCTAGGGATACAGCCAGGACCTGGCGCTTTCGACCCTTCTCACGTCTGATTATGTTGACTGCGTTTCTCAAAGCGTCAGTAGTAGATACCTGTTCCTTAAAACCAAATTGTCGTTTATTCCATGCCCGACGCTGTTGGCCATAAAATAGCAGTCTCCTTACAATTATTTTTTCAAATAGTTTGCCAAAAACAGGCAAAAGGCCGATAGGTCGAAAAGACGATAACTCTGAAAAGTCTTTATTTGGTTTCGGCAAAATTTTAACGAAGGCTTTCTTCCAAGGTGTTGGGAAATGACCAACAGCCAGGCATGAATTAAACAGACTGGTAAGAAACAGGGGATACTCCGACGCAAACGCAGTGCAAATATCAGACGTGAGGTTGTCTACACCAGGGGCTCTGTTTGGACTCATTGTACCTAATGCGTCTAATACCTCATCAACAGTGAATTCCTCCTCCTCGGCTGAATCACATACATAGGGCGAATCAAACATGTGTCGTAATTCGTAATGTCGCAGTAAGGTGTCGTTACTGTCGTCTGGGTAAAAGTGTCTTAACAGTTTGTCTGCTGTCTCGTCACTGTCTTTGGTAAATCTGTCTTCGCACATCAGCGTCGATGGTGGCCGTTGCATTGGAGCGTCTTTAATCAATCTGTTCGTCAATGACCACACATTTTCTTTGTTTTGCAGTTGGCAGAAATTTCTAAAATTTTTTGTAGAAGTGCATCTAATTAGATCACCGTACTCCTTCTTTAGCTCAGCCTGATCCCCCAGAAGTTGAGTAATATCCAACTTCTGACGGATGCCAGAACGAATACGATGATGAACCTCGATACACTTCTTTTTCAACACTTCCAACTCCTTGGACCACCATGGGTTATACGGTTTAGTGTTTCCACGTATTTTCATGGAGGAGAAACATGACTTGCGAATGTCCTCCGTTAGAGTTTCCACAACGCAGTCCAAGGAGCCGGGAGTAATATTTTCGAAAATTGTATTTAATAATTTTGACTCTGTTAAATTTTTGCCTAAAGATGTTGAAAATTTCTGCCAATCTGCTGTTTTGTTTCTAAATAAATATGTTGATTTTTCGACGGCTGCAGTTAAACATTGATCAACCGAAACCGTAAAAGTGATTGCATGGTGGTCAGATGACGGACAGATTGATTCATCAACGCCCCACAGCGACAAACGAGAAGCGATGCCCTCGGAGGACATCGTCACATCTATAATTGATCCAAGAATGTTGCCATCCCGGACAACTTCAAATGTCGACGAGCCTCCTTCATTGCATATATTAAGGTCTTGCGAATATGCAATGCTGAGAACATCATCACCTCGTTCATCTCCGATTAACGAACCCCAAGCGGGGTTCGCACCGTTGACATCACCACCAACGATAACGTGCGAGCCGTTAACTTTGCTCAAGAAATGGTTCAGATTTACCAGAGTATCATTAACGTCTACGTCTGGCTCTATGTAAACGCTTCCAACAAACAAGAACCTCCGTCCAATGCACATCCTGATCACGCAGAGATTGGTATCACAGTACTGGGACATGCCCAGCACTGCTCCAATACTCTGTTTAACCAGGATGCAGCTCTTTACCCGTGGATTATTGTTCTTGTTCTTGTTACATTGAAAGACGTGTACACCAGCCAGACCTTTAACATGATTAATTCGGCCTACGTATGGTTCGGTGATAAGAGCGACATTCCGGTCGCTTTCCATGAAATATTGAAGGAATTCACGATGACAGGCATACGAACGCATCAGATTACATTGGACAAAATTTATTGTCTTACCACCCATAAGTGATCTTTTCCTTCAGTCTACCCTCCATTGCTTTGAATATTGTACACTTATTTGAGGTTGCTGAGTGTTTTACGTCCAAGCTAGTCTTGTTTTTTAAATTACTAAAAGAACAGTTGTTACATTTTTGTTTATTAATATTAGATCTATTTTGACAGACCTCGAAGAGGTGATCCCCCCCACAAAACGAGCAGATCGGAAACCTACCATCGCAATACTTCCTCAAGTGACCAAAAGAGAGACATGTGAAGCATTGTCGTACTGACAAAAATTCAGACACATGCACTCTCTCATGGTCAATATTAAGTCTTTCGTTACTTATAATATTTGCAAAAAGCTTAGGAGTTACTTGGAGAATCGCATTGTAAAGATGTTTATTGCGGTTGTTTTTTAAAAATTTTATTTTTAACGATTCGTCTTGCGATAGCAACTCTCGGACCTGATCGTTCTGTGCAGAGATCACCTCTATAAGATTCTCCCTTGCTACCTCTCGAGAGATTCCCTTAATTATGATATTTGGGTGTAAAATAGATGGTTCATCAACTTGGAAATCATTATTATTTTTTAGTTGACTTAAAATTTCTTCTTTTTGTTTATTATTTTCAAAACTAATTTTTAATTTATTATTTGAAAGTTTGATTGTCGAAACTGGGGCAAAATTTCGTGTACGAAATGATATTGTTTCTTTCCATTTTTTAAGCACTTGTTCATGATTTTTTAATGTTGAATTTTTTGGGGTAACGATTAGTGCTTGTAGGTTTTTTGGTTGTTTTTGTGCAACCACACTAGCATAGGTATTTATTTGTGCAACAGGAGGGGCCATCTTTACTTCATCAAGCACAACCTTCATCTCCTCCCTGATTATTTTTCGAATACACATTTCGTCCCCTATAACATTGGTTGACTTTGAATTTTGAGTTGAAATTGCCAAAATATTTAAATTAGTTGATATTTCATGTAGTTTATCCGCACACTCAAGGATTGATAATTTTATTGAACGCTTTATGTTGCCACTTTGAGCCATTTGTTCCTTAATTTTTTTTACTTCCAAATTTATCAATTTACTTATTTCCTCGTATGTATCCATTACAATAAGTCAGATTTAACTTTCCAATTTTCTTCGCTAAAACTTGTCCAAATTTAATAATTTTCAGTAATATACAATCGCCAAATTATTCTTTATATTTTCCACCAGAAGAAGCTATAAATATTGATAATTTTTGTAATTTTTTAATAATAATTTTTTTTTTTTGATAAACGTCAAATTAATTTTTTTAATTTCCCAATTTTCTTCGCTAAAACTTTTCCAAATTTAATAATTTTCAGTAATATACAATCGCCAAATTAATCTTTATATATTCCACCAGAAAAAGCTTTAAATATTGATAATTTTTTAATTTTTTATAAACGTCAAATTTAATTTTTTAATTTTCCAATTTTCTTCGCTAAAAACTGTCCAAATTTAATAATTTTCAGTAATATACAATCGCCAAATTAATCTTTATATTTTCCACCAGAAAAAGCTTTAAATATTGATAATTTTTTTAATTTTTTTATAAACGTCAAATTTAATTTTTTATTTTTCCAATTTTCTTCGCTAAAAACTCTCCAAATTTAATAATTTTCAGTAATATACAATCGCCAAATTAATCTTTATATATTCCACCATAAAAAGCTTAAAATATTGATAATTTTTGTAATTTTTAATTTTTGACAAACGTCAGATCAAAATTTATTAATTTTCGTCCAAAAATCGATTTTAAAATTCAAATTTTTCATATATGTCGATACACTAGGTAATCGTCGAATTTCGTATGGAGAAATTTTTAATTTTTTACGCGTTTGAAATACAAAAATAGCCAAACTTCGTAGGAGCACTCAAAAACACTCCCAGAAGATGGGAGTTCCTGGTTAGGTTGGGTTAGGTTAGGTTAGGTTAGGTTAGGTTAGGTTAGGTTAGGTTAGGTTAGGTTAGGTTAGGTTAGGTTAGGTTAGGTTAGGTTAGGTTAGGTTAGGTTAGGTTAGGTTAGGTTAGGTTAGGTTAGGTTAGGTTAGGTTAGGTTAGGTTAGGTTAGGTTAGGTTAGGTTAGGTTAGGTTAGGTTAGGTTAGGTTAGGTTAGGTTAGGTTGGGGTCCGACGGCTAGTACGGGTCTCGGGGGTTGCATACTTTGCCAGAAGGTGTGCAACAACAAAACTCCGAGTAAGGCCTGTCTCACCAAGAGCTCTGCTAGCAAGTACTCTTCCACCTCCTCGTGGTGGACCCTGGGTAATGCCAACGGAAGAGTGCGAACAGCGAGTTTCCGGCGCTAAAACTGGAACAACCTGGCTAAGGGTAGGAGGCCCCGACAGAAATCTCCAAGAGAAAAGGACATGATATGGACAACGAGAAAGAGACGAAGTTTACGGTGCAGGGGAGGGATACCCCAGTACCGGTCGGAGATGGGGATGTTGGAACGGGTCCCCGCCGACCGTCATCCGACGACCGCTCTGCGACTCCGGTGGCTAACCAGGCCGGGTCGCAACAAACAGCTACTGGCATAGGAGGAGAGAAAATCCCCGAACCCCCGAAAAGCGGGGCCAGAAGAAACTCCGTGACCGACAAAACGGAGAAGGGTGTCACGACGGAAGATGACGAAGTGATAACTATCGTTGCATCAGTAGTTACGGAATGCAACGAGAAAATCAATACGAAAAGAGGAGGCTTTACAACTGCAGACTGTAAAGTAATTCGAGAGAGCATCATCCGTAAAGTTAAAAGGATACGGGACATAAGGGAACGTGAAAAGAAACAGCCCCAAGGGCAACCTTCGAACGATCCACTACTTATGGTTAAATCCCAGTTGCAAACCATTCAGGAAACGGTCAACAGACAGCAAGCAACGATAGACAAGATACTTAAAAGCATACAAGTAGACTTGCACAAAGTGAAAACCGAAGCCAGGCAAGCTATAGCGGACAAGGAAGGACAAACAGAAAAGGCCACGCAGGATATTATGCTAATTAGAACTACGGTCAATGATACAAAGATGATGGTATCCAACCTGGAACAGAAGCTGCTAGAATTCAAAGAGTCCCAGTTCGAAACCTCGTTGCCGAACGCGCAAGTGGAGGTTTTTGAACGCGCCATAACGGGGGCAAAACAGTTGGCGATAGCGCTAGAAGGGGTCAACCAAACGGTTGACAAGAAAATCTATAGGGAGGAGGCAACTAATACCTCCGGTTCCCTACTGACGAAAGGAACAGGCATACCCAAACCCACCCCTGTAGAGGCGAGGAAAGAGGGGCCAATCGCAACAAGTTCCCCTTGGAATCTTGTAGTTGGGCGCTCGGCGAAGAGGGCCATGCTAAGGGTCGCTAACCTGAACATCGACCTACCACGTGCAGAACAGCTCAGAGGTTCACCCAAAGGGAAAGTAAGGGAGGCACAGACAAAAAAGATGCTCCCCAAGAAAACAAAGAGCGACGCAATCCTTGTAGAAACGACAAAAGAAGAGGCCAAAGCAACGGTGGCCTCCATCAAAACAGCTATAAAACAATGTGCGAATAAACCCCTCCTGAAGGGTTTGAGAAGAACCCAAGCGGGCCATATTCTTATCGAGCTTGAGGAGGGGCAAGAGACGACCGACCTCCAGTCACAATTAGCAGCAAACTTGAAGAACAACGTAAAAGAGCTCGCAGGGAACAAGAGGATATACACAATTAAAGACATCGAGGAAGACATCACGATGGCAGAAATAAAGAAGGATCTGGACGAACAAATACAGAGTGACTATAAAATACTGGAACTGCGACCCTATTACCAGGGCACACAGATAGCCAGAATCGAAGCAAGAGGCGAGACGATAAACAAGCTGGAGAAGGTAAATAAACTAAGAGTTGGAGTCATCAACTCATGCCGCCTGACAGAAGACCTACACAAAGATAGGTGCCGAAGATGTTGGCTGCTGGGCCACGCACCAAATAAGTGCCCGAACGAGGACAGGACTAGAAAGTGCCTCAAATGTGGGGAAGAAGGACACTACGCCGCCGACTGTAAGAAAGAGCGGCCCTTTTGTGTGTCCTGCAAACTGGAAGGACACAGGACCACCAGCAACAGCTGTCCATACGGTCCGTCCACAAGAGGAGCCCGGCCTAAAAGATGCTACGAATGCGGAGAGACCGGCCACCTCCGCAGAGAATGCGGAAGCAATTACGGAGGACGTGAAAACGCCCAGCTGGCAAGCCGAGACTGCGCCATCCCAGATGGCACAGGTGGAAGTTATACAAATTAATCTGAACTGTGCAAGGGCCGCCCAAGAACTGCTGTACAGAACTTTCAACAGCCAGAACATCAGCGTTGCATTAATAAGTGAACCGAACAAGCAGTGGGCGGCAAATTGGACAGGAAGTAAGAACGGAAAAGCGGCTATCGCTGTGGCTGAGGACGTCAAAGTAAAGGATAGCGGAGCGGAAGACTCCTTTGCCTGGGTAGACTTGGGAGAGTTCGACATTTACTCGTGCTACTACTCGCCGAACGAAGACGAGGCCATCGTCGATGTAAATCTGAGGATGCTCTTTGACCAAATAAAAGCAAGAAGAAGACCTGCAGTAGTGGGAGGCGACTTTAATGCAAAGTCTCCCGAATGGGGTAGCCAACACGAAGATAAAAGGGGGACGCTACTTGCGGAACTGGTAGCAGAAACAGAGATGGTCTTCGCGAATGAAGGGGACGAGCCCACATTCGAGAGAGGCATGTCGAGGTCCATTCTGGACATCACTTTTGCTACCCAAACTATGGCGACAAGAATCGACAGATGGCGGGTGACAGACGAGGAAACCGGAAGTGACCATCGATATATCCGGTTCGCGGTCGGGTGCAAGGAGGTCCTAAGGGCCCCAAGAACACAATGGGCCTGGAAGAAATTAAACCAAGAAAAACTAACAGAGTTCCTGAACAATAACAATCCTATCGACCACACGAGTGCGACACTGGATGACTATCTACAAGAAGCTTGCCGGGCCTGCATACCCAAGAGCACCGGAAAGCGACCTCCCGTTTATTGGTGGACAAAAGAGATCGCGACTCTCCGACGCGAGTGCACATCAGCAAGAAGGCTATACTACAGGGCGAAAGCAAGGCACCAAGAACAGGAGGCCCTCGACTTGCGGATTAGACGCGACGAGTCCAGGAAAGCCCTTGCCCTGGAAATCGAAAGGAGCAAACGCCGCGAGTGGGAAAGCCTACTACTAGAACTAAACAATGACATTTGGGGAAAGGCCTACAAACTGGTTAACAAGAGGCTGGGGCTCAGGACCCCAACGAACATCGCCGGGGAGAAATTAGAGGCAATATTACACAAGCTGTTCCCAAGGTGTACGGGAAGCAAAGTCGATGAAGAGGGAGAAGCTAACACCATTCCACCAATCAGCAAAGCAGAACTCATAGCGGCCTTGAAAATGATAAAAGTAGGCAAAGCGCCGGGCCCGGACGGACTACCGGCCGTGCTAGTAAAGAAAGTGGGCGAATTAAGACCAGAGATTTACCTACAGACATTTAATTCTATCCTGGAGAATGGAAAGTACCCCGATGGATGGAAAGAGGCCAACGTGGTGCTGATACCAAAGGGTAGCAGCCAGAAAAGGGAACCGTCCTACAGACCATTGTGCCTTTTAAACCATCTAGGCAAGCTGTTTGAACGTGTTCTCCTAGGAAGACTACAGGCGGAGGTAGAAGAGGGAGAAGGCCTCTCGGACTCCCAGTTTGGATTCAGAAAGGGCAGATCCACTATTAATGCGATCGAAAAAATAGTGGACATCGCAAAGAAGGCGAAAAGTGGAACCAGACACACCAGGAAGTATACACTAATTATAGCGCTAGATGTCAAAAACGCCTTTAACACAGTGCGCTGGGAGAACGTGACAAACGAATTAAAACGTCGGAAAGTGAGCCCCTACATCCGAAGACTGGTGGGGTCCTACTTCGCCAACCGCTGGGTGAACGCAGTAGAGGAGGACGACAAAATTAGATTCAAGATGACTGCCGGGGTACCACAGGGCTCGGTAGTGGCGCCGGAATTGTGGAACATTAGTTACGATGGGGTACTGCGACTGCCAACCCCACCCGGTGTGGAATTAACCGGATTTGCAGACGACTTAACTGTAGAAGTGGTTGCGAAGACAGAGGCAGATCTCATGACCAACGCAGAAGCAGCGATACGCGACATCTGCACATGGATGAGAAGCAGGGGACTGGAGATTGTGCCGGAAAAGACCGAAATGGTACTAGTGTCTGGAAGAAGAAAACACGCCCCGATAAGCATAGAAGTGGACGGTACCATCGTCAACCCCAGCGAAGGGGTACGGGTGCTGGGAGTTTATGTGGATAAAAACCTCAGTTTCCGAGAACACCTTTGGAGGACGGCAGATAAAGCCTTGAAGATGACGGCCACTATATCCAGGCTTCTCCCGAACATTGGCGGACCAGCCGAATTGAAAAGACGGGTCCTTGCTTCGGTTGCAGAATCTGTTCTGCTGTATGGTGCACCTATCTGGGCAGAAGAACTGTGCAAAAAGTCCACATACGCAGCCAAATACAGCAGCGTACAAAGAAGATTGGCACTAAGAGTCTCAAGAGCGTACAGGACAACCTCGACGGAGGCACTACTTGTTATTGCTTCTATGGTGCCAATTGATCTGTTGGCAGAAGAAAGAAGACACGCCTACTGCAAATCCCCACCTACACGCAAGGAGAGGCGCAGCGAGTCATTGCGTAAATGGCAGACCCGATGGGACATATGCGAGAAGGGCAGATGGACCCATAAGTTGTTGCCCAACATAGAGCAGTGGTATACTAGAAGCCACGGAGAGACCACGTACGAGCTGACACAGCTGCTCACGGGACACGGTTGTTTCGAGGAATACCTTCACCGTTTCAAGAGAGCGAGTACAGACAGCTGTCCATACTGCGGGGAGAGGGATACGGCACACCATACCTTCTTTATGTGTCGGCAGTGGCAGACCCAACGTGATCGGGCTGAAGAACAACTAGCAACCAAATTGTCAACCGACACCCTAATAAGGACAATGTTAACCGATACGGACGGCTGGGCGGTGATCCAGGGTTTGGCGAAGGATATTATATCAACCAAAGAAAAGGACCAACGTGCAAGACAGGCACTAGAACTGGACGGAGCACAGTAAAAGCCCGCAAAGCCAGAGTGAGAGGAAGAGATGATGCGTCGGAAGGAATGCATATTGCGAATCCCGGCGCATCAATGGAGTGGGGTTTTAGTCAGTAGGAATCTGACACTCCCCCCCAATCCTGGGGGCGGGCCTATGCAAGGTTTCCCCACTCCCAACGCACACAAAAAAAAAAAAAAAAAAAAAAAAAAAAAAAAAGGTTAGGTTAGGTTAGGTTAGGTTAGGTTAGGTTAGGTTAGGTTAGGTTAGGTTAGGTTAGGTTAGGTTAGGTTAGGTTAGGTTAGGTTAGGTTAGGTTAGGTTAGGTTAGGTTAGGTTAGGTTAGGTTAGGTTAGGTTAGGTTAGGTTAGGTTAGGTTGGGGACCAAAACCCTACTCGCACCTCCTCGATGGTGGTCCCTGGTAACTTGCGGAGGACTCTCTGAGATCGGGTAACCAACCCCGGTGGATGAGGGAAGTCTGCAAGGCTGACGCGAGAGGTAACAGGGTAAGAGGCCCTGCCCAAAAATCTCTGGAAACTGAAAGCAAATGAAATGGATAACGAAACTGATAAAACGATTACGGTGCAGGGGCTCGGATCCCCAGTACCGGTCGGCGTTGCGAGTTCGAGAGTAGGCTCCACCCGATCGTCAACCAGCGACTACTCGGCGGATCCAGTGGATGACCAGGCTGGAACGTCAACAAAGGCTACTGGCGAAATAGTGGGAGAGACAGCTCCAAAAAGAGAAAAGTTGGCATTTAAAATCGCCATACCAAAGACGTCGCGTTCGGCGGGAAGTTCGCCGGCAGGTAGCACTACGATGCAAACCAGGGCGAAGGGTGGGACAGACGCATTCCAGTTTGACCCAATCAGCCAAATGGTCTCGGTTGTGGGGAGAGCAAATGAATTGCTTAAAGAACCGAGCTATAAGAACACCGGAAAAGAACTAAAAGGCGTACTGAAAGAGATGCAGGCAGCGGCCAAGCAGATAAAGATTTATGGCGCTAAGAATGAAGAGGACGTCAAACGACTGACAGAGGAAAATAAAAGTCTGCGCGATTCTTTAGCCGAGATGAGGCTTCAAATGGAAAAAGATCGACAGGAGACGAATCTTCTGAAAAGAAAAGTGGAAGAAATAGAGAAGGGCAAAAAACAAGAAATAGTGACCAAGGAAGATACAGATTCCAAAACGGAGGATAAACTGAGAGAAATAATGAAAAAAGTGATAGAGACCAACAATAGGGTGGTAGAACTAGTCGATACAGTGAAGCGGATGGAGAAGGAGATGGAGAGCATCCACGAGAGGGAGTTCGAAACTTCTTTCCATCCTCTGCAGGAGTGCAAACTGCAGAAATTAATGAACGGTATCGAGGAACTTACCTATATTATTAAAGACCATACGGTAGAAATGGAAGAAGGAAACGAAGAGAAAATAAAAAGCGGAAAGATCCCGGAGCAGCACGATGCTAAAAGGTGGACAGATGTTGTGAAGGCAGACCAAAAAGCCATTAAGTCAAGGGGACGACAGACAAACCAGGTGAACGGAGCAACAAATCGGAGCGAACATATAAACCTGCAAAGGGAAGAAATGGTTCAGAGAGAAAACTCCCCGTTGACACTCAACAAAATAATAAATCTGGAACACGATATAGCAACGAGCCACGCTACAATACCAGAGGAAGACCAATGGAGCATAAAAGTAGATAAAAGAAAGGAAAAGAAGGAAAGGCAAAGAGAAGCCAAGAAACTGAGGGTAGATGAGCAAGAAGCCCAAAGAAAGGCAAAAGTGGCAAAGATTCCTAAACAAGTAAGGAAAAAACCGCCGGCAGTGCTAATTAAGACAACGGAGATTCTCTCTTATAAAACGGTCTTGTCAACACTCAAAGACTGCCTGAAAGAGAGCGGCGACAAAGTGGACAGGGTGGTGAAAACCAGGAGAGGGGATGTCCTCATCGAATCCGGAGCAGAGAAAGAAAACACTCAACTACACGCAAAACTAGTTGAGAGGTTGAGCGAGGAGCAGGTACAAATCCTGTTCCAAAAGACACAAATAAAAATAAGTGATTTGGACGAATTAGTAGAGGAAGGCGAACTGGTGGAGTGTCTTCAGAGATATGTGGGCAAGGAGGGACACCTGAGTGTACGATTCATGCGTCCGGCTTTCGGGGGAACGCAGCTGCAGCTGTGCTCAGCTGCGACGAAGATAGCGCGAATAAGCTAATCGGCATGGGCAGGGTCGCAGTGGGCATGGTCTCGGGTTGTAGAGTCCGGCAGTTTTTTCTTGGATTCTGCCCAAGATGCTGGGGAAGCGGACACCCAGCACAGACATGCAGAGGAAGAAGGGGTGACCACTGTCTCAACTGCGGAACCACAGGGCACAAGATTGCGGATTGCAAAGAAAAAACTAAATGTTTCGACTGCGCAGGGGCTCACCGAACAGGCAGCCGGGAGTGCACCCGCCCAAAGAACACAGACACTGATGGAAGAGACAACACGAATAACCAGGGTGCTACAAATCAATCTGCACACCAGTTCGGATGCACAGAGAGTGATGCGACAGACACTCCTGCACAGGAAAACTGATATCGCACTCGTGTCAGAATACAACAGACCAGAATCCCCGGGCTGGTTTGAGAGTGAAGACGGCAAAGCAGCTGTCTTTGTCACAAGATGTGCGGCGGTGACCGACAGTGGCAGTGGACACGGATTTGCGTGGGTGAGGATAGCGGACGTGGCCTACTACAGCGTCTACTTCTCGCCCAATATAACAAAACAGCAGTGTGAGGTGTACATCGATGAACTATTAAAAAGTGTGAGAGGGAGGGGCTGCGGAGTGGTTGTTGGGGGAGACTTTAACGCCAAAAACGGCGAGTGGGGCTCTAGCACAACGGACGATAGGGGAGAACTGCTGGCGGAGGCCTTGGCGTCAGCCCAGCTGGAGGTTTGTAACATGGGCAACACTCCCACGTTTCGCAGAGAGGCAACGGAACACAGAGCAGCCTCGGAGTCGGTAATTGACATCACTGTCGCCACTCCGGAAGTTCATAGAAGACTAGTGAGCTGGAGAGTTCTAGAAGAAGAGAGCCTCAGTGACCATAAGTACATTGAATTCCACCTTACGGAAACTAAAGACACAAATGGACGAAAAAAACTCGACAAGCAAAGAGGCTGGACAACGAAGTGCCTAAATTTGGAAAAACTGGAAGCGGCTGTGTCTGCAAACGAAGATCTCATGCGCCCCGACTCACCAGAAGCACTAGTGCAACTAATGGCAACTTTGTGTGATGCGTGTATGCCACGAAAAACCGCTGTAAAGCGAAAAAGTGTATATTGGTGGAACGGCGACATAGCCAGGCTTAGAAGAAGCTGCATTGCAGCCAAAAGGCAGATAATTCGACATCAGACTACAGAAGCAGGTGACGCTTATAGGATAGCAAAGAAGGAATTACGGAATGCTATAAGAGCCAGTCAAAAGAAATGTTGGGAAGACCTACTACGCGAAGTGGACACAGACGTTTGGGGCAAAGGATACAAACTTGTAACTAAGAAGCTGGCAAGGAAGAGCATTCCGGGCCTAACACCAGACAGGATGCGAGAGATAGTCAAACAACTATTCCCGGCCCATCCTAAAGAAGAACAAAGTCCCGAAAGGGCAGAAGAAGAACGCGACAACCCAAAGAAGTTTGCTTACAACGAGCTGCAAGACGCGGCTAAAAGCATGTCGGTTGGTAAGTCGCCCGGCCCGGATGGCATTCCCACCGAGGTTATTCGATATATATGCAAGGAACACCCCAATACTATCTTAGGGGTGCTGAACAACTGCCTCCAGACCAGGACCTATCCAAAGAATTGGAAAAAAGCAAGACTAGTCCTGTTGCGAAAGGGAGAGAAGCCGCTAGAAGATCCTGCCTCATACCGTCCAATCTGCCTAATCGATAACCTGGGTAAGTTGTTTGAGCGCCTTCTTCTCGGGAGGCTCCAAAATGAAATCGTGGCTGCTGGGGGTCTTTCGGAGGATCAATACGGGTTCATTAAGGGACGGTCAACAGTAGACGCACTACTGAGAATAAAGAAGCTAGTAGCAGAATCAAAAGCAGGCACCTGGAGAACGCGCAGGTATTGCCTCATTGTTGCTCTGGATATAAGGAATGCGTTCAACTCCGCTAGATGGTCAGAGATCATACGGGAACTGCTGAGAAGAGATGTCTCCCAATACATGGTGGACCTGTTAAAGAGCTACCTCAACGATAGGTCTATACTAATAGAAGAGGACCTAGTCAACGAGGAGCACGAAGTTACAAGCGGTGTTCCACAGGGATCAGTATTGGGGCCAACCTTGTGGAACCTTATGTATGATGGGGTTCTTCGCCTGCGCCTGCCCGAGGGAGTTACACTAGTTGGCTTTGCGGATGACCTAACGCTAGTGGTTACAGCTAGAACAACACAAGACCTAAAACGTCTCACGGATGAAGCAATCCAAACCATCACCGCATGGATTGAGAGCAGAGGATTACAGGTGGTCCCAGAAAAAACGGCGGCCATGCTGGCCAGCGGGAAGAGAAAATGCAGCTTCGACCTCAACGTGATGGGCCATGAGGTAGAGGTGCAGGATACCATGAAGGTCCTGGGGGTACACCTAGACAAAAGGATGTGCTTTGGCCCCCATGTTAAAACTACGGCTGCGAAGGCGCAACAACTAGCCACAGCTCTAACGAAACTGATGCCGAACTTGGGGGGACCAAAATATACAAAGAGAAAAGTGCTGGCATCGGTGATCCACTCCGTTATTCTCTATGCGGCACCGGTCTGGCACGAGGCGATGAAAGTGGACAGCTATAGAAGCAAGTTCGAACGAGTGCAGAGAACGGTTGCACTAAGAGTGTGCTCGGCCTACAGAACGGTGTCCAAAGAGGCTCTGCAGGTGCTCGCGGGGCTTTCTCCCATAAAGTTGTTGGCAGAGGAGCGAAATGTAAACCACCTCTCCGAAAAAACGGCAGAAGAAAGGAGGCTCAACAGAGCAGTCCTGCTAGAGAAATGGCAAGAACTATGGACATCCAGTAAAAACGGAGCATGGACGAGAAGACTAATACCGGCTATCAAACCTTGGGTCGAACGAGACACGGGTGAGCTAAACTACAGGCTCACCCAATGCCTAACGGGACACGGATGTTTCAATCAATATCTGAAGAGGATCGGCAAGAGAGGCAGCGCAGTGTGTCGGTACTGCCCTGAAGAGGACACAGCCGAACACACTCTCTTCCACTGCACACGGTGGAAGGACATCAGAATGGGTGCAAACATTCAACAGCTGACGCCCAGCTCCTTGGTGCCAGAAATGATGACATCAGAAGAAAGATGGACTGCAATTTCAAACGCTTTCAACGAAATAATGGTAATCAAGGAAGCTGACGAAAGAACAGAAGAGGAAGAGGCTCGCCGTCAACCGTGAAACGGCAGCCAAAAAAGAGAAGACAAGAGTCCCAAAAGGCTAGAAGATCGGCAAGTGCGCTCTGAAGAAATGCCGGAAGGCGATACCGGAGTGCACTAACGGGAGGGGGTTTTTAGTGGGTCAAACCCCACACTACCAGCGGCACGGGCTGTTAGGTGTCTTTCTGAAGATTTTCCCCCTTCCGAACGCATAAACAAAAAAAAAAAAAAAAAAAAAAGGTTAGGTTAGGTTAGGTTAGGTTAGGTTAGGTTAGGGTAGGGTAGGTTAGGTTAGGTTAGGTTAGGTTAGGTTAGGTTAGGTTAGGTTAGGTTAGGTTAGGTTAGGTTAGGTTAGGTTAGGTTAGGTTAGGTTAGGTTATTGAGGAGTGGCGAAAAGTCCTTATTAAAAACAATAAAACCCCGATAGAAGTGAGAGCAGCGGGCTCGAACTTGGTAGACATTATAGTGGCCCAAGAAGCCAAATTGATGGCACTAGCAGAAGTTGGGACTCTGCTCCCAACCATAGTCACCACCATGACCAGCCTACAGGCTGAAGTGCGCGAAATCCGCAACCATCAAATAAAAGAAGACCAAACGCCCGCAAAAGAAGAAAACCAACCGCCCGCAAAGAAGAAAAAACCCAAGAAGAAGAAGAAAAGAGGTCAGAACGCTCCAACCCAAGAAGAGCCACCCAGAGCAGCAACAACCGAGGTAGTGGAAATAGCCGTACCAACAGAGGTTGAAGAAACTCCAGCAACGGACTCGGCAACGGTTGCAGTAGCAAACACGGGAACGGCCGCGGAAATTGTGGCCAGACCAACGGAAAACCCAGAACCACCCTTCCAGGTTCAAAACCGGAGGCGTGGAAGAACCAACACGAACAGAGCCGCACGAGAACACCCCGATCCGGCTATCGCAATCCACCTAACCAAGGCAGGCGACGAGGTAGAATATAAGGATACCATCGCCAAGCTGAAAAGCAGCCTCAGCTCCGGAGGAATGAACATAATCAAAGCCATTAGGGCTACAAAATCCGGAAACGCACTAATCACACTGGATAGCAACGCCGCCGCGCAGGCTCAACTATTCGAGGAAATAAAGGTAGCAATACCAAACAAGAAAGTGGTTGCAAAATTTGGGGAAGTATCCCTAACAATTAGGGGTATGGATACCAGCACGACCAAGGACGAGGTGGTTGAGAGTCTGAGGCTCATCACGGGGGCTGAAGGGTACATAACCCTTCAATCCCTATCATATAACGCCGTCTACAAGACTCAAACCGCCTCCGTCAAAGTAGACCAGATAAATGCAAACAAGCTTATAGAAAAGGGCTCTGTAAAAATAGGGCTTATAAACGCATGCCCAGTGAGCACCAACAACAGGTGCTTTCGCTGCTGGGCCTTCGACCCCGATCACAGACCATCAACGTGCGGAGGCCCAGATAAGTCCAAAAATTGTTGGAACTGCCTCAAACCTGGACACGAATCCCGACAATGCCCCAAGGCCACCCCCACCTGCGCCAGATGCGGAGGGGAACACAGGGCAACAAACCCCACCTGCCCGGAATACCGAAAGTAAGAAGAGCCTGCAGTCCAGTAAGATACTACAGATCAATCTACATACAGCTAGATTGGCCCACGATCTACTGGACCAAACGGCAGCCAAAGAAGACATTACAGTGGTCCTCGCAAGTGAACCAAATGCGGCGCGGATTGCATCCAAGCTACATTGGTACACCAACGCTACCGGTACCGCTGCAATATGGGTAGTTGACGGCAAAGGGGTCAGCAAAAGTGGAACGGGACGATGCTTCGCGTGGATCACCCACAGGGGCACTACGTTCTACAGCTGCTACATCTCGCCAAACATCAGCCACCAGGAGTTTGAAACGGCTATCGACGAATTATTCCAACACGCCCAGAGGTCAGACACTCCGGTGATAATAGGGGGTGATTTTAACGCTAAATCAGCGGAGTGGGGAGGTGGCCAATGCGAAGCAAGGCGCGACCCGAACGGCTACGCCAGAGGGGAAGAACTGTCCCAAGCAATCGCGGCTGCCGATATGTACATTTGCAACGAAGGCAACACACCAACGTTCCGCCGCGGTGAGTCATTTTCGTGCATCGACATAACGTTTACATCGGCGAGCAACCAAACCACGGTCAGCGACTGGAAGGTGCTCGAAGAAGAAACCGGCAGCGACCACTTCTACATCAGCTTCAAAGTGGAAAACAGAAAAGCAGTCCAGACAATAAGAACAGAAGGCTGGAACGAACGAAAACTCGACCCAGAAAAAGCGATAGCGGCCATAGCCGACATCAAACAAGTACCGACCGACGCCAACGAGCTAAAAACTGTGCTACAAACTGTCTGCCGGAAAAGTATGCCCCCCCGCCGTGCCTTCTCGAAACGCGCCGTTTACTGGTGGAATGCATCCATTTCCGAAATGCGTAAACAGTGTATCAAAGCGAGAAGAGTATACCAACATCTCCAAGGCAGGGGCCGACTGACCGAAACAGAAGCGGCAAAAACCAAATACCAAGAGAAAAGAAAAGAACTACACAGGGAAATCCAAGCGAGCCAAAAAAACTCTTGGCAGGCTCTGCTAAAGGAAATAGATGGTGACGTCTGGGGTCTAGGCTATAAAATAGCAACCAAGAAACTAGGTAGAACGCCGATCCCTAGCCTGAACGAAAACCACTTGAGAAACGTCATCGACAAGCTATTCCCATCCCACCAAGCGGAAGAGTGGATAAAACAACCAGCCCAATTCGAGGAATTCACAGAAGGCGAACTAGCCCAAGCTGCGAAATCAATGTCCATCGGAAAGGCCCCAGGTCCAGATAAGGTACCGTCAAGGGTGACCAAACTACTGGCAACCGAGTGCCCAAAAATCATCCTGGAAGCACTAAACCACCACGCCAAAGAAGGAGTCTTTCCAAAGACGTGGAAAAGAGCTAAGCTGGTCCTTCTGAGAAAAGGAGATAAACCCCCGGACGAACCTAGCTCGTATAGACCAATCTGCCTTCTAGATTGCACAGGCAAACTATACGAGCGGATGATCCTGAACCGGCTGCAACAACAGCTTGAACAAAGCGGTGGACTAAACAACCACCAATACGGTTTCAGGAAAGGAAGGTCAACGATAGACGCTGTGCAGGCCATGGTCAACATAGCAAAAAAGGCGGCGGCTGGTACATGGAGGACGAGGAAGATGTGTGCACTAGTAACACTTGACATCAGGAACGCATTCAACTCGGTACAATGGAAAACCATTATAGCCGAATTGGAAGGCAGAAAGATAGATGAGTCACTGGTCAACATTATCAAAAGCTACCTGTCCGAAAGACTACTGGTCGTCCAAGAAGAACAGTTGGAGGGGGAGATCCCGATAACCAGCGGCGTCCCACAAGGGTCAGTTCTGGGGCCAACACTCTGGAACGTCATGTACGACGGGGTGTTCAAACTAGAACTACCTTCAGGCGTCACTCTAATAGGATTCGCGGACGACCTCACCATAATAATAGTCGCAACAAACGAAAACGATCTCAAGAGGAAGACAGACGAAGCGATACGGCTGATAAACGACTGGGTGAAGTCCAGGGGACTTGACCTAGTCCCACACAAGACGGAAGCCATTCTCCTCACTGGGAAGAGAAAAATCCAGCCCGTCATCTTCCAAATGGGAACCCACAAAATCGAGCCAAAGAACGAGATCAAGACACTGGGCATTACACTGGACAGGAGGCGGAACTTCTCGCAACATATAACTAATGCTGCCGAGAAAGCAGAACGTATGTGCACCGCCCTGTCAAAGCTTATGCCCAACCTTAAAGGACCACGGCAGATGAAGAGACGAGTACTGGCATCGGTAGTCCACTCCATCCTGCTCTACGGAGCCCCCGTATGGGTCGATGCCATGACAGTACAAACTCAAAGACAAAAACTAGCGAAGGTGCAGAGGAAAGCGGCACTGAGGGTCTGTTCAGCATACCGTACGGTTTCACAAAACGCGGTACTAGTGATTGCTGGCATGCCCCCTATCGACCTGATGGCGATAGAAAGAGCCAAAAATCACCACCAGAGGCTAGGCAAAGAAAACCACAAGAACGAAACAAACGCTGCATGGCAGGAAAGATGGGACCGTTCAACCACCGGAACCTGGACCAGACAATTAATCCCCAGCATAAGCAAATGGCTAACAAGACCACACGGCGAAACAGACTTCCATCTGACCCAGGCCCTAACAGGCCACGGCTGCTTCAACGCCTATCTAGCCAGGATAGGCAAGCTAGAAGATGGGAAGTGCAGCTACTGCCAGGAAGTGGACACAGTGCAACACTCCATCTTCGAATGCCATGAGTGGACACAAGTGCGCGCCGCGGTCGAACTCCAGCTCCAGACGACGCTAAAGCCTGAAAACCTTATAGCAGAGATGCTAAAAGGTGAGGACGAGTGGCGCTTAGTAGCGGAGATGATTAGGACCATCCTAATTAAAAAGGAAGAAGACGAACGCGAACGCCAGGCAGCAGTGTGACGTCAACGCCCACCCAAAAACCAAGTCCCGAAAGGGCAACCATGTGCGCGTAATGTGAGTGCCGTAAAGACGCTAAAAACGCGCGCAAAAAAAAAAAAAAAACCCGTGAACAATGACACTAAACCTAGTGAAATCCCCCGAGCGCGAAACAAAGACAAGTCCGCAAGGCAAACCCCCGCAATACGGTAGTGCAGTGCCGAAACACCCTAACGCCCACCAAGGCAACCACCAAGTCCAGGATCCGCGAGAAGAATGCTGTACGCGTACCACGCAGTTCCTGAGTAACAGCGGCCGACCATCAGGAGTGGGGTTTTAGTCGGTAAGAGTCCGACACTACCACCTCAGAACATTGGGGTGGTGTCCATGAGGATTTCCCCACTCCCTCCGCACAAAAAAAAAAAAAAAAAAAAAAAAAAAAAAAAAGGTTAGGTTAGGTTAGGTTAGGTTAGGTTAGGTTAGGTTAGGT